>CM045763.1:143210415-143832785 GCA_025200525.1 Camellia lanceoleosa | reverse complement strand
CCATTTTTCTACATTATTTTCCAATTGAGATCTTACAAATTTCTATAAAATTCTATTAAATCTCGTATAAATCTCTCATTTATATTAAATTGACCAAACTACTCTTTATGAAGTCGGTTTCAATTTCTCAACCAACCAAACCGAAAAATTCAATTTGACACTATATTTTTCTTCAATCTTGACGAAAATAAACCATTAAACCTCCTGTGGTGATTTTTGTTTCTCAAATTCAAAAAACTTCATATTTGGAGTTTAGAGTTGGAGTAGCAGGGTGTTCAAAATTATAATGGGAGGACTTGATGAACATATGTATAATAATAGCAATATATGATAGCAGTAAAAAAAAGTTTCAGGGTGAGCCAAGGAGTGGACCCACTATTTCAAATATATATCTATCAATATTCGATTATCTTAATTTTTTACATGAATATTTTATTTAATACATCTTAAAAAGTGAACAATTTTGATCACCAAAATTAGTCTCAAAATCCACTAAACCTAAACACTCTTAATCCAAAGCTTATATATACACAGTAAATTGTTGGGTTTGTCAATCTTCTACTCGAATGTCAGGGCCAAGTGTTTTATTACTACTCAAGCTCAGTTGTTACAACAAAAGGTGTATATTTATGGATAGGGTTGGGCCAAGTGTTTTATTACTACTCTCAAGCTCAGTTGTTACAACAAAAAGGTGTATATTTATGGATAGGGTTGTAAATGTTAATGTTGCCTATTTTGATTTGAGTTTTCTTCTTCTACTACATGCTCTACAACCCTTTCTTAGATATGTAAACATTTCATCTTTATAAGCTAGTCTTTTTTTGTTTTTGATGAAGTTAAAAAAATTAATTAAAAAAGTTTACTTACGCACTAATAAACCTATAAACTTCTTAGTTTTTGTTTGGTATGTCAGGTTTTTTGGCTATTTTAGTCCCAAAACGACAAAATAGACTTTTTAGCTCAATAAGATAAAACATTACATTCAACCCATAATCATTTCATTTTTTGTCTCACAAAGTCAAAAAAGCCAAAAAGTCTATCCCAAACTGGCTTTTTAGCCTTAGACTAAAATAGTCAAAAAATCAACTCACATCCCAAACGAACCTTAGATTCTTAAAAAATAAAGAAAAAAAATGACACAAATGTTATGTGAGTTAAAAATTTGACAGAGGGTAGTGTAATTATATAAAAAGGGTGAGGTTAACTGTATTTTTTCAAATTCAAGGGAGGTGAGTGTAATCCACCCAAAAAAAAAAAAAAATGAACGGCCATATTTTTGAAATAGACTAGTCATTTTATTTATTTATTTATTGTGACAAACGTAATAAATTAAATAGGTTACCATCATCGGATTAACCTAATTTTTTGTGTTGATAATATTTACGAAGTATTCGACAAAATGAACGGTTCAGATTATCAAAACGAAATCTACGGTAAACCCCATAATCCCGAACAACACCCTCCAATTCAGATTACAGTGAGTGCGATTTACCAAAAAAAGGAATGATGATAGTATTTTTGAAATAGATAATTCATTTTATATATTTATTTATTGTAACAAACGTAATAAATTAAATATGCTATAATTATTGAATTAATCTAATTTATCATGTGAATAATATATACAAAGTATTTAATAACATAAATAATTTAAATTATCAAAACATAATCTGTCATAAACCTCACAATCCTGAATAATGCCCTCCCATTCATATTATTAACTAATAGAAATCCAACTCCTTTTTAAAATATTTATATAATATACATGGCAACTAATAAATGAGACAGATGTTTGCATGTTATTGTTATGGGTCTTGTTATGGTGTGTAATTTACACCTTACACCTTACACTTACACCTATATATTTACACCTTATACTTATACCTTATACTTAAAATTACTATACTTACACCTTTTTTGAGGTTGCATATGGTGTGCAACCCACTTACACCTTATACTTTATACTTACACCTTACACTTATACCTTATACTTACACTTACACTTTTTGTAAGGTTGCATATGGTGTGCAACCGTAAGTGAATTGCACACTTAAGAAAAATCCTATTGTTATTTATCTTTTATTGGGACCAACTTATGAGGTAGTAGCTTACTAGCTTGAGAGACCTCTGCTACTTCGCTAGGTAATGTTAGATATAAAACCTAAAACAAGGCAAAACCTATGACCCACCCATCCAATGCTCTTCCCCACACTATCATTAAGGGTGGTGCAAAATATAGCTAAATTTGTTAAAATCATATTGATTCCTATTAATTCGAACCGTTCTACCCGTTAATTGCGGTTTAAACTTTAAAATTTATAATTAGAATCAACTGCTCGCTCGCTATAGTTAATACATATATATTTTTAACTTTTAATGAAATATCAAAAATGAGAGATTTAAAATATGAAATTTATTACAAATTAATGGTTATATATATGAAACATATTATGAAAAAATTATTTGTTATATATCTAAAAAATATTATACAAATTAGTATTATGTATTATGTAAATGTATGATAATTAGTTAGAATATTTTTAATCCAGTCAAACCGCCAAAAACCATCCAAACCACAATTTGTCAATCCGCTAACTGCTAATCCGCCATTTCATTTGTAATTTTACTCAAACTATCAAAATCGTCACGCATACCCCTCATCACCATCAACAACCTCTCTCTCCCCTCTCTCCTCTCCTCTCCCTTCCCTTCGACTCCAACTCCACCTCCCTCCTCCTCTCTCAACCCACCACCACAACCCCATCTAATTGCACCTCTCCCCACTTCCTCTGTGTTCCGGATCGACCCATCAATCTCTCCGGGTTCCCATGTCGTGTCTCGGATTCTTCATGTTCTCGCCTCTGTTCTCAAACCATGTCTCCATCCAAATCTCCCAAATTGCAGTCACTGTCGATGGGATTGCAAGCTCATCAAAAACCCAGTTCAACTCTTGCAAGATTGTGGATCTAGGCACCGACAAATCTCGGAGCAAGGTTGCCAAGGCGACATTTTTGGAAGAGAGAGACACCGTTTGTTTGTTTGAGTGAAAGAGAGGAGAGAAAAAGAGAGGTTGTGTAGGCAGAGAGCAAACAAACACGTTGGTCTTTTTTGCTTTTGTTGATGCCATGTAATTAGGGTACTGTGAACTGAGGATTTTTATTTTTATTTTTATTTTTTATTTTTTTTCAATCTAAAAATGAGCTGGAGGACTAATACCATCCGATTTTTTTTTTATTTGATGATTGCCGAGGGTATATGGTTAAAGCAGACTAGACAGACTAATATAGTGTGTGAGGCCAAAAAAAATAAATTTTAAATATAGAATTTTGACATCTATTAGAAATTATGTACGACGTGACTCTCTAAAAGTTGTTTTTTGAAATGAAAATTGATATATAAGTTTATTTCTTAAATATATTTTTAGATCTAATAATATGTTAATAAGATGATAGATTGATAATTAAAGAATAAATGAGAGAGAGAGTTGCTACCATGGTTCATGCGTAGTGTGGTGGAGACTACTCCTCAATAGTCATCGTTAGAGACAGAGAATAGATCTGTACAAATAAATATAGTTTGTAATTTAATATGGTGTATACTAATAAAATTATATTTAAAGTGTGGGAAAATTTATTTCTAAAGGTACATGGTATTAAGATTTTAAAGGATAACATACATATAATATTTTCATAGTGGCTGAAGTCCCTCAACATTTTTTTTTTTAGAGTATTTGATCTAGAGAAATTTTTGTTTGCTAAATTTCTCTAATTTTTGTGTTTTCAAATTTCTATTTTAAAATTTCTCTGGTTTTATTTATTTTATTTTTTGTGGTGAATAGCTGGTTTGAATTTTCTATGATTTGTTAAACAAATTTCTAATTGGCTTCACAAATTTTTTTTTTTTCTATATTTTGGATCGCATTCATAGAAAATTGGTGTTTTGACTCAATTAGGAAAATGGAGCATACAGATGTCAAAAGAAACTGATGATGTCATTGATAAACCCTAGGATTGATCAATCCCTTTCAATTTAAATAAAGCTTCTCAATTCAAACCAAGAATTAAGATTGACAAACAAAAACCCATTAAAACCCTAACCCATTAAAAGTATATTACAATACAGTTTATAAACTGAAACCCAAAAAAACAACAGTGTCCAAACTAAAACATAAAAGATATCATGAATCCATTAATGAAAGTAGATGATAACCCAAACAAAATGCTACTGTTGTTCTAAAATTCTACTCAATATTTGGGCCAAATGTCGGCGTAGGTCCCTCATTCATGTGGATCTTATGAGACTTACACTCATGTGAGATATTTAGTCAAATAATACTTTATCCATCCAAAAATATTAGTCCCTTATTCCATTTTTCATTGTCCCAAAATATTGGGTCCCTTTTCAAAAACCAAGCTAAATCTATTTTAAATAATATGAATTCTCTTTATTTTACCTTCCGTTAAATTCATTAACAATACAGTAAAGTACAAATATGACAATTGATATTCTCAAAAAAATATACTATCAAAAGGTAATTTTGAAAACTAATCAAAGCTGTGTTTGGTTTCAGCTTTTTGAATTCAATTCTTCTCGAAAATTGAGTCTTTATTTTTCGGATTTTTTTTTTGTTTTTAAATGAATATTTTTTTTATAAAAATTTTTAAGTAATTTTTTACTTTTTAGGATGCACCTTACTTAGATATATTTGAATAGTAAAATTTTGTGAAAATTTATTTTAAAAAAATTAATAAATACACAAAAAATATAAAAATATACTAAATTCTTCATTTTTAATATATTTTTATATTTAGTGTATTTTTATAAAAAAATTTCACAAATATTATATTTTTAAGTGTATTTATGTTAGGTGTGTCTAAAAATTGGGGTAAAAAACAAAAAGTGCTTTTTAAATATTAAAAAAATTCATTGAAAATATTAAAATACGAAAAATAAAAAAGTAAAATTTTCTGAAAACTGTTTTCTGAAAACTAGAACAAAAAAAATGAATATTTTTAAAGTGTAATAATTATAAATAAAAAAGGACATTTTATGGAAGTATCATAACTTTTGTAGGCCTTGACCAGGAGAAGAAAAGAAAAGAGAAGTAGGATAAATAAACAGAAAAAAAAGAAAAAAAAAGGATAAAAGTGTCATACTTTTTAACATATTTCGTGAAAAAAACGATTTTTGATGAAGTTTTTTTTTTTATATTAGCCTACTTGTCAGTTATTGTCTTTCAGGTTAGAGTTAGGCTAGACATAACAAAAATTCCATCCAAAATAATAGCTTTGATATGCATTTACTTGTATCCTTTGCAACATTATCTTTAGCCACACTGTAATCGGCTTCAGCTTTCAGTGATCTGGCTCAGTTTCACAATTTGCAACGATCAGCCATGCCCAAAACCTCCCAATCCCAAAAGTCAGATATGCTTTTCTGAATCAACTCTTGGCATTCTCATGGTATAATCGATGGGGTTCTTGAGGAAATAATTAGAGAAATTTAGATTTCAGCCCAGTTTCTATTCCTACTTTAGATCTCAAACTTGTCATCCCAAAAAGTTTTGATCCCCTTTTTCAATTTCAAGTAAATGCTCTCAAATTTCTTAAACTCTCAAGATATATTTTTCAAAAATCCAAAAATAAACTGTCAAAAAGTTTTTCTTTCTGCGTAGTAGTTAAAGGAAACCAAGCCCGTATTTACTATGATTGACTACGTATAGATCCCTTAGTAAGATATTTCCTATGCCTCGCTTTTAAAGGTTTTTATGATTTTGAGTCACCAAGACTTATGCTCAAGACAAATAGGGAACCAGCTACTATATTAGCCAGATAGCTAAAGATTACCGACACATTGAGCAAGATGAAGTCAACCATCTTTGCTACCAAAGGGAGCTCCGCAGATAATTGAAACCAAGAGTTCAAAGGTAGTAGCAATTTCAAACCCTCGATTGCATCCTCAAAATCCTCTCCAATTATGCACATATGTGAAGGCCTTACCGTAAATTTCAAGAAAATTATGGATAAAGGCAAAAGGTCAGTGAAGAGCTAGACCCCGAGATCTAAGAAAAACAATTGAGAGCAACCACGAACCCTAACCACCTTTTAAAAATTATTGAAAAGAACACTAACCTCCCTTACCTAGCCTGAATCAAACAACTCACCAAGGAGGAATTTGACCAATCGAAAAGTGCTAGAATGTATTTCTTCAGCATTCTATCATTCGATCCCTTGTGAGAAAAGCCAAATAATAGAAGATTAAAACCCTATATTTATATACCTTTAGCCAAGATAGCGTAAATAACGAGTTAGTTATTATTCAAATAATTTCTTCAGATCTCTATAGCAAGAGCTTCCATTGCCCTAGCTTAGCCTATCATTGATCTATCGTTTAAGATAAAGAGCTTCGCTCTCGCTAGAAGAAGAAAATGCAAAAGAAGTCCTCATTTAGGTAGATGTCGCTAGGACCCAGATTTCAAAAGATAAATTAGCTTCTAAGCATAAGATAAATTGAGCTAAAAACAAAATTGTTAGATTATGGTTTTGTCACGTATTGTTTTTTCGTAACCAAACGCAGGGACACCTTTGCCAACCACTGCACCAATAACACAAATGCAATAACTCAAATTGCCAAACACAAATGCACCCCATTTATCGATTCCTATTCCAGATCTATTCAGCCTAAGAGACTGCCTCAAGAAAAGATTCTAATTATCAAGATCACTAGCCAACGGAAATGGAAATTTACATAGTATAAGACTTTATGATCAACTCTCAAGAAGAGATCTCGATGACTAAAGAATGGCGGCTAAAAAAAACAATGTCCCACTACAAGACTCGCTTAGGCTTAGTGTCTTCAAATTTTTGCAAATTGAAAGAGTCACGTAGAACATTTCTGTTTTTTGAAATTTTGTAGGAGTCTTGTAGTGGGACCCGCTGTTTATTTTTTTTTTTTTTTTTTTTTTTAGCCATACATTCTGTCTGCTAAGTCATCCAGGTCGGCGTCTGAGAGTTGGTCGTAAAAGGCTTCCCTGCCTCCCATGGGTGGCTCCCATTCTGGTCATCTTCTCCTATTACCGGTGATTCATGAGAGACACTATGCTTATAGTTAGGTATTGACTTTCATTGACAAATGTCTCTTGGCCGAATCTGATATTCTGGATGTCTAGATTGCAATATATCTTCCGATGTCTATCTTCACAAACTAAATTTCTATTATTTCCATTATAAGCTAATAGAGAATGTCGTGCAAATTTTCTCCATTTGTCGAAATGGTCTTTGAGTGGAGATCTTCTACATGGCCGTGGTCTTCTATTGAGAAGTGCCGGTAGCTTGAAGTTCCTCCGAGGTAGATCTTATGTTTAGTCAAGTTGCACCATATTCCTTTCCATTCGCATTTTGCTATCTATCAAGGCTTCTACATATGGATGATATTCTTCCATTACATTTATTACAAAGATGAGCAAGCTTATGTCCGGGTTATCTCCGGTTCGGTTCTCAAAAATTAACTGAGACAAAACCGTAATCTAACAATTTTGAAGTCGTAGATAAAGAGTTTTGCCTTGAATTTCTATCTCCAATGGCTCAAATGTGGCTAAATTTATCCGCAAAGGCAGTATGTCAAGTCTAGGTTACACCCGACATCTTCCAAGCATTCTGCGCTTTGCTTCATCTAGGCAGGTCGCTTCTTCTTCTTTATAAGGCATGTCCACTGATAGGCTAATCCGGGGTGGAAGTCTACTCTAGCTACAGAGAGGTTCTGAAGAAATTGCTGAATAATAACTAGCTTGTTATTTCTGCTATCTTCGGCTAAGGTATAAATATAGGGTTTTAGGTCTTCTATTATTTGGCTTTTCTCACAAAGGGATCGAATGATAGAATGCCCGAAGAAATACATTCTAGCACTCAATTGGTCAAATTCCTCACCAGTGAGTTGTTTGATTTCGGCCAGGTAAGAGGTTGGTGTTTTTTCCGAGCTAATTTTTGCCGATCGTTAGGGTTCAATGGTTGCTCTCAATTGTTTTTCTTCGCCTTGAGTCGGGTCTAGCTCTTCATCGACTCTTTTGCCTTTATCCATAATTTTCTTGAAATTTCGCAAGGCTTTCACAATGTCTCGCATAATTGGAGAGAATTTTGAGGATCCGTCTGAGGGTTAGAACCGCTACTACTTCTAACTCATCGCTTTCAATTATCTCGCTAGCCGAGCTCCACCGGTAGCAAAGATGGTTGACTTCATCTTGCTCAATGTGTCCAGGTAATCTTTAGCTATCTGGCTAATATGGTAACTGGTTCCTATTTGTCTTCGGGCATAGGTACTGGCTGACTCAAAATAATAAAAACCTTTAAACTGAGGCATAGGAAAATATTTTACTATGGGATCTACTTCTGTAGTCCAATCATGGTAAATACCAGGCTTGGTTCCATTAACTACTACATAGAAAGAAAAACTTTTTGACAGAGGTTTATTTTGGATTTTGAAAATATATGCCGAGAGAGTTTAAGGCCGAAAGGCTTAGTCGGGTGGTTCTCGACTATTCCAAAGGTTATCTAAAAGACACTGGATCAATCTACCTCTATTCCTCGCTAAGGGTCTCAATTTTGTTCTCGCTTTCATGAATGGGAAGAGAGAATCTCCAAAATTCATGGTCTTGTCGTTTCTCCATTATTCGCACAAAAGTTAAACCGGTTATCTTCTTTTTCTAAATAAATTCTCCTACTTAACCAATCATAGCCTATTATCACTACCCTTAATGTGTTCAAACTCTACCTTATATCCTTGTCCTACTATACAATCTAAAAATTTTGCCCATCTTCTAGTACTTAATTTACGCCATTAAGTTTATTATGGAATCTAACTATTGCCTCACAACTGCTCTAATTGTAAATGGTTTGTGCAAAAATAATCTAAATTTATTTATTGCATAGACTACCCCTAATATCTCAAATCTAAGTCGGTCATGGTTGTATCTTTTTCTTTAAATTTTCCGTAACTATATCTACAAATGCTTCTTTATTCTTACTATCATATTTACTAGGTTTAGCTAATGATTGTTCCCCATCCTAGTCGATTTGCATCTGCTTCTACAACTATGTATTCTCGATTCTAAAGGAAGTCGCAGTGTCCGTAAATTTCACAAATGTCCTTAATTTTCCTAACTAAGGCTATATCTTGTCGATTAAAATATTTTTGTCCTGGGTGTGGTTTTACCGTATAGTGGTCCTATTATTTTACTAAGGTTGGGAATGTACATTCACAAGATAATTTAAAATTCCTAAAAATGATTGAAGCTTTTAGTGTCTTCTAATTTATCCGGATAATCTAAAATTTTCTTAACTATATGAGGTCAGAGTTTAATTTTTCCATCTCCAAGCTCCATTCCTAAAAATTCTATGTGAGGTGTATTTAATACCATCTTCTTTTTGCTAATTATTATTCCATTATTTATGAATTCTTCTAATGTTATATACCAATGATCTATGTGACTATTTTTATCTGGACTAAAGACTAAGATGTCATCAATATATACCAATATAAAGCTATATTTATTAAATATACTATCCATTTTACGCGAAATATGGAAGGTGCATTTTTAATCCAAAGGGCATGACTAGCCATTCATAATGTCCTTGTGGGCAACAAAAGGTCGCCATGGTATACTTTCCTTCCATTTTATTCCGCCAAAACTCGATTTACAATCAAATTTACTAAATATCTTTGTCAGTCAGATTCTATTTATGTCGATCTTTATCTCGTATATTGTATTTATCATCTTCAGATATCATTTAATCTTTTATAATTTATTACCATTCTAGCTTTTCCTCTTTTTATCTCTCGCATAATTTCTAACCATAAATGTCGCTTCTATGTGGACTATTACTAGGTCTAATTACTCCTAAATCTAACAATTCTTTAACTGAAGTTCTAAACTCTTCTATATCTGCCGGTGTGTGATCTATTTGTGCCGAGGTAATCCTATAGTCTCTATTTTTATATCTAAACCGCTAAAATTTTATTTCTCTCCCAATATTTCATGGGTCGCTCTCCTAAAATTTCGTTGTTTCTGCTAATCTTATTATCTCATCTAAATCATTTTCTGTCCTTTTGTATGTTGGTTTTTTCTTTATTTTTCTTATTTTTGCAAAAATTAATTCTAAATTAGCTATTTCTTGAAAATCTTCTAAGTTCCAATAATCTCCTTTATCTTCAAAATGAACTTCTTCAAAATCTTCTAGCTCATAGTTTTCCATATCTAATTTATTTAAAGAAGTGTTTACTATCTCATTAGGGATGTATATTTGGGCTAGCTCGGGAAAAATATTTCTACTTGGAAATAAAAACCTAGCGGGAACTGAATTACTATCTCATTAGGGATGTATATTTGGGCTAGCTCGGGAAAAATATTTCTACTTGGAAATAAAAACCTAGCGGGAACTGAATCTACTCCTATGGTACCACCACGCTTCGCACGCAACTCTGATGAATGGGCTATAGTGCTAAGGGCATAAACAGTTGGTGTATTGATAGTTCGTTTAAAGAAGCTGATGTTGTGTTGACTGATTAACATACCGCCTTGTAAACTAAGTATGAAATTAAGTCCTAGAATGAAAGGATGATTTTGTCTGCTATTGCCTATCCAAACTTGTGGTAAGGGAAACCATTCTATGTGCTGATCTTGAGAACCTAGAGGGTGAAAACTAATCTGGGCGCCATTAATGCAATGTGTATATGTTTGTTTGGTGCCATCGGCTATGCTGACTAAAGCTGGTGTTGCTAAAGCTGTACTCCATCCTGGTGGAACTACGTGTTGTTCTATGTATGATTTACTGGCTCCTGTATCTATCATGGCATCTATGCTGAGAGTTTTTTCTACAAACTTAATTACACAAGAAATCTCGACTAAATTGGACTTGGGTATAACAGGGTAATTAAATGGTAAATATGTATTATCTGGTTGAGTCTGAGAGTATTGACTAAAGGGTTGAGAATCAACTAAATTAACTAATTCTAAAGAGTTCATATGATCTTCAACTATTTTATCTTTCAAGGGGTATTTAGTATGAAATTGTTCTAACTGCTGTTTAAGCTGTTTATTTTCCAATTCTAAACATTCTATGTCAAAACTGGTCTTAATTTCTATTTCTCGTATTTGAAGTTTTAGTTCTCTCACTTGTACTTCTAATTCTCTGTTTGTTAGTTGTAATTCTCTGTTTTCAATACTGTTATCTTTCCTAGTATTTTCTAATCTTATCTTATGTGTCATGTTTAATTTTTCTACACAAATTATACAATAGGTTATGCTGCATAATAAACATTGAGCTCTCTTATTTCTGGCTGGAAACCAATTACAATAGCTGCATCTAGTTGTATCAAATCCTAATCCTATTTGAAAACTATGTTGACATTCAGTATCTGGATTGCATTCCATCATAAAGAAAATATCTTGAGTCTTTCCTATTTCTTGGTTGTTTCCTAAAAGATTATCTACATCTGTATCACTTTCTGAATCACTATCTAAGCTTATAGCTTCTAATTGATATTCATAATTACTGACTATACTATATACATCTGAATCATCACTATTTATGCTGACTATATCTTCTTCTAAGTCTTCTATGATATTTAATCTTTCTATCTGCTTATTAGTATTAGGCTTATATCTTTTTGGGCAGTTTTTTGCAAAATGATTGGGTTCTCCACATATATATAACAATTACATTTTTTACTGTTGGGTTTTTTTAACATATCTTTGTTTTCTTTTATCTTTTTCATCTTGGGGTAATTTTTTGTAATTTGTTTTATTAAAAGTTCTACTTTTCCTAATGAATTTCTGTCTTTTCCATGGTTTTCTAAAATTTTTCTTCCAATATTTATCTTTTCTATATTTTCCATATTTTTTGTATTTTTTCCTATTATATTTATCTTCATATTGCTGAGGAGTATATATTACACTGCTACAAAAACCATAATTTTGTTTTTTCAAATCTTTCTGTATTTTAACTTCTATACATTTTTCTCTGAGTCTTTGAAATGTAAAAATTATTCTAGGTTCTATTCCTAAACTTCCTTTTATTTTCACTTCCCCGAGGCTATTTGAGTCGGTAAGTTTGTATAATAAATTGACCATTTATTTTCTATTTCTTCCTAGTTCTCCTGTAATTTTCTAAATATTTATTTCCTATCTCTTCATCAAAACTTTTTCCATTCTAGTCGCTATGGCTAAGTATTCTTTACTAAAGGGTACAATATATCTCCAACTTCCTAAAGTCATTTGATCTAATTCAGTTAATGCTATGCTTTGAGTATAAGTATTTCTTCTAGAAGGGTCATATCCTATAAGTATTTCTTTTATAAAACTTGTAAAATTCCACGGGTTATCTCCTAAGTCCTTAAGTTGTCTAATTATCTCCTCATATTTTCCTTTAAATGTTAAGTATATATTAAAAGCTGAGTCTCCTAAAAGTGTTTCCATAAAGTCCCACATATCAGTTGTCTCATAAGGATTACTTATCCATGCTTTTACTGCATCTTTTTCCCATCTTTCTATTACTTCTTGCCATATCTGAGGGTCAAATCTAGCTAAATCTAAAAGGGTTCCTTGGTTATTAGCTGGTTGTAATTGTATACTCATATCTGGTTGTCTACGCTTTCCATGAAATTTATAGCTTTTATTTGGGTCTGCTTCGCTACGTCCTGAGCTTGCTAATGGCCTTCTTCCTCCCATCAGATACGTATTGGTTCTACTGATCTTGTATGCTTGGTTGTGGGTTACTAGTACCTGTGCTTTCTGTGTTCATATAGAAAGTATCTTCTAACTTAAATTGTTCTAATATTTTAGTATCTTCTACCTTAGGTTTTTCTGGTATTCTAAATATTTTGCTGGGATGTATAATATCTTCTATAATATCATCTACATATTCTCAGATGAAATTCTTGATCTAAAAATGACACCTCATCATGGGTATCTCCTCCGCTAAGTATTCAAAGATATCCGCATCTAATATCTTGTTCATATCTTCTAGGGTAAATTTTTCTAAATCTATCTCATCAATATTATATATCTTGTTTTGTGATATTGTTTTTTCTTCACATTACATAAAGTCGATTTATTTCACTATGATTATCTTGATTTTCTTCTTTATCTACACTACTAAATTCATCATCTTCGGATTTTTACGGTGCTACATAAGTATACCGAGTAAATCTAATCGCATAATTTCCATCTCGCTCGATATAATAAATTATCTTGAGGGCTAATCTTTTTGTCCTAAAAATCTCCTAATTTCCAATCTAGTGTCGATTATCTTCCTAATTAAATTTTTAGTCGGTAATGCTTTTATACCTTTTATGCCTAATAACTTAACTATCTCGATCATTTGTAAGTCTATAGTGAGTATTGCTTTCAAACCGCTAATCCTAAAAATCTCGTGCAAACTAATAAATTCTTTTCTCCTTTTTTCATTTTGTATCCTCTACTCTTTTATTCCTATTTTTATCTTTTTTATGAAAGGTTGAGGTTGGTAATAAGAAATCCGTGTAAAATAAACTATTCCTCCTTTAGAATTCATATCTAATTCATAGTTGCCTAAAAGACTTTGTCCTACATCATTAAATCTATCATCATAAAGACATACAAAAACTTTGGTTCCTAAATTTTCTCTCGTTAATGCCTTAACTCCTACCACTACTAATCCTAAGTGAGTCATTTTAAGGTGTTCATTTATCGCATATTTATAACTTTCTTTCTATTAAATTTAGCTCTATTTTTTCATCTTCCTGAGTTACACTAATCATCTGTTCACTATAGTGTTTAAATAGATATTGTTTTTTATGTATCTTTCCTAATCTATATACATATTTAGCTGGAATTAATTCTAATTTTTCTTTCTTAAATTTTTTTATCTGTTGATCTACATCTATAAATTCTTCTACTTTAATATCTTCATCATTATTACGCTTTTTACTACTGCTACCTTTAATTAGCTGTTTAAACATTTTTTATTTTCTGTAAATTCTACAAGTTGATTTCTTTGGTGGTAATTTAAGCTTTTCAAAATATTTAGCTATATCTTCCTCGTTTATCTGAGATTGGGGTCTGTTTTCTACTCCTTTTCCTTTTTGAAGTATTGTTTTTTCCAAAGTGGCTAAACGATTTTCTAAACTATGTATCTGTTCTAATAGATAGTCAAATTTTTCACAAATTCTAATTAAAAATAAAATTTCTATATTATTTTGTCTTACTGTTATTTTATCTGATTGACTTACTCCTTGATAAATACTAATTCCTTCTGGAATATTATGAAAATCTTCTGCTTGTTTTAAAATTGTCTGGTAATCTCTATTAGCCTTTTTATCACTACTCATAAACTAAGACCTGACTAATTGTTCTAAAATTTCTAATTTCTGTTTTAAATTATTTTGAATCTGATTAATCTGTTCTATTTGTTTAGCTATTTGATTTGTAGCTGAAATTAATGTTTCTATTTCTAGCTTAGTGGGAAATTTTTCTAAATTTAAATCTATTCTTTTTTGTAGGATGGAACTACACTGATCTTGGATATAATCTAATTTTTTATCTTGATCTTTAATTAAACTGCGATTATTACGAAGATGTTCTATGGATGAAATAAAAAGATTACTAATTTTATCTATGTCCTTTTTAATATTTTCTGCAAAATTTATCTGATAATCTATAATACTATTTAACTGAGGATTATTTTCACTATGAAGCTGATGTGTAAAACTATTTTCAAAATTACAACGGAAATTATTTTTATTTATGCTATGGCGATGGTTATGGCTGCTGATTTCTAAATCTAGATACTCTACTCTTTTCATACACAAAATTAACTCCTAATTTAAAATTATTAAAAGCTACTATAAAATGAAATTTATAACTAAAATCTCCAAAAATAAAAACTACTCTATTACCATAAGCAAAATGCATAAACTACTTTAAACTGTCCTAAAACCGAACACTGCTCTGATACCATTTTTTTTTGGTTGGGTTGTGAGTTAGTGGTCTACCACTATTTGGGATTGGGCTGAGAATTATCTGTCTAATTCTACAGTTATGCTAAAAGGTCTTCTAGCTGTTGTATAGCTAATTTTAAGGCTTCTTGATTTATAGTTAGCTGTCTATTTATCTGAGAAATTTTTAAACTGTAATTTTCTAGGGATCTACCAGAAGCTAATGATAACAGAAATTGATTTTTTAGACTGTAATCTTCTAGGGATCTGTAAGAAGCTAAGGATAAAAGAAACTGATATCTAAATTTTTGATCTTCTAATTCTTGTATTAACTCAATACTAATTTTAATTTTATTCCTAAGATCTTCGTCTAAGGGCATATACTAATTTTTTGATTTAGTTTTTTAATTTTTTGGAAATAAAATTTACATCTAAGGGCAAAGAAACTTTGTGATTTTATGAAACTAAAGTCTAAGTCTAGGATTTCTAAAGTCTAAGTCTAGTGAAAGTTAAAATCTATATCAACTAAATTTTTGGATTTTTTGAAAGTTAAAGTCTACGTCTAAGGAATTTTGGGTTTTTTGAAAATTATTGTCTACTTCTAGGGGCATAGGAATTTTTTGATTTTTTGAAATTCTTATATAATATTTCCTTAATATTTTTACTCGGGTTGCTCTCCTTTTATTCTAAAATTATTTTCTATGGCAAAAATTCTTTTTATGAAATGTTTATTTTCATTACATGTACTCCCACCTTGAGACTAAGCCTCATTCAACATGGTATATTTTTATTCTCTAATTTTTACTTTTCCCTTTCTGCCTACAATTTGCCCTCCAACGCCTATCCACGGCTCAAACGGGCTCTTCAGCTAAGGTCACTCAGTAACAAATTAGAAAACTGAAGATACTACGAAGGTTCAAAGCATGTAATATTAATGAGCAAACAAGCATTCCATAAACTTAATTTTTCCCAAAAAGAAAATAAATTTTTAGAATAGAAGAGTTACCCTTTCGAAATATTTAAGGAAAAAGAGAAACTACTCACACTTCATATTAATAAGAAATATACTTACAAAGATTTTATTACAGACTCTGAAACTCTGAAAATACACTTAGAGGTTTTTTGAGAGGGGTTGGAAATTACAAAGCAGAGTGAAGTGGTGTGTTCTCTGTATTTTTCGTTCTGCTTAATCCGTTGGCAAGCATGCCAATTTATACAACTCGAAAGAAAGATGAAAACAAAACTCTAACATCCTAGTCTATGACCTAGCTTTTCCTAATTCAAACATCTACAAGCCTATATTCTAGGCTTTTTGAAAAACCAAAAGCATACTTAACTTTTTTGAAAACAAATGCATACGTTGATGGAAAATGTATGCATATAAAGACAAAACCTATACAATTATATGTAGGACTCAGTTAGATAAATTTTATCATAAAAGATTAGGATAATGATATCGGGTACTACTTTGGGCCCCATCGCATATCATTCAATCCTTCTTTTTTGACAAAATTTTGACACTATAATTATTTACAAGATACGTATAAAGATTTTCACAGCTTTTCTTTAATAAAGCAGGATAAGAGATATCTACTTTATTAAAGTAGTGAGTGAAGGAAAATCCTTATCACTGATAGACTCAAATAATTACAGACACAAAAATTACAGACACAAAATATCTACAAAAATCTTTTTTGTCTTTTCTTTGCGTGCCTTTTCCGGATATCTGTGGAGAATCTTTATCTTCTATGGTCTCTGTCTTTTTCTGCTGGAGCGCCGATTATTGATGTCGACTTGGGAAGTGATGCTTCTAGGCGGTCTTTCGAATTTTTGCAAATTGAAAGAGTCACGTAGAACATTTCTGTTTTTTGAAATTTTGTAGGAGTCTTGTAGTGGGACCCGCTGCTTTTTTTTTTTTTTTTTAGCCATACATTCTGTCTGCTAAGTCATCCAGGTCGGCGTCTGAGAGTTGGTCGTAAAAGTCTTCCCCGTCTCCCATGGGTGGCTCCCATTCTTGGTCATCTTCTCCTATTACCGGTGATTCATGAGAGACACTATGCTTATAGTTAGGGTATTGACTTTCATTGACAAATGTCTCTTGGCTGAACGGACCATAATAAATGCACTTAATCTAATATTATTTTTAGGGAAAGGATTGTCTTGACTTCACTCTGTGGATTTGATAGTATTGTTGCGCTTGTGAGATTGACCATTGGTCTCATTTCGATAGTCCGATCTTTACAAAAAAATCATATTGATTGAATATTGATGATTTCTTAATCAAAATTTTTTTATTAATAATAAATAAAATTTTAAAAATAAATTATTAATAAAAATATATCCTGATCAAGAAATTATCAATATTGTAATGAATCTCACGAGGTTAATAGTACCTTCTAGTCAACAAAGTAATCTAGAGACCATCCTTTCCCTTATTTTTATTAAATTATTCTAACAAATGATAGCAGGAGGACAACAATTCTTTTCTTTGTTTTGAAGGATAGATACAGGGCTTGTGAGAGATTAAACTTTGTCATTTCTTAGAGGACCCGCTTTTAGCTGGGGACCTATAACTTCTAATAATAGAGTTGCTTATTGCCATTGATTAGTAAAAATTGCCCTATGTGATTGTTTGGGGGCCAAACTAGGTATTTAATCCCCCGTCTCTTTCCTTGCTTTTATTGCTTCAGACCACCACCACCACTTTCTCCTTCTCATCTCCCTCTCTTATATGATTCAAGAAAAATGATCCGGACTCCCTCCAGGGGTGACCCCCACGACCCCCTCTGATTTGTGATTGGTCAATTTTATTTTTTTTTTCTCCTCCTCCTCCTCCAATCACCAACCCCTCACGTGTGTGTGGAGATGGTGGAGTTATGATCCCCTCTCTGCTCTCTATGATTTCTCTCTCTCTCTCTCTCTCTCTCTCTCTCTCTCTCTCTATAACTCTTATTCTGACTCTGACTGACTCTTTTCCACATCGTCCATTGTTGGTGGCTATAAGTATCAAAACATCACCCAAGAATGGTATGGTGTATTATCCTATGATGGTGGGTATTACTATGATATTTTCCATTACTATTATGGATGGCAGTGGTATAATGATGGAAAAGATAAGGAAGCAATTGAGAATTTGAAGTATTTGTGATTTCTTCTGAAAATTTGATCCCGAGATTTTGGACGAGCAAGGTTAGGTATTATGAAAAATATTTCATAAAAATGATGATAAAAGATTTTTGACCCTTAAATTATATATGTAATAAATTATAATGTGTAATATAAAGATAGACGTTTTTTTACGACCATTTTCATGAAACATTTTTCATTTTGGACACATGTGAGTGTTCAGATTGAGAATTTCCACTTTATTTATGTTGTAACTTGTGATTTATTAACCCCTATCTAATATCCAAAATGTTTTGAAGAAAACATGATCCCACCCGAATGGTGATTATTAGTTGGAAGGTAAGTTAGGTATAATTAAAGAATTCATGAACTAAAATAACATTATAACTAACGAAGAAAATTGATCATAATTAAAGAAGAAAATGACATGATTAAAAGTATATACGGTACATCTCTTTCAAGGGTTTGTATATGTAAATTTTGTCCATATCATTATGGCTTATTTTGAAAAGTAAAAAAAAAGAAAAAAAAAAGAAGCTAACTTATAATTTTTTTTAAAAAGTGTGTAAAAAAAAATATTATATGATTCAAATAAATTAATAAATCAATAAGATAACTTTTTTTCATGTCAAAATAAGCCAATAAATTTGTCAATATTAATTTGAGCGTTCATTATTTTTATTTATTTTTTGAACAAAAGACCATAAGACAAAAGTGTGACAACCCTCACTACTGTTTACTGATAAGACCACTGCTTATTGCTAAACTATGACTAAACTGGATAAGTAAATGATTAGACTGAAATTCCGAATTAATTGCATGAATATATTGTGTTGTTTGCATTTCTATCTGTTGACTGTTAAATGCATCTGTTCATGTTTCATGCTTTAAACTGGAATTTGAAGGCCTTATCGGCGACCGAATCTGAAATTGATTAGTGCTTTGTGTTAATTAGAATTAATGAGATTTTATGGTATATTTAATTGAAATGGGATTTGGTATGATTAAATTAGATTAAAATAAGCTAAATCACACAAGTCCAAGTATCTACCATTTTGCCATGCTTAGTGTGCCACTACCTAAGACTATATTGAAGTCTTATTTCATTCAAACAAAACATTTGTTCAGCCATTCTTGAGCCCTCAACCGACTAAGAGAGAGAGTGTGAGAGAATTGAGTTATTCTTGAGAGTTTAACTTGGGGACTTGAAGAAATTGTAGAAGATTTGCAAAATTGAGCTTCTAGACTTGTGATTGAAGACTTAAGGTAGAGCATTTGCCTTCTTGTTCATGAATTTTAGTAGATTCTTGCATGGTTCACGTTATATTGAAGAGTAGAGGCATGAATTAGCTTATTATGTTGAATTTAGAGCTTAATTCATGCATGCATGTGCATATCTTGAAGTTTTGAGGTTGTTTTCATGGAAATTGCTTCATGCATGTCCATCTTTTGACCATAGTCCATGATTTCATTTTGTTTTTGGAAGAATTGGCTCTTTGGAGCATGAATTGGAAGCTTTGAAGTTGGTTAAATTCATGCATGTTGCATGTTCATCATGTTCTTGAATTTTGAGTTGGAAATTGGGTTTAATTGACTCACCTTTGGGCCTTGATTTTACAAATTGAGCTTTGAATCATGTTATACTATGAATTTACAAGTGTTTTCCAGAAAATTAGCCCTAAATGATCAAATTTGATGCATGAAAACTTAGTTTTGAGCTTGAGGTTCAAATCTGGAATTTCCAGAATTTGGACTCACGCTCGAGCGGGGAAATTGGCGCTCGAGCATGGAATACGTGCTCCCAGCACTTTGCATTGTTTTACAGTCCTCTCGAGCGGGTAAATGTACGCTCGAGCGGGGACTTGAGTCACACGCTCGAGCGTGGGTCGAGCGCCCGTCTAGCGTGAATTTCGTGTATCCAATACTTTTGCCATATTTTGCAATCCACTCGAGCGGGTAAATGCACACTTGAGCGGGGAACCTTTGTCTCCATGTCCGCTTGAGCGGGGGAAAGCCACGCTCGAGCGGGACCCTGTTTTTCTGAAAATTTTGTAAAGTTGTTTTAAGCGCATCTTTGCATCCTCATTCCATCCTAGGCATTCCTAGGCCTAGTTTAAAGCATCTTAATGAGGATAGTGATGTAGAACCACACCGAGGCAAATTAGGGATTAAGCTGTTATTTTTCCCAACTGTGTAGCTTAGTATGTGTTCACTCTGTAACTGTGTAGGGTTGGCATCCGGAGACGCTCTAGCTTACCTGTAGCCCAGAACTCTGTGAGTAACAATGTTGTAAAGATATGTTCTATAATGACTATTTTCTGAACATTTGAACTGCATCGCTTTGTTTTACGGTGATCTTTATTCTTGAATGAATGCTTGTCCTATTTGCGAATCAGATTCGTGGCATCCATAGCAATTTCTTTATCAGATCAGATCGCTACTATCACAGAGATCTCTCGGTTCTCATGTTTGGAACCACTCATCGTTCTTGATATGATGGTCATCAATCGACTGTTGGTCTATTAAGACCCTCTTGTCTTGTTGCTCTTGGATGTACCACGATGACCGCTATGACCGAGTAATCGATATCTTGATTGAAATGACTGCTTAACATCGAAAGGACATTCATTCCTAACCTCTTTATGGATTATGTTATTCACTGGGTTTTAGCTCACTGCTCATATATATATATGTAGGTGTCTGAGACACGTAAACGAAGCTAGAGCGTTGGGTCAAACTCTGTTTTGTCAAGCCAACCTATGTGCCTCACCGCGAGGTTCCGAACTGTTAAAAGTTTGGGGTCTTTAGTTTTTCCTTTTTGTTTCGATCAGATAGATGAATGTTTTGTCTCAGATCTTGTCTTAATAGGGATCAAGTCCCTAATCTGGATAATTGTAAATACTGTGCATACTGTTTTGGTACTGACTGTATATACGTATGAAAAGTCTTTTTGCATACAAACTATCACAGCTCATTGAACATCTTTTATTCTTGTTTTTTGGCTTCCGCCCATTTACTGTAATTCTTGTTTCTTGTTAGACAGTGCCTTGGTAATCTCGGATTCTTGGCGATTCTGATATTAAACCCATAGGGGCGGGTTTGGGTCGTGACAAAAAGATTCTTTTAAAGGGATATAAGTGTAATAAAAAAAAATTATGAAAATAGTATGTATTGAGAAGTTTGGTGGTGTGTAAATAGAATTTCACTACTTTATATTTGATTGATTTTGAGCTTTTGGTAGAATCACCCTATTGGTTCAACCAATGAGGTGTTGTATATTATCTAGATATGTGTAAACAAATATGTACTCATCTTTTGAAAGCCCATTTTAGGTGTTTATTTTGGTGATTTGTATAGTTTAAATTTCAATATTTTTTACTATTTATGTAAAAAATTAAATTAATCAAATATTAGTAATCTCATATTTGGATCATATTAATCTTAAAAAAATAAATGGTCTATTCTCGATATTATACTTCTTGTTAATTCTTTTAGAAAAATAAATATAATTCAAATATATTGTTACCAATATCCAATTAATCTAATTTTTTACATAAATAATCTATTTTTTGTTTGGTTTAAAATTTTCAAAAACAGCTTTTAAAAATTTTCAATCCCTTTAAAAAAAAATAGTAACTTTTTAAATATTTTAATTATTTTAAAATCTAAATACACCCAAAAAAAATAATAAACCAAACAAAATAACTAAAATTTAAATGATTGAAATCACCAACACAAAATCAAAATGTGCTTTCAAAAGAGTAAACTGGGCTCTTTCAGTTGGACCAGAGGTAAGCCTCCTAAGAATCGAACCTCACTAGGGCCGACTCATATTCCTATTCTTGTTCTGATTAGGTAGAGGAGTATGAAATCATCCTTCTTCTTCTTCTTCTTCTTCTTTTTTTTATAAATTTCTATATTCAGTATGAAATAATTTTTATATTCAGTTTTACTTTTGTGGATGTTGTTTTCTATATTCAGTTTTACTCTTGTGGATTGTTTTTGATAGTTATGTAAACAATTTTTATTATCATAATTTCTTTAACTTGTTTGCTTGCAATTCAGTTCTATTTTTATTTTACTACTGTGGACTTGATTTATGATTGTACAATGTTACATAGCATGAACCTCTCAAGTCTTTCCTAAACCATTGCATTTGTTGTTAGATCCTATGAACAGGTCCTGTTTGTGGTATTGGATTTCTATTGTTCCCTCTTGAATTCATGAGGGAAGTGTAGGCTCTTAGCAGCCTCCTTTGAGAGACAGACTTAATTCTAACTCTGATGGTTGCTCTTATGCGGGGACAAAACCAGATTTTCTTTCTTGGGTATACAATATGGGGGATTGGGGCAAGGTTGGTGGATGCAAAAAGACTATGATCTTGATCTACTTTCTTGTGGAATCTCAAAACAAACAAAGTAGGATATGAAAAGTCTAGTTCAAATACTGCAGAGTCATTCCTCTGTTGTACTGGGGTGAGCTTCATCACATTGTGTTTTATGAAGTTCCTTTTGTTGAGATTTTTAACCTATTTTGTTTCTTGTGAGTGGTTAGTTAGTTTGTTTGTTTTTTTTAATCGACAAAGAAAGTAACATTTTATTAATTCTAATAAAACATTTAAAAGAGGAATTACATAAAAATCATGACATTTTCAATATTAGGAGCTCCATTGGATGGAGCCTGGATATCATACACAAGGTAGTCTTATCTACATCTCCTTCTCTGACTCCAAACTCAATTCTCATGGTTATTTTGGGAGCTAGCTGCCAAGCACCTTGGTTTTTGGAGGGCCCGAGAAAGGAAAACGATAGAACATAGCAAAGTTAAAAAGGTCCAATCCGCAACAGCAACCACACCACACCACACCCCGTCCAATCCCAAAAGTGACGACCAAAAATTGGTAGAACATGATAACATGAACAAGAAGCAGCCAATGTAGATCAATGCTCTAACAACTTTTCATAAACAGATAGCTCTGAAGTGCAAAAATATGAACCTCCCCCAGCAGAGCAGTATAAGAGCAACTACAACCATATCACAAATAGTCCACTATAGGGTGTAATCGAAATACAAAATCAGTGACATTGGTCGATTTGCATACATCCTTCCCTGTTGCCTAAAGTAAAATTCTGAATTTGATATTTTCCACTTGTTCCTGGCAGTCCATATACTCCACATGATCGCAAAGGGGATGATTTCCCAAACAACCGTTTTCATTAATTTTTCCATCCTCTCCATTAATCACTCAGTGATTTAATTGAGAGAGGAGCTGCCCATGACAAACCCCACCATCTTAGGATAGATGCCCAAACTTTCCAAACAGCATGGCAATCAATTAGGAGATGGTCTGATGTTTCAGGCTTATCATTACAGAAAAGACATAACCCAAAATTCAAAGCTACAGAGACACCAATCCTTAGGAGCCATTATGAGGTTCTAACTCTTCAAAGCCAAGCTAGTCATCCAAAACATTTGACTTTAAAGAGGGAAACACTTGACCAATTCAGCTAGGGAATAAAGAGAGTGAATTGAAAATTTTCCTGAGGGTTCCGCCATCCAGTGTGTCAAGTCCTTTTTTTTTTTAATTTTCAGTTGAGAGAAGTTGGATAGAAGGCTATAAAAGACACCATCTTTTTCTTTTTTGCTCGTTCAAAGACACCATTTTCAGGGTTGTCTAAAGTTAACAACACAATGGCAATTTAATTGAAAATGGCTCAGAAGAAGATGTTAGGTTGAACTAGTGTGTACTTGTCTTTATAAAGTAATTAGATATATACAATTTGTATAGCATTATTCAACTATTAAGCTTAAGATTGACTGTAGGATGGAGATAGAACTTGACACAAAATTCAACAGCCAAACAGGAGGAATGATACCACCCCTTCTCCATCAGAGAGAGAGAGAGAGAGAGTCCCAAGATTGTCTCTATTTGCCTATTGATGTGTCTTTCTTGGTAGAGTGTTATTTGTGATCAACACCTCTTCTCCACCTTACCAACAAACTGTGTAAATTTCACTGATGGCCGATAAGGGGCTGGTCGGCTACCAATGGTGGCCGGTCGGCTACTAGTGGTGGTCGATACCCTTTCTTGTCTAAACTTTCTTCTTTGTAACAAAAGAGCAAAACAAAGGTATTTCTCAAGGGTTATTTGCACACTTTACCTCTCCTTTTTAAGGGAAAATTAAAGAAGGGACAAAATTTGGTTCACAAACCATCATCAAGCAATTTCATTGCATGATGGCTTGTGAAACCAATTGTGCAAGTTCAATAAATGCACAACAAAACTAAAATGTCCATCACCCTATCATGCATGTTCAAGGGTAATGAAGACCTAGGAAAGTGGCACATTTCATTACTTTTGAGTATGAAATGTTCCATTTTCTTTGTGTTCAAATTAACGTCCAATTTGAGCACATGCAATGCAACACAAAGAATGCTTATTTTGCCTCTTTTACTTGCCAATTTTGTTTACTTATTTTAATTACCAAATCATTCATTAATCCATTAAGTCCATTGGTGAGTGTCCTCTAATGGAAAGAGGGCTCAAATCACAAGTTACTTTGGGCATGAAAGAGACATTACACTGTTGGTAATGAACCCCCTAAGGGATTAAACCATTGGGTGTAGCACCTCTATTTCACACTTAGGCAAACAAGTGGTTTGAAACCACTTTCAAAGCAAAAATAAAATCAAGAAAGAAGGGAGGTTGTAGAGATGATTAAGTGCTGGAAATGAGTGATAAAAGCACTAAAACATGCAACCAACTCAAACCAATGGTGGTTAAAACCTTAAAACATTAAGCTAGTGAAGGAACTTACACTACAACCATGCCATACAAGGCTCAAATGGCACCAAATAGCCAAAAAAGTGGCAAAATAGTTCAAAACAGAGTGTAAAACATGCTGGACTTGAGCCACTAAAAGCTAAAACATTAAGCTAATACATGGGGTTAACCAGGCATGCAAATAAGACACAAGAAGGGAAGGCTAACCCCTTCAATTTTGGACTTCAAATGAGTTTTTTACCATTGAAAAACCTCTGAAATTCAATGGTTAAAAGGCCTAAAAAAGTTTGTTTGAAAGTGATGAACACAGGTACAAAAACTTGACAAACTAAGCAGCAAGAAGGGTAAACCACCCCCTAACTAAAAAAGGGCTCAAACCACCACTTTTAAGCCACAAAAACAGAGATTTTTACAGTTTAAAACCAGCCCCAAAATAGTAAGAAAAGATGGTAAAACAAGTATATTGAAACAAAGTAAACAAGGCAAGTGTTGTACCTTTGAAGCAAAGCTCAAGTTTAGGCACCAAACCAAGCTAAAACCACTTGCTAGAGCTTAAAACAAGTCCCAAAGAACCTTAGCTCAAAGAGAAGCAACTTTGATTAAGGTAATGTATGTAAAAGTGTAGAGAAAACAAGCAATCAAGCACAAAATTACAAGAGAGAGAGAGAGAGAGAGAGAGAGAGATTTTTTGTTCCAAAATTTCTACCCTCAAAAATGGGAAAGGAGCCCCCACATATATAAAAAAACAAGCCTTGAGCTTAGAAACATCCTACCATACACGTGTAGGGAGATGCAGCTCAGTGTGCTAACAGCTGTCAACAAATATCTGAAAAAAAGACACCGGTGGCCGTCGGCCACCACTAGTAGCCGACCAGCCACACCAATGGCCGATAGCCTATGGTGGTGGCCGCCACCTCACCAAGAGGTCCAAACACCAAGTTTTGATCCAAAACAAGGCATAGAAAAGACAAGGTTTCAAGGCTCAAAGACAGGGCGTTCCGCTGAGGACTTCGGCACTCAAAACGAACACATGCAATCACAATCATCATATGCACAAGTGATGACATCCAAGTCTTGAGGACGGTCAAAAATGGGGTGTCTATAGCCGAATATAATGAAATGATGGTTTAATCTACATCTGTTGACTGTTACTTGTTTTAATATTTGTCACACCCTAAGAAAACTAAACCTTAATTTCAAATCTCGTAAAAAGATTACCTCTAGCTGAGAAATCTAGAAACCAACTTACCATGTACCGTGAACAAAATGGTGGATATGTAAGCTAATGACTATTGAGAAACTAGCAACAATGCAAGAAACCGTCCTAGAAATCAGCATGGACCCGTACTCGCAGGAGCCAGTATCCCTAATAACCTTGGGCATCAAATTCAAGAAGAATTGGGACAACTAAGGAACGATCGACAAAATGAGAGGACTCGACTCTTTTCAAAGTTCAGAAAACAAAGACCCCCAAAATTCACAGGAGTACCAGACCCGAGGTGGTTGAGAATTGGTTTTGACAAATAAAGAAGATGGTAGACACTATGCGAATAACCGAAGATACTGATAGAATAGCCTTGGCTACGTTCGAGCTTAATGATGAGGCCGATCATTGGTGGGAACTAATCAAGAATACGCGTGACGTTACGAACATGTCGTGGAACCAGTTTAAGGAATTGTTCCTGAATAAATACTTTCCAAGTACAGTTCGTCGAGAGCAAGTCAGGGAGTTCCAGAACCTGGAGCAAGGGAATATGACCGTAATTCAATACGCTTCAAAATTTGAAGAGTTAGCTCGTTATGCAACTAGATATATAGCAAATGATGAAGAGAAAACAAGGATGTTCGAGTGAGAGCTGGACCTTATAATCATGGGAAGAGTTCTCCCGCAAGGGCTTCACTCATATGCTGAGGTATTAGAGATGGCATTAGAATATAAAGGGGAAATAGCCGACGCTAGGAAGACTTGGAACAAGTGAAAAGGGGGCCAGACATCTGTAGGACCTTAGAGGAACCGGAACCAAAAGGGAAACATGGCCCCGAAACCCTACTCCAGACCACAACCATAATAGCAACGGCAACAATTGCAACAATAGATCCAGTATGGAGGTTATTAACCAAGGCCGACAGAACAACTCCAGTGCTTTCATTGCCAATAATTGGGGCACAAGAAGAGCGAATGCCTCAAACTCCCTTAATTAGGATACTAGGGAAGAGGTTTCGGAGCAAATGCCCAGGCATTGGGTGGACAGAAGCCTTGGACAAACAAGACAGGATCTACTGGACAGCAGCACCAGAAGAGTGGAGGAACTCATAACACTAGGACCAGTGGCAACCAGAAGGCAACTGGCAGAGTCTTTGCCTTGCAAGAGGAAGAAGCAGGCCTGTCTGTAATTGAGAGTAATTTAGTGCTATATAATTCTTGGGTGCATGTTTTATTTGATACTGGTGCATCGTACTCTTTTATATCATTTGTTTGTGCTAAGTCATTAGAACTTGTATGTAAACCCTTAGAGACTACCTTAAGTGTAATATCACCTATGGGAGGGTGCATTTGGATATGGTTGATCTGCAAGGATTGTAAAATAGGAGTGTCGAACCTACGCTTAACTTGCAACCTTCGTGTCATGGAAATGTCAGACTTCAAGCGCTGATCGATTGTTGTCAAAAGAAGGTAGTAGCTCACACGCCTGACGGAACACGCTTCCAGTTTGAGGAGGATAGACAAAACTCCTTAACTTCAACAAAACGTAGAAAATAATGGCACGATCAACTTAAGGGTAAAATAGCAAGTTTGATTTTGAATGAGAGGGACCAAGCAGAATTAGAACTCCCGTGAGTAGTATTGTAGACACCCCATTTTTGACCGTCCTCAAGACTTGGATGTGCTTGCAGGTACATCCGATTACAAGTTTGATTGCTCGTTGAGCGCCCAACTTTCATGATGGAATGCCAGGTTTGCTCTTTCCAAACCCTATTTCCATTCTGTCTCATTTTTGGACCATGCCTTGGTCCCTTTCATATTGTTGTTTGTGATGGCCTGTCGGCCATGGGAAAGGGGCTGCCGACCATGGATTTGGCCCTGCCGACCATTGATAAGGCCTGCCGGCCATCAATGAGGCACTGCCGGCAACCACTGATGGCCGATAGGACACCTTATTTCAGCAGATATTGTGTTAGATCTTTTGAGCCATCTGTTTTTCACTAAGCCATCCTCCATATACGTGTATGGAGGGATGAAGGCCATTTCAAGCTTGTCAAGCAAGCTTTGCATGGCATTGCTCTATATAAGGGGAGGCTCCTCCCCTTTTCTAGAGGTTCAGCATTTTTAAAGACAAGATATCTCTCTCTCTGGAATTCTCACTCTCTCTCTTTATATTGTGCTTAATAGTGTCTCAAAGTGTATTTTTTCTTCACTTTTGCACTACAATACCTAGTAAAGCACCATCACTTTGTTGCTGAGGTATTTAAGGGTCTTGTTTGGACTCAAAAGGCTAGTTTTGGCTCAGAGGAAGGCCTGCTTTGCTGCTGTCCTTCAAGGGTGAGTGTATTCTCCTTTTAAGCTTATTTTTGTATGCCATCTTAGCCACCTTTGCATGCTGTTTTAGGCCTAAGTTTCAACTGAAAAAAGTTCTGTATTTAAGTGCTTAAAATGGTTGTTTAAGGCTTTGTTTGAGTTAGGGGTGGTTTACCCCCTTTGGTGGCTTGTTTGGCCTTGCTTTGTGCCATCTCTTAAGGCCTTTAAGGTCATCTTTGTTTGGCCTTTTAGCCGCTAAAATCCAGTGGATTTTTAGTGGTAGAAATGTGATTTTGAGGTCCAAAATGAGAGGGGGTGGTCCCCTCTCCTCTTGTCTTGTTTGTTTGCCTTGTTGGCCTAATTATTGAGCATGTGTTTCTAGCATGTGTTGGCTTGTTCTTAGCCTATTTTTGGCCTTATTTCAGTGTGGCATAACTCTGTTTTGGCTTGATTGAGTCACCTCATGCATGCTTTTTACACTTGTAGTGTAATCTTGCCATTTAGCCTTGTGTGCTTAATGCTTTGATCCATCATGCTAGCCTATTTTGGTTCTATCTCAGCATGTTTTTGGTGTTATTTTAGCATGCCTTAGCTTTGTTTTGGGTGCTCTTGATCATTTGGACCTTGCTTTGTATAGCCATAGTGCAATCTTGCTCACTAGTTTTGAGTGTCAAGTCTCTAGCATGCATTACTTGAGTTGTTTGCATGCTTTGGCCTCATTTCTCATATGATTTTAGTGTGTGTAGTGTAGTCATACTCTCACATGTTTCACATCTTCAATGCTTTTAGAGAGTTGTGCCTTATGTCTTGACCATGGGCCAATTTGTATACAAGCTTGCCTAAACTTTTGGGCTACCATCTCAGTGTGTTTTTGGTCTTATTTTGCCATGATACAACTCTGTTTTTGGTTGGTTAGAGCATCCCTCATTTGCTTCTTACACTTGTAGTGTAATCATGTTCATTGGCCTAGCTTACTTGGTGTTTTGGCCTATTATTCTAGCTCTTTTTGGCTATATTCCAGCATGCTTTTATTCATATTTTGGCATGCTTTAGCTCTGTTTTGAGCCTTCTTGGTCGTATGATGCTTGTTGTGCATGCTTGTAGTGTAATAGCTTTGACTAGTTTTGAGTTTTGAGGTATCTTGCAAGCTTGGCTTGAGGTATTTGGATGATTTGGCATCATTTAACACTTGATTTCAGAGCATATAGTATTGCCATATTCTCATGCATATCACTCTTTGATGATTGTGTTTGAGAGTTGTGTTTAATGCCTAGCTTGCGAGCCAATGCATGAGCATGTTGTTGTAGCTTTTGGTGCTTCATTTCCAGTAGGATTTTGCCACTGTTTTGGCATGCATGGGGTTTGTTTGGTGTTGGTTTAGTCCATCGAGCATTGCTTTGCATGATTCTAGTGTTGTGTCTTTCACTAGCTTTTAATGCTTAAGTATTCTAGCATGTTGTGCATGAGTGTTTGTATGTTAGAGTATTGCATTTCATGCCAAGATTAGCATGTTGTTTGCATGTCATGTTGCTTGCTTTGCATTGTGTTCAATCGAATGTTGTGTTGAACGCAAGGTGGATTAGTTCATTTCATACTTAAAGTGATGAAATGAGCCAATCTCCCTTGGTCTCCATTTCCTTTGATTTCTCATGATAAGGAGATGGTCTAAGTGTCTTGTTTGTCATGCATTTATTGAATTTATACATGTTGGATCTTTGACCATCATGCATTGAGATGCTTGATTGATGGTTTTGGATCTAACGGTGCCTCTCTCTTGATGTTTTGAGGTGATATGGAGTGGCATAGTACGTACATACCCTTGGGAGACCCTCCATTTCCTCTGTTTTGTGCTCTGTTGCAGCTTGGTGTCACAGCACACCAGTGGCCGGCAGTTCTTCATTGTTGGCCGACACCCTTTCATTTGTGGTCGGCATTGTGCATCCTTGGTCGGTAGGAGGGTCGGCAGTAACCATTCATGGTCGGTAGGCCACTGGTGCACTCCTCAGCACTGTTTTAGTGAGATCCAGCAACAAGTTCTTGAAGACACCCTGCAAACAGAGCTTCAAGAGAGCAACCGGAGAGCTTTTCGGGGGCGGCAACCGAGCATGCATCCTCTTCTTGTTCGAACAGAGCTAGAGCAGCTTAGTTTAATGCTTACTTGTTAGTTAGCATCAATTTGTAATTTAATTAGTTAAGTATTGTAATAATTAGTAATTGGTTTGCTAGTTATTCGATTTGGTTATGTAATAATTAGTCTAATTAGATTATTAGATTAATTAAGTAGCTTAGCTTAGAATAGCTTAGCTTTCATTTGGACCCTCCGTCGAGAGGGCAAATGTTGTAATAAGTGTGCGTGTGTGTGATGCATGTCTTCCAACCTCAGGTCTTTCTCCCTTTTACTTATCAGCTTTCGGTGGTTAGATTAGGACATATTTCGATTAGCATACATTATGCTTGCATACGTGCATCATTCATTTTGCCTTGTATGCACCAGGCTCAGCGCATCATTCAAACTGCATTGTATTTCAATACCTATTTGAATACATGTATCAGTTGTTGCATTTTGTAGACGCGCCCTTGGGCCTCACTACAGTTCGGACTCAATTTGTCACGGTTCTAAATCTGAACCAAAGAGTCTAAATCCGACAAATCGTTTTGAGAAAGAAGTGCCAAACATGGACTGCTTTGCCAAATACAGAGTCGCCACCTAAATATTTATTTTGGGGGAATTTAGGAAACCCTGACTCGTTTGCCTAAGGCCACGTGTCCGTCATCACCAAAGTTGCCTCGGCTCGAGAACTTAGGTACGATTGGGGAAGGTCAGCTATGAGCACCCCCTCTCGTCCGATCAAAGATCGGCTTCTACTAACTATGATATCAAGTTTTGAAAACATTATGTGTTCTTATTCCGGTTATTAGCCTAGCACACAACAAACAAGTATAGACTAAGCCGCCTAAAATTGGAACAAAATATTTCATGTTTGTTTATTTGAAATGGGTTTGATGGTGCTATCCGCAAGTAGGCTAAGACATGAATTTTGCCACCCTCAAGTGGACTTAAAACTCGCATTGAATGCATTGTTCCAATTTAAGTAACCTAACCTCCACCCACAGGCATTCGAGCAATTATATCACATAAGCAGCTAGCCTCATGGTAATTATGCTATCATGGCAACATTCACACGCATGTGGCATGCTAAAGCATAAAAGTTTACCTAGTGCTCCAAGCTAAAACAGAAACTAGTTAGTAATCACATGCATGATCCTAGTTCATGTTTAAAATGGCTAATGCAACACATACAAAGATGCAATCTAGACAGGCTCGACTATTCTAAGGATGGCATGTGGAATGCACAGATAGCATATATTCAAGTTAGATTTGAAATACTATGCAATTAGCATGATGCGCCGAGCCCGGTGCATGCAATACTGATGAATAATGCACGCATATATAGCATGAGGTATGCTAAAGTAAGTATGCCCTAATACTAACCATCAAAAGCAGGTAAGTAAAAGGGAGAAAGAAGTGGGGGTTGGAAGACATGCACGCACACACACTTATTACAAATTTGCCCTCGCTCGGAGGGACCGAAAGAATAATACAATTAATTAACCCACAAGCTAATTAAAATATTACAGACAATTAACTAGTTAAGCAAATTAACTAAGTTAATTAAAACAGTAAACAACCTCGGGAAGAGGGCCCAATGCAATGCGCGCTCGGCTCCGCTCGAAAGCCACTGCCATGCACAAGATGCCTCTGCTTTGACTGTTATCCTCCTCTGAAGACTGTACAAATCCCAGAATATGCTCTCTGCACACTGTGGAACACCACCGGCTAGTAAGAATGGCCACCGGCCAAGGGGAATGGTCACCGGCCATTGATTAAGCTATCGGCCACTGATGGATGGTCGGTCGGCACTGGAGATGGCCGGCCGGCCAAAGCTTCCTGCAGAATCTGTTTTTGACAGCAGCAGAGGGCAAAACATAGCATGGCAATGCATTTCAAGCAATGTATGCACCAACCACACTCCTTATCATATTCATGACTCAAAGGGGGATGGGCCTCGATTCTTGGACCACCAATCGCGCATTTCAATGCGTGATGGCCCAAGAAACCAAGTATGCATTTTGATTTCAAATGGAATGCAATGCACATAATCAAACAAAGGGGCTTTCAACCTCTATCATGGTTTGATCAAGAGGTGAAAGATGCATGTAATGCAATGCATCCTAGGCATGTGAACTAGTATGCAACATGGACATGCAAATAAGCAAGCATGTAACAATACATAAGGCAAGCATGCAACAATGCGAAGGATGGTCTTAAACTAATTTAGGCAGCCCTCAAACAAGCCTAAAACAGTGGCCGATGCTATGGAAATGAGGGACAATTACACATACAAACATGCATGCTAATGGGCCGACACTTAAGCATCAAACAAGCAACCTTTAAGCACACTTAAAAGAGATTAAACATGGACTAAGGGCATGCATTACAAGCTCTGAAAATCATGCTATAAAGGTGCCAAACCAATTGAACAAGATAAGCATAGCATGCAACCAATGGTCCAAAGACTAAGGCAAGCTAAGGAGGTATTGAACTACCTTTAACAAAACCAAATATGGCATGAATTAAATGACCAAAATCAGAGTTTTAGTATGTTAAAACAAAACTAAAAACACAATGACATGGCATCCTAGGGGCCTAAACATGATGGCATGCATGAAGGCACAATCATGGAGCATGAGATGACAACCTTATAAAGTATTAAAGGGACATCAAATGCAAGTATACAAGCACACCATGAGGACTGAAATGACATGGCAAGTGGTTCCAAACTACTGAAACAAAGCAAGGATGGCATGCTAGAGGGGTCAATACTTAAGGCATACAAGGGGGATTACATGGTAGTTATACAAAACGAAACATAGATGACGCAAATGACCAAAAACAGACTTCAAACACATCAAAACATGCATACAAATTTCACAAAGCTAAGCCAAAATCATGCTAGAACAAGGGCTAAAGCCTAAAGCATGTTCAGGCCAAAACATGACATTACAAGACATGTATGCTAAGCAAGCATGGTGTGTCTAAACCAACTGAAAATAGAGGTAATACATGGCAAAATACTACCAAATAACACTTAAGACATGGCCAACATGCACTTAAATTAGATGCTTACACATGAGGCAAAAATGGCCCTTTTCAAGGACAACAAGGAGAGGGGGTGGCCCTCTCCTTCTTAGGACCTCAAGGCACCATCCTCACCACTGGAGCCCCAAACACAATGGAGCCTAACAAGGCTTAAGAGGGGTCAAACAACCTCAAAGCACAAAACACTCTTAAACAACTATTTAGAGCAATGAAAAACAAGACTCTTATATGTTATACACCAAGTCTAAAAACAGTTGCAAGATAGGTAAAAAAGCTATGCAAAAATGGGGAATAAAGAGGTAAGAATGTTACCCTTGTAGACCCTCTTCAAAAATGGTGGACCAGCTAGTTCTTTGAGCTCAAACCAGTTCCAAAACTTCAAGAACAACCTCTTAGTACCTCAGTAGCTAAAGGAAGGTGTGATGGTGGGTGTTTGTGCACAAAAGTAAGACAAAACACACACTAAACACAAAAGAGAGGGAGGTATAGATATAGGATAGATACACAACTCAAACCCTAAAACCAGAGCTCTCTGGAAAATATTGTCTAACCTAATAGAGGGAGAAGAGACCTCCTCTTATAGAAGACTCAATCTTGTAAAGCTTCCAAGGCAAGCTAACAAGAGGGAGATCCCTCCATACACGTGTATGGAGGGGAGCAAAGTGTATACCAGCTAGCATAAAAATATCTGCAAAAGCAGATGAACAGTGGTCGGCCAACCAAAAATGCAATTTGACCAAAAAAGATAGCCGGTCAACCATCTAGAGTGCCAGCCGGCCAAACATTTGGTCGGTGGCAACAAAACACAACCGGTGGCCTCAAGCCATGGCCGGTGGGTGTCAGGGGATGGTCAACAAGCCCTTCCCTGCCCCTCAAAGGCAAAACACAAGTGTTTGGTGCAAAACCAGACACAAAACAGTCGAGTCGAGAGATCCTGAAGCAAGGCACGTAGCCGAGACCTCCGGGAACTCAAGACAAACACAAACAAGGATGATCACCGGGTGTTCAAGCGGTGACGTCCAAGTCTTGAGGACGGTCAAAAATGGGGTGTCTACACATTCATATGCCATCTTAGAATAGCCGAGCCTCATTAGTTGCACTTTGCATATATTGCATTAGGCATCTTGTATAATTAGGATCATGCATTGATTTCTAATTGGTTTCTGTTTTGGCTCGAAGTACACTGTAAGTGTTTATGCTTTAGCATCCTTGCATGTGTGTAAGTGACTGCCATGACAGTATGCTTGCCATGAGGCTATCTGCTTAAGTGTTTAACTGTATAAATGCCTGTGGATGAAGGCTTCATTGCTTGAATTGGAACAATTCATCAAAATGTGCGTTTTAAGCCCACTTGTTTGTGGCAAATCATATTTTAAGCCCACTTGAAGGTGGCAAATCCGCATTTTAGCCTACTTGAGGGTAGCAACTTCAAACCATTTTTGAAAAACAAACATGAGATGTTTTGTTCCAATTTTTGCGATTGAGTCTATACTTGTGTACTGTGCACATCATATAGTAAGTTAGCCAATAAATCGAAATAAGAACGCATGTGTTTTCAAAAATAACATATCATGTTAACAGAGGCCGATCTTTGATCGGGCGAGCGGGGGTGCTCATTTCAGGACCTTCCCTTCTTGTACCCAAGTTCCTGAGCCGAGGCAACTTTGGTGATGACGGACACATGGCCTTAGGCACGAGTCAGGGTTTCCTAAATTTCTCCAAAATAAAATATTTAGGTAGCGACTCTGAAATCTGGCAAAGCAGTCCATGTTTGGCGCTTTTTGCTTAAAATGGATTTTCCAAAACGATTTGTCGGATTTGGACTCTTTGGTGATTTATCAATTTTACATTGCACTTTGTGAGATTACATTCAGAACCGTGACATGAGTCCGAATTGTAGTAGCTAGAACCCAATTCACGACCTCTTCGAAAGGGGGGCGCGCGGAGCGAGTTCGGGCGGTCTATAAGTATGGGATACACGGATGTATTCCTTGAGGAATTGTCGGGATTGCCACCAACTCGAGTGGTAGATTTCAGTATTGAGCTGCAACCTGGAACTACCCCAATATCCATGGCCCCATATAGCATGGCACCAGCAGAACTACGAGAATTAAAAATACAACTACAGGAGTTGCTCAAGAAAGGATTTATTAGGCCAAGTACTTCACCATGTGAAGCACCCATGTTGTTTGCTAAAAAGAAAGATAGGTCGTTAAGACTATGCATCGATTACCATCAACTTAATCGAGTCGCGATCAAGAATCGATACACACTCCCAAGGATTGATGATCTTTTTGATCAACTTAGAAGCTTAAGGTACTATTTAAAGATCGATCTCAGGTCGGGTTACCATCAATTACGAGTCAAGGAGGAGGATATACCAAAAACTGCCTTTCAAACCAGATATGGTCACTACGAGTTTGTAGTAATGCCTTTCCGACTAACCAATACTCTGACAGTATTTATGAGCCTAATGAACAAGATCTTCACACCATATCTTGACCAGTTTTGTAGTAGTGTTCATTGATGACATCTTGGTATATTCAAGGTCTGAAGAAGAGCATGAGCAACACTTAAGGATTGTCCTTCAAGTTCTTAGAGACAATCGGTTGTATGCCAAGGCAAGCAAATGTGAGTTCTGGTTAAACGAAGTGAAATTCTTAGGGCATGTAGTGTCTAAGAATGTGATTGTAGTAGATCCAACCAAGGTGGAAGCAGTCTTAGATTGGAGACAACCGAAAACCATGTCAGAAATCCGTAGTTTCTTAGGATTGGCCAGTTACTACCGAAGGTTTATCCAAGATTTTTCCAAACTAGCCAGACCAATGACTCATTTGACGCAGAAATGAGTGAAGTATGAGTGGGACGAGGCTTGCGAAAAATCCTTCCAAGAGCTAAAGAAGAGATTAACTAGTGCACTAATTTTGATCATCCCGAAACGAGAAGTAGGGTACACTGTGTATTACAATGCGTCTAAGGAAGGGTTAAGCTGCGTGCTCATGCAAAATGGAAAGGTAGTCGCGTATGGATCCAGGCAATTAAAACCACATGAGCGTAACTACCCAACATATGAATTAGAATTGGCGGCTGTAGTTTTTGCCCTAAAGCAATGTCGACATTATCTGTATGGGGAACAATTTGAGATTTTCACAGATCACAAGAGTTTGAAGTATCTATTTACACAAAAGGACCTTAACTTGAGACAGAGACAATGAATGGAGTATCTTGAGGATTTCCAGTTCGCTCTCTCATATCATTTCGGTAAAACTAATGTAATAGCAGACGCTCTGAGCCGCAAAAGCAAAGAGATGAAAGCTAAAATAGCCGTCAAGGAATGGGATATGGTTAAGACGCTCAATGAATTTAGAATCCAAGTAGAATCTTATTATACTAAGGTATACCTTGGTGCACAGAAGGTGATGTCTAAGTTGATAAGTGAGATCATATAGGCCCATAAGCACGATCAAGAAGTAGCCTATATCAAGAGACGTCTAGAATCAGGACAACCAATGCTCGATTGGGCAATTCACCCTAATGAGAGTTTAAGATATCAAGGTAGATTGTTTGTGCCAAGTAACGAGTTGCTTAGAGAAAGGTTACTTAAGGAATGTCATCACTCTGTATTTGTAGTACATCCAGGAGAGACTAAAATGTACCAAGATTTAAAGAGGCAGTATTGGTGGAGCGAAATGAAGAAAGATGTGGCTAGATTTGTAGCAAAATGTCTAACATGCCAACAAGTGAAGGTGGAACATTAGAAATCAGGAGGAATGTTGCAACCTCTACCAATAACAGAATGAAAGTGGGAGTACGTGACAATGGACTTTGTGACAGGGTTGCCCAGGACACCTAGAGGGCGCGATGCTATATGGGTAATAGTGGATCACCTCACTAAGTCAGCATATTTCTTACCCTAGAAGATAACTGACACTTTAGAGTCTATGTGTAGCCTCTACATTGGAGAGATCATTCGACTACACGGAATTCTATTATCTATTGTGTCAGATCATGATCCACAATTCACCCCCGATTTTGAAGAAGTCTGCAAGAAGCTTTGGGTACTGAGTCATGTTTCAGTACCGCTTTTCACCCACAAACAGATAGACAATCTAAGCGCACCATCCAGACACTCGAAGATATGCTAAGAGCTTGTGCAATGGATTTTCAAGGAAGTTGGGAATGACACCTACCCTTAATTGAATTTGCCTATAATAATAGCTTTCAAGCTAGCATTGGTATAGTGCCTTTTGAAGTATTATATAGGCGACCTTGTAGATCACCAATTTGTTAAACTGAAATAGGTGAAGCGAACCTAATAGGACCCAAACTTGTCTTAGAGACCACTGAGAAGGTCAAATTGATCCAACAACGGTTAAAGACCGCTTAAGACCGTCAAAAGAATTACACAGATAGGAAAAGAAGGCCATCGATGTTTGAAGTAGGCGACCACGTGTTCTTAAAGGTACAACCTAGGCGTAGGATTGTATGTTTTGGAAGAAAGGGGAAATTATCACCACGATATATTGGACCTTTTGAAATATTTGAGAAGGTGGGTGAAGTGGCATATCGCTTAGCTCTATCCTTGCAGTTAGCATGGATACACAACGTCTTTCATGTATCTATGTTACGGAAGTACATTGCTAATCCATCATATGTCATCAATTAGAAAGAAATCAGTCTTGACAAAGGATGCTACCTTTGAAGAAGTAACTATAGCAATACAAGATAGTCGAGAGAAGAATGTTAGGGGCAAGACGGTTCATCTAGTAAAGGTGTTTTGGTGATATCGTGAAATTGAAGAATCAACTTGGGAACGTGAAGATGTGATGCGAACAAACTATCCCCAACTTTTTTGGCCTAGTGTATGATTGTAATTTCGAGGACAAAATTGTTTAAGGGGGATAGGTTGTGAGGCCCTAACTTTTTATAATTTCCCCAAACTCTTATAGTTGAAGAATTTCAATAAGAAACTTTGTTTCTCCATTTCTTGCAAATTAAACCCTAGAAATCAAGAACAACTGCACAAGCTAACTGGCAAACCCTAATCAACTTTGAAAACTCAGGAAACATTTTAAAACCCTAAATTAATAATTTAGAAACCCTAGAATGAAAATTTATAAGAGAAAACCCTAGTTTCCGGGAATCGCCGTTTTAGCTCGGTATCTCGCCTTTTGTTGCGAATCGGCATTACGTGACCCGAATTACTTTTCCTATCATTATTTATTAAATATATGACTTAAATATATGTTTTACTTCAAAATTTCAAATTTGTACCCTCTTCTTTCCTTATTATTGCATTCTGGCCCCCCAAATCCCAATATTTTAATCAGATAAAGTACAAGTATTATTATATTGATTTGTACATAATATCTACTATATTATAATAATAAAAAATTGATTTCCCACATGTGTAAAAGACCAGCCAGCTGTGAATAGTAGTAGGGACAAGAAAAATTAATTTTTTATTTATAATATCTTGAATATTATATTGGCATATCTTTGAATAAACAAAAGGAAATAACTAGCATTTATTGCTATGTACTTGTGTCTCCCAATTAGCAACTAAGTAGGGTTACTTTTTTCTAATCAAGATTAATTAACACAAATCCTAATTGGATTCAATTAGATTACAACCAAACTTGAATAGTTTCCATTAAAAACTAACCCAACCAAACCAAACCAACCCTTCTCTCTCCTCCTTGGCCTATAAATACAAGGCTCTAGCAACTCATATTCCTCACATTTCACACACATAGCAACCTGCTGAAGGAAAAGAGAGAGAGAGAGAAAAAAGAAAGAAAGAAATAAAGAAAGAACGAAAGTAAGATGAAATTATAAGCAATTAAGGTAAATTTCATACACCTCTTCTCTCCATGAATCATCATGTTTTTCCCCTTCATAATACATGCTAAAAATGTATTTCATATGATACTAAGAGTTACTACTTTGCTAGATGATGTATGGTTTGAAAATGAAATGTTCTTCTTCTTCTTTTACTTACCTAAAAAAGAAATGTTCTTCTTCTTCCTTGTAATTTCCAGCAAGCTTTTCTCAAGGTTTTTGATTTTATTTCCATAGAAAACCTTCATGAACTCCAAATCTATTTTAAAGGGGTATTAATTGACATATATAGAGTATGTGAGAATTTTGGCTAAGACCATGGATGTGTTTTTATGACTATTTTTATTTTTCTAAATACTTGGTGCAAAGAACTTATTTAAAATAGAGAACTTTAGAAAATTCTATAAAATTATAGAAAAATGATCTCACCTTCATTTTTATATCAAAATCTTCCTCTGAAGGTTAGCTTTCAAACAAAATTTATTTCAATGAAAATAAATGAGTATTTTAAGAGAAATACCAAATTTTGTAACAGTTGTCAAATATGGACTAAGTTTGTGTATTTCTTAAATATCTAAAAATCAAAAAGGGCCACCCTACTTCTGTGAAATGATTCTGAAACTAGACTTGATTCTCTACAAATCCTCAAGAAGCCACGTTCCTGAAACCCTTAAAAATATCTTTTCTATATTTATTTTTAAACCGGTGCAGTGTTGGAAAGCTGAACAGTGTGGTTCTTGTTGTAGTTAATGCTTTTGTGCTATCATGACATAATTGTTATAATATATGTTATACTTACATGCTTAAGTTTCACTTCAAATGGCCTTATTATGCTCTTACTTGTGCTAATCACTAATGTGTATTGAACTTAATGTAAAAGGGAAAAACTAAATGGGTTGGTAAAAATGGATGACGACCACACTAGTTATATATAATAAATGATGAGAATGTTAAGTTGATATTAGTAGTGGATTAAAATGAGCAAGTCTTGCGCAAGTGGTTGTTTCATAACCCTTGAATGGAGTGGTTGTATTCGGACCCTAGGTAGTTCAGTATAAGAAGGGATTTAGGCAAGGCCCATCAGTATCGTCTCTTTTGAGGCCCTGAGGGTGGTGCTACGAGGTATATAACCGTTGGTAGGCATCCAAAGTAAGGTCAACAACAAAGCAGCAAAAGAGGAGGCATACCGAATAATCCGCGTCCAATTCTTAGAGTTGGGAAGACAAAATCTCTTTGGGAGATTTTTAGACTACTAACAACTAACCATATAATCTGTGCTATGAACTTAAATGCCATGACCCCTTTCCTCTGTTTTTTGTAAATGTTGTTGTGTATTGGACTGGAAAAAATGGATGGGGTGTGTGCGCATTTACGGGGCATTCAAAACTCACGGCATATCATGCCATGTGCCGAAGAGGAGCTTATAGTAGGAGACGACGAGCCGGAAACCTTCGAAGACATTTGGCTATCTTAAAAAAGTTAAAAATTTTCCTTTTTGATGTTTTGAAAAGTTCATATGAATTTTTAAATTTTCTTTTGGGTTGTAATGTTGATGGAACGAGCTTTTATAATTAAGGATATTTGTAATTATTCTATTATTATGTATTTATATTCTAACACCAATATTATTCCTGACGTTGCTTATGAGACCTTGTGTCAATGTCTCTTAAGATCTGTCAAAAGGGTAGTGTGCTACCTAAGAAAATTGGACTTAGAAGGGAGGCTAATTTGACTCCTCCGGCGATTTGAAATCTTACTTGGTTGTTGACCATAGGACTCATTAGTGACTTTCCCTTGACTACAACCTTTAGTGTATATTTGGGGTGTCACACTAGTAGTATTTCTTGAAAAACCTTGATATTGAGGTCTAAACCCTCCGTGAATTATTTTTAAAAATTCGGGACATTCACTAATAGTAAAAGGTTGCTATTGTTTAATGATATAATTAACTACAGAATCTTGTGCATGTATAAGATCATATCAGTTGATGAACCCCTAATTGTATTTGAGTTCTAATATCAGGTTGTTGACTTTGTAAATGTTTTTGAGCATGCCTTTTTAGATGACTGGTACTCCCGCTGATGCAGCACTACGTAAAAATTTACAATATTTACATTTTACTTTAAACATAGTTATACCATCATGATTAGTCACAGATATTCCTTCAAAATGCTCCAAAACAATACTAGACATGCCCCTAGATAATGATGCTACTGGTTGGAAGAGTGATATTAGGTACAGTAAAAAGAGAATTAACGTATTCATATTATGTATATTGATAAATATCGACATAAACATTAGGAAAATCAGAATTATAGTAATTTAAGTAAAATAATATATATTAACTAACAATTAATTAAAATAAAGAGTAAATAATAAATGTAAATAACAACAAGTAATATATGTTAATGAACAGTTAATGTTACAAAAAATGAGTAACTAATAAATATTAATTGAAACAGTTAAGGTTACCGACTGACAAATGCGATACAAAAACTAACTTTTCTAGTAAAAGTTTCTTCTTGTACAACTACAATTACCACTTAAAAATGAGATTTGAAAATTAAATGAGAGAGTTGAGAGTTGAGAGAGAATGAGAGTTTGAGAGAGAGATTTGGTTGTAATTGTGTTTGTGAGAAATAAAATGGGAGATAGGTGGTATTTATAAAAGTTAGGATAGGGGTCAAATTAAAAATAAAAAAATAAAATGAGTAATGCTAGGGATTCCAAATGTTTCACTAATATATTTATTAAATGTATCACATGAGTGTAGTATCTATATAAGACCCGCATAGTGTAGGTCTCACATTTATGTGAGATATTTAGTAAAAATATTAACAAAATATTTGAAATCTTTAACATTTTTTCAAAAACAATTTGTCTGTTGTTGTATCAACGATCAAATGGCTTTTTTTTCAAAAAAAAGAAATTCGAACGGGTCCGGCCAACAAGGAATTTTTTTTTTGAGTCTAACGGGATAGGCCACGTAGACCGAGCTCATAGGCTGAACCGAGCCTCAAAATAGACGGCTTAGATCTAAGGTCTTGACCAAGCCACATTGGGCTGCAGGCAAATTTCAGATGGACCACAGATCGATGGGGCTGAATTTATGCTTCTACTCTTCTTCTTACTTAGATATGGGTCCATGGGTGTCCTTCTTTAAATAATATTAGGAATCATAAAAAAAATATCAAGAAATATTTTATGAAGATTTTTCATCCTTTGATTACAGTGTGATATTTTTTCATATGTGTAATCTAACAATAAAATTTTTTTCATAATCATTTTTATGATATTTTTTTCATGATATTTAATATTACTCTCCCTCTTTAGAGAAAAGTTCCACACGATCTCCACAGGGGTGATTAGTGAATCGTCCGATCCGACCTGAATAAATGATTTTGGGCGGACAAAAGCGGGTGCAACACTGAGTTTTGCCCACCTCTGATCCTCACCAACCCGCCCTGTCCGTACTAAATTAAATTATTATTTTTTTTATTCCAGCCTTGGAAGTTTGTTCGCAGCAGCCCCAAACAAAAAAAACTTTGCAACCCCCCCCCTCTCTCTCTCTCTCTCTCAATCTCAAATCCCTAATCCCTAATCCCTACTACACAAAGCTTCATCATCTCCTCCATCAGTCGACGATCGAGGAGCAGCAACGGGCGACAGTCGACGGCGAGCTGGCTGCGACGGTAATTTTTCCCGTCTTCTCATCTTCTTCCATTCTCTTCTCTTTTGTATGTTTCAAATGTACAATTTCGGAAACTAATTTCTAAATCTATTTTTGTTGATTTTCAGATCTAATTCTTGTCATTGATTTGGAGTTTTCTTTTTTGTGCAAAAGAAGGTAATATTTATTGAATTATTCCATTTAAGATATATTGTGTTGAATTTTTGGTATTCAGGATTTTTTGTTTATTAAGTCAGATTAAATTTTATTAGACTTAAGATTTGGGGGAATTTCTGTTTTGGGGGACATCCTGTGGTTTAAATTGCTAAGAGGTATTGGCAGGATGATCCCTTGTGCTGCTTCTGCTGCTGCTGTTGTTTTTTGTTTGTTTTTTTTGTGTTTGTGGTGTATTAAAATATAGGGCTTCGTTTTTATTATTATAAAAATAATGAAGCATAACAAATTTTGGGCCTAAATAAGGCCTAAAAACTAGTAAATTATGAGTTGAAAAAATGTTGAAAATTTATAATGTCTAAGCTGCCAAACCGATTGCATCCATCCGCCAATCCCCATCTGCCAACTAAGCGGACGGATGCGGATTGATTTTTTTCAATCTGCCTATTTTTGGGCAGATGGCGGATGGGATGCCAGCCGACCCAACCCGAACTGCGAGCACCCTCCACACCCAAAAACGAACGACTACCATGTACAAAAAGGAAGGAAAGTTCCTAGCGCTCTGTATCTCCTGTCTTCTACACAAAATGGGTGGTGTAGTGATTTCACTCGTTCCATACCTTCAAATATCGATCAAAACCCTGAAAGAAGATTGATGATCTGATATTGAAACTTCCATTATCTCAATCACAATCAGGTAAAAGAGCAACATGATAAATTTAGCTTCTTTTTTTTTTTTTTTTTTTTTTTTTTTTTTTTTTTTTTTTTTTTTTTCCTTCTTAAGATTCAGATTTAGTGTTATGCGGTTGATGTGCGCTTGTGTTGCAGCAAATTGGATGATTATGGTTGTGATTTTGGTTTTAGTTAGTAATTTGAGGGTTTGATTTAGGTCTATGTGTCGTTAATTAGAAAATGTGAATTGGGTTTCTTGACATGTTAGGGTTTGAGTATTATGACAGCAATCTTGATTTAGGGTTTGTATTTTATGGGTAGAGCTTAAATTGTTTTTTTGAACTCAACCGGAGACACTACCGGCCATCTATTAAGTGCTTTTGAGTTTGATCATAATACAAAATGATTTGGATTTTAGGGACTCAAATTATTGGTGGGGGTAGTTGTTATTATCATTTTGTTTGGACCTGAGTGGTTTTTAAGGTTATAATTTTATGTTGATTAGTGCTTTTTTTTTTTTCAAAAACAAATTGGTTGAGCTGATTTCAGAATAACCACCACATCCACATGACCACAAGAGATTCCCCTGGCTGGGGATTTGAGTTAGGTGTAGTAGGTTAGTGTGATCATTGTGTTGGGATTTTAATTGTTTTAACTTGATTTGCTTTGATGATGATTTATGAATGAATATGGTGAAGCTTGTCTCAACTGAGTAATAAATTTCCCAGGTTAAATTTCTGAGGAACCCTTACTATTTTGTTATTTTGGTTTCCTGGAAAATGAGAAATTTGACTCACCCAACCCCAACATAGCTTCCTGGCTAATATATAAGTTGAAACCTCAGTCTCTTAAGATTTAAAAATAGCAAATATTTTTCGGAAATTGACCATATCAACCTTAATCATTGTTGTCACTTTTATTACACATAATATCCTATTTCATGCTTTCGAGTTGTCTGCAATTCTAATTTGAATTTTGTGAATGCTGCCTATACACAATTTGCTGACCTGAGTTCTTGTCAGATTTCTTCTTGACTTCTTTTTTTAAAAAAAAATATGAGGATGCTGTTTATTCACATTACAAAGATCAGACCTGTTCCATTTCATTCTCTAAATAGCTTGTGAGCTTGCTTGTCAAGCAGTGGATTCTTGTAAACAGCTAGAAAAATACTTGGCTCTTTGCCAATGGAGAAAGGAAAAGCTTCTAGCCTATTTGTTAATGATGGTTCATTCATGGAGAGATTCAAACAGCTCGAACAAGAGAAGGGTCCTGCATTAGGGGAGTCTAAACCGGGCCAAACTGTATCAGGGACTTCAATTCCTAAGCCTATCATTAGTAAAACCAGCTTTGAATCTAAGGCTAACGATTTTCGCAAAACCACCCCAGTTGCTTCAAGTGGCAAACTTGCATTCAGCTTGAAACAGAAGTCAAAGCTTGTGGCACCCTCTGTTAAGTTAAGTGAAGATGAGGATGAAGAAGAAAGTGGTGCTGGAAATGCATTGGGTAATGAGCCAGCAAAACGGCAGAAGTTGGGTCAGCCTGATGCCTCTGAGCAATCATCAAAACAAGTTGATGTTGGTAATTACTTCTTGTACAAGTATTTACTTATTTGGTTGAATTGGGATTGAAATTTGGTTGGATCTTGTGATTATTTCTCTTTCTGAATGTCAAGCAAGGCGTAAGAGGCCCAAATTGTGCATATACCTTAGTTAATTAAATGTCTTTCCACTTCTTATTATAACATATTTTTCTGGTTTGCCTTATTACCTGGTGCACATGCAAGCTGAAGTAATTTCTGTTGCACACATGTGGAAGTACATGGTAGATAAACTGATCTTTTTCTTGCCTTTTCTAGTCAAAGTTAGATATGCATGTAATGGCTATTATAATTTAGATGTTATACCACTTTTCTTATGTTGTATAGTGTCCTTACTTAATTTCACAATGGTGTAATGCATGACAAAGTTGGATTTACCATTTTTATATATGATTTAGGTTAATTAGATGATAACTGTTGTTGGGTAATAGCATATTTTTTCTAATTTGCTACATGATACAAGTTTGGATGGAAGGATGTTGCCTTGCATTAGCTGCCCCGTTCTTGGCATTTTTCAACCCATTACCATGTTTTCTTGAGCTGATTATCAGCTCAAATTTGCAAGGAATTCATGTTATGTTAAAGACCTCTAAATCAGTATGGGGTCTAGTGGTGGTTGTCTTCTTCTTGTGTTTTTCTTTTTTCCCTCTTAAGACATACACGGGCTCTAGTCACTTGTCAAATTTTTTTGGACCGTCTTCTTACTTTGCTTGATTAGTCTTGGTTTTAAACCACCTGTCATCCATGCACTGTTTACTGTTAACACCTTTCTTTGACCTATCATCATTTTGTACTAGTTTTGATGATCCAAGGAAACCCCTTGAGAATTCTTTTCGCTCTTCAGTATTATGTAAAACCAAGATTTGTCCCCCCTCATTAGTGCACTGATTTTGCGGAAATTATCTCGGGGTGCTGCTTCTCTACTCTTCAATTGGTGGATGAAGAGGACAAAACATTCTTGAATTGTTCTTGTCTCATGAATGCAGCTTATAACTTAAGTCATTATCAACATTGGTGGAAAGAGATGTTCAATGAAAGATTTGGAAAATGTGGACGCCTGCTACAAGAGTAATTTTCATTCCCTTGTTCATGCTCTTGGTATTAATCAGTTCTTTAAGTGACATGCAGCACCAACTCCCCCGAGCGACCCTACAGTGAAGAAAGTTGCTGACAAGTTAGCAAGTTTTGTGGCAAAAACTGGAAGGGAATTTGAGCATATTACACGGCAAAAGAATCCTGGAGATACTCCTTTTAAGTATGTACCCTCTTAAATGTCAATATTTTGTCAGTGCTATATATCCTTAGAACCTTAGTTGCATGACCTTTTTTTGTGCGTTTGTTTTGTTTTTAGTTTATAATTATTTGTAATTGTATGATTAATGGGGGAGTCTTCTGTTGTTTGTAACTTTATAATTACTTCGGGCTAATAATGTTATTGTGATAGATGTGCACATCAAAGCTTTTGTTGGGAGAGTATCCCATTATCTGTATTTGTATGGTTAATTAGGGTGTTAGAGATCTCTGTTGGTCTTTTCATGTTAATATGTTTTGCTGTTTGTAATATCCACTAGTCCACATGATAATTTGAAAGTATCCAATTATTGTGTGTTTTAAACTCATTGAAATCTCTATGAAATTAAATTGATAAATTGAGTTTCACTATATTATTGTATCTTATTAATTGAAATTTAGGCTACAAATTGTATATGGGAGTGATTTCTATTGTAAAGTACATTAGGATACTGTTGAAATCGTGCTTGTTGATTCTGCTGTTTGTATCCCCTAGTTGGAGTCACGATAGTGATGGTTCTTTGATTCATTTTTACAATGCTGTTACAATGCAGAAGAACATATGCCTCTGGTTTGCAAGTGGTGTATCTTTGTGCATGTGTGCCTTTCTTTCTCACTACAAATGAGCTGATTGTGATGTTGTTCAAGTATTGAATTTTCCTTGAATCCATGTGAAAAATTAATAAATAATTTCAGTTGATGATCTTTCTGTCATTTTTTTTTCTTTTCTTTTTTTGTTTAAAATCTTTAAAGCTCTTATAGTTATTTCCGTTTCTTTTCCCTTACTTCATAATCTTAGCCATTGAAATTTTGTTTAGATGCTTCTTTTTATACTTCTTTCTAAACTCCTCCATGAACACAACAAAGGCAGTAAACAGGTTTCTTGGCTTTTTTTCTCAACATCGGAATGAATCTCCTTGTCCCGCTCAAGTTTCTTAACAAGTCTTCTTTATTATCCCCATTTCGTCAGAATCCCCCAATAACATCATAGCTTTCTTGTCATTAACTTTGAAGAGATCATTCTTGACATCTCCCTTTTCATCACCACATGGAGGAATCACAGCCAAAGGAAAAAGCAATTGCATCTCAGAATTATCATCATTTTGTACCATTCCCCCTTCAGCCCTTCTTCAATTTCATCCAGATTTGACCTATAACCCACATCTGCTTCACTCTTGATTCCTTCTAGATCAACCTCTTCCAAATAAAGACCATTTGGATCCATCATGTTCATTGGATTATAGACCAGAGGCTCTTTGGCATTGCAAACCCAACTCCATAGGATGCAAGCGATTCTTCTGTGTCCTTCTCTGAACTGAACCAATGACTAGCAGCCATAGAAGACCCTCCTTTTAGCTCCCCCTTCACTTGGTTCAATGAAGGTAAGCCCTCCCTATCTATCTTCTATTTTCTAACAACTAAAGCCATCTAATTTCCAATCCCAGGACCAACACCCGAAGCATGCTTTGTGATACCACCAAAATCTCCTCCCATCATTCTCCATTTTTACAAAACCCTCCTCCTCACCATGGTAGAAGAAGGTGGCTCTCGGTTCAACAAAAGAGAAGAAGTGCTGGATTGGGCCAAAAAAGAGAACAAGGAAGGGGAAAGAGTTAAAACATTACCTCGTCTATTGGGCTTAGAAGAATTGGGCTGCCCTTATTTCCCTTTGTCATCAAAAGAGGCCTTATCAAAGAAGCACTAATACAGATACAAACACAAGACATAACTATTAAAAAAAAATTAGGACATGGACACAGCAGTAATATGATAACAAAATATATTTTTTACATATTTTTATTAACTATGTATATGAATATAAATTTAGAATACATAGATATGATGGCGATGTTGGCTACGGGTGTGGGCCTCGGTGTCTTTTTGTTTGATGTGGTTGGTTTGGCTGGAAAGAAATAGGAGAATTTTCCAAGAAATTGAGCATTCGGTGGCGTGGTTGGAGGATTGATTTTTAGTTACCTTGTATAGTTGGTTGGAGTATAAAGTTGAGCCGGATCTTTTTTTCTTTCTTAGATTTTTTGGATGATATAATTGGTTAGGTGAGCTTTCTTTCTTTTCTTGGTCATTTTGTATTAGTTGCATCTTCTTGATGCTTTTTCAATAAAACTCATTAATTATCCCCAAAAAAACGAAGAAAAAGAACACATAAATATGAAAGGCATCGATATATACACATGGTTATCAATATCGTGATCCAGATCGTAGGTTCATACGATCCTAAATTGTCAAAACGATCCAAATCATTGTAGGATTTTTTGTTATAGTAGGATCGCAGGTAGGATCGTATAGACTTGCAGTAGGATCGTAGGTAGGACCATAAGTAGGATCGTTCGATTTATGATTTTCCACCTTACTTTTAATATGTATCATTCTAATTTGTATTTTTAATAGAAAGTAGAATCTTGCGATCCTTTATTTGATCCACGAGCCCCTCGCACTGATATCCTATCTAGGATTCCAATTTTAACAACCTTGTATATTCATGGTTGTTCTATTATTTTATTTTATTTTCTATTTTTGCCCTCTTTATTTTCATATATTTTAACTTTGACCCCAAATCAGCTTTCTAAAATTAATTTTTTTTTAAAAACTGCAAAGGTGTCCTTAAGCATGTCCAAACATAGGACACATGTGTCCATGAAGTGTCACCAACGTGTCTTGCAAAAACCAAAAAAAAAAAAAAGAAAAAAAGTTGACACATGGACACGAGTGTCCCCTTCGTGTCAGTGTCCTTACTATGTTAGACACCGACATGCCACCCATCTTTGGGGGTGTTTGTGCTTCTTAGGGCCTTATTAACTCGTCACAGTCCCAAGTCTGTTCCCTTTGAACGGGCCCAAATTTTCCCACCTAGTTTTGTGTTGCACGCCTCATCCATCTTATTAACCCTATAAGTAGGCCCCCCCATTTCACCCAATTTCTTAGCATGTCCATCCACATTCCCTACCAGCCCACCTGCTGACTAGGCCTTCTATCATCATCCACCACAACCCCCTAGAAACCACATGTGAACCCCTAAGGGGCCTGACCCAAGATTGTCACAAATTTAACTTGAATCATGAACCAACCCTAAATAAGACGTAGCTTTTCAAAATATTTAATTGGAAAAACCTTTATGCCATAGCCGTGACCTGTTTGATTACATGAGAACATGGATTTCAATGAAGTAGTGGAATTTGAAATTTATTTTTGAAGTGAAAATTAGGGCATCAAATTAGGAAATTGCATTCTTTTTTCTGTTTGAAGACTTGAGAAATCTCACATGAGAAACATTTCAGACACTACATTTTTACGGTGGACTTGATACGATGACTACGTAGTTTTTGATATTCTGAGGCTAGCTCCAGTTGATTTTCCCTTAACGCTACAAAACTCTCTCTTTCTTTATCATTTCATATCATCCCCTTTCTTGGTTTATGATGTAATTATAAGTCATGTTATGGCCATTAAAAAGGAAAAAAAATTGATGAGATAGCTCATTTATTAACCATTTTTAATGAGTTTCTATCAGTTTGTTTTGACTTTGCTTCAGATTTTGACATGGACATTATTGTGCTTCTTGTACGCTTGGTGTGTAACGATTTTATCTTATTTCAGATTCTAATAAAATTTTAACTTTCAGGTTTCTATTTGATGAAAACTGTGCTGATTACAAATATTATTATTACCGGCTTAGTGAAGAGGAAAAGGCTCTGTTACGGGCCAGGGATTCCCAAACATCACAAAGTGGTTGGTACACAAATTTTTATATTTTATTCACTATATACAAGTTGTTGGGCATCACTTATCCATGGAACTTGGGAATATTGGTTTGTGCAATTTGGTGGAAGGACTGGAAGCAACTTTTGTACTGCAAATGGTTCCTATTAATGTGGGCTGAAATTTTAGCTGTGGTCTTGTTAGAATGTAGATGCACTAGGCTAGACTAGGATTTTCTTCGATCTGCTGCATTTTAATAATTTTTTTTATGGACTAGAATCTTAGTTTGGAAAATCAGCAACAGGTTGATTATAATTTTCTTCTCGAACCTGGTGCATCACTTGGATTCTGTACTTAGGCTCACTCATTCTTATCGTTTTTCATTTTGTTTTATGCATAACCTTTTTGATTTTCCATTGTTATAGTACATGTTGATCACGGGCACTTTGTCTCTGTAGGTGGCATAAGCACTGCAGCTCTTAGTCTGACAAGTGGGCCTCAGAGGTCACTTCAGCAGCATTCGAATTATCAAACTCCTGCTTCAGCTTTATATGAAGCTATTGAGGATACAGGAGCTTCTATGACATCAGTTCAAACTACATCAGCAGGACGATCTGGTTATGGTACTCCCTTTTTCTTTCCTGTTGTTGTTCATCTTCGTTTTTCTTTTGAAGTTTTGAATTTGATGGATTGGGTGCTGTTCAGTTACACTCAGTTTCAGCAATCTTGACTGGCCTTGATAACAGTCAAGATGTGATGACACTCGGAATGCTTTTGAAGCTGAGTTTTCTGTCAAATTATTTTGGGTTTGAAAAATGCTCTTTTGTCCTGGTGTTTGGCCTTTTGCCTTAGATTTGAAGATCATTTATATCTGGTTTGTATTTACATCCGATAGATGACATGTAAAGGGTGTTTGATAATCGAATTCAATAATTAATACTAAATTTATTTAGTGAAAATAAATTAAGTGCATTTGATAACCACAACTAATATTACTAAAAGGTTGAGAGGTATCTTAAAAACAGATTAAAATTTTAAGTAATATATGTTCAATGCTAAGGGTTTGTTTGGGATGTTTTAAATAAGTGCACTTTTTGACTTTTTATGAAATATGAGTTGAGTTTGAAGTGATATGTTAGAGAGGTGATGTGACTTAAATAAGATGATGTGACTTAAATAGGATAGTAATTTTTTGACTTTTTGACTTTTTTAGGAGATGCCAAACCTAGCCTAAATTTCCAACCAGTTATACTTGTCCCTCTGTTGAGGTACTGTAATCACCCTCCACTACCATCACCATTATCACCACCGCCACCAACATTGCTACCACCCCACTTTCACTGTCACTATTACTACCACTACCTCACCACCACCACACAACCACAAGCACCGCTATCGCTACATCACATCGCTATCATCTATCACATCGCTATCACGCTACATACCACCATCTCCGTCACCACTACAACACCACCTCTCTTTGTCACCACCAGCCCTATTGTTACCATCATATTACCTCTTCCCTACCTCCACCATGTTGTTGCCAACTGGCCACCACTATCCCATCTCCACTCAACCACCGCCATTGCTATTGCTAGCACTCCACTTCCACCACCACCCGCTCCTCCCACCGCCCCTACCACTACTACCATTCTCACCATCTTACAACCACCACTATTATCGACAACCCCACCACAACCACAATCACAACCATCATCAATACTACAACAATTGCCGCCGCCGCCACCACCGCCGCCACCACCACTACCAATGTCATCATCACCTTCGTTCTTCCAACCCAGTGTTTTAAAAAGTTCTAGGCGCATCGGGGCGCCAAGGTCACTTGGAGCCTAAGCGTCGAGACGCTCCACCTCACCAAAGCGAGGTGCAAGTTATAAAAGTTAACCAGAATATCAATATAGCACAATTTTCAACATAAGCAAATATTTATAGAATTCCAAAATGAACAAAACAATATTCGACATTCCAAAAACTATGAAAGTAACATCAAACAACAAACATAACAACTTAATAATCCACAAAGTTGAAAACTACTAAACATCTAGTGATTAATCTCATGGATGCATTATCCAAGAACTTAATAATAAGCGTCATCTCCATCATCTCCTTCATCATCATTGGATTTATATCCCTCCACATCCTCCTCTTCTTCCTCATCTGAATCTAAATCTTCCCATTCCTTTTCCTCATCTCATCTACAAGTCGACGTGAGCTTGAACCAATTGGAGTTTTCCTAGTTGTGGTTGGTCTAGTTCTTTGGCTACTTTTCTCAACTCCAGCAGCTACAACAACATCATCCCACGCCAAAGAATCATCATCATCATCAAACACAAGCTCATTCTCCATTCTCCCAATCAGCCATTCATTGCTTTCATCAATATCTTTCAAAGAGATGGGATCAAATTTGCCACGTGAAATGTATCGACATTTCAATGCTCTATGATACTTGACAAACACCAAATCATTGAGACGTTTTTGAGCTAGCCTATTTCTTTTTTTGCTGTGAAGCTGCAACAATAAATAAGAAACATTTAAATTCATATATAACTAAAAAAAATTTGGAAGAAATTTTTTGAGTTTCCCAAATTTGACAACGGATACTCACATGTTCAAACACACTCCAATTCTGCTCACAATCAGATGAACTGCAAGTAAGACTAAGAACTTTGATGGCAAATTGTTGCAACTCAGGAGTATCACATGACCGTAAGAACTCCACCAATCAGCGGTAAATGATTATTAGTTAACACTTCACAAATAATTAAACTATAAGGAATTGACTACTAACTTAATTTTGTGGATGAACATAGATCACCTGATACCCTTTTAGTTCTTTGTCTAATTGCCATAGGTATTCCAAAAAGTCCTTCAGCATTTTCATATTTTTTTAAGTCTGCAGTAACTTTTTATCTTGGACCTCTAGTGTTGTGATCAACCTTGATATACATTGATGTAGGCCTGATACGATTTCTTTGTCCTTTGCAGCCCTTGGATCTTTGTAAAAAAATTCTGGATTTAAATAAAACGCATGTAAAGGGCGATGCAATTGAACATTCCACCTTTGTTCAATGATTTGAAACACATCTTTGTGCTTCTCTTCATTTCCACTGAAGCTATTTGCAATAGCTTCCTTAGCCCTATCCATAGCCTCATAAATGTAACTCAATGGAGGCTTTCCTTCACCATCAACCTTTCTTAGTACATGAACAAGAGGACATGAAAATTGAAGGGCAAGGTGACAATGGTTCCAAAATGAAGGCATTAGTAGTATTTGAGCTGTCTTCTTACCATGTGGCTCCTTCGTCCATTTGCTTTTGGTCCACTCCTCTGAAGTGAACATCTTCTTCAAATTGTACCTTTGTTGATAAACCCTTTGTAAAGTTAAGAAAGCCGTTGCAAATCTAGTTTTGGCAGGCTTAACTAACTCCTTCAACTGAGTAAAATGCCTCATCATATTCAACAAAGATGGTCGTTATAAATGTAACCATGTATCCCAATTGCCCTTTCAAAGGTTTTCTTAAAATTCGGTAATTTGAAGATATCTTCCAACATAAAATCCAAACAATGGGCTGTACAAGGCGTCTAATACAAGTGGGGTTTCTTTGCCTCCAAAAGTTTCCCTATTAGAAGTAACTACCAAAACACAAAATTAATGATATGAAACAAAATGATTTATGTTGCAAACTAATAACATAATAAGTTTTTCTAAAGATTTTTACCTGCCAACACATTTGCTACTGCACTATCCGTGACGACTTGGATCACATTAGCTTCTCCAATTTTCTCCACAAACTTATCAAGCAAATTAAATATCTTATTTCCATCCTTTGAGTAACTAGATGCAGCAAATGGATTCAATAAACATGGTGCCTCTCGGACAATTCACTAAGAAATTAAGCAAAGTCCTATTTCTCTGATCTGTCCAACCATCGCACATTATAGAACATCCATACTTTGCCCAATCGTCTCTACGTTCCTTCATCAATTTGTTGACGTGATTCACTTCTTTTTTGAGGTAAGGAACTCGTATCATGTGGTAAGTTGGTGGTTTCAAACCAGGACCAAATTGCCTGATAGCTTCAATCATTGGCCCAAAACTGTCATAATTCACTGCATTGAAAGGAATCCCAGTGTCATACATCCATCTTGCAATTCTAACATATGCCCATTGCATTAACTCTTTTCTATAGGGTTCATTTTCATCAATTTTATTTTGCTTCCCCTTGCCTTTTTGTTTTTGCGCCACCACATCTGGATTAGGTGTGAAGAAACAATCTATAGGCCCTATCTTTCTCGGCCTTTTAAGTTTGGATTGAACAGAACCAGAGCTGGTTCTTTGAGTAGAACTTTGAGTAGGAATGGGCTTTTTACCATGCTGAGGGAGTTCTACAAGATCATCCTCATCCTCAAAATCTTCTTCATCAACCATATCATCAAAATCGGGCATCAAGTTGATTTCCTTAACTTCCTTTTTTTTAGCCATAAACTCAGAAATCTCATCTCTAACCTCAGTTGGGCATCTAACACATTTAGTCACATTCCTATACCCTCCAACAAGATGTTGCTTAACTCAACAGATACCCCCATTCATCTCTTTTCCACAAAAATTGCATTTGAACTTACTTAGGTTTCCGGGATTTACCATCGTTGAATACTTCCATGCTAGATCTTTGTTTCCACTTTTAGCACTCGACATTTGACTCATCAAGTTACAAAGGATTGAGAACCAAAGAAGAAGAAGCAATTAAAAATATCAAATATGCAATTACTGGTTTATGGTTTTTTTTTTTTTTTTTCACTGGATAAGAAAAGGCAAGAAAAAGACAGAAACTAGAGAAGAGAAGAGAAGAATAAAAAAATGAAGAAGAAAGAATAAAAAAAAATTGAATAAGAAGCCAGCAAAGAGAAGAGAAGACAGACGAAAGAAGAGGAGGAGAAAAAATGAAAAACAGAGAAGAAGAAGAAGAAGAAGAAGAAGAAGAAGAAGAAGAAGAACAGAGAGAGAAGAGATGAGAGAAGAAGAAACGAAAAACAGAGACGAAGAAGAAGAAGAAGAAGAAACGAAAGAGACGAACCTGAAGACAACGTCAATGTCGAAGCTCACATCGATGCTGAAGCTCAAATTTTGGTTGCAATAGATTTAGGGCTTCGTTGATTCGAAGAAGCTCACAAACAAATTTGTATTGTATAAGAGTTTTAATCCTACATGGCTAGTACACAAACACAAAACAGGTCAGTCCTAGCCGAAGTGCACGAAGCGTGCACTTTGAGCCTAGGCGAAAGGCACGCCCCTCAGTGCCTTACGTGCGTTTCTCGCAATGCGCCTCGCTTCGTCTACTTCGAGCGCCAACACTGCGCCTCGCCTCGCTTCGTTTAGCACCTAGGCTCGCTTTTTAAAAAACTGTTCCAACCACTACAGCCACTATTGCCATGCTGCTACCACTACAACTATCCTACCACCACAAAACCACCGTTGTTGTCATGCCACCACAATCACTTAATTACCATTGCCGTGACGACCCTACAACTATCACTACCACAACCACTGTCAACAACACACTGCCAACACCGCTGCCACTTCACCAACATACCACCATCATAACATAAAATTTGGGAGGAAAAAAATTTATAAATTTTAAATTTCAACTTGTGTGTATCAAACAACTTGATTAAATTTAATGCTTAAATTTCAGTACATAGCAAGCATGATTTTAGAATAAAAAATTCAAAATGCACGTTTCAGTACTTGATTTTCAGTTTTCAGTTTATCAAACAATACCTAATTTTGCATTTGAAAAACACATTGTTTATCAAACAATACCTAATTTTGCTTTTGAAAAACACATTGTTTTTGGTCTTTTGTCTTCAAGATCATTTGTACCTCGTGTGTGTATTTACATATGGTTGATCACATGAAAATGATGGTCTAAAAATTAGACTACTAATCAAGGTATTGTCTCGACTATTAGGGCCAGTTACATGAATTTTTCTTTGCCATTCCACTTGAGCAATGGCTGTAAACTACATGCCAACATATATTTTCTTATTATCTCAAGCCCTGTTAAGCTCAATTTTGTCTGTTCCCTAGTATTACTGTCCGTGTGGATGCGGACTGGGTGACTCTTCCTATATATGCTATTATTGGTATCCATTGTATGACCAGACGATATTAATCGATTTTCCTCAATTGTGTTAAAGTTAAAACACCCTAAATAAAACATTGCTCAAAACAAGTATATCAAAATGTTATTCTTGCAAAATTAAATAAAAGTAGATTGGAAACTACTTTTTTTGCCTATAGAAATCTAGTTCCATTTTGGATATCATTGTAGGCAGCATCTCCATTACATGAGAGAATCAACTTCACGAGCTACCATGCTGCAGAGGATAACAGAACGGAGATTGGATGATAGTTATATTCCAACATGAAGTATTAGTAATTAAAATCTTAACTGTCAAACTCAAGCAGTTTGAAATGGACGCATCTGGTCAATTGAACTTGCGTCACATATCTTGCAAGTGTCGGGACATTTTACGTGGCACAGATCTTGTCACAATTTATTTGAGACTCTAGAATGCACTATATGATGTTGCATGTTTTATGCTCCATTTTCATTCATTTGGGATGGTCGAATTTGTTCTAATTTGTCACTATACACCTGTGTTACCAAAAAATGTTAATACCCTAGTGAATTACGTATTGTTATGCACATTCCGAAACATGGTACACTTCCATTCCAAAACGGTAAATTAAGTGATCCAAAGCGATTGCAAAAGTTTTTTTTAAAAATATATTTCCTTAAATGTTACCTTAGGAGAAAAAAAATCAAATATAACAAACTAAAATCTAAGGTGAATTAAGTTTTGACAATACAAAAAATAAAAAAATGGGTCATAATGCTCAAAAATGTTTTACTACATGGAAAAAAGAAGAAAAACCTACATTTTATTGGATGCCTAATTGTTAAAAAAAAAAATTAGAGCACGTGGCGTACCACATTTCCATTTCGGTTCCTCATACTTGAACGATCTAGTTCCAAGTAACATAGCTATGCACTGACTGTGGGAACTTGCTTTCTATTGCTATTGCAATTCTGCTCTCATTCAGCCAATTTCTTCCAGTCTTACTCATATAGGGGGTGGGGCTTGTGTCATGCGACAGATGCAAGCTGGATTTTGAAGCAAAAAGATCCCCTTGAAATCTTTATTCTTATTCTTATTCTTATTCTTATTATTATTATTATTAATGTGCGATCACTCAGTAACTGTCCTCGACCCACCCAGAAATGCAGAGTCCTGATTAAAAATCTTTCTAATACCTGATCCCTCTGTCTTTAGTTGTTTTTACTATAGTGTATCTGACTTCCTATTAACTGTATCTGTTGAGTGGATCATAAAGCAACATTGTTTCTAGAATGTAGTAGGACAGCAAAGCCTGGTAAATTAATGTGTCAGTCTTTTAGACTTTGCAATCGTGGGTACTATTTTCCAAATTCATTGCTTTGTAGTTTTGATATGGATTATGAAAAAGACTTGGTTTTTGGCGCTTCACATTATGGTCATCATCTACCAATGCTATTTCTGTACAGATCTTCTTTATGCCCTGGGGCCCTTGATTTTTATGACCCTCAAGGCTTTTATGCCAAAGAAAATCTTGTCTTATGGTTCGCATTATGTTTTATTATCATATGGGAAGGGGCAGGTTTGTATTTGACATGTCATGAGCATCTCATGAAAAGCTTATTTTTATCTTGCATGTCATTAGCCCACTTGTCTTGAGACACACCATTCAAATCACAAATTTCTAGAGATTGGAAAGTGGTTTGTGATGTATAGATGTTGTCTTTTAGTTTTGGTTCTTTTGGTGTTATGGTTGTTTTCACTAAAGAGGACGTCTTGTCCTCTTTTTGTTTTCCCTTTACCTTTTACTAATAAAATCTATGTTTGTTGTTGATTAAAAAAAAAAAAAAAAAAATCACATTATTTACTTTATCTAATACTTATATTGGAATTATACTCATGTTTTTAACTAACAGGTGAATCTAGTGCCCCAGCTGGTGCAGATCCTATAGCAATGATGGAGTTTTATATGAAGAAGGCTGCACAGGAGGAGAAAAGGAAACAACCTAAACAGTCAAAAGATGAAATGCCTCCACCTGCTTCCCTTCAAGGTTCATATCTTTATCTTGATTGGAGTCAGATGCATCCTTGTGTTTCTGGAAAGCATGTTTGTGTTTGTGCCTAACTACTCTGCTGATTGCTTCTCTGAAAGATTCTACTCAATGTTTATGTTGTCTGTAATCTATGCATCACATTTTCTCGCTTTTTTGGTATTATAGCTGCTCCTTCGAAAAAAGGTCATCACATGGGTGATTATATCCCACAAGAAGAGCTCGAGAAGTTCTTGGCTACCTGTAATGATGCAGCTGCTCGGAAAGCTGCCAGAGAGTCTGCAGAAAGGGCAAAAATCCAGTCTGACAATGTTGGTCACAAACTTCTGTCTAAAATGGGCTGGAAAGAAGGTGCTCTGCCCCACTCTCTCATCATTTATGACTTCAATAAAACATAAGTTGATTTTTCTCTGCATTTTGTTTGCAATATGTTTTGAATGTTATGCAAACAATTTCCTATTCATATTTCTATTACAATTCTTAGTATAATTGCTGACAAAATTGTTCTGTGTACAGTGTTCTTGCTCTAAATTTTTGAGACTTGAAATCTCGCATACTTCTAGAAGGGAATCATACATGTTTTGGATACTTGTACTCCATATCCGATGCTTCTTAAAAGTAATTTAAAATAAAGTTTTGAATGCCAACTTGCCAAGTTGTATCCAATATTTCCAATGCTTCTTGAGTGTTTAGGGACACAAAGCCAGCTTAAATGGGCTGCTTACGGATTTTTTTAATTATTTTTTGCAATTCTATGCTAGACTGTTTGCTATAGTTTCCGCGGTAAAATTAACTTAAATAAGTTGCAAAAAGCCAATTATCCTAGATAGGGCTACAAATGAACAAAGCCGTTTGTGAATAAGTTCGAGTTCGGTTTGGTAAGGGCTCGTTTGAACTCGGTTCGTCAAATTTTTATTGTGTTCGAGCTCGAGTTCAAGCTCGTTAAAATCTTAATAAACAAGCCCAAACATATTGACGATTGGCTTGTTAGCTCGGCATGCTAGCTGTTTGTTTAATAATTTTTTAAATAATGTAAAAATATGTATAGAAAATAGGATAATATGTTATTTATATATTTAAATAATGTAAATAATAGGCAACTATAGATAATACATGTATATAGTGATGGTAGATATTATTATTTTGGTAAGATATTAACTTTTTTTTAGAATGTTTTATATATTGTATATATAATTGTATAATTAAAGTTTTAATTATAACTTTAGTCTCATACGCAAGTATGAATTTATAATTTCTTTAGCTCGTTAAGGCTCGTGAACATACTTGAGTTTGAGTCTAGCCTAAGCTAACTCGGCTCGAGGTTGGTTCGTTAAATTTTTATTGAACTCAAGTTTGAGCTCAAATTTGAACTCGTTAAAATCTTAATAAATAAGCCCAAATATACTAAAGCTAGGTTCGGCTCAGCTCGGCTCGTCATGTTTGCAGTCCTAATCCTGAAGCTGGGCAGGGGTGCTTACAATTTCTTGAACATTGGTATGCAATATCCTTATTACTGTGACAGTGTTAGGAATTGACCCTTCTTAACCAAGATCGGTGAGATACGGAATAACAAACAAGAAAGAAAAAGCGAATCAAACAAATCACACACACAAGAATACAAGGATTTACATGGTTCACCTTAGAATAGGGCTACATTCACGGCTGTTGTGGTTTTCACTATGATAAGAAAAATATAACTCTTCCTCAACCTAAAAGAAGCGCTCCCTCATCTATTTATAAGTATAAAATTAGGGTTACACGGAAGCAACATGAGAATTATAAAAGTATTTAAAAATTTTTCGTACTTATTGGACCCCCATCTCCCTTGGGGGGAGGCCTCCCCAAACCCTCCATTGGACGCAGTATTTGAGTGAACAGTAGGATTGAGTGAACAGTACTTATCAGAGTCCACCGACCCAAACAGACAATAGGATTATTGTTAAAAACATAGCTACAGTTCTTTAAACTTGGACAATATGCATCTCCTAAAGAACTATTTAAGCTAAATCATGTTGATTTTGGATCAAATTATATCAATGCAGTAGAGTTCTCAATAGTATGCCTAATATGGGTTTGTATACTACCCTTCGTAATTGAGCCTTTTTTTTAACCCCCGAAATTATAGCTTCATAGTTTAATTGATTTACATTGCCCTAGATACTCTGTTGATAGAGTTAAATAGAGAAGAAGGATTTATGTAGTTGACCCATTTGATGGGACTTATGGCTTGGTTTGGTTGGTTGGTACATTACCCTGAATACTGATGGAGTTTGTCATGAGAAGTTTGATAAAGTCCTTTGCTTTGGTCTGGGCCGCAGGTGAGGGTTTGGGAAGCTCGAAAAGTGGTATTGCAGATCCAATTATGGCGGGTAATGTGAAACTCAACAACTTGGGGGTTGGCGCTCACCAGCCTGGAGAGGTGACTCCTGAGGATGATATATATGAGCAGTATAAGAAGCGCATGATGCTTGGTTATCGATACAGACCAAACCCACTGGTACAACTTTCTTTTTTTGTTTTTATTTCTTATGGTGATTGCTAAATTGACTGATCATGGAACCGTTCTTTTTTCATTGGATATATCACTGCATATGCTTGACTTGCCAAAATATGTAGTGATGTTTTTGGTTCAGATCAATTGTAACTGATTCGACGAATCAAATTCTGAATATTGATCTTTTTGATTTCTCCTTACAGAACAATCCTCGGAAATCATACTACTGAGGAACTTTCTAATGCAACAAGCCGCCTGCTGGTTGGGTTGGGGGTGCCTTGAAGAAATAATTTCTTTTTTATTTGTTTATGGGTCAGTTGAATTTCTTATTGCATTGGATTTGATGGAGAACTGATTTTACTGTGTCACAACAAAATCTACGTGAATGATCTTTTATGAATTTCAATTGTTATTGCCAAACTATTGTCCGTTTAATTTTTGCTATGTTAGTGTCATTGACAATAGTTTAATACTTTCATATCTATTTGTTTAGCATGTTTAGGAGTGGGGTCCCCAAACCGGAAATGTACTCCATCATGTCAATTTTTACTTTGAGATTTTAAATATACCAAAAATGCTAGCTAAACGAGACAAAACTACTGGGCTTGGCTTAGCTTAGTTTGAAAGAATAACTGACTTTCAAAATTTGTGAAAGTTTAGTTTTGCTATTTTGTTTTGAGCGAGTTTCAATCAAGTTTGAGTTTGATTTTCTATGTAGAGTTAAAAGAGTGCATATAAGTTTCTTGAACCAAGTGTATATTGTTTTAAAATGTGTTTAAGTTGATATTAATGTTCCGTTTGGAAATAGGTTATTTTAGTTATTTTTTTTGACTTTTTGATTTTTTTAACTTAATTTAAAAAGTTATATTTGGGATGGTAGGTTTTTTTTTCTTCTTCGTCTTTTTTAAATATATATATATAATTAACTTGATAATTGTGAGAGAAAAAGTAAAATAATTATAAATTAGATGTGATATTTTATTTTATTGATATGTTGTCGGGAACTTATTATAATATTGTGGTTGCAATTATTTCTATATGACACCAGCTTCCTCCATAAATTCCATCAACATCTCACAAATTAAAAGTTGACATTTATTATTTCACGTTATTATGGGTGAAATTGTTTTGGGGGAGGGGGAGGGGGGTTATTAGGGTTTCAAACATTTTTTAGTTTTTAATGATGTCAAAAATATATTTCAATTAGCAATTTAGATAATTTTATTATTGTATATGAGAATAGTTAGAATTTTTTTCTGTTAATTCTGTTAAATATAAAATTCTGACAAAGGGGGATATTTGTAATTTTTAAAATTATGGAAGACAATTTGTAGTTTAAACAAATTTGAAAGAGTTTATTTATAATTTACCTTGATAATACTTCATCCGACTCAAAATATTTGTCCCTTTTGGAAATTGTCTCAAAATATTTGTCCCTTTTGGAAATTGTTTTTGATGGTACAATTATTATATTTGAAAAATATTAACTTTTCAAAATTATCTTTTAGTAGTACAATTATTATACTTCTAAAATATTAACGTTAATGAATTTAATAGAATAACAAAATAAAAAATTTATGTTATTTTAATCTTTTATTTTTGAAAAGAAGATAATATTTTAAAATAATAAAAAATTAATATTTTAAAACGGAGAAAGTAATAACAGAATTTGGATTGATTTGAGTTGTGAAAATTTATGCACAAGATGACAAATTTTGGCTGAGACTTTGATCAAATTGAAGTCTTAAAGTGATAAAATTTTTGGGGTTGCACTCAAGTTTTACGTATTGGGTATGGCCGCAAGCAATCATAAAAATCAGGGGGGCTTATTTATACAGCGCCAATCATGGACATCCACCCGAGGCTTTTTCCAAGCTAGCCTTTTTGGCATTCTATTTTTTAAACTAGGTTTAGTTTTGACGAATTTTTTAAATTAGGCTAAAGTGTTATTACAAATCGTGCTTTTATTGTTTAGAGTTTAAAATTTGATGAATAGTAAAAGTGCTATTCGAAATCGCGATTTTAATTAAGAAAACGTTATTTGAAATCGCGTTTAAAAATTTTTTTTCTGAAAAAAACGTGGTTACAAATTATTATTTTTTTTCAAAAAAAGCAATTACAAATCGCGCTTTTACTATTCAAATGCAAAATCTCGTTTCCAAATGGCATTTTCAAATCGCACCACACCAACGCACACACTCTGACACACACACCCCCCCAGCACTCACGCATACTCAACACACGGACTTTGCTACAGACCTCCACTGGGGGTCGACCCCCAATGAGGTGGCAGCGTGCCATTTGTCCAAAAAAAAAAAAAAAAAAAAAACAAACAAACAAACAAATTTTTTTTTGATCAATGAGAAGCCTCCGTACATGACCCCCAGTGACCCCCACTAGGGGTGTGCATAATACCGCCGAAACCGCCGAAACCGCCAAAACCGCACTGCCAAGGCAAATTCGTTATTATTTGCCAATCGAACTGCCGATTTTTGGTAAGAAAAATGACAAATTATAGTGATACTTTTATTAATCCGCCGGTTTCTATTTTTCTTTCAAACCGCACAGACCCGCACCGCTATTAAATCATGTTTTATAAGATTCTAAAAATTCTTTTTTACTTAAGTTTTCTTGTTATTCTATACCTTAAAATATAGTATTACATTACTATTCGAGGGGAATTCAAGATGTCAGTAATCCAAAATAAAGTTGGATTCCAATTCACTTTTCAATCTTTTTTTTTTTTTTTTTTTTTGGCCATGTTGCAAACTTGCATCAGCTCACTTTTCAATCTAAATACTTTTCAACAGTAAACGTTTTCAATATATTATAAACCTTGAATGATATTAATTTTATGTATTGTATTTGATCATTATAACTTCCACAGATGCTTGTAATGAACTGATGGCATAGTCGTTGATATTATCATGTTGTTGCTACACTTGCTGTATCAGAAGAAAGTTTCGCAAGATGCTTAACATCATAGTATCTCTCGTCCTTTTTTTACTCTTTGATTTAAGTTTTGTAATTTGAATTATATTTTTTATAAACCGCAAATCCGCCCGAATCGCCAAGGCAAATCCGCCATTGTTTGCCAACCGAACTGCTGATTTTTTATAAGGAAAATGACAAATTCGAGTGACACTTTTATTAATCTGCCACCCGCCATACAGTTTCTATTTTTCTCTCAAACCGCACCGACCCGCCCCGTGCACACCCCTAGCTGGGGGTCTTAGGCATTTCTGCTCAACACACACACACCCCCATCACACAACATAATTGAAAAATATAATTTTTATATATAATAATAATTAAATATATATAATAATAATTTATAATAGTAAATAATAACCAATTATATAATTTTTATAAATATAAATTATTTTTATATAGTTTTTATCTTTTGAGTGGTTAGAAATAATTTTTTACAAATTAAATTGAAATAACCCTACGTATGTATATAACCTGCTCAAAAATTAAAATGATAATTATTTTTTACCCTTAAATGATAATTATTTTTTATTTTTTAGTTCTTAACCAAATTAGTTTTTAATTTTTTTTAAAAAATTCTAAAAATCAAACCATGCATAACCTAAAAATCTTTTGATAAATGACTTACATACGTATAATTTAAGGGTAAATTTTTTGATAAATGACTTAAATGATAAATCAAATCATCCATAACCTAAAAAATTTTACCCTTAAACCATACGTATGTAAGGGTAAAAATTTGCTATTATAAATTACAAATTATTTTTTATTATAAAAATTACATACGTATGGTTCATATGACTTGATTATAAAAATTATTTATCAAAAGATTTTTATAAATTATTTAAATCTTTATAAATTATTTATAAAGATTATAATCAATTTTTATAAATTATTTATAAATAATTTTTACAATTTTTATAATCAATTTTTACATACATATGGTAATAATTTTTATAAATTATTTAAACCATATGTGTGTAATGGTAAAAATTTTTAGGGCAAAGATTTTGATAAATGACTTAAATGATAAATCAAACCATCTATAATCAAGTCATATGAACCATACGTATGTAATTTTTATAATAAAAAATAATTTGTAATTTATAATAGCAAATTTTTACCTTTACATACGTATGGTTTAAGGGTTAAATTTTTAGGTTATGGATAGTTTGATTTATCATTTAAGTCATTTATCAAAATTTTTACCCTTAAATCATACGTATGTAAGTCATTTATCAAAAGATTTTTAGGTTATGTATGGTTTGATTTTTTGAATTTTTTTTTAAAAAATTAAAAATTAATTTGGTTAAGAAATAAAAAATAAAAAATAATTATCATTTAAGGGTAAAAAATAATTATCATTTTAATTTTTAGACAGATTATATACATACGAAGGGTTATTTCAATTTAATTTGTAAAAAATTATTTCTAACCACTCAAAAGATAAAAATTATATAAAAATAATTTATATTTATAAAAATTATATAATTGATTATTATTTACTATTATAAATTATTATATATAAAAATTATATTTTTCAATTATGTTGTGTGATGGGGGGTGTGTGTGTTGAGTGTGCATGAGTGCCTTTTGGGGGGGGGGGGGGGGGGGGGGGAATTGAAAACGTCATTAGGAAACGCGATTTTGCATTTGAATAGTAAAAGTGCGATTTGTAATTATATTTTTTGGGAAATTTTTTTTTTTGTAACCATGTTTTTTTTAGAAAAAAAATTTTATGTTAAAAACGTGATTTCAAATAGCGTTTTCTTAATTAAAATCGCGATTTCGAATAGCACTTTCACTATTCATCAAATTTTAGGCTCCAAACAGTGAAAGTGCGATTTGTAATAGCGCTTTAGCCTAGTTTAAAAAATATGATACAAAAGAGGCTTAGGGGTTGTTTGGAGTGTCCTAAATAAGTGCACTTTTTGTCTTTTTGGACTAAAAAATTGAGGTTGAAAATATGGATGTTTGGTTTAATTTTTTGACTTTTTATAGAAAAATGTGTAATAAAAAATTGTAAAAATTGATTTGTAGGGAAAATTTTGAATTGAGAATTGTGCAGCCGTAATTGTTGACTTTTGTTGAATAGTATTAACTTTTTAACTTTTTGAGTAACTTTTTATCTTTTTATCTTTTTTGAAAGATCCCAAACTTGCCCTTAGTTTGGGAAAAGCCCCCATCCACCCAGCATCTCCGTCAAAATAATTAAATTTTTAGTTAAATGTTAAATAAAAATTTATTTTTCTATTTTAATTAATTATTTTTTCAAATATATTCTCCAAAAATTCTCTATTTTTTACTTTATTCTATTTTTATTTTATTATTTTCTAATTTCATATTTAATATTTAAAAGAGAATTAAAATAATAAATGATCACATTTGTTTAGAATAGTGATATATAAATAAAATAATAAATTACATTTATATCTCTTAAAATTTAAAGAAATTTAAGGTTTTGACTTACGTAACACTTAATCAAATTTTTTTCCATAATTTGTTAATTTTATGGATAAAAAAGTGATTGTTGTCATCTTTTTTATATTAAAAAATATATTTTATTTTATTTATCTTTAAGTCTCAAAACTACCTATATTGGTTCGGATCCTTTTAAGCTTACTAATAAAAAGGTTGATTTAATTATCTCAAAACATATGATTTGTTGTATCCGTTCATCTCAATTTATGCTCTGTTCATCTCAATTTAAAATACAAAATGATATGACACTTTATACTCCGTTCATTTCAATTTAAAATATCTATTATTCTAACTTACATTTTAAAAAATAAAACAATTATATCATTTTGATTCAGTTTTTTTTATACAAATTTTGTTTGTAAATAAATTTTCTTAATTTATCAAATGGTGTGTCTGTGTTTTTTTTTTTTTTTTTTTTTTTTAATGTCATGTATTACAATTGTGTTAGTTAAATGATTTCACCACTCGTGTTTATTATTAATATATAGTAATAATTGATTAAATGATAAATAAAATATAATAAATAAATATAACATATTAAATATTTTATTACTTAAAATCAGTTGCTGAATCCTCTTTCTCTAATTACATATAGGTAGTAGAACTAAAGTAATTAGTCAAGAATTTAATTTGATAAAGGCCCTGTTTGGCAGAGTTTATTTCAGCTTTTAACTTAATTTAAGTTATTTTGATGTATTTAGTTTAGTTTAACAATACAGCTTATAACTTTTTGTAAGTCAAAAATCAACTTATTCTTTGAGTGGGGGAGGAGAAGCTTAATTTATAAGTAAAAAATCAACTTATATGTTCACAGCTATAAGTTATAAGTTATAATCACTTTCTCACAATTCTATTAAATGAGGCCAAAGTTTGTTTCTATGATTTTGTGTTAGAAAATAACTAAGGAATAATGACGTTCTTAGCAAATATTTTTTAAAATATTTCTTCAAATTATGTATATTATAGTTATGGCTCGGACAATTCCGAAAGGCTCTCTCTCTCTCTTTGTGGTTGATGATGGCAACTAAGGAGAGAGTCACCTCAATTTTTTTGGGATTTGGGTATACATGAATGAATGTATTATTAGTATTATATTATTATGTGGTTGCAATTATTTCTATATGATATTTTTGGAAGAGATGAGATGAGACCCCACACCTCCACTTTCGGATTTGGATGAGTGGTTGCTATTATTTCTATTGACATTTTTAGTGGTGTCCAATTCGAGGGTAAAGCATCTCTTATGGAAAAATATTACGGATTATGAAAAAAATATTATAAAATATTTTATAAAAATTTTTTATTTTTTAATTAGTGTATGATATTTTATTATATGCGTAATCTAACGATGGAGAATATTTCATAATCATCTTCATGAATCCTAGTATTACTCGATTACTAGTCCAGTTTCCATTATATAGAAAGATTATATATGGGGAAATTTGGTTCCATTTCACATTAGAGTTAATTTATTCATTTTAAACTCCATTTAAAAAAAAACAAAATTTAATTTAATTTGTACATTGATTCAATATATGTATGAATTATTAAATATACGAATTTAGGAGGACTATTACATGAGAACTATTTAAATTTAATAACAAAATCCAAATGAATATATATTTTGCAATCCAAATAAATATATAGTTTTGACCCTAGTAACAAATCTGATGATACAGTTCGTTCTCGCTGGATGGACTGGACTGATCCAAGCTCCTCAAGCCCACGTCCGAATGACGAAGCCCACTAGATGACCTGCAAGTAAGTTCAATGGGGAACGGGATAGTCCCCCAGCGAACCCTCCGACGAGTAAGTTAGCAAATAGAAAGGAGATGGAGTTTATTGAGAGGGATTGGAGATAGAGAACTTAACCTTCTTCTCGTCTTCGATACTTGCTTATATCCTTTGGTAATTATTTCACTGTCCCTTCCGACGTGCTCCCCTTGCCGAAAGCCTGTGCTGTAGCTTACCTTGTACAGGGTAAGGGGGCGCTGTTCCGACGGGGAGGTGTTGTCGTAATAAATGCTGTGATGGATTGCATTAATGGTGAAGTGTTGTGCCAATAACTTTGCAGATCTTTGTCTGCTGACGTGGCCTGTTCTGCACCTGCCATGTGTCCGAATATCATTAGCCTTTCATGCTCAGTTGGCCTCCAACTGTCTGGGCTTTACCAGCCGGGTTATGTTATGGGTTTTAAGTGATGGGTTTGGGGTTGTTCACCGTGGGCTGTAGCCCTTATAGGCCTATCCATGTCAAAATCAAATCTCGACTTTTTTATTGTTTCAATTTAAACACTTAACTTTTGAAATGATAGCAATTCTAACTATCTGTCTATATCCGTAGTTAATACTAACGGAGAATGGACAATTTTGATAATTTAACAGCATTTTTTCCTTCTATTTTATTTGTATAATAATTTTCTCATTACACTAACTTTGTACAAAACTTTATTCTTAATGTACAAGTGTTACAATGCATAATAGTGTCATAAGAAATTAGTATTTGAAAAATATCCTCCCTGTTTATAGCCACTCTCTCTCCTTTTCCTTAAATGAGTGAATTTTCAAATGCCATGTATACAACAAAATTTTTCTGCAATTAGAAAAACTATCGACTACATATGAATGGTTAGAATTGACACTATTTCAAAAGTTGAGGGCTTAAATTAAAATAATTAAAAAGTCAGGGTTTGATTTATTACTAAGATTAAATCCTGAGACTTTTTTCATAATTTTTCCATATATATATTTTTATATTTTTATAAATGTTCGGATTTAAACTATCAAAGAAAACATATTATACATATATCATCTCTTTTTAGTTTATTATGCAATTTAGGACTCGTTTGGGAATATGTTTTTTTAGTAATTTTTTGATTTTTTGGCTAAAATATAATGTAAAAAAACTAGTATGTTTAGGATAACTTTTTGATTTTTTTAAAAAAAAAGATGTGCAAAAAGTAGAGAGAAAATGAAATCTTTGACTTTTTGGTATAGGTTGTTGGCTTTTTGATTTTTTTAATGACTTTTTGACTAAAAAAATCACTTGCCAAATGAGACCTTAAATAGTATAATATTTTAAATTAATAATTTATAATTGGGGAGGCTAGTCGGTATGACTAGAGTTTTTCATATATCCAATCCAAATATTAAGCAGACTCAAATTTTTTTTTTGGTTGGGTTGGTGAGCCATCGGGCTTGTGGTATAGTTCAAATAATGTTCATTAAAATTAGATTACCACCACACTTTTTTTTTTTTTTTTTATAGATATATATATATATATATTTTATAAATATATTTATCTGGTACAAAACTTGAACCCTATAATTTCTTAATGAGATGTAAGTGTTGGTTGATTACCACCGATAATGAGCCGATTTTAAAAATAAATGTGCTAGATACCTCAAATTTTCTATAAAATTTTCTATTAAATAGTCACACGGGTCTAAGACCCATACTCGTATGGAACCTACACTCATATGAGTATTTGATAGAAAGTTTTTGTATTCATGACATTGTTCTTTTTATTGTGGGTAATGCTACAGTATACACTGTGGGTTTGATTCTCATAAATGTTATAACTTAATTCTATGGGAGTTATAACTAAAAAAAAGAGAGTTATAACCAAACAACATATAAGGTATAATTACATAACTTTTGAATTATAACCAAAATAATGTTCTAACCAATATTTCAATGAGTCATAACTAATGTCACAATAAGTCATCACCAAAGGTGCATATGGTACACAATCTCATAGAATTTTCTTATATTTTGTAAGTATGTTAACAAAATAGTTTGAGTGGAAAATTTAAGAAAAAATTATAAATTACACATGATAAAAAAATAATTACAAATATATGGGGCACAATTCTTTTGGTGTAAAAGAATACAACAAAAATTACACTTGAAGATTCTCAACCTTTAGTACATATTTATCTCATTTTCTCACTAAATGATAATTTCTTTTGTAAAATATTTATCCAATTTCTCGGTTAGGCTCAGTTTGGCTAGATAGAGCATATAGAAAGAGAAAAAAAAAAGATTTTTGTTATTATTATTATTATTATATGTGTTTGTCTATTCTTAGAAAATAATAAAAATTAAAATTTTATATACTATTCAAAGTAACTTGTTATCCTCTTTGTCCATGCTTCTCTACACAATTTCTTATTATGCTGTTTTTACATTTCTTTCGATAATTTTTTTGCAACTCTTTTTTATTTTTATTTTTTATTTATTCAAATATATGTAAAAAAATACTTTACTTTCTTCTATTATTTTTACTTTCTATTACTTATTTCTTTCTAAACAAACTTATTTCTTTCTAAACAAGCGGAGCGTTAATGGTAATTTCTTCAAAATCTAATGAATCAATCTGTTTTTTGAGAAGACAACGAATCAATCCTTTTCACATCACTTAGATGGACAATTATAAGAATCTGAAGAACAAGATTCCACCATATCCATTAGATAATCTTAAAAAAGCAAAAATAATAGATCTAATTGAAAGAAAAAGGGGTAAAGTGGTCCAATAATAAAAACTGCAAATAACAATTCAGAAAAAGTTAAAAAAAATTCAAAATAATGATCAAAATTTATAAAATTAAAATGTTAAATTTTTTCATGAAATTGTAATTATTTTGAGGTTTCACTAATGTGTAATTTTTCCAAATAAAAATAAGAAAACCTAATGAATTAGTCTCTCCCTCTCTCACATATGCATGATAGATGAACAATGGAGCAAAAATCACATTTTGGTAGAGTAGGGAGAAAATTTTTTATTTTCATAGTAATACAAGTCTTTTGTGTGTATAGTATGGGTCCAATTCTGTATTTAATGCAAATATTTCCTATACGATAAAATTACACTAAAAATGATTCTTATATTATATGTATTATAGTTATTTTATAATTATCTTACCGAGCAATGATAGAGACTATTAAAAGTAGTGCTCTAAAGTAATCACTAATGATGTGGTATTTTTTTTTTAAATAAAAAAAAAGAAAAATGTTTGGGAGCACTAACATGAGAACACTAGGGGGCACTAATGATGTGTCAGTGGGCTCTGCCCACTTTCTATGCCTTGTTTTTTTTTTTATTGCCATTTTCAATGCATTAGTACTATTAGTGGTGTATTTTTTAGTGGTCTAAATCATTGTTAAAAAAAACAGACACAACAACACTGTGATAATAAATAAGACTCACTACCAAATTACTAATAGTGATACTAATTAATACTCTCGCTCATTTTTCTTTATCTTACCTGTTTATAATTTGCGCACCAATGAATATCGATATTCTCAAAAGCCCTCTAGGTAGGTATTTGTACTTGTGAAAGTTGCTTAAAGCCTAGTTTTAGACCAAACCATTGGAGCAAATGCAACATCACGTGTTCTTGTTTCCCTCCACACAAACAAAAGTACTAACTTTTGTTGGAATTTTAACGCCAAAGCTTTGTTTTGTTCTATTCGTACTCCTCTTTTGCCACAAGACAGTTTTCCTTGGAAGACTTGGCTTGTCATTTTTCTAATCAAGCTGTTTTAAATGTGAAGATTACCAAAGTGGAGAAAGCAAATGCAAGGAAAACAAATGAAAAGGTTTAAGGGCATATTTGACAATTTGAACTTTGCTCATTGGTTTTTGTTAGGAGGAGGTTCTATTTACAAGCAATACGTTTTTATTTAATTAGATCCATTAATTATTTTAATTTTTTTTTTCTTTAAAGACAAAATTGTAAAATTCAAAAAAACCAAACTTCTTTATACACCCACCCACTAACCCCTTCTTTGCCCCCAAACTTCTTCTATCTTTCGTCCCTCACTTGCAAACTGCCACCGCCACCCCTATCCTTTTCCTCACGTCTCCACCTCACCCTATAGCATTTTCCCACCACAGTTGTTGAAAAATTTTAGAATTTAATAGGAATTGACACCATTAATATGACAGGGACCTTTCATGACTACTCTTCATATGAAAGGGTGTGACCTAATGTTGTTTTTTCATGTGAAAGGGTGTGACCCATGTGTCATGACCCTTTTCTATTCGAATGAAAATGTAAAACCCTTATGGTGTCTTTTCATATGAAACAGTATGACCCAAGAGTTCTAATCCTTCTAAATGGCCACGAATACTTCTATAAATAGCAGCCACCATTTTCTCAAATCTTCATTCATTCGATCTTAGATTTCTTTCATTCTCATTTCTTCCTTTTGTGTTCTTTGCCCTCATTTGTTTCTGCATATTTTCTGCAAATAGTTTTAGGAAGAGTCTGTGAGAAAGAGAGTTACAACATTGGTTTGGTTCGCTAGGCTTCGAATTGTAGAGCTGCATTTCCAAGATTTAGTTGTTATATCCTGAGAAGTAAACGCCAATAAATCTCGAAATGCCGGAGCGCGGGCAAAATTTACTTTAAAGAGATTATGTCCAACACAAGCCTCGACTTAAAATTTTCGTGTATTAAGCATTGTAACTATTAAATTTGGCATTTAATTTTCACAATTATTTTACTCGTTATTTATTTATTTATATATTTAACTGCTAGGTTCTAACAATCTTAAATTATATTTATTTTTATTTGTGTTTTATATAGAAGTAATATTTTGCTTCGGAAAAATTAAATAATAGTAATATATTGTTTAATTTTAATTTTTGATTTATTAATAGTAATATACTATTCATTATTGGGTTTTGTTACAAATTTTATTCTGTTTATTTTGTGTACAATTTATTTGTATAATTTTAATTTGTGATTGTTGCAATTTTATTTCATTAGAAATAATGACAACTGAGAAGGATAGTGCTGAGACTATTCCTACTGCGACCTCAAACCCGGTCACTACATCATGATACCAGTATTGTTAGCGGTAACTCCGTCAGTACCAGTAAATCATGGAGAAAAATCAGAAAAATTCAATTGAACTGAATTCAAAAGGTGGCAATAGAAAAATGATTTTCTATTTGATCACATTGAACTTGGCTCGTTTCATCCATGAAACTGACTGCTCCAGCATTGAATGAAGGATAAATCGATTAGCAAGTTGTTGCTGCCGTGGAAGCATGGAAACATGGGGATTTCCTGTGTCGGAACTACATTCTCAATGGATTGGACATGTGACAACCCTCACCACTGTTTACTGATAACACTACTGATTAGTGCTAATCCATGATTAAGAATGTTAATTGACTTGTTGACTGAAATTCTGAACCGATTGATTGAGTGTGTTAGTTTGAATGTAATCCTATCTGTTGACTGCTAAATTATCTGTTCATATTTTATGTGTTAAACTGCAAATTGAAGGCCTTATTGGCGGCCGAATCCGAAATTGATTAATGTTTTACGCTAATTGGAATTTATGTGATTTTATGGCATATTTAATTGAAATGTGATTTGATATGATTAAATTAGATTTAATAAAGCTAAATTACAAGAGTTGGACTTAATTGCCATTTTGCCATTAGTGGGCTTTGCTAGACAATTGTTTAGTCTTGACATATCTATGCTATACATCATCCTTGTTCATTTGTGAGAGACCAAAATCGACTTGAGTGAGAGAGTGAGAGAAATTGGGTTTAACTTGAAGGTTTTGCTTGGAAATTATAGGAATTGAAGAGTAATTTGCTTAATTGAGCTCCCTTATCTTGCATTCAAGACTTAAGGTAGGAGATTCATCCTCACATTTGTGTATTTGAGTTGTTCTAGCATGGTCCATGGTGATATTAGTGACTCAAAGTCTAGAATTGGTTAAGATTGTTGAATTAAGTTGTAATTCATGCATGAATGTGCATATCTTGAAGTTTAAAGTTGTTTTCATGAAAATTCTTGCATGCATGTCCATATTATTGTTATAGTCCATGAATTCATCTTAATTTTGAAGGAATTGGCTCTTTGGAGCAAGTATTTGAAGCCTTGAAGTTGATTAAATACATGCATGTTGATTAAATAATTCGATGGGAATTAGTGAAGGTCTCTAGTTGTCAAAGGACACGTGGCAAATTATTTCAATGGCAATGGATCTACGAAGTATTGGAACAATCAAGATGAGCAAGGTGACGTGGCCAAACAATTATTGAAAGTTTAAATTCAAATTCATAAGGGAAGTCCAACTACAAGATTGACTAAGTGGAGGCAAACTACTTGGAGCCATTTCTAATGATCGTGGAGGTTACTTCGATGGTTACCATCCACTTCGTTGGTTACCAGCCACTTCGACGATGTACCTTGCTTTTCGTGCTTTTCTCAGATACGATTAGCCCTACAATTCGGACTCTCGTGATTCTGAATCTGATTTCACAAGTGCAATGTGAAATAGATAAACACAAATGAGTCCAAATCCGACAAATCTTTTAGAAAATCGATTTTGAATAAAAAATGCTAAAAATGGACCGCTTTGCCAGATTTCAGAACCGCCACCTAAATTGTTTTGGGAAATTTAGGAATCCGTGACTCGTGCCAAAGGCCACGTGTCCGTCATCACCAAAGTGTCTTAGCTCGGGAACTTAGGTATGAGAGGGAAAGGTCATGAATTGAGCACCGCACTCACCCGATCAAAGATCAGCTTCTACTAATCATGATGTGATTTTTATGTACATTATATGATCTTGTTCCGATTATTATGCTATCGTTACTATGTGATGTCAAACAAATATAGACTAATTCACAAAAAGTTGAAACGCTTTGATTTCATGTTTGTTTGAAAATTATTTTGAATATGTCCACTCAAAAAAAGTGATCTCATATGTACATTTATTCAAATCATCCCAACTTAAGCGAAAAGCCTCTATCCACAGGTATTCAAGAGATATATCAACTAAGCACTTAGCCTCATGGTAATCATGCTTGACATGGCAACAATCACACTAATGTAATATGCTAAAGCAAAAACCGCTCACCTAATACTCCAAGGTAAGCCAAGAAAAACAACAATGAGTAAAAAAAATGCATGATCCTAAACAATGGATCATAACTAATGCAACACATACAACGTGCAATTAATAGGCTCGGCTACTAGCATGGCATGTGAATCAATTCAAAGCAAGGGATAGCACATGTATTCAATTAAGGAATTTGAAATTGACATTGGTTAGTATGATGAGCAGAGCCCTTATGCATGTAAAAGTAGACACAAGTCATGGCAATGAAAATGTAAAACATGAATGCAACATTCAACCATCGTAAGCGGGGAAATAAAATGGAAAAAGAAATTGGGGTTGGAAGACATATACACATTATTACATATTTGCCCTCTTGCAGGAGGGTCCGAATGTCCAAGTGCTCAAATCAACTAACTATTACAAACCGAATGAATTAGAAAGCTAGATTAACTAATTATTACAAGTTCAAATGAATCTAAGTAACTAATTACAACACACTACTATCAAAAACACTAATATCACAAGCCGTGGAGGATGAGGAATTGCATATGCATGAACATGAATTTCTACCCGAAAAACCCCTCTGTTTTGCTACCAGAATTGTTCTGTTCTGCAGTCAGAAAATTAAACTGTTTTCTCCCCAGCCTTTGCTCTGTTCTTCCATGAAAATGGCATTGCTTGGTCAACAAAAGGTGACCGGTCGACCAGATGGTCAAGTGGCTGACCTGCCACTATTTTAGGGGTCAGCCATATTGCAATAAAAAGGAAATAGAGCACAAAAGGTGGCCGGTCTGAAGTGGTAAAGTGGTGGAGTTTGGTGTGGGTTGTGCTTGAGAATATAACTCAGCTTTTGGATTGGTGGAGTGGTTATAAATTTAAGAAAATGCTTACGTGTATGTGGAATGCAGTACGATCTGTGGTCATGTGGTATGTGTGAAAGGCTAGGAATGAAATCAAGTTTGTTGGTTCAAATGTTAACTGGTGTGGTGTCTGTGAGTCCATTAAGTTGCACATTGCTTTTTTGGTTAAGTATCATACTAAGGGGGTTGCTTTTTCAGTTAATGATTTGCTTTATAATTTGAAATCTATTAGGCGGCTTTAAGGTGTGGTTGATGCCGTCTACCTCTTTGTGTTAATGCTGTCTATCTCTTGGTTTGTTGCTGCTCTATGCTGTTATACTGTTGTGTTGTTTAGCTGCGACTACTACTGTGTTGCTATATGATGTGTTGCCTTGCTTTGGTTTTCTGCTAGTTGGTTTCTCACCAACTAGCTTTTGGCTAGTGCTAGCACATGATTGGGTGGCTTTCTTGTGCCAACCTGGTTAGGATGAGTAAGGTTTACTATGATGCTATTAGCACTGCTTTTGTTTATCTTTATTTTTATTGATGTAAGATATAATGATTTTTTTCCTTGGTTCTAATTCAATAAAGTGTTGTTTTTGTTGATCAAAAAAAAAAAAAAAAGTAATTCATTAATAAAAAAATTTTAACAAATTTCCATAATTTTTAAGGTGAATGGTTAGGGTTAGGGATGCTTATGAACTTGAGTGATTCGTTAAGATCAACCGACCGATTCAATACACTCACATTTAAGCAATTTTGATAGTATGAAAAGCTGGATGTGAATAATTTTTTTTAAATTCACTTATATTCGGACAGATGGCGAATGATAGGTCACCCGACCGAACCCGATCCTCCAACCCTCTTTAAGAAAATGATATTATGTTTTTATACTTTGTATGTTGAAAAAATACATTTTACTTAATAATAATATTAGTTATTTATAAAATTTGAAAATTTGACCTTTATTTTAATTATAAAAAATGAAGAATAAGTCTTTTAGATTCAAATAAAGTCCAAAATAGTAAAAAATTACTCTAAAATAAAAAATAAAAAAAAAACATAAAATAGTAAAATCCAAATTGCCAAATCTATTTGCATCCATCTGCCAACCCGTATAATCCACTCAATCCGCATCCGCTAACTAAGCTGACGAATGCAAATTGAATTTTTCAAATCTGCCTAAATTCAAATGGATGATAGATGAAAAGGTAATCCGACCCAATCCGATCTATGAGTACCTAGTTAGAGTGTCTCCAACGATTTGTCATTGGAGCTGCCATTGCTATAATATAACAACAGTTGTGCTCTAATAGTGAATATGATAGCTATCAAAGTTGACAGATGTTAAAACTTGTGCCAAATTTGATACAAGTTTTGGCAGTTGTCATATTCATTAACTCAGCCAAAACCAACCATTTCTCTCCCTATGTCCTTCCCTTCCTCCTAGCAAAACAAATAAATTTTTACAGTATCGTCATTTTTGCAGAACCAAATACAGAAACTGGTGTGTTGGGGAACACACTAGTTTCTGTGTTTGGTTCTGTTAAAATAACATTTGACCATTGGAACACATTGCTATAGTTCTACTATTTTCTACTATTCATTACCAAATTATAATAATAATAACATTTGTCATTGAAGAACCTCTCAGAATTGTCATATTATTCAAAAGATTTAAGTTTTAATTTCTTGAATCTTTAGTCAGTTACCCACATCATATTAAGAAACAAATGGGATTGTCCTATTATTGAAAAGATTTAAATTTTAATTCTTAGAATCTTTAGTCAGTTACCCACATCATATTAAGAAACAAATGGGAACTCGCTGGACAGAAATAAAAACAAAAAATTTGAATCTAGCGGTTACACCATGCCATCAGTATTTTTATTTTTAATAATTTGTTATTATTTATTCTATTATGTTTATGTGGTAAGATATTCTTTGATTGGTGATTTCAAGTTATCAATATCATCATAATACTGAAATTTTATTCAAGTCGCAAGTTCATGATGGACTGATAGTTTTATGGGATTTTTTTTGAAAAAATTACAAATCATAGACATTTTTCCAAAATAATTATATATTCACAAAAAAAAAAATTTAAAATTTAATTATTAAAATTTGTAAAATTTACCATTAATTTGAAAATTATTTTTTTCAAACTTGCACTGATTTGTTATTTTTCCTATTTTGTTATATTCACTGTGAAAATATTGTAGATTAAGTCTAAAAAAATAAAAAAATAAAAAAACAAAGATGAATTTCAAATCAGTGTATAAATGGAATAATAATTACAAATTAATAATAAATTTTATCAATATTAATAATTAATATTATAAACTTTTCCACACATGAAATAATTTTTTATAATTACCACCTGCAGTTAATTTTCCCAAAAATAAAAATATTACGTTTCAGCTATCATCCCTTGAATGAAATACCATATTATCTAGTTAAAAAGTGATATATGTGCATAAACAAGTTCAACGAAGTAGCAGGTTGTTACTTTTTATTTTGTTTTAAATTTTTTGTTTCATTAAATCTAGATTTTTGGTTCCTATTTGACGAAATGTATCAAACAACATCTAAATTCAATATAACATTTTGCAGAAGAAAAGGAAAAAAAATTCACTTACATAAATATACACAGTTTATATACAAAACTTAAGAAATTTTACTTTCTGTATGAAAGGTTTGCAATATTTCAATAATAATTTAATAAAATTTTGCAATTTTATTGATATTTTTGTAGTACATAACATTGTTGTAATACTAATTACAACAATCAATTATACTAAATAATGATGCAAGATTAACATTATGCTAGTACTTAGAATAAACCAATCTTAAACTAAGAATTTGTAAACATACAAATATTTTCATTCACCACATTCCAATCCTTTTTTTTTTTTTTTAAACGAAAAAAATAATAATAATTTAAAGCGAAGAAGACAATGACTCTACCAGCAATTATAATTATGTAACTTGCTCAAATAATATAATTGATCATCAATATTCAAATGATATATTTCATAACCAATGAATTGCTTTATGCTGTGTTTGGTTGGGGGATTTAGGGATGGATTTGGAAAGAGAAATGGAAAAGATAGGTGAAATATGAATAAAATATGTATATATTTCACATACCTTTTCCTTTTCCTTTTCCAAATTCCCTAATCAAACACACCATTAATATATATAAATTCTTTGTAACACTTTACAAAAGTTATGAGGCTAATCAATTTACAATTCAAGTCTCCCATTATATATTAAATGACATTTATGGTGAATTCTAAATTAAACTATGAAATAAATATTATGGCATTTACCCATTGTAATCTAATTCCTATGGCAAAATACCATCCCATCTTATATTTATAATAATTCATTATGTAACAAAGTAGAGCTAAATAAGTCATAAATATATGTATGGCTGTGATATGACCAAAATCATTAACCAAAATTATATAAGACTAATCATATTTACAAACATCATTGCTTGCATGTAATTTGTTCTATTTTTTTTTTTAATAAAAGAAACCACATAAATTTCCAATCACAATACATTAAACAATATAATTTAGGGGATATAGTAAACCCTCAAAATATTTGTAACCACAACATCAACAAGGCCAATGGCCTTTAATTCACTAATTGTAAAATTCATGACACATTTCAAATTTTTAGCAGTTACAAAATTATTCAAATCTTAGTTTTGTCAATTATGAACCAAATACCTGTAACAGTCAAACAAATTAAATAGCAATAATTAATTTTATTTTTATTAAAATTCCAACAAATTAAACCCAAAATCATAAGCAAACATGCAAGTTCTTCGTAGCAACAAACGAGAAAATATCAAAAAAATCCATGTCCGTAGTCCAGGGTATATCCATGTGGAGTCATGGACAGACGTAGCCCTGAAACCTTAACACCATCAGAAGCACCAGTAACAGTCAAACAAATTAAATAGCAATAATTAATTTTATTTTTATTAAAATTCCAACAGATTAAACCCAAAATCATAAGCAAACATGCAAGTTTTTTTTTTGGGTAGGTAACATGCAAGTTCTTCGTAGCAACAAAGGACAAAATATCAAAAAAATCCATGTCCGTAGTCGAGGGTATATCCATATGGAGTCATGGACAGACGTAGCCCTGAAACCTTAACACCATCAGAAGCACCTCCAACAAGCCCTCCCATGGAACTTGACCCAGCTTCAAAAAACCTCGAGGGGTTCGATTCCTCCATCTGAATCTTCTTGCTTTGCTTCGCAACATTCTTCTTTAGATCCTCCATTGCAACCTTCAATTGCTCGAGTTGCTGAAGTCCAAGCTCGCTAACCGGTGCTTCCCACCAACACTTGTCTCGGCTAGCTTTCCTCATCTTGTTAAGCTCTTCACCTCTTTTCTTCTCTGCTTCCAACATATCAAGTGCTTCAGTAAGTTGCAAGTTGAGCTTGCTAACATTCGCATTGCAGTGAGTCTCGACAAGTTGGAGCGAGCCTGAATTGGGTAGAGAGTTTCGAGAGAGAAAACAATCTACAACAGTGTCAACACAAGGGTGGCCAAAAGAGAAGGCCTTTTTGCCAGGAGAGAAAACGATGATGGCAATTTCAGCACCACATAGGGTGCAGAGTTCGCTTGCCTTCTTGAATAGCCCAGAACGACGCTTTGAGAAGGTAACGTTTCGGTTGCTTGCATTTGAGATTCTTGTCATCGCGATCTTCTGACGGCCTTTGCTCTTCCCTTCCATGGCTGCAAATGATGAGAAAAAAAGAAAAGAAAAATTATTAGAGAAATAGGGAATTGAAATGGTGATTATCTAATGAGAGAAACATGAGAGTATGAGTATATATAGGGTGACTCCATATATATAAATTTAATTTACTCTCAAAGTTATTGCATATTTCCTTCCTTTTAGGTTTTAATACTATATTTTACATGCCATTTAATTTAATTACATGTTTTGGGGCAAATTACTGCATCTCAAAATTTCCATATCCTTTTACTCTCATACGCTGACAACTACCCAATGTGATATAAATCTCAAAAAAAAAATGAGTGTTGGAACTTAAAAGCATAGCAAAAGCATGCAATTTTTTCTCTCAAAATTAGATTGTATTTGGGGCCTCATAAATTGTCAAATTATTTATTTTTTTCCTTCTTTGTACAAATGCAATCAATCATAATACTTAAATGTTTATCACTAATCCAAGTATATACTTAAATGCAATATAATTTTTTTTTGCAAATTAATATCGTTGTAATACATCTGTTATACCCAATATACTCGTATTTATGGCCATAAATTGCCAAATAGAATGTGATACAAAAGATGGTGAATTAACAGGAGGAAACAAATCGAACGATTTCAAGTCCGTAAACATTTCCTCTTCATTTTCCTTAAGCTTCCTTTATTGGAAAAAAGAAAATTAAGAGAAGAAAACCACACGCACATATAAAAAGTGCACAAATTTATTATGGTTACATTACTACATATTACCATGTTAATTATTTTGTTTTACCGCATTTTAATCGTGCTTTTGTAGTTGAACCCTTTGTAATTTTGAGTCGCGCAATCACAAATATCTCGGCTATATATGGAAGTGACAGAAAGATAAAATACGAGAGAATAAACTCACATGGGCAATAGTGGAGGGGACTCTAGAGTATATTAGGCATCGTTTGGCAACTTGAAGTTTTAGTCAAAAAGTCAAAGTCATTATAAGTTATCATATCACTCTCTTTATTTTTTTGTACATCTTTTTATAAAAAGTCAAAAAATTACTAAAATAACATGTTCCCAAACCAAGCCTAACTAAGTTCGAGTGGCTTAGAAAAACAATGTGAGATAAATCTAACAAGCCAATTAAGGCTCTTTATTTAAGAAGGCCTCTAAATTTGTAACTCTTAATTATGTATACATTAGACCCATCATATTTTTAAAAAATTATGGAACCGATCATGTCATATTAAAATCCACCCAAAATTTTAAAAAAATTATTAGTGAAATATTTAGATGATATAGCAGCACTTAAAAAAAAGAAATCAAATAAAATAAATAAAAAAAACTTCTTGGGGGCATAAATTTTGCAAGGAACACTTCCATTTATCCCATTAGTGTTATTAGGAGTTTTAAATCCTTTAATATGTAATTGTAACCAACCTCATGAAATTACAAGACAAATGTTAATCTATTAGGCCGAGTTGAGTTAGTTTTTAAGGTTGGCTTAATATTTTGGGCTGAATTTGGAATTTTTGTTTCTCGGCCAGCCTGGCACACTAAAAAAATTTCGATATGTATTGGTGGTCAGATCTGTTCGTTAATGATGTGGTGGTCGGAGAGAGAGAGGGAGGGAGAGAGTTTGATTTGGAAGCCGTTGGAAAGAATGAAGAGAGATTGATTTGGGCAGAGGAGAGAGAGGAGAGTTTTGAGAGAGAGAGAGAAGCCTAGGCGACCTTCACTGCCACGTTATTTGGGATCAGGTGACATATTGTGTATATGAAATATTTTTCTATAAAGCTAAATAGTTCAATAGTTGAAATTTCATAAATTTATTTAAAAATTGTTTAGCTTTGTAAATTCTGTAATTGTGAGTGGTTTTGATCCCTATATCATGGAAAATTGATGTGGTTGAGTAATTATTTGATATTTTTATATGAATTGTGAAATTACAAAATTTTAAAAAAAAAAATAGTTTTGAGAAATTATATAATTGCGATTCCTTTTTTCTATGGATTAAAATGTTTATTTCTAATGAAATTAAAGAGAACTTTAGGCAAATTATTATATTTTGCAAACTCGTACATTGCATTGCATTGCATTTTCTTATTGGTCCATTATTTTGGATGTTGGAATATTAGAAAGGGGGCAAACGGCATAATAACCCGGATAGTGAATCGGTTTTTGAAAAATGTGGAGTACTATATTGGTATTCGTGCGGGCAATCAATGTGTCCAAATGCCTTATCGCGTGCTTGATGCTGGATTAATGTACGAAATGATGTTTTCAAGGTGCTCAATTGCCCTTCAGTACTTGATGCCAAAAAATGTGAAAAAATGTTTGTGTGCCCAATTGTCCTCCCATGCTTGATGATGGTAAATGTAGGGCTATTGTTATATATATATATATATATGTATATGTATATGTATGTATTTGGCTCACACTTTGGGATTCTAGTGCATGTTTACCGCCCCATTCTTGATAGTGGTTTGTTTTAATAAAGGTGTATTAATGTATCATTCTTTTGCATAGAACAAAGAGATGAATTTTGGACAGGATATTGCGTTGGCATGATCATACTTATATCAAATGTTTATATATCTCGTTATATGCATTTATATTGCGTAATCTTGCTTATTCCTATCATAATTAACACTTTCAAGCCAAGATGATAGAGTTATACCTCATTGACTAGATGATGGGGATATTTTGATGGAGCACAGACGCTCATTTTGATTTGCTACTCGTGCAATACAGCTACCAAGCTAAATTGTAGAGATAATATTCTATTTTGTGTAATCAAGACCCTTGTCTTGAAAGATGTAAGCTATTAAGGCATCCTTATTTGTATCTCTCTAGCTCTTTGAACTACTAGTATAATTATTTGTATTTTGGAAAGATATTAATGTATTGTGAACATGTAATCTGTTGGGAAATTCAAGGAGAAAGAAAAGTATTTTTAGATTCTATTTATATCTTTATTAAACACTAACTTCTATTATGAAATGGAAATAAGTATAAAAGGGTTGATAACTATAAATGATTAAAATATTGAGGTGTTACATTTTACTTTGGGAGGGGCAATACTTCGCCATAAAAGTTTGCAGTTGTTGTTGTCCTCGCCAAGAGCTAGATGGCAATGAGAGATAAGAGGTTTAAGAGTAAATAGACCATGTTTGTCAGCCAAACAATGGAGGGAGTCATTTTGACGATGGAGTGGCATGACACCTAAGAGTAAGTGAAGAAGATCCCTTAAGAGATCATATTCCCAATGGCAAAGATGACGTCTAAATTGTAGATTCCAAATTGGTCACTCACTAGAGTGTGAGAAGATTTCAGCAATGGTATTATCTTTCTTGGTGGAAATGGAGAACAATCTGGGGAAAGCCTGAGAAAGAGGTCTAGTTAAGATCCATACATCAGACCAAAAGAAGATGTCGATTCCTGAACCAAGCTTCAAAACCAGATTATTCAAGAGGAAGCCACTAAATCCGTCACCTCCCCAACCAACCTCCCAGATTTCATTCCAAATCTTAGAGAAGGAAGATGCTTGCATATCATAGGGGAACCAACTATTGGCTCTGACTTCAAATTTATTAACTATCACTTTTCTCCAGAGTGCATGCTTTTCAGAACCATAACGCCACCACCATTTTGCAAGCAAGGTATCATTTTTTAACTTCAGAGATTGAACAGCGAGCCGCCAAACCTTCTCCATAGTTATAGCTTTCCAACTTGCAAGGTGAATTCCTCTTTTTTCGCCACACCCACCCCAAAGAAACTTTCTCTGTAATTTTTCATGTTCAGAACAAACGCTGACTGGCATCTTATAAAGAGACATAAAATAGATTGGAACGTTGGCAAGAGATGCATTAAGCATAGTTAATTGTCCTTCCAAGGATAGATACTTCTGCTTCCAAGAGGATAAACGAGACTTGAATCTATTGCTAATTGGTTGCCACACCAAGACTGACCTTGGATTGACCCCAATTGGAAGGCCTATGTAGGCTAGTGGAAGATTCGCAATTTTACAGCCAAGAAGCTCTGAGGCCTAATGCATGAAACTATTTTCAACTCCAATTCCACAAATGGGGCTATTGTTGAAGTTTACTTTTAACCCAGACATTAGCTCAAAACTGATTAGGATGTTCTTGACTTGATTGAGCTCCTCCAAATCAGCAGATGCAAATAGCAATGTGTAATTGGCAAATTGGAGGTGAGGTTACCAACCCATTAGTACCAACAGCAACCCCCTAAATCAAGAAGACAATTAAGTCCTTCGGCCACAATCAAGAAGAGAAAGGGGGCGAGAGGGTTCCCTTGTCGGAGGCCTTTGATCATGACAAATTTGGAGGAGGTAGAACCGTTTACAAGAACTAAGACTGAAGCTGAGGAGAGACACTCGCGTATCCAAGTACACCGCTTGAAGCTTGGAGTTGAAGATCATTTGGAAGAAGAACTTGAGTTTTTGGCGCATCATTCATTTTCTACTTCTTGCCTCCATTTCTAAGTGTTTAAAGCTTCAAAGAGGTAGGGATTTTCTCACTTCTTCTTAGAACGACATGTTAGGGTGATTTCAAGTTTTTTTTTTTTTTTTTTTTTTTAAAAAAAAATTTCATGAAGGTATGGCATGATTTGGTATGAAGAGCTATGTTACACAGACTTTTCAAAATAAATCAAATACCCGTGTCAGACACCCGACACTCAGACAAGGGTATGGGATATGTGTCGGATACTTTTCAACGGATACTTTTTATATAATTTTATATAACACTATTATTATATGTACATATTGTTGTATAATTGCTATAAATGTCATTTTGACACTGTAAGTTACATATAGTATCATTTTATCTCACATATTAGATTAAAAATATAAAAATATGACATTTTTTTGCCGAGCCCACGTACCCTTAAATTTATGATTTGGTGAGTCCGACCTCTAGATACATATCCTCATCTAACACTCGTATCCAAGTCCATGTAACATAGATGAAGAGCATGATTTAAATGATTTGATATGAAAAGCATGATTTAAATTGACTTGTTTAAATCTATGTGATACATGTTAGTTTATGACACTTGAAACTAATTTTTGGGGTAGAGTTAAATTTACATATTTTAGACTTGAAAAGTTACTTAGTTGGTGGGTTTGATGAATTTGGAGTATAATGTGGCCATGTTTTATTTAAATTCGTGAAACACAATGTTGAATAAATTTGTGCTTAAATCTCAAAAAGTATCATCTATGCCATATTCTAAGATTCTTGATGTAAAGGATATGAATTTTTGGATTTTTTATTTTATTTTATTTTATTTTTTTGGTGCTTAAATCTCAAAAAGTGTTATCTATGCCATATTCTATGATTCTTGATGTAAAGGATATGATTTTTTGGAATAACTTTAGATTTTTGTTAAATCTTGAAAGTATTGAAAATTTGGGAAAAATAATGTAGTTGGGCTAATAAGGCGATTAAATATCATAGTTATAAAGATGATTTGATTTGGTTGAGTTGTGTGATTGTTTCATATTTAGAAATTGAAAAACCTAAGTGACTCGTAATTAGATCAAGATTTAATTGTACCAATTCCCAAAAGGGTATGAGCAAGCTTGATGGAAGTCTCACAATCTGCCAGAATGAGTACAAGAAACATAAATGGAAACACCACATTTGTAAAGTGTTGTAATCAGAAACTATAGAAATACAAATAATAGGACTATGTCGGTGAATATCAGTATCAAACCACAAAGTTAATATTGCAACAGAAGGGGATTACAAAACAAGAAAGCTAACAAATGAGAGGGTTTTACTTTCTTTGTCTAAATGAGAGGATCAAAATATATTCGTAGCATCACTACTAGTCCAATCACAGCTCAAATATTTGAAACATGGAAACTGAGTACTAACTATAACTATTCATGGACTAAAAATGTTATATATTAAATAAATAAAATGAAAATGTTAAGTGCCGCCAAAGCTATATATTCAAAAAAAAAATCTAGGAAGCATTTCATTCTGTAACAAGTAGATAACAATTAAGAGTTGAGGAGTACTGATATCATATCCCCCATTGAAGCTAAAAAAATAGTGCAATCTTCCTAAAAAAAAACTCCATAAGCAACCAAACAAATCTTTCACAACACAACCCAAGCATGGCCAAAAGACTTTACATTCCATCGAAGAATTTGTAGGCAAGGGAGGAATAAGGGACTATTTGCATATTCAAATCAATGAGTCAAACAATTTAACTATAAATAATGTTGCTTTTAGTGAGTGAAGAAAGGTATTAGGAAAAAAAAAACTCTTTCTTTAGTAAAGTGTTTTTGAAAGCACATGAGTAGCAGAAATTTCTTACTAAAATAAACCAAAAATCAAACATGTAGAATCACAATTTTCTGAAAAATAGTTTACCATCAAGAAGGAATTAGTCTATTGTCATGTCAAGCCATCCCTAACAGATAAGATTGGGAAAAAAATAAGAATAACCTGACAACTTTAATTGACATAATTAGACCATGACAAAACCCATTTGAAATGAAGAAAAACCCACTACCCCAATTGACATTATTATTATCAGTAGCCAAATTAAGTTGAAAGAGTATTCTTTTACCCTGGATTCGTATCCTCACATCCTTGATCTTTGGTCCCATGTTAGCATGTTTGTTTAAATTTGTAACCTTCTCAAAAGAAAAAGAAAAATAAAAAATCAGCCTATAATGGTCCTGTTTGGTATAACTATTAAAACAGATTATAGATTATAACTTAACAGATTATAGATTATGACTTAACAGATTATAAATTATGACTTTAATCAGAAGTTGTTAATCTGTTTGGTATAGCTGTTGGATTATAGATTTAAATTGTTGAGTAATGTTTGTTAAATAAGCTATGAAGTAACTTTTTCAATTAATTTTTATTTTTTATTATTCACTATTTGTCTACATTTCTCATAAAAAATAATAATAATATTTTATAGTCCATTTGTGTCTTTTTCTATTTTTAAAAAGATAAAAAATAAAAAAAATCTAAGAGTATAACTGTGAATTAACATGTCCACAGCAGAAGCTGATAATCAGAAGCAAGGGGTGATCGGCTTCTCAGAATCAGCTTTTTTGACTTAAAATAAGTTGTTAGAATCATAAGCTACTTGAAATAAGTTTAACCAAACAGTCCAAAATAACTTTTTAAAAGCCAAAAGCCATAAGTTGGCTAAAAAAAGCCCCACCAAACACCCCCAATAACTCTTTGGTAAAATAAAAAATAAAAAACAGAATATTTAAATCCATTTGCAATGCATGTTTTCCTTTCCGATAGTTAGGAACAAAAGAAGTGCTGAAATAATGTACTCATTGAAAAGGCTCATTATGTCTATATTAATTTATGAAGTTCAAATAAGTTAAATTGTGAACTGCATTAATTTAGGGTTTTTGGGAAGTATAAATTTTAGTTAAAAGACAAAAAGTCAACTAACTCTTCTCTCTTTTTTTTTTTTTTTTTTTTTTTTTTTTGCAGGTCTGTTCGTAGAAAAGTCAAAAAAACCCACTAAAAAATCCAATTCCAAAAAAAAACCCTTAATGCACAAGACAGCCAAGAATACTAAGGTAGTACCTATATAGCTAGAAAGTGGTACCTACTACTTGTGATCTAGGCTCATTATCACTAATTAGTTGATGGAGATCTGAGGTTAACTTAACTTGTGTTGAAATTAGATCTTTGCTTGATAGATGAATTGGACACATTCTTTTTTTTTTTGTTTTTTTTGATTGGCACCAGGTGTCCAAATCAAAGCCCAACCAAATTGGACACATTCTATAACCATAGAATGGCAAATTACTTCTTGAGAAGTCAACATCCATTTTGTTTGGTGACACAATTAGACCAATACTATGCTTACCATTTTCATTTCCCATTTGATTAGGCACTAGTCACTATCGTTGGTGTAATGAGTCTCACATAAATGTTGTTAATATCCAAGGGCTATAAAATTGAAGAGTGGAAATGTTTATGTCAACACCAAGGTGTGGGTGTTTTTTTAATGTGACCCATAAGACCTCATCCTCTATCTTCCCTTCTCTTCCACCCCAAATCACTCATAACCAAGCAAAACTCAAGTTTAAAACAAAAATAAAAAACAAAAAACCTCAATAAGTCAATGCCCAACTGATTTTTGCTCGAAGGCCCATCACATTGAATTTTGCAAATCAATAATTGTACTCTTTCACAAATTTTAGTTTAATAATTACCCACAGTAGAATGCAATAATGTCTCCACGATAAAAGTATAAAGAGTAGAAACTCAAATGAAGAAATCAAAGAAATTCACAAATTACAAACATTGAGAGCAAGGGAGCAACAATCTACAAATTAGGAAAAACTGATGATCATATGAGAAGCAAAAATTTAGATTCCAGAATTTAATAAGACCAAAAGTCCCAATTATGCCAAATCCAGTTATTTCCAACACAACCAAATTTACCTTTTCTTTAACATGTCATAATCAACTCAAACACACAAAAATAATAATAAAAAAAAAGCCCAACATATTCGATGCAATCCAATTAAAATAAATAAGCTATAACTTTGGTTTCTTACTTGATCAACAGTTAAATTAGATATTTAATGGACAACTTCAAAATAAGGGAAACACTAAAATGGCGTTCACCCTTTGAAGCATTGGAATCCATGCTAAAAGAAGGGAAAACACAACAAAATAAAATAAAATTGTGCACAACTTATTTGAGCATATATATATATAGAGAGAGAGAGAGAGGTAGGTGAATAAAAAATGAGCAAGACCTCTTCATTTCCCTACCACCCAGATATAACCAAACACATGAAGCATTAATCAGATGTCGATGGCTTAGGAACAATAGCATAAATTGCATTAGTTTTGAACTTTGTATGGATGGGGTTTTTCTGGTTTTTTTTTTTTTTTTTTTTTTTTTTGCCCCCTGTTTTGATGGTTATGAAGCTTTTCTTGGATAGATATGAGATTGGGGCCAACCAAGGTTACAACAAATTTTTGGGAAATGTTATTAAAGAGAGCTAAAAATCCTTTGTTTGAGTGTGTAGAGAAAACAGAAAAGCAAACTTATTTTTCCTACTAACAAAAAAAAAAAAAAAAAAGAAAAAAGAAAGAAAGAAAGGCAAACAGGTGAAGAAGAAGAAGATGAAAGTGAAAACTAGACTAACATACATGGTCCTAATCCAAAAGTTCTGTTAGTGGGTAAATACATATAATTCCAGCCAGTCAATATATATCAGTAAACCTACTAATGTGGGTATCAGATTATTCCAACCAATTTGCTTCATATGTGGAAAAGTTCACTTAATTCATAACTAAAACAAACATAATATACAGTTCTTACAGTCGAATTACCACATAGATATAGATTCGCATATACACAATATTCACAATATTCATCAAACTAACTTAATAACCAAATTCTACAGAGATAAACACAATACTCACCTCATCAAATCAAACGCAGCAATATTAGCTGTTGAATCCAAAGACCTTCAAAACCCTATAATATTTTCCATAAATCCCAATCAGTATATCAACACCAAAAAATAAAAAATAAAAAGATTATCAAAACAGCAATAAGTCATTTACATACATATAAAACTTTAAAGAGTCAAAACTTTGCAAAAGGCCTATGCGGGTGTAGGAGCCAGTGTGAAGCAATTGTTCCGTGGGTGGATGAGGATGAATAATTCTGTAACAGTATTGTTTTTACAAACGTTCCATGTGTGTAGTTTCTTTATGAATAAATCACGAATACAACTACATTTGAGTGTTAGCCCCAAAAAATAAAAAAATAAAAAATAAAAATTGTAGTTAGTTTACAAAATTTGAATCTCATTCCTTCAAGAAAACTAGAAATGAATGTTTGTAACATACTATTTTTCAAGAATTTATTGGGACACCATTATTAGTAGAAATTACCACCCTCGGACCCTTTCCCCTCCACAAATTAAATGCATATGTTTTGACATAGTTGAAGATTAGATTTCAATCTAAAAAATGGCCAACCAAACAAGCTTCCCATTTTTCAATGTTTTCCCAAGGTGGGAGGATCAACAACGTCAGTATTGCTATCAGGTGGAAAATACCTTAGTTTCACAGCAGATCTCTGATTTGTAGCTACCACCGAGGCCCAGGTCTTCTTCTCCGGCACAACTGGGTTCGCCACTGGGACAGAGTTGGCAGCATGATTACACTCCCCTTGCTCGCTTTGATTTACCAAGAACACAGTCCGTTGCCCAACAAGAACCCCGCAGTACATCTACTTCGCCTCTAGAAGAATCCCCAAAACCTCATTAGACACCTTCATGAACTCCGATCCCTTTTTTCCTTCCACTACATCTACTTCGCCTCTAGAAGAATCGACCCCACGAGTATTAAGAGAATCAGCCATAATCAATGAGAGATTGATGAAACCCTAGAAACGAGATGTTTCTAGAGAGAAGGCAGACATTCTCTCTCTAACCCATCTAACTTTTTTTGTTTCATTACAACTTTCTAACTGAGTCAATAGCTTCCCACCATTGTGTTCAACTTGAAGAGGCTTTTGCTTCTTGGAGCTCTTGATGTCGGTTTGGGTTTGGGTTTGGGGTTTGATAGAGAGAGAGGTGGAGAGACTGAGGGTTTGGAGAGTATTTTCTATGTTAATGTTCTTTCAAGAGATGATGACAGCAGAGAGAGAAGGAGAGATAGCGTGGCAGAGAGCGATCAAACAAAAGGCAAAATTTTGGTTTCCGTTTTTTGAATTTAATTTTTTTTGAAAGTTGAGTTTTTTTTTTTTTTTTTTTTTTTTTTGTAGTTTTTTTTTTAGTAAATATTTTTTAAATTTTAAATATATTTTTTATTTTTTTAGATATACTTTAATTAGATATATTTAAAAAATAAAATATTTATGAAAAAATATTTTAAAAAATTAATAAATATAAAAAAATAAGAAAAATATCCTAAATTTTTGTATTTTTGATATTTAGTGAATTTTTTAAATATTTTTTTCATGAAAATTATACTTTTTAAGTGTATTCATGTTAGATCTGTCTAAAAATATAAAACAAAAAAAATTGTTTAAAATAATAAAAAAATTTGATAAAAAAACAAAAAATAAGAAAGTAGAATTTTCTAAAAAATATTTTAAAAAAATTGGAAACAAGCATAGTATTGTTCTTCACTGTGTGTATTGGGGTGTTTGAACGATGAAACCCAAATTTTTTTTTTTAGATTCATATTGGGGTTGAAGAGTTGTGATTTTTGAAATTTTTTTTAATTTTTTAGTGTTTTGGCGCTTGAAATTTTTATGGGTAAATTACATTGACACCCCCTGAGGTTTATCCTTATTACAGTTTCTCCCCTCACCTTTTAGAAATTACATTTCCCTCCCTGAGGTTTAAAGTTTTATTACAGATTGTTCCCTGAGATTTAAAGTTTCATAACAGTTCTCCCCCTCACCGTAGTGATCATCAGACATAAAATTAAATTAACAGGGGGGTCAGTGTAATTTTCCAAATGTTAGGGGATAAACTGTAATAAACATAAACCTCAAGGGGTGTCAGTGTAATTTACCCAATTTTTATTTTGGCACCATTTTTTTTTTTTTTTTTTGGGTCATATCCTTCACCACAGCAATTGCGTGTCGTGCGTCATGGAAAGTGTAATTTTTAACGCCTGACTTTTTGTGCGCCGTGAAATGTTCAATATTTTTAATAACTGATATACGCGTGTCATGTATAGTTGATGTATTAACGGCATGCCATATGTACATCATAGAAAGTTTTATTATTTACGACTAATATTGCAAGCTGTAAAAAAATAATCGTTATTAGCATTTACAACATACATAATAGACACGTCGTGGTTGAGAAATTATTTACGACATGCAAAAAAAGTAAGTCATAAAAGTGAGAAATTACAGCTTGTATCTACTATATGTCGTTAATGTGAAGCCATAAAAACTCAATTTTGTTATAGTGACATTTAGCGATGACAACATTCGTCGATAAAAATTTTGCTAGTGAAACAAGGTGATTTTGTAATTTGTGTTTATATTATAACTTTTCAAAGAATTTTAAATATTCTAATTATTGAATTTTAAAATTAAAGTGATCATCGAATTAGATCACAAAATGAACCTATTAAGCCCAAACACTCTTAAATTGAGATGGCTAATTTGAGATAATCTAAACTTTTCCAAAGAATGTGGTTAGATTATCAATTTCAATATGTTTGGTTTTATTTTTAGAAAATTATTTTAGAATTTTTTTTTCCTAAAAAAGTAAAAAATAATTTGATGAAAAAATTTAAAAAAATACTTATTATTTTTGTATGATTTTATCTTTTTGGAGGTCATAAATAATTTTTAAAAATTTTAAAAAATATATATATTTTTTTTCTGAAATTAATTTTAATTTTTGCAATATGCCTCTACAAATTGTTGTTCCCTTCCAAAAAAACAAATACTGTGTAAAGTTTCCCTCTCAAATTCCCTTTTTTTTTCCTAGGATAGGTAAACCCCCTCACAATCGCACAATTGATAGGTCTCTCCCCCTCACAATCGCACACCCGTATAGACGTTTGTTGATCGTTGGGTTTCAGCCGTTTGCTGCTGCTATACGAGACCATCAATGCTTCAATCTGCCCCTATATGTTTATTCCCTTTTTGCTTTGTATTCGACTTCCCCTGCTTCTCTCTCTCAATTTCTTAACTGAATCTAGGTTTGTCAATTTTCTCTTCTTCTAGTACTGTATCTATCTATGAGTGCTGTGACTGCTCTTTTAGTTAAGAAACTTGAAAAGTCTTTTGGGTTATTGTTATTTCTTGTAAAGATTGAGACCCTCTTGGTTCTTTTTTCTCATTTGGATCTCATCATCTAAAAAACATTTTAAAGACGCTCAATTGGTTAGGTCTTTTTTCAACATGGTTAGGGTTTTTTTTTTTTTTTCCTTTTCTATTAGAGTCCTAGTGTTCTTGGATTCAAGGCATACAATCTAAATTTGAATAAGTGTTACCAATAAATTCAAAGCCATTCAAACTTTTCAACTATAGATTTTTGGTTTTTGGTTTTGTATCTCTAGTTTGCTTTGGAGAAATGGCAGCAATATGTTGGGTTTCTTGCTGGTTGTTGCTACTGTGTGTGTTGAGTTTGGTTGCTTTTTTGTTTGGTTGAAAGGCCAAAGTCAAGTAATCTCTGATGGTTTCTTTTTGCTCAAGGGTCATGTGCTAGCATAGAGTCTATTTCTTTTTGTAATTTGATTGTTGTTGTTGTTGTTGTTGGTTTTTTTTTTTTTTTTTTTTTTTTTTTACGCAATTTGAAATGTAAAATTATTAGGTAGTTTGAAAATCATATGATATTATTTTAGTGGGGTTTCTAATTTTTGAAAATTCATAAGACATCTGAAATGACTCATTCATTGTCTATTACTAATAAAGGTGGGTGCTATCAATGTGAAACAAATTTTGGCTAAATAACATACATGTGACAAAGCAAACCATTCATGCTATTGACTTCCAACAACATGTAGGAATTACCAGGGCCATAATTTGATAATCCAAGAGTGGGGAAATGTAGATAGGGATTGGGTGGTTTTTTGTTTCTTTGTTTTTAATTTGCTACAGTGTTTTTATGTATTTTATTCATTTGTGTGCTAGTCTCACCAGTTGTGCATTTGGTTTTTTGGGAATGTTCTCCTGAACTTGGTATGCTCTGTTCTTGCTAGTTTGCTTTGGAGACATGGCAGCTATATGTTGGGTTTCTTACAGTTGTTGCTGTTGTGTGTGTTGACTTTGGTTGCTCTTTCTTTTCTTTTTTTCTTTTTGTTTTTATGAACAAAAAGGAAACTTTATTGATGAAAAAGTTATATACAAGCGAAGAAATTACATCAATAAAGCAAGCATCATAACTAAACTCAACAATCCCAATTAGGTTAGTAACGAAAAGCTCGCTCAATCATATACTAACACTTAACTCAAGATTGGATACGGTCCAATCAACTAGCCAATAAAGAGAAATAAAACAGTAGAAATAACAGAATATCACCAAAGTAAAATAATCCCCAAAGCTACAAATAAACATCCAAGGCCCAACACAGCTCTGTAGCAGTAGCAGCAATTGGTAGCAACTCTGTAGCAGTAGCAGCAACAAATGGCAACAACAACTATCATCTACTGGCAGTAGCAACATATCTGTGAACATTAGCAGCATCTAGTAGCAATAGCAACTTGGTTACACTCCTAGACTTCTAAGCCCCAAGCTAGACTTCCAAGCTCCAACCAAAACACCAACTGATACCCCCCTCAATTACCTAAATAGAGCTTACATAGGATACAGTAACTGCCATAAAATGCGATCTTTCCACCACCTCATAAACATAGCCTATTGACTTGCCAGAACATTTAGGAATTACCAGTGCCATAATTTGATAATCCAAGTGTAGGGAAAATATAGATAGGGATTAGGTGGTTTTTGTTTCTTTGTTTTCAATTCGTTGCAATGTTTTTATGTATTTTATTCATTTGTGTGCTGGTCTCACCAATTGTGCGTTTTGTTTTTTTGGAATGTTCTCCTGAACTTGGTATACTCTGTTCTTGCTAGTTTGCTTTGGAGACACGGCAGCCATATGTTGGGTTTCTTGCTGGTTGTTGCTGCTGTGTGTTGGGTTTGGTTGCTTTTTTTGTTTGGCTGAAAGGCTGAAGTCAAGTAATCTTTGATGGTTTCTTTTTCCACAAGGGTCATGTGCTAGCATAGGGTCTGTGTTTGTGGTGTAATTTGATTGCTGCTGTTTTTTTTTTTTTATTATTATAACTGTTATGCAATTTGAAATGTAAAATTATTAGGTAGTTTGAAAATCATATGATATTATTTTAGTGGTGTTTCTGATAATTGAAAATTTATAAGACATATGAAGTGACTCATTCATTGTCTATTACTAATAAAGATGGGTGCTATCAATGTAAAACAGACTTGGGCTAAATAACATATATGTGACAGAGCAAACCATGTATGCTATTGACTTGCAACAACATTTAGGAATTACTAGGGCTATAATTTGCACCTCCTTCAACTTAGATGAACTCATCTTTAAAGCCACAAGGAAATTCAACTTAGATAAGCATTATTGTTCTCATTTTGCATTGCTTCCAAATAGTTTGACTGCTCCCCACTCAAAAATAAGTGATACACTATATATGGGTTTAATATGTGGGGTCTTTTTTGTAGGTTTTTAATGGTTTCATTTAATTTAAGTTTAAAATTTAAAAAAAAAATTTGAAACTCCAAAACCAACCAAAAAAAAAAAAAAATTTCAAATTTATAAAAACTATTTTCAAAACATACAATCAAACAAAATTTCAAATTTTGCACTCTTTTAAAACATCAAATTATAAAATTCATTTGAAAATCCAAACCAAATAGACCATGTATTTATTTTTTGAGTTTGTCTTGTTGTTTGTTCCTTTTGTTCTGTGGTTGTTCTGGTGCTTTAGGGGCAACAATTTTCTTTAAATTCTTTGTGTTGTTTTGTTAAGGTTTCATTTTTTTGTCCACAACATAGGCTTAGGCTTGCTATGCTATTTCACTTTCCTTTTGACACTTATCCAATTCATTACTAAGTTTAGGAATGTAAAATAAAAAACACTTAATTTTTTTTTCTGCTGATAAATGTAAATAAAAAAAAAAAAAAACACTTTAAACTTAATACATAATATATGTAGATAGAATAGAATTTTAAAGGATTTGTTGGTCGAAACCTTGATACAAATTTAAATAAGCCTATAGGTATATGCACCTTTACTGGCGATGATGTGTCACTCTACAATAATATTAACTACTTTGTCTTTATGTTAAGAAAAATAAATAATAATAATAATAAATAAATAAAGGTTGTGCCCCATTGGTATTAACTACTATCTTATGATCAGATATGGACAGGAGTTGGATGTTAATTTTTGACAGATTTAGTCAGCCATATGTAGATGGGGTGAACTCATTCATTGAATTTGCAAAGGCTCATTTGGTTGAGGCTAGGGAGATTAACTGCCCATGCATCAATTGTTGTAACTTTTATAAGCATGAGTATGATATTGTGAAGGCTCATTTGCTTATAAGTGGGATTATAGTATCATACACCACTTGATTAGAACATGGTGAATTTCCAGAACACAATAACCTTAATGAAAGCAATGGTGAATATGATGAGGATCAAGATGAATATGATGCACTGATAGAGGACTATCAGAGAGGGAATTGTCACACCTCGTATTTTATTACTCGGATAACATTACCAATATTCATTAATGAAGCCTATCTACAAATGACAATTCATCCTTTGATGAAATGATGAATAATTAAATATACATATTCCCTCTCGTTATACAATAATGACATTTACATACAAATAAAAGAAATGCCCTAAGGCTTTTAATAAATAAGAGAGCGTTGCCCTTTACAAAGCATAGAACTCAACCAAAGAAACAAATAAAAAAGCACTACCACTCATCACCACTTTATAACCATGCCAAGTTGTTTGATCCTCAAATCCGAAAACATTCTCTGTACACATGTACAATTAGGAGGTGAGCAACCACTAGCTTACCAAACAATCTCATATTATAACATTAGAAGATATGCGGGTGCAAAATACTCATACATATACGTGAAATCATATCATGTCATAACCATATGATTTTATTACATAACCTCTTAAATCTAATTTATTTTAATTAACCACAACTAGTTAACTTAAATAAATAAGCATGCCTCAATAGCAACATGACTTCCCTTTCAATTTATTCAATTACCCCATTATCAATTGAATCAAATAATTAAACAATTCATAATGACATCAAACAAAGCATCAAATACATTTTATACAATCTTATGAGATGAATGCATATGACATGTCATGTTTAAAATATTTTTCTCATTTTTTGAAAATCTTGTGCACAATGCCAATTTGAAAACACATTAATCCAACAATTTCAATAAAATTCCAAGTTGGTAAATACGACTCAAGTAATCCTTAGGCTGATGTCTGCAAGTAGGCATATTGAGCACTACCAAATCCTCACTTTACCGGTCTCTCACCGAAGGCACGTGGTATCTCATCCGCGCGTGTTTTTGGTCTTTCATCATGGGCACTCAGACCAACTTAAACCAATATCAAACTACACCCCCTTATTCGGACTTACCAATGCATTTACCCAAAACAAATCCAAATGATCTTGTTTCACAAAAACAATTCCTTTCTCAAAACAATAGTTTTTAATTGCAATTTGAAATCCATGATAACAATGAAATGAAATAGCAATGCAATATGTAACAATGCATTAGAATAGTTCCAATTTTAATTCCACCACACAATGTTCCATTGTGATCAATTTTCATATCTCTATCAATGTAATACCATGATACAATCTCAAGAAATAATATAATAATGTCAATGTTCATGTATTTACCACATGTAAATCGACAACTTCCAAGTTAGTCTTTTCAAGACAATTCAACAACATTCTTTATACACAACAAACTTCCAAAATCAAACATTTTCTTATCTTTCCAAGAATCTCTTTTAAATACCAACATGGAAATCCTCTACTGGTTACCAAAATCAAAACTTTTAAACAATAGGTTCATCATTAGCAAAAACATATAACACCAAGGCGGGTTCAGGATTCATCAATTTCTAACTCACATACTTTATCAATGAAGTGTGATTACAATCTTTCCAAAACTCATCCCCATCCCAAACATTAAATAGAATCAAATTCTCATTTTTCTCATGCAAGTGAAATCTCGAGATCTTCAAGTTCAATCATAATTCTTAATAAGCATAAGTGAATATCCCAACACTTAATCAATTATACCAAAATCTTCTCTTGACTATAATTATAAAATAAAATACGAGTGTTCACTTTCCAATTATCAACATCCACCCCATCGAATTAAACCAAGGAAAAAGTAATAAATAAATAAAAGTTTTGATAACTCATTTTTGTTTTAATCCAGTTCATCCATTTTGCTCCAAACGAGCTAAAATCACATTCTATTTTTTTCTTGTCAAAAACCGCCAAACAATTCAAATATCTTATAAAAATTTTGAAGTATGAAATTATTATTATAACATTACTCAACTAGTAAAACTAGGAACCCAATACCATACCATGTCAACTTAATCTCGCTTATTTCTTCAAACCTCATGCTTGGTCAACTTCATCACTTTTAATCTTATGATATTAAAGTTAGGAATTAAACCCATTAACACCCCTTTAATTACAAAGGATTTAAAATATTAACCAAACTAATTTAATTCATCAAATTAGCAAGTTCATTATATTCATCATCTTCCAAATTAATAACACTAAACTTAATCTCACATGCCTCATCCCTCAAATATAACCATATTTAACATAACCATTTTTCATGCCAAGCTATTTAAAGAGGTAATATTTTTCCCAAATTCTCTACTAATAACAATTTCACAACTTTTTCTAAAATTACCTAACCAACATGATATTTACATAAAAAATTATGAAATATGCCCAAGAGTAACATGTTCAAGGTTATGAGTTCGAAAGTCCACATTTCACATTTTTATTTTCACAAAAATGAACACAACTAAATCATCAACATATCATCTTTCATAAAATATCATGAATATAACATTTTTAGAGTTTTTAATCCCAAAACAACTCTGTAATTCCAACTTAAGCATTTACTCAATATTCATTAACATTAATTTATTTTTCTCAAAAATAAATTCCAAATCAAAGATGAAAAAAAAATATTTCAACTTTATATTACTCAAAATAAATTTTCTAATCATGATATGATGTAGACACAACCCATACAACTTTTAATTTTATTTTTTGGATTTTTTTTACAAAATTACCAACACAAGATGATTTCCCCAAATCAAGTTCAAAATACCAATATTTTTAACATTTCACATAATTTTTTTTCCAAAAATTAACTAAACAAAAATATGAGAAATACATATATACAAAGCTTCCTATAATGATATGTTTTCTCAAAATATCCCTAACATAGCTTTAATGTAATAATATGAAGAAAGTACCTGCCTCAAATATGAAGAAAAGCAAATCTGAAAATGCAAACATTGCCCGATCATGAATTCAAGACCACCATTGTGAAGATCACGATGAGCTCTTCAACTTTCATTTACAAAACTTTTGCAAAATCTCACTTTAAGCACTCCCATTTGAAGTTCAAAGGTTGAGTCAACCATGGAGAGAGAGAGAGAGAGAAAGAGAGAGAGAGAGAGAGAGAGAGAACCCTCTGTCAACTAAAAAAATTGAAATGAAAGGGAAGAAGGACGGGACAAGAAAGGGGGAGCAGCCCACGTGGGTTGCCTTCCCAAGGCTCCTTACTCAATCCAACACCAAAAATTAATATAAAATACATTATAAAATATCTCAAAATTTTGTAAGATAAATTATAAGAATAATATAATTTTTTCTCATCACAAAACATAATATTCTTATACACCATAAAATATAATCTTTTGCTCACTATGAAATATACACCCATTTTATTCACTATAAGAATATATAATTTTTCACCATATGGTACACACCATAAAACCAATTATCAAATATTTATTATAGTTGTATATAATAAATAATAACAACTCCTAAGGTGGTTACTATTAATCACATAATTAAAAGGATCAAACAGTTAAACATGAGTCATTAAACAAACTTAAATTAAATTAAATCTAAATTATGGATCTTGAATTAAATTCCCACCCATAAACTAAACATCACCCAATTACATATCAAAGTAGACCCAACAAACTAGTCTCAAGTCTTGGTCCAAACACACAAAACTCATTTTCAATTTCTGCTATAAATTAAACTGAATACCAACCAGTCTTCAAATTTTCATAAAATAAATACTCACCATTAAATTCTGAAATTTTTATCCAACATGCTAGACTCTTATAAGAACAACATAATAAAAATTTCATAATTTCTTAGATCGAAAATTATATTTAAAAAAAAATTATTATTACAAAATTGAACCATTTCCACGCATAACTTTACACAACACTCCAATCCAATTATTACTCAATTAATTTATGTACTGACTATTTAAAAAAAAAATTTATTTTGGGTCATTACAGGAATTGTAGGGAGGGTGATACTCTAGAAAGAGAGGATGTACGCAACTTGGATAAATTGTTAGATGCTTTCCAATGTCGCTTGTACCCAGGTTGCAAAAACTCAGATACTTTGTTATCATTTGTTATTCAGATGCTACATGTGAAGGAAGAAAATAGATGGAGCAATAAGTCTTTTGACAAGGTTTTGGAGATACAAGGCGATTCCTACCAGAAGGCCACGTGGTGCTAGGGTCAATTTATGAGTGCAAGAAGTTACTACGTGACTTGGGCTTAGGATACGAGCTCATTGATGCATGTAAACGTGATTGTGTACTATTCTAGAAGGATAATGCTCACTTGGAAAAATGTCCCACATGTCGAGCATCTAGGTATAGAGTAAATGATAGCAAGGGTAAGAAAATCCCTCACAAGATATTACGTTACTTCCCATTGACACCTAGGTTGAGAAGATTGTACATGTCTAGGAAGATGGCTAAAGACATGAGATGACATAGTGATAAGCATGTTGATGATGGTGTAGGGAGGCATCCGACTGATTGTAAAGAGTTGAAGGAATTTGATTTGCATTATCTAGAGTTTGCCCAGAAGACTCGCAATGTTAAGTTGGGCCTAGCCACGATGGGTTCAACCCTTTTGGAAACATGAGCACTTCCTATAGTATGTGGCTTGTCATACTCATACCCTATAACCTCCCACATTGGAGATGTATGAAGGCCCCATTTTTCATGATGTCCTTACTTATTCCTAGTCGTAATTAACCAGGGACTGATATTGATGTCTACCTAAGGCCATTGATTGATGAGTTAAAGGAGTTGTGGGAGAATGGCGTGATGACTTACGATGCCACCACTAAACAGGCCTTCCGGATGCATGTAGTTGTAATGTGGACCATAAATGACTTCCCTGCATATGGTGACTTATCCAGATAGAGAACTAAAGGTTATTTGGCTTGCCCTCCTTGTAATGATAATCTGTTATCACGTGGGTTAATCAGTAAAATCAGGTGGGTGGGTCATCAAGCTTACTTGCCTGATAACCATCGTTGGAGGAAGGACAAGAAGTTTGATGGTTTAACTAAGCTTAGAAAGAAATCCTTGGATTTACCGGTTGAAAAAGTAATAGCTCAATTGGATCAATTAAGGGAAGTCAATTTTGGAAAGGATCCTACCAATAAGAAAAGACCACAAGAGTCTAAAGAATTGAATTGGACAAAGAAAAGCATAACGTGGGAGCTACCATATTGGAAGAAACTAAAGCTCCTACACAATTTTGATGTCATGCACATTGAGAAAAATATTTGTGAAAACTTTTATGGGACGATGTTGGCCATAGACGGGAAAAACAAGGACACATACAAAGCACATGATGATTTGCAAGAAATGGGCATAAGGCAAGAATTATATCTACAGAGGAAAGATAACGGATCCGTTGTCAAGCCTCGGGCAGTCTACACATTGGATGCTTGACAAATAGATGGTTTTTGTGAATTCTTGAAGTCTATTAGTTATCCAGGTGGCTATGCAACAACTCAAGATGTGTGACTTCTCAAAATTGAAGATTCTTAGGCATGAAAAGGCATGATTGTCATGTCCTGCTTCAGCGGCTTCTTCCAATTGGCATGCATGGTTTTGTGAACAATGAGATCTCTATAGCACTACTTAAGTTGGGCAATTTCTTCCAAGAACTATGCTAAAAAACATTAAGGCAGAGTGATTTAGAAAAAAATGAAGAAACAAATTGTGCTCATACTTTGCAAGTTGGGGGAAATTTTTCCTCCAGCTTTCTTTGATGTGATGGTCCATTTGGATGTTCACTTGCCACATGAGGCCATGTTTGCTAGACCGGTGCAATATTGATGGATGTACCCAATTGAAAGGTAATCATTATGAACATATGGTTATTTATTAATTTTTTTTTATAAGTAAACTATTGTGCAAAAATCCACCCATAAAAGACTATTGTGCAAATGAGTAATTTTCCTGCATCAACAAGCATAATTTTCATTGTCAATTTTGGTTGAAGGTTTCTTGGGACTTTGAAAGGGTATGTCAGTAATAGAGCACATCCAGAAGGTTCTATCGCTGAGGCTTACATTATCAAAGAGTGTCTTACTTTTTGTTCAATGTACTTAAAATGGATAGATAAACCCGAACGAAATGATGATGGTGGGAAATGTGGTCCCTGGGATGGAGGTCTTCACCTAAAATGCTTGTTTATTCTCACCTATCACAAGGGCTCTTAACTTTTTGCAGAATGAATGAGAAACGGCTCACTGGTTTGTGTTGTACAATAGCTCTGAGATGGAGCCATATATTGAGTATGTATTACAATTTGATTATGTTTATGCATAATTGTTCCATTTTGTTTCAAACTCTTTAAGTTACTTACGTGTATCACATTTCCTTGGGTAGCGAGCACAAGAATATTATGCGTAATCTATAAGGACATGACATAACTCAGGTACAACGAGAAGAATTCCCAAAATGGTTCAAAAATTGTGTAAAATATACTAAAGAACTTAACTGAATACTCATGTAATAAGTTTCAATTCACATTAACTTAGTACACTTGTTATATAGTGTTTTATGTAGATGATTGATTTGTGAACGAAAGGGTCACCTGAAGTAACTGATGAATTGTGGTCATTAGCAAATGGTCCTGTATTGGTAATTGACTTTTATTTTGGATGCATTTGCAATGGAATTCGATTCCACACTAGAAATCATGAAAATTGTCATACGTGCCAAAATAGTGGGTTGGTCGTACAAGGGGACCACAATGGGAACCAAATTTATTTTTACGGCTACTTGTGCAAAATATGGGAATTGAAATACTTGCATGGGGGTACAGTGGTTTTGTTCCAATGTGAATGGTACGACACTGGTTACAAGAATAGAATATACTCCGATGAACATGTCAGAAGTATTGATCTTACAAGACTTTGGTATACAAATGACCAATTTGTTCTAACTAGTCAGGTGAGACAAGTATTCCACTTCAATGATACCAACAAAGGCAAAACTTGGAGAGTTGTCGAACGAGTTAAGCATCGAGGAGTATGGGATATACTAGAGTGGGATGATGTCTCTAATGATGCTTTTCAATATGATGAAACCATTGATGGTGTTGGGGTAGTGATCCAAGCTAATGATGTTCAATACAGTAGGGATGATATGGATCTTGAGATCATTTTCAATGATCAACTAATGGTAGAGAATTTAGTTCACAATGATGATGAGGATGACACAATGATAGAGTATAATGATAATGAAGATGTTGAACAACATAGACAACCTGATGTTGATGTAGATCCTAATATAGATCTTGATATAGATTATGATATGTAGTGTTTGCTTTTTTATTATATGGACAAAGTGTTATAATTTTATAATAAATTGCTTGGTTTACATTTCATGGCATTGTTTTTCAAATTTCATAGCATTGTTTCACATTACATTTCATTTCATTTCATTTTATGCCATATCTATAGTTGTAAAGATGTCCACAAACGGTAAATTATTTTTGAATCATGGCGGCTTGCTCTAGAAGATCATGAAATATGAGAAGGACAGAAAAAAAAAAATTCAAAAAAATAAAATCAAATTTGATGCTCTAGGGATAAAGACCCTCAAGAATTCAATGTTTGGTTCTATTCAAAAGGACAATAATAAAAGTTCTAGGGTGGGAAAGAGAGAGGTGGGTGAACGTGATAATGACGAGGACTATCAACCACTTGATGATGATGAAGGACTGAGTTCTTCAAGTGATGATGGCGAGCTATTTGATTCTCAAGTGATTGAGGTAATATATGTGTATAAAAAGTAATTTCTCTATTTTTTTTCACTTGTTATATTACTTGTGTTATGTCTAGTTATTTCAAAAAAATTTTTTTAAATAAACATCCTTAAATTATTGAAAATGTGCTCACAATTCATTTTTATATTATGTCAGGATGTTCATATGGGTCCCGGTAAGAAAACAAGTAGGGCTACAACTCGCCTAATAGCTTCACAAACACATAGGGAAGAGAGAAGTACTCCTAATGAAGATACATTTACTCTTTCGAGACGACCTTTAGCAGCGCAAGTTACTCATTCAGAGAGCACACTTGAGATGTCGATCCAACCAATCCATCTTCCCGCCTTATATACTAGGCTTGATCAGCTCCCTACCTTAGCCACTCAACATGACCACCTTTTGAGCTCATGTACTGTCACTAACAGTGGAGGTGAGAAATAAATGACCACTTAAATGAAATGATAATTTCTTATCTCAATATTTATCTAGTGCATTCATGTTTTATGTCGACTAACTTGAATAAAATTTTGGTCATAATAGCATCAATTCTAGTTTTGGACAAGAAGCGTGTACAAGGACCGACTTGAGAAAAGAACACGGAGAAGATTAGAAAGGAACGTGGTAATTGAATACCCGTTACACTTAACCATTTGACCAAAGCAATAGAAGGGGATTACGCCACACTGTTAGTAGTTGCTTTTGGTCAACAAATTCAAGTTCATGCCCCAGTTCGAAATGATGGATGGATAGCCATTGAATTTGGGTTAATAGAGTCCATTGTTACAAGAGTTAGGGTAATTTGAATTATACGTATTATATATTCAACATGTTATTTATCTTAATCGCAATGATATATAAAATATATTGAATTTTATTGTTGCCAATTGCAGCAAACTTTTGACTTTGGGGACTACAATAATGATGTGGATGTGAGATGTATTATTGATCAGAAGTGCCAAACTTCATACACTGAATGGAAAAGTAAATTACACATGCACTACAAATCCCTTAAAGAAGACAAAGTATTTGATCTCAAAAGTCATACATTATATCCTTGTACACAGAATGATTGGAAATGGATGATTGACAATCTGTGGGAAACTGACAATTGGATGGTATTTATAAAAATATTTACTAAAATAATATCCTCCTTGTACATTAATTAATGTTACCTATTTTTGTTTTTATTTGTAGGAAAAGTCAAAGAATGTGATAAAAGTAAGAGGTTGTGTCAAGTATAATCATACGAGCAGCACGAGATCATTTGCATTGTGAGCATCTATGCTTGTAAATGTAGATTTACAAATTTGAACATACTAAATTATAAATACATAATTATTGTTTGACTAGAAAATCTAATGAAATGAAAGGTACAAGGAAGCAAACCGACTATTACAAAACTATTCGAGGACATCCACAAACATCACCGACATGGGAGAGTGTGGATAAATAGCACGGTTGAGGAACATCATGTAACCATAACTATTTCAATTTCAATAATATATGTTTGCATTTTGATATTATGTTTTAAGCCTACTTATATTTCATTCATAGGTCACTATGGTTTCAAAGATCACTGAGTAGTCTCAACCTAGTGTCACATATCCATTATCTGAGGAGCAAATTTCCAGGGAAGTACTTAGGAAGAGGTTAGTCTACTTGAAGGGATATGGGATCCACAAGGACACTAGTTCATCTTCCACACATTTTGAGGCTCCTAATTTTGAGGTGGTTGTTCTTCGACAGCAGCTAATTGACTAGCGACAACAATTAGCTGACCAGGGAAAACTGTTACTTGACCAGGCTAAAAAACATGAGTACAATGCAAGTTGTTATTCAAATGTTGGTTGCAAAAGATGGGATAGATCTAGCAAGCATTCTGGGGTTAGTTCCAAGCAACAGTGTCGGGGAGGATGCATCGGGTGTAAGAGAGGATGAAACTTCTCTCGGTTGAAATAAAGGTAAATTTGACACCTCATTAAACTGATTTATTTTATATAACTTGAATAACATGTGTCAACAATCTAAAATTATATAAACTTAAAACATGCAATACATTTCTATAACAATCTAAAACATAACACTTCAGGTTTAAAAATAGGATACAAAACTTTGTGAAGAAAATCACCAAAAATTTGAATTAGCCATAGAAATGCCCAATAATCAGTTCAAACACTTAGTAAGGACCAAAGTGACTTATACAAACTCACGGAACAAGCACTCGACTCCCGATTTCAAAATTAAGTTCAAACTTGCATTTTTTGAACTCTTCAACTTTAAAATAGAGAAAACCATGTAATAATCATGAAAATGCCCAGGAATTGGTTTGAACACCTTATTAAGGACAAAAATGACTTGTAGAAACTTACGGTATAAGCACAAAAGTTTCGGTTTGGAAATTAGGCTCAATTTTAACTAATTCAAAAAAAGATAAAATACTCATGTTTTTACACTTAAAAAGGAAATAAGTTTAATCAATTCAATTAATTTTAACTGTATTTGTATATTATTTTTGAAGTTAATGCATTGATAAAATACTTATGTTTTTATTCTTTTGTTCACAGGTTGGTGATGGATGTTCGTGGTTCAGTGCTGATATATATGATCATTAAAGATATGATAATTTGTCGTTTCGCACGTAGGCATTAATTTTATTTTTCTTTGTTTGATTTTATAGGTTATTTTGTTGAATATTTAGATACTTTTTGGAATTATTATGTTTGGGATTGTTGGATGTAGTTAGACACATTTTAGGATTCTTATGTTTAGTATTATTGGATATTTGAATGAAATTTGGGATATTGAATTGCATTTGATATTAATTTGGTTACATTACTGACGTGGGTAAGCCCATAAAGGCCATAGCCCACTATGAACAACCCAAACCCATCACTTGGAGCCCAATACATAGCCCAGCTAGTGAAGTCCAAAACAGCTGGAATCCAACGTGGCATAAAGAGCCAATGACATTCAGACATACGGCAGGTAAAGGACAAGCCACATCAGCAGACAAAGATCTGCAAAGTTATTGCCACTGCACATCACCATTTATGCAGCCCATTACAGCATTTATTATGACAACACATTTCCGTCAGAACAGCACCCCCTTGCCCTGAACAAGGTAAGCTACAGCATAGACTTTCGGGGCAAGATGACAGGTCGGAAGGGACAGCGAAATGATGACCAAAGGATATAAGCAAAAGTTGAAGACAAGAAGAAGGTTAAGCTTTCTATCTCCAATCTCCCTCTAACGCTCTACTTCTCTTTCTAACTTAATCGTCGGAGGGTTCACTGGGGGACTCCCCGTTCCCCGTTGAACTTATCTGCAGGTTCATTGGTGGGTTTGATCACTCGGATTTTGGTGCGAGAAGCGTGGATCAGTTCGACCCGTTCTGCCAGGTACCCGTTGTATATTAACTGCATCATAAGTTGGCGCCGTCTGTGGGAAGTTTTTGCTCCGTGCACCAGTTGTGCTCATTGTCGCCGGAGACCCTGTCCCAACAACCTTTTCCTACTACTAATCAAAGTGTATGGTCACGACTAGATCCATGGCTTTTCACCATAATACTGCCGACCATCAAACCGACCCCCCCAATCCAAACAATCCACCACAGTATTTCATCGAGCTTACCAACAGCATTAACCGCATGGCCGAGCAAAACCAAGCCCTGATAAATGTTTTACTCCAAAGAAACCTTCTTATGCCTCCTCCACTACCTCCAGATATTCCCCCTAACCAAGAACGAGCCCCGAGCCACACTATCCCGCAGCCCTATCCACTAAACTTGAAAGGCTTGCAACCTCCACCACCACATATAAATCCACCACCTCTACCCCCGCATCCGTCGATCCTGGCACCAACCCCTGAAGGGGAACTCCGAGTTATGAAGCTCCAACTCCAAGGGGTCATGCAAAACATCCAGCATAAACCCTATACCACGGCCAACTCACCATTTGTTGCCTCCATCTGGGACAAACACCTACCTCCCAAGTTCAAGATGCCCACCATTGACTCTTTTGATGGTATGACAGACCCAGTTGACCATCTGGAGACCTATCGAACCCTCATGATCCTTCATGCCTTCCCTGACGAGATCATGTGTCGGGCTTTCCCGTGACATCGGCGGATCACCGTGTGGTTGACCCGATTACCAGCAGACTCCGTCTCCACTTTCCAACATCTCAATGACTCTTTCCTCAGTCACTTCATTGGAGCCCAGCACCAACGCCGTCCGGCAACCCAATTCCTCAACATCCGCCAGACCGAGGGGGAGTTCCTGCACAGTTTCGTTACTCGCTTCAACATCGAAGCCCTGCAGGTGGCGGAAAACGACGATAAGGTCATCCTCACAGCTTTCATAGCCGGACTACGGTCGTCTGACTTCCTCTTCTCCCTCTCCAAAAACCCCCCACCACCATGGCGGCCTTATTTTCCAAAGCCCAAAAATACATGAACGCCGAAGATTCCCTAGCTGCCCGCCAAGACCCTACAGCAAAACACCCGACCCCCTGAGAAAAATGAAAAGACTCAGAGGCCAGACACACCCAGTATAATACCCAAACAAAACATTATACCGACCGACCCCCCCGAGCCGACCGGTCGATACCTGCCCGATCGCCTTGTCGGTTCGAGTGGTACACACCCCTTACCTCCCCTATGAAACAAGTCCTCAACCAGATCCAGCGGGACTACCCCTTTAAATGGCCCCAACCGTCAAGAACCCCTTCCAATCGGAAGGACCAATCCAAATACTGCCGTTTTCACCAGGACCACGGCCATAATACCGATGAGTGTGTTAACCTCAAGGATCAGGTCGAGACCTTCATACGTCAGGGACGTCTTAGCCAGTTCACAGACACCCGCCCCCAGCAGAGACAAAAGGCAGAGCCCACCAGAAACACCCGCTGGCGCACTCCCCCCCCGGCAGCCAACCCAACCAAATCAAGGCCACGATCGTCTCCCACAGCAACCTTGGGCACAAGCTAATCTCCCCCCACCTGTTGGAGAAATTAGAGTTATTTCCGACGGGCTTGCTTGTGGAGGTTTCAAAACAAGGCTTCCACCAAGAAATGGTGGCAATCTACTCTCCAATTAATAGCATGGATTTGGGTATTAATTTACCCTTATCCACAAAAAGATGAATGTAGGTTTTCATTTATTTATTCGACTTGATTTTTTCCAATCTCAATTTCTATTTCATTTGATAAATTGTTATACATATCATGTTGTTTAGCTTCTGGTGTTGTTAATTGAAGATTGAGGCCTATCTACTTCTTCATTGAGTGTCTCTGTAAGAGGAAGAAGTAGAAAGGATGAACATCCTTTAGAAGGTGTTTTGTTGTTCTGGTTTGGTTGTGCTACACAAAATGGAGTTCTCTCGGATCTTTCATCTGGCCGCCCAGGAAAACAATCTGGCCAGTAAATCTTTCATCCGGTTGGCCAACCTTTCTCCAGGCAGAATAGGGCATCTTATGCACGATTGTAGCGCTATGTACTTCCTATTATAATGAAATTATATTTGACTCTTTGATTATCTTGATTTTGGACCTTCTTAGTCGATATTTGAGCCTTGGTTGAGGTGTTGCCATAGTGGTTTGGTGAGATTGAATCAAAAACTCCAAATTAGAATAGTTGTTATTGAGTAGTCTTCACTCTTTTATCATTTTCTCTTTCCATACTTTGAAGCTTGATATGAGACTAGAACCATTGGAAAGCTTACTTTCGAGGCTTTAATTTGGAAACAAGAACGACCCTAAACTTAGTCCGGACGAGAGATATACCTGTTTGAAATTTGCAAATATGTGCTGTGAACATAGCGCGCTCAAGCGCAACTTTCGATGCTCGAGCGTACAATGCAAAATCAGATCTTTAAAAGTCACTTTTTTGGATCAAACCACTTCACTTTTTACTCCCTTCTCTCTCTTTCCTTCTGCCATTTTTGTTTTCCCAAGCTTTTTAGGCTTGATTTCATCTATTTCTATATATCTTTGACCCCTAGTTCCATATATCAAAACATAGAGCACGACGAGGTCTTCCATTTAATCTCAACGGTTCGTTGTTTTGTCGCGGGTGATTTTTTCGACTTGTTTCCTTCTTGCTTCAAGAGGTAGGGTCTATTTCTTAAACTCAGTATGAGTTCGGTAGTGTATTTGTGGTGTATTTTAAATATATGGATCCCATTGCTCTTGGATTGATTTTTGATAATTTGTTTGTAAGTTAGGTTTTGTTCCAAATGGGATTGTTAAGCTATGGTTTAGCTACAAAATTTTATTTTCCACTTACAAAGAATGTATATGAGTTTTTAAATGTAAAAAGCCCTAATTTGGAGAAACCCTAAAATGTTGATATTTTGGAAAATTGTTGGGTTATTAAATCAAAATATAAATGAAGGGTTTTCAAATGTTTTCTTGAAAAAGGTCATGGTTATGAAATTGAAATTAATATATGTTGAAATGAGCTATTTCTTGCATTGAAATGAATTTTCAAAGAGGAAGGAAGTTATGCCCTAAAATGTAATTTTTGAGATTGTAAAGAGGAAATGGAATAAATGTTGAAAAATGTGAAATTGAAGTAATGATTAATGATGATGGTGGAGTTGGATATGTAATATCACTTCCATTTGAGATTTTAGAAAAGTGTATCTTAAATGGAATTTATTTGTTTGTTTAGATATATTTGCTGGGCTATCGGTGGAGGATAACTATAATTGTTGTAGAAATTGCATGTGGACTAGGCAAATTGGACTGTTTATAAATCATGCATATCATGGAGCATGAAATGGATTTTGAGGATTTAAACTGTTTGTTTTGGAAAGAGATTTGGGAAACTCTTGTGTTATGTTTTAAGAGCATTTGTTTCATTTTGAAAATTATATTGTGGATCACATGTATTGTGCTATTTGGAAAGAGTAAATAAAATGGTAAATCTGAGAAATGGTTGATGTTTGGAAGGAGAAAGAGGATGTACTCCATGTTTGGGAGAAGAAAGGGGGTGGACTCCATTGAATTAAGTTGGCCTGTGTGTCCAAGGTAAAAGTATCAAAAATTGCTTGTATACATAGGTGCCGATCCCGTAGATGAAATTTTCGTAAAATGGAAATTGTAGTGCTTATATAGTCTACATTTACATAGGTCCCATTTGATGGTTTCCTATGGATGAAATTTTTGTGAAAGGTTGTATTGGTTTTAGAGATTTACTCATTTTATTTATTATCATTTTTGGTAAGAAATGATTTTAAACGGTTTTAGCAATATATTTGCTGTTGGTTAATGGTGTATTCGTATTGGAATTGGCAATGAAATTGCTAGTTTGTATTGAGATACCTAGATTGATTTGTGGAAATGGATTTTATATCAAACTAATGTACGTTTTGAATAAACGAAAGATTTGGAAGACTGGAAAGAAAGGGTTTTTATTGAGAAAGCAAGTGGATTTGAGAATGTATTGAGCATATTATATACGTATGTATTGCATTCATGATCATTTACATTGGTGGAGCATATTTAGTTTTTTGAAATATTTTCTACTGGGCTTTATGCTCACCTTACGTGGCTGAAAATATTTTTCAGGTATGCTTATACGGACGTGGACTGAGATGTTGAAGTTGTGTTTGGAACCGTGTAAGGTGGTTTCTTTATTTGTTGGCCAATGGCCATTTATGTATTTGTTGGTCTTGTGCCATTCTTCTAAGGGTTATACCCTTTGTATATGATGTAAGCCTTTGGGCATCTTAATTTGATTTATAACATCTTTGTATGTTTTTATTACGGAGCATCCATTTGACTTAGATGTTGTATCTAAGAATGTTTAAAATTGGAATAACACATGTACTGTGTACTTATATTATATACATCTGCATGAGTGTTGTTAGTGATCGTTTATCGTTGGGTGGTTTACTCACGTGGGCCGGACCTTGTATATCTAGGGCGTGACAACGGTGATCTCCTAGGCATTTGTGGTTATAATTTGCTTTATATTCCCTTATGATTTGTTAGATTCATCTTCATTTGGCTGAATCAATTCATTGTTGCAATAACTTCCAATCCCACGTCGTTCTATTTAATTCATTCATTTTTGTAACAACTTCCAACCCCATGTATTTATATCCCTTTTATTTTTATGCTTTTTATGCCTTTTGATAAATATCATGTTTTATTTATCATATCCATGCTTTGCATCCATTTTTTATGCATCTGGATTCGGCCCATCTGTATTTGTGGGATTTATCATTTGAAACATGATTTTGTGCGCTACCTCATGCCTTGAGACATTCACATGTCACGTATTAGTAGCCAGATCTTTAGTTGCATTTTGTGTATGTATTACATTAGCTATTTGCATATAGGATCATGCATATGTCTATAGCATATTATTTTTTGGCTTAGCATGAATGAATACTAGGTGAGCATTTCTAATTTCAGCATCCCGATTGTATATGTCGTTACTATGTCTAGCATCTTAGCATGTGGCTACATGCTTAAGTGATATATCTCCATGACTACCAATGGATGAAGGTTTTGTTGCTTGAGTTCGAATGATATTGATTTTTATGCTTTTGAACTCACTTTTGTTTGAGTTGTGCCAAAGGTCTTTCAACATGTATAAAATCAAAGTTTAACTAAATTGAGTGACACAATCTATACTCGCTTGCCTTACATAATAATGTTAGCATTATTAAAATAACTGAAATATGAGCATATATTGTCTATAAAACTTATATCATGGTTTAGTAAAGGCCGATCTTCTGATCGGTTGAGCAGGGGTGCTCAATTCATGACATTCCCACTTCATACCTAATTTCTCGAATCAAGACAATTTGGTTATGACTGACGGTGGCCTTTGGCACGAGTCATGAGTTTTCTAGTTTTCTCAAAAGATTAGGTGACGACTCTAAGATTTGGTCATGTAGCATATTTATAACAAATGTTTTGCAATAAAATGGATTTTCTATAAAAGTTCCCGGATCTAGACTCTCATTTTCTGTTTTACACTGCCCTAGTGAGATTAGATCGAATATTGGAAGTTTGAACTATCGAGCGCGCTCTCGTACCCCTAGGACACCTACAACCTTTAAGACAAGTATTGTATGCCCTGTTGGTAGTTATTATATTTTAAAGCTATTTTTTAAGTTAACCGAACATAGTTAATTAAATAAACTAGAATTTGAGGCCCTGTTGGCAAGTACTTATTTGGTTTTCGAATTGTTTCTTTTATTTAATTATACTACATGAGTTAATTAAATAAAGTAGATTGAATAAGCATTATTTCTTTTATTAAATTATATTGTGTGAGTTAATTAAATAAAGTGGACTTGACATGTATTATTTATTTTATTTAATTATATTGTGTGAGATAATTAAATAAAGTGAGCTTGATGAGTATTATTTCATTTATTTAATTATTATGGTATTAGTTAATTAAACAAGATGAACCTTTTTTTTTAAGGTTGATAAATAAGATGAACTTAATAAGATTTAAGTAAGTTAATCCAGAAATTGGGCATGTCATTGCATGTTTTTAATTGACTCTACACTTGCATGTTTACTTAGAATAAATGAGATTATTATCAGGTGAGTGTCAATACTCACCCCCAAGGATGGAGGGAAGAAGAGACCAGGACAAGCACGTGCCTATCCTCAATTTCTTTTAATTATACTAGTAGCTATATATTCAAGGACGGAGCTTAGTGTAGGCCTACAGGGGCGTCCCCCCCCCTTTGTGCAAGAAGCTTGGTTGTTATGTATAGAATTGGTTCAATACCAGCAACTTCTTCTCCTACATGGGACTTTCTCCCATTTAATTCTCATATTTTTAATATTTTTTTTAACATCTCTTTATAATATAATAGAAGAATACTATATAAATTTTTGCAATGAAAGTTAAAATATTTGTAGTATTATTTTGTGGTAAAGTTGAATTTATAGTGGACATCTCTAAACTGAAAGTTATGAATTATTGTAGTTATGTTATGGATAGTATAGTGTAAATGTTACAACCATTGTGGTGCAAATTGTTACGAACTATTTGGTGAAAAAAATTACAATTTGTTATGGTTATGTTATATATATGGTGACAATGTGTATATGAAATGCACTTTAAGTGTGCACACCATAACAACTCTCTAACATATTATGTTCTAAAATATATTTGTAATTATATTATTCGCTTTATAAAATATGGAAGGTGTGGGGATATATTTTCTGAGTACCAACACGTGGTAAGATGACGCCGACGTGTCAGCCGAGGTGCCACGTGTCCTGGTCGTGATGCCGAGGTGATCTTGGTTAGGCTGAAGTTATCTCCGAAGATATCGAAATCCGAGATAAGTGGATAAGGAACAAGAGTCCTAGAATGAAGAGGGAACTCAACCTGGATATGGACAAGAGTCCTAGATTGGGAGAAGACTTCAGTTTGGGTAAAGATAAGACTCTTAGAGAGTTTATTCTAATCCCACTGGGAGTCCCAGATTAGCAGTAATCCTGAGTCCATTGGAGTTAGGCTCTCATTGGGACTGGGATTGAGTTGGCTATAAAAGAGAGGCACCCCCATGGGTCTAAGGTATGCTTTTTATGCTCAATCTTGTGAGTTGAATAATTGATTTATCTTTGAGAGATATCTCGACTTGATCGTCGAGTGCTGGGGTGAACCACCGCGAGATTCTTATATTTACATTCATGTGTCAATGTGCCATCTATTCTCACGGTTCAATTTGAACATCGCGGTGTGATCGGAAAATCACTCACACAGAAGGCTTAAATGAGAATAGTAGTATCTCAGTCGATAAAAAATAATTAATAAAATTAGATAGACAATTTTTATCTCTCACTAAGCCAATCATTATTTCTTACTACTGTAATGTAAGAACTCTTATTGATTAGTGGTATTACTGTTATATCAAATATTTAACAAAGTTTATCCATTTTGAAAAATCACAAGTGTTAATTGCATGAAAATCCATTGCCCTTAACCCTACTTGTCTTCTCATTTTTATTTATTTATTTATTTTCTGGCCCTTCTGATGATCAAATCCTAGGTCCATCCCTGCTAATGGGCTTGGCTTAGCTTAGTTTGAAAGAATAACTTTCAAAATATGTGAAAGTTTAGTTTGCTATTTTGTTTTGAGCGAGTTTCACTCCAGTTTGAGTTTGATTTTCCATGTAGAGTTAAAGAGTGCATATAAGTTTCTTGAACCCAGTGTACAGTGTTTTAAAATGTGCTCAAGTTGACATTAACATCCCGTTTGTGGATAAGTTATTTTAATTGTCTATTTGACATTTTGATTTTTTTAGTTTGATTAAGAAAGTTATATTTGGGATGGCAGGTTTTTTTTTTTTTATAATTTTTTTAAAATATATATAATTAATTTGATGATTAAAAAAGAAAAAGTGAAATGGTTATGAATTAGATGTGATATTTTATCTTATTGACATGTTGCCGGAAAATTATTATATTATTTTGTGATTGCAATTATTTCTATATGACACCAGCTACATCCATGAATTCCATCAACATGTCACAAATTAAAAGTTGGCACTTATCATTCAACATCATTATGGGTGAAATTGAGAGGGGGGTTTTATTAGGGTTTTAAACATTTTTCAGTTTTTAATGATGTCGGAAATTTATTTCAATTAACAATTTAGGTAATATTATTATTGTGTATGAGAATAGTTAGAATTTTTTTTTTGTGTTAATTCTGTTAAATAAAAAATTCTGACAAATGGGGGTATTTGTAATTTTTAAAATTATGAAAGACAATTTGTATTTTAAGCAAAGTTGAAGGAATGTATTTATAATTTATCTTATATAATAATCCATCCGTCTCAAAATATTTGTTCCTTTTAAAAAAATTTTTTAATAGTACAATTATTATACTTGAAAAATATTAACTTTCTAAAATTATCTTTTAGTAGTATAATTATTACACTTTAAAAGTATTAATGTTAATAGATTTAAAAGAATGACAAAATAAAAAATTCATGTTATTTTAAAATTTTGAAGTCTTAAAGTGATACAATTTTTGGGGTTGCACTCAAGTTTTACATGTTGGGTATGGCCGTAAGCAATCATAAAAATCAGTGTGGTTTATTTACCCAGAATCTCCATCAAACTAGTTAAAATTTTAATTAAATGTTAAATAAAAATGTATTTTTCTATTTTAATTAATTATTTTTTTAAATATATTCTCCAACAATTCTCTACTTTTTACTCTATTCTATTTTTATTTTATTATTTTCTAATTTCAAATTTAATATTTAAAAGAAAATTAAAATAATAAATGATCACATTTATTCATAATATTGATATATAAATAATATAATAAATTACATTCACATCTCTTAAAATTTGAAGAAATACAATAAAGTAACACTTAATAATACTCCTTTAACGTTTTAATTTACGTAACACTTAATCAATTTTTCTCTATAATTTCTTAGTTTTATGGATTAAAAAAGTGATTGTTGTCATCTTTTTTACATTAGAATATTTATTTTATTTTATTTATCTTTAAGTCTAAAAACTACTTATATTCATTCTGATCCTTTTAAGCTTACTAATATAGAGGTTGATTTAATTATCTCAAAATGTATGGTTTGTTGTATCCGTCCATCTCAATTCATCTCAATTTATGCTCTGTTCATCTCAATTTAAAATTCATAATGATATGACACTTTATACTCCGTTCATCTCAATTTAAAATACTTATTATTCTAACTTATATTTTAAAAAATAACACAATTATATTATTTTGATTTAGTTTTTTTATACAAATTTTTTTTATAAATAAAGTTTCTTAATTTATCAAATTGTGTGTGTGCTTTTTTTTTTCTTTTTTTTTTTTTATCTCATGTATTACAATTGCATTAGTTAAATGATTTCACCACTCGTGTTTATTATTAGTATATAGTAATAATTGATTAAATGATAAATAAAATATAATAAATAAATATAATGTATTAAATATTTTATTACTTAAAATCAGTTGCTGAATCCTTTTTTCCTAATTACATAGAGGTAGTGGAACTAAAGTAACTAGTCAAGAATTGAATTTGATAAAGTGTGTTTCTATAATTGTATTACAAAATAACTAAGGAAATGTTCTAATAAACTTGACAACGATGTTTTTAGCAAATACTTTTTAAAATATTTATTCAAATTATGTATATTATAGCTATGGCTCGGACAATTCCAAAAGACTCTCTCTCTCTCTCTTTTTGTGGTTGATGATGGCAACTAATGAGAGAGTCACCTCAATTTTTTAGGATTTGGGTATATATGAATGAATGTATTATTAGTACTATATTATTATGTGGTTGCAATTATTTCTATATGATATTTTGGGAAGAGATGAGACCCCACACCTCAACTTTGGGATTTGGATGAGTGGTTGCTATTATTTCTACGGAAGTGGGGACGTTGCTGCATAGTCGGTGTAGCAGTGGTTATTGCGCGGTAAAATGGATCTATTTTGAAACTCATTTTGGTAATTTAAATCGTTTATATTTTAAAATATATCAAGAAGGAGATGTTTGTAAAAAATTAAATTAATCAGATATCATTTATATATTCATCCACTCATATTTGTATTTATTTTAATTCTTTAATTCACAATTATTAATTTTTTTAGATACAAATGTGAGTAGATAAATAGATAAACGATATCCGATTAACTGAATTTTTTACAGGCATCTTTTACTTGATATATTTTAAAATATAAACGATTCAAATTATCAAAATAAGCTCCAAAATGATCCCATTTTATCAAGATAATAATGCCGCAGACTGCAGCAAGATCCCCACTTCCTATTTCAATTGACATTTTTAATGGTGTCCAATTTGAGGGTAAAGCATCTCTATGGGATTCGATTACTGGTCCGGTTTCCATTATATAGAAAGGTTATATATGGGGAAATTTGGTCCCATTTCACATTAAAGTTAATTTATTCATTTTAAACTCTATTTAAAAAAAAACAAAATTAAATTTAATTCTGTGCACTTGATTCAATCGTGCTACGTCGCTCGAAAATAGGCCTGAATCCCGAACGAAAAAACGACGCTGTTGTTCAATCAAACCGAAGCGAAGAAGAAGAGGAGGAGGGGAGGAGGAGGGAGGAGGAGGGCGAGAGGAGTGAGGAGGAGGAGGAGGGGCTGGAGGCGAGGCGGAGGAGGAGGAGCCACGGAGGCGGGCGAGGCGAGGCGACGCAGCTTCGCGACTCTCTTCTCTTTGACATCTTCCGAGACGAGCCTCTCTCTCTTTCTCCCTCTCTTCTTCTCTCTCTCTCTCTCTCTCTCTCTCTCTCTCTCTCTTTTCTGAAAATCGGGGGATTCGGGGGGGCGCGGATTCGCGCTCCCAAGCATTATTCTTATTAAATATATGAATTTAGAAGGACTATTACATGAGGACTATTTAAATTTAATAACAAAATCCAAATGAATGTATATTTTGGAAAAATTACAAGAAAATCCTCAAGTTTTTCATAATTTTCAAAATTGAAAATTGACACTATTTCAAAATTGAAATAATTAAAAAGTCAGGTTTTTCATAATTTTCCGATATATATATTTTTATATTTTTATAAATGTTCCGATTTAAACTATCAAAGAAAGCATATTATACATATATCATCTCTTTTTAGTTTATTATGCAATTAAATAGTATAATATTTTAAATTAATAATTTATAATTGGGAAGGCTCGTCGGTATGACTAGAATTTCTCATTATATATCCAATCCAAAAATTAAGCAAACTCAAAATTTTTATTTGGTTGGGTTTGTGAGCCATCGGGCTATTGGTATAGTTCAAATAATAGTTATTAAAATAAGATTACCACCACACTTTTCTTTTCTTTTCTTCTTCTTTTTTTATTTTTTTATTTTTATTTTTTTTTATATAGATATATTTATCTGGTACAAAAGAACCCTATAATTTCTTAATGAGATTTAAGTGTTATGACTAACTAAAGCAGCCTCTATTTGGTTGATTACCACTGATAATGAGCCGATTTAAAAAATAAAAATGTTAAATACCCCAAATTTTTTATAAAAGTTTCTATTAAAACAGTCAAACGGGTCTAAGACCCACACTCATGTAAAACCCACACTCATATGAGTATTTGATAGAAAATTTTTGCATCTATAACATTGTTCTTTTTAAAAAGGAAATCTAGGCGTATTTTTGTGGGTAATGCTATAGTACACAATGTGGGTTTGCTTATCTTAAATGTTATAACCTAATTCTATGGGAGTTATAACTTAAAAAAAAGAGTTATAACATAAGGTATAATTACATAGCTTTTGAATTATAACCAAAATAATATTATAACAAATATTTTAATAAGTCATAACTAACGTTATGATAGGTTATCACCAAAGGTGTATATGGTACACAATCTCATAGAATTTTCTTATATTTTGTAAGTATGTAAACAAAATAGTTTGAGTGGAAAATTTAAGAAAAAATTATAAATAAGTACACATGATAAAAAAATAACAATAATACTTTAGACCCCCTTTTTGGGGCACCCCCTCACCCCCTTTTGCCATGTGTCAGTGGGTGATTGGAGGAGCAGGAAAAAGAAGAAAAAGAAAAAGAAAAAGCAACCAATGAGAGAGAGAGGGGGTCAAAGGGGGTGATGGGGAAAGGGGGGATGAATCATTGTTGAAAAAATAATTACAAATATATGTGGCACAAATCTTTTGGTGTAAAAAAATACAACAAAAATTACACTTCGAGAAGATTCTCCACCTTTAGTACATATTTATCTCATTTTCTCACCAAATTATAATTTCTTTTGTAAAATATTTATCCAATTTCTCAATTAGGCTCAGTTTGGCTAGACAGAGAATATAGAAAGTAAAGAATTTTTTTTTGTTATTATTATTATTAGTATTATTATATGTATTTGTTTGGATAGTCTTAAAAAATAATAAAATTAACTTGTTTCCCTCTTTATCCATCCTTCTTTCCACAATTTCTTATTATGTTGGAATTACATTTTTTTCGATAATTTTTTTGCAAATCTTTTTATTTTTTATTTTTTTTATCTATTCAAATATATGTAAAAAAATATTTTACTTTCTATCTTTTTTACATTCTATTACTTATTTCTTTTAAACAAGCGGAGCATTAACGGTAATTTCTTCAAAATCTAATGAATCAATCCCTTTTTTTGAGAAGACAATGAATCAATCCTTATGACATCACTTAGATGGACAATTATAAGAATCTGAAGAACAAGATTCCACCATATCCATTAGATAATCTTAAAAGAGAAGGGTAAAGTGGTCAAATAATAAAAAAGTGAAAATAACAATTCAGAAAAAGTTAAAAAAAATTAAAAAATAATGATAAAAATTTTAAAAATTTAATAATTAAAATGTTAATTTTTTTCATAAAACTACAATTATTTTGAGGTTTCACTAATGTATAATTTTTCCAAATAAAAATAAGAAAATCCAATGAATTAGTCTCTCCATCTCTCACATATGCATGATAGATGAACAATGGAGCAAAAATTACATTTTAGTAGCGTAGGGAGAAATAATTTTATTTTCACAGTAATACAAGTCTTTTGTGTGTATGGTGTAGGTCCAATTCTGTATTTAATGCAAATATTTCTTATACAATAAAATTACACTAAAAATGATTCTTATATATGTATTATAATTATTTTATAATTATCTTACGTATTTATAATTTGCGCAACAATGAATATCGATATTCTCAAAAGCCCATTTTAGATATTCTCTAGGCAGGTATTTGTGCTTGTGAAGTTGCTTAAATCCTAGTTTTAGACCAAACCATTGGAGCAACTGCAACATCACGTGTTCTTGTTTCCCACCACACCAGCAAAAGTACTAACTTTTGTTGGAATTTTAACGCCAAAGCTTTGTTTTGTTCTATTCGTACTCCTCTTTTGCCACAAGACAGTTTTGCTTGGAAGACTTAGCTTGTCATTTTTCTAATCAAGCTGTTTTAAATGTGAAGATTACCAAAGTGGAAAAAGCAAATGCAAGGAAAACAAATGAAAAGGTTTAAGGGCATATTTGACAATTTGAACTTTGCTCATTGGTTTTTGTTAGGAGGAGGTTGTATTTACAAGCAATACATTTTGTTTAATTAGATCCATTAATTATTTAAATTTTTTTTTCTTTAAAGACAAAATTGTAAAATTCAAAAAAACCAAACTTCTTTATACACCCACCCACTCACCCCTTCTTTGCCCCCAAACTTCTTCTATCTTCCCTCCCTCACTTGCAAACCACCACTGCCACCCCTATCCTTTTCCTCAGGTCTCCACCTCACCCTATAGAATTTTCCCACAACAGTTATTAAAAATTTTTAGAAGTGAATAGGAATTGACTTCATTCATATGAAAGGGACCTTTCATGACGACTCTTCATATGAAAGGGTGTGACCAAATATTGTTTTTTCATATGAAAGGTGTTTTTTCATGTGAAAGGGTATGACCCAAGAGTCATGACCCTTTTCTATTCAAATGAAAATGTGCAACCCTTCATGGTGTCTTTTCATATAAAACAGTATGACCCAAGAGTCCTGATCCTTCTAAATGGCCACGAATACTTCCATAAATAGCGTTCACCATTTCCTCAAATCTTCATTTGTTTGATCTTAGATTTCTTTCATTTTCATTTCTTCCTTTTGTGTTCTTTGTCCTCCTTTGTTTCTGGATATTTTCTGCAAATAGTTTTAGGAAGAGTCTGTAAGAAAGAGAGAGTTACAACATTGGTTTGGTTCACTAGGCTTTGAATTGTGGAGCTGCATTTCCAAGATTTAGTTGTTATATCCTGGGAAGTAAACACTGGTAAATCTCGAAACACTGGAGCGCGGGCAAAATTTATTTTAAGGAGATTGTGTCTAACATAAGTCTCGACTTAAAATTTTCGTGTATTAAACGCTGTAACTATTAAATTTGGCATTTAATTTTCATAATTATTTTTACTTTGTTATTTATTTATTTAACTGCTAGGTTCTAACAATCTTACATTATATTTATTTTTATTTGTGTTTTATACAGAAGTAATATTCTGCTTCGAAAAAATTAAATAGTAGTAATATATTGTTTTATTTTTATTTTTGAATAAATAATAGTAATATACTATTTATTATTGGGTTTTGTTACAAAATTTTATTCTGTTTATTTTGTGTGTACAATTTATTTGTATAATTTTAATTTGTGATTGTTGCAATTTTATTTCATTAGAAATAATGACAACTGAGAAGGATAGTGCTCAGACTATTCCTATTGTGACCTCAAACCCGGTCATTACATCCATGATACCAATATTGTTAGCGGTAACTTCGTCAGTACCAGTAAATCACGAAGAAAAATTAGAAAAATTCAATGGAACTGAATTCAAAAGGTGGCAATAGAAAAATGATTTTCTATCTGATCACATTGAACTTGGCTCGCTTCACCCATGAAACTGCTTCGACACTAAATGAAGGAGAAATCGATTGGCAAGTTGTTGCCGCCGTGGAAGCATGGAAACATGGGGATTTCTTGTGTCGGAACTACATTCTCAATGGATTAGACACTATATAATGTGTATAGTGTTAAAAACACTGCAAAAGAACTGTGGGAATCCTCGAAATTAAAGTACAAGACAGAGGTTGTCGATGCAAAGAAATTTGTCATCGGTCAATTTCTTGATTAAAATGGTGGATTCCAAGCTTGTCATATCAATTTCAAGATCTCCAACTAATTTTGCATGACATACATGCAGAAGGAATGGTTCTTGGTGAATCCTTCCAAGTTGCAGTGATGATTGAAAAATTACCGTTGACATGGAAAGATTTCAAGAACTACCTAAAGCACAAACGCAAGGAGATAAATTTGGAGAAACTAATTGTGCGGCTCCATATTGAGAAAGACAACTGTGGATCCAAGAAGAGATCCGGTGGTCACATCATGCAAGCAAAAGCTAATGTTGTGGAACAAGGAAAAGGGTCTCGTTCTAACAACAAAAAGAGAAAGCATGATGGCAAATGTTCCAAACAAGGCTTCCAAAGTGGGGACACCAAGAAATTCAAAGGCAAGTGCCTTGTGTGCGGAAAAGACGAGCATCGCACTAAGGATTGTCATAATCAAAGCGAAAGCTTGTGCAAGAAGCCAGCACAAGCTCATATGACCGAAGTTGACTACATCTATGATGGAGTGGGAGACATTAGTCTCTCTGTTGTGGTTTCTAAAGCAAACTTAGTGAGCAACACTAAGGAATGGTGCGTGGACACTAAGGCTACTTGTCATATCTGTGTCGACAAGAAAATGTTCATGACCTACAAAATGGTGGAGAGTGGAGAGCAACTCTTTATGGGAAACTCCTCAACCTTTACAATTGAAGGATAAGGAAAGGTCATGCTCAAGATGACTTCAACCAAAGAACTCACTCTCAACAATGTACTCCATGTGCTGGACATTCGCAAGAATTTGATTTCTAGGTCATTGCTGATCAAGAATGAGTTTAAGTTAGTTCTTGAATCTAACAAAGTTGTACTCACAAATTGTGGGATGTATGTGGGGAGAAGGTATATGAGTGATGGGCTTTTCAAGCTCAATGTATTAACTATTGTATCAAATTTGGCTATTAATAATAAGAACATATCTTTTATTTATATTGTTGAGTCTTCCATTTTTTGACATGGCAGATTATGACATATTAATTTTAATTCTTTACGTTGACTTGTTTCTTTGGAATGTTTACCTAATTTAGAATTTGATCCTGATCACAAGTGTGAGATTTGTGTTGAGGCAAAACTCACTAAGGCATCATTTAATAAAGTAGAAAGAAGTATTGAACCTTTAAGTTCAATTCACACAGATATTTGTGATTTGAAATGAAACACCCCACTTTTATTTACTCGGATAACATTACCGAATCATTATTATGTTACAATTTTAGAGATAGCAGACAGAAGTTCCAATATCTTAATAAAGATAAGTAAAAGAAGATTCTTTCAATCGTATACAAAATAAATGCAACATGTGACATAATTAAATAAATTGCCCGCAGGCTTACTTCATTACATAAAAGAGCAAGGGTTTAACCATTTTTCAACAATGGCATTCAACCTACATATAAAAGGCCCCGTGGCCAACAGATAATGAAGATCCTCGATCTTGAATCACTTCTTGACATACACCTAAAAAAGGATTAACAACGTAGGATGACCATAAAGTCCAGTAGGGATCCTAACATGACCCTAAACAATACAACATACAGATAGCTATGGTCATGAATGCTTTAAGTCATATCATATACATATGTGTCAGTTTATACATGAAGATATACTTACATAAGTACTTTTCTTAAAATCATTCAATTTATCCAATAACCAAAACCATTCGCTTTTCTTTCTTCTTATTACCCTTTTGTTTTAACTTGCCAAAGAATAACAGGTATTTCACTACAAGAGAAAGTGTGTATAAAACACAAAAATTTTTGCGACGGCGTGTATACCATCGCAAAAAGTGGTCTTTTGTGACGGCATGTGAAGCCGTCTCAAATAATGTTTTCTACGACAGCAGTTTCCCCGTCACTAATAAGCACACAACAAAAAGTCACTTAAATACGGAAGTATTCGCGATGGCACTGTGTACCATTGCAAAAATATTTTTTTTTTAGACGGGTGAAATTTACCGTCGCAAATAGTGGACATTTGTGATAGGAATTCTCTGTCGTAAAAAGAACCCTTATTAAAACGGTGTCATTTTATAAATGGATTTGATCATTTGTGACGGTTTTTCCATGTCGTTGCAAATAGTACTGAAAATTTCATCTCCCTCCTTCAGCTGAAATGATGCTCGATCAAATTCCCTAAAATCCCCAAAATCCCTAACACTTTTCCCCCTCAAAACCCCCAAAATCCCTAACCCCATTCTCCTTCAAAACCCCCCAAATCCCTGAATCTCCAAAATTCCTAAATCGAGTTCCCAAAGCGATGACGATCTCTCTCTGTCTCTCGACGAGTGACAACGGTAACGGCTAGCGGTGTTCGAGTTCACCGACAATCACAGCGACGACGGCGAGTGTTCACTGATGATCTCTCTCTCGACGAGCGATGACGGCTAGCAGTGGTGCGGCGATGGCGTATTACGATCTCTCTCTCTCGCGTGTGCTTAATCAGTATGCTTTCTCTCTCTCTCTCTCTCTCTCTCTCTCTCTCAAACACATACACACACGCGCGCGCGCGCACATACACACACAAATATTGTACAGTGTGGATCTAGGGAATTATAAATGGTCTCTTAAAGTTTGTATAGCATCTTGAGGTTGGTTTGATGAATGTGAAACTAGGATTACTTTTTGTTTATGTGTTTGAAATTCTTGTATAATTTCATGTGGTAAATTCTAAATAATTGTAGAGTATATATTCTTTTGGTTTATTCGCCTTTGTAGTTCATAGAATTGGATCTCTATGAGCTTGTGTCTGAGTGTGTGTAATCCTTTTTACTTGCTAAATTGTTCTAGTTGGTTGATTTGGATGTCATCATATTCTTTTAGTGAAAGGACACTACTTCATGTAAAAAGGACACTACGTCTTCATGTACTCATTTGTTTAATGCATGCCCAGACATACTTAACCATTTGTATAGTCGTGTTAAGTTGTGAAGAAGAACAAATGCAACTTACGTTGAATATTTAGTGTCTATTAAACAAGACCAACTACGATGTTTGCTATGGGCGCCCCTTTGAACTCTTGAATATTTGTTGGTCTCAATTTTTAGACTTGCAAACTTGCCTGCGAACTAGGCAAGACTTTGTTGAAATTAAAGTAATAAATTTTCTTTATCACCATATTAAATAGTCGTATAATAAAATTTTGGAACAATTCAAATTCTCTGTGCAATTTGAAAAAGAAAATAGGCCATTACACATGCAACATGAGTGCTACTCAGTTGAGCTTTAAAATCTAGATATGTCGAGTGGTCAAGGGTTCAACTCTATTGCCTCTATTGTGAAATTTCATGTTCTTAAAAATATATTAGAAAGAAAGAAAAGAAAAATGGTGGCCAATCATTAACCTCAAAGTTGGTACAGGAAGGTTGCACTTTAGACATTATTTTACTAGATTGTAGAACTCTAGGTAGGTAAGTTATTGAAATTTTGTGGTATTTCTCATGGCCATATCAAATCACATAGGTGAATCAACAATGGTAAGTTATTGCTATAGACTTTAGACCCATCAATACTGGTTTCTTGGAGTTCTTGATATAGTAGGTATATTGATCATGTAAGATATTGGTTTCTTGGACTTCTTGATATAATAGGTATATTGATCATATAAGATATTAGAGTGGAGTTTTTGTTCTTTGTTGTACTTCATAAATATTTCTCTTATCAAACAAATCAAAATTGTTGTAATATGGTTGTAGGGAGGAACCATATTCATGTCAAGCATTGACACTTCTCAAACACTTCTAGAAACACCTCAAAAACATAAATTATAAGTTACACCAAACAAGTCTTATATGTCACTTGTTTTATTTTTTTCTATGATACATAAGGGTAAAAAAAAATTTATGGGGTATATGTTAATTTTTTTGGGGGTCTAATTTGGTTGAAAGAAAGAATATAGTTTTATGAATTATGAATAGATATTGGTAGAAGAAATTCTTGATAGTTTGACAAAGATTTCAAAACCATTAAAAAGAAGAAGAAGAAGAAGAAAAAAAAAAAAAAAAAGTGGACAATCTGACTTGTTCTTTGTTGTGTTGCAAGAATAAAATGTGTTAGCCTAGTAGGTGATCTAAGATCATTAATTTTGCCAACTTTGTACGGTGCGAATTTTTATTTTAGCTGCGGTGAAAGATTGACGATATGACTAATTATGACTAATTTTGCCATTCTTTCTCTATCTGCCTCCCTCATAATCCTATATCATTATGACCTTACATTTGTTGTAATTATATTTTTTTTCTAGGGCATATTTGTTTTGCATGTGAGATGTATATCTCCCAGTAAGTTTGCCTAAAGCAAATTAATGGTGGGAAACACATATGCATGTGGAAAATGACTGGCATTTAAATATATTCATATATATTGTTGAGAAGATAACAAAAGAAGTGAAGTGTGCATTTGAGGGAAGTACAGATGGTGGATAAGAGTTGGACTGGTTGTCCAAATAAGATGTCGAGGGAATACATTAATGGGATTGATCAATTCCTTGTGTTTGCCTACACCAATAGGGTTGAAGGTTCGATGATTAGTTGTCTGTGTAGAAAATGTGAGAATCGATACCATCTTGTACGAGAGGGTGTACGGGAGCATCTGATTTTGAATTGTTTTTTAAAAAAGTACAAACATTGGATTAATCATGGGGAATCTTACGTATCTTTGCATGGTAATCGAGAGAATGAAACATTGGCAAATTTAGACATTGGGGACGATATGGCTAGAATGATACAGGGGCTATAGGAAATCCACATGCCGGTACAAGTGTTGAGGGTAATGAACCACAGAGGCCTGATCCCCATGCATCTGAACCCCAGCTCGGTCCAAATGCAAAGACTGCAAAGTATTTCAAACTTCTTCAAGACGCACAAAGTGCATTGTATCCAGGTTGTCAAAAGTTTACATCTTTGTCGTTCATTGTTCGACTTCTACATCTGAAGGTGCTTAATCAGTGGACAGACAAGTCTGTTGACATGTTGCTTGAGTTATTGAATGAGGCGTTCCCGTTGGGTGTGAAACTCCCGGACTCATATTATAAAGCTCAAAAGGTCACAACAGATTTGGACTTCACGTATGAGACATGGGATACATGTCTCAACAGTTGCATGCTGTTTCGAAATGAGAACGTCAATCTTGATAAATGTTTCATATGCAACAGTTCAAGATGGAAATCAAATAGTGATGGTGGTTCAAATGGTCCTAACAACGGTGACAAACGAATAGCTGCAAAACAAATGAGGTATTTTCCTTTAAAGCCAAGGTTGCAGAGGTTGTTTATGTCATCCAAGACGGCTAAGTTAATGAGATGGCATGCAGAGGAACGAACTGATGATGGTGTCTTTAGGCATCCTGCAGACTCCCTTGCATGGAAATATTTTGATCGTCGGGATATTGACTTTAGTAATGATTGCCGAAGTGTAAGGCTTGGCTTAGCATCTGATGGTTTTAACCCATTCAGGACGATGAACATAGTTCATAGCACTTGGCCTGCTGTACTCATTCCATACAACTTGCCGCCATAGATGTGCATGAAGCAACCATTTCTAATTTTATCTGTGCTTATTAACGGCCCGAAAGGACCTGGTGACAAGATTGATGTGTATATACAACCGTTGATTGAGGAGTTGAAAGAACTATGGAATGATGGTGTCTCCACATTTGATGCATCAACAAATCAAATGTTTTAGATGCATGTAGCTTTACTGTGGACAATTAGTGATTTTCCTGCATATACAAACTTGTCAGGATGGAGCACTAAAGGCGAATGTGCATGTCCTTGTTGCAATAAGAAAACTACATCGTGTTAGTTGAAGCATAGTAGGAAACAATCATACTTGGATCATCATAGATTTTTACCTAGTGGCCATAAATTCTGAAAGGATAAAGTATCATTTGATGGTAGTCAGGAAGTCAGACTCAAACCAAAATTGTTGTCTGGAACTGAGATGCTTCTACAATTAGAATCTGAGGGTATTTTAACCCAATACAAGAAGGATGACCTTAAGGAGAGGCATAGGAGACAAGTAGAGAAGGAGAAAGCTGGACATCGCACCCATAGCTGGAAGAAAAAGAGTATCTTTTATGAACTGCCATATTGGGAGTTAGAGCCGGATTTCACTCTAGGCAAACTAGTTCCTTAAAAAACTTGAATTCGAGGTGTTGACGCCCCAAAATCACCAAACGGGGTCGAATTAGCACGAAACTTGGCACATACGACTGCCTAGGCATGAAAGACTTGTGGGAGAAGATAACCTCGAATCGAGTTCTCGGTTTGGGAGTTAGAGCCGGATTTCACTATAGGCAAACTAGTTCTTTAAGAAACTTGAATTCGAGGTGTTGACGCCTCAAAATCACAAAATAGCGTCGGTTTAGCACGAAACTTGGCACACACGACTGCCTAGGCACGAGAGACTTGTGGGAGAAGATGGGACTTGAATCGGGTTCCAGATTTGGGAGTTAGAGCCGGATTTCACTCTAGGCAAACTAGTTCCTTAAGAAACTTGAATTCGAGGTGTTGATGCCCCAAAATCACGAAACGACATCAGTTTAGCACGAAACTTGGCACATACGACCGCCTAGGCACAAGAGACTTGTGGGAGAAGATGGGACTCGAATCAAGTTCCCGGTTTGGGAGTTAGAGCTGGATTTCACTCTAGGCAAACTAGTTCCTTAAGAAACTTGAATTCGAGGTGTTGACACCCCAAAAGCATGAAACGGCGTCGGTTTAGCACGAAACTTAGCACATACGACGGCCTAGGCACGAGAGACTTATGGGAGAATACGGGACTTGAATCGGGTTCCTGGTTTGGGAGTTAGAGCCGGATTTCACTCTAGGCAAACTAGTTCTTTAAGAAACTTGAATTCAAGGTGTTGACGCCCCAAAATCACCAAACAGGGTTATATTAGCATAAAACTTGGCACACACGACTGCCTAGACACGAGAGATTTTTGGGAGAAGACGAGACTCGAATCGGGTTCTTGGTTTGGGAGTTAGAGCCGGATTTCACTCTAGGCAAACTAGTTCCTTAAGAGACTTGAATTTGAGGTGTTGACGCCACAAAATCACGAAATGGCGTCGGTTTAGCATGAAACTTGGCACATACGACTGCCTAGGCACGAGAGACTTGTGGGAGAAGACAGGACTCGAATCGAGTTTCCAGTTTGGGAGTTAGAGTTGGATTTCACTCTAGGCAAACTAGTTGCTTAAAAAACTTGAATTCGAGGTGTTGACGCCCCAAAATCATGAAACGGCGTCGGTTTAGCACAAAACTTGGCACACATGACCGCCTAGGAACGAGAGACTTGTAGGAGAAGACGAGACTCGAATCGGGTTCCCGGTTTGGGAGTTAGAGCTAGATTTCACCCTAGGCAAACTAGTTCCTTAAGAAACTTGAATTCGAGGTGTTGGCGCCCCAAAATCACAAAACGGCGTCGATTTAGCACGAAACTTGGCACACACGACCGCCTAGGCACGAGAGATTTATGGGAGAAGACGGGACTCGAATCGGGTTCCCAGTTTAGGAGTTAGAGCCAGATTTCACTTTAGACAAACTAGTTCCTTAAGAAACTTGAATTCGAGGTGTTGACACCCCAAAATCACCAAATGGCGTCGGTTTTGCACGAAACTTGGCACACACGACCGCCTAGGCACGAGAGACTTGTGGGAGAAGACAGGACTCCAATCCGGTTCCCGGTTTGGGAGTTAGAACCGGATTTCACTTTAGGCGAACTAGTTCCTTAAGAAACTTGAATTCAAGGTGTTGACGCCTCAAAATCACCAAACGGCGTCGGTTTAGCACGAAACTTGGCACACACGACTGCCTAGTTACGAGAGACTTGTGGGAGACGATGTGACTCTAATTGGGTTCTCGGTTTGGGAGTTAGAGCCAGATTTCACTCTAGGCAAGCTAGTTTCTTAAGAAACTTGAATTCGAGGTGTTGACGCCCCAAAATCACCAAACGGCGTCGGATTAGCACGAAACTTGGCACACACGACCGCCTATGCACTAGAGACTTGTGGAAGAAGACGGGACTCCAATCGAGTTCCCGGTTTGGGAGTTAGAGCCAAATTTCGGTCTAAGCAAATTAGTTCCTTAAGAAATTTAAATTCGAGGTGTTGACGCTCCAAAATCACCAAACGGCGTCGATTTAGTATGAAACTTGGCACACACAACCGCTTAGGCATGAAAGACTTGTGGGAGAAGACGGGACTCTAATCGGGTTCCCGGTTTAGGAGTTAGAATCGGATTTCTGTTTAGCCAAAATTGTTTACTTAATTATCTTTGTAGTTATATAATAGTTAATTTTTTTATGTTTTTTTGTAATTAAAATATTAACACATAATTATATTGTCATTAATTATTTTTATTTTTTGTTTACAGATATTTCCCGAGTAGCAGTTTGCTTCTTGTGGAATGCAGGCGGGAGTTAGATTGCGACTAACTTTTGTTTTTGTTACCTATGGAAAAATCATGAGGAAAACTTTTGTTTTTGATTTATGTTATTTTGATTTGTGAACAACATTTTGTATTTAAACATCGTACATGTATTATGCAACATTATGTAGTGGGATAATTTTGCCGGTGTGTTGTTATGAATGGAAGAATATATTTTTATTATGGATGAATTGTTGTTTTTATACTAGAATTTTTATATTATTATATAATTATCAGTTTCTTTTTTAGTTATTTTTCATTTAATAAAGGTAATTTTTATATATATATATATTTTTTGAGACGGCACCACACCGTCTAAAAAAAACATAAGAACCATTTTTTTTTTGCGACATCAGCATTGCCGACGCAAAAGATATTGCCAAATAGTTGGAAAAAACCTTTCGTGACAGTCTTGTTTGCCGTCGCAAATAATTTATTAGCGACAGCATGCCTGTGCTGTCTCAATAACTTTTAACGACGACAAGGATTCTAGTCGCAAATAACAGTTTTAGCGATGGCATTTTTTGCCATCACAAATACCACTTTTAACGACGGCAACACAGTGCCGTCTCAAAAAATCCCAGATTTTTATGTATTATTGCCGATGACATAATTCCGTCGCAAAAAAGGCAACTTACCGTCGCAAAAAAAAAAAAAAAAAAAAAGCGACGGCACTTTCCCGTCGCAAAAAACTTTTAGCAACACCTTTTGTTGTGACCCCCGCTTTGCCGTCGCTAAAAGTCAGTTGCCGTCGCAAAAAAGTTTTTGAGATGGCGTTTTGAGTATTTGCGATGGCAATTTTCCGTCGCAAAAAGTCAAATTTTTTGTAGTGTTTGAAAACAAATCTCGAAATCCAATTACTTTTCCCCCAATTACCGAACTTACTGTTAATTCCAAATTACAATTTCCAAATGCCAACATCCCAAACGAACACAATGACGATATATATATATATATATATAATGCTCTTTACATAACCATATAAGACAACTGACATTCTCCACAAAACAATCATCACTATACATGATACGCATAAATAGAATCAAGATGATAACAAGAGACCTAACAACGCTCTGCTTGCCTCAAGCATGATAAGCCAAGGATACACCTTCCAATACTCACGCCAATTTACCAGACACCTGCTGGAAGGTAATGGTACCTCTGCTAAGTTCTCTAGGCCCTAGCTAGAAGGTACTGGTACCCCACATTCTCAGCGCAACCAATTCTCCAAGCGCTAGCTAGAAGGTAATAGTACCCCTTATTCTTAGCACATGCACATTTCCAATCATCATATAATTCAATAAACACAAATAATCCAAGTGTACTATATACAAATAATCTATTCAACATCACAATGTCATCCTCCACCGATGAAGGACAAAACCTCTAAGCAAAAATATTTAGACACACGTAATACGATAATCCAATGCTCACTTGACTTGACCTTAAGTCCTACAACAATGATAATAACAACAATATTTAATGGTTTAAAAATCCAACCTCAAGTTTATTTCTAAATTTACAATACGTCATGGTTTCTTTCTCTTTTCAAAATCAACTTTTTTATTTTCCAAGTTAACATGCCCAAATCCTTTTCTTTCCAAAAACCAATTTTCACATTTCAATAAAACCACATCCATGGATTTTAAGCCATAACCCAACCCAACTTAACATGATTATCCAAATAAATTTCAATACTAAAATTAATTCTCCCTTTATGCTAACAACACAATAACACAACTCAAATTATCAAAACACAAACATTATTTAACTTTACTGCATTTTAATTCATTTGGTCAAATTATTAAATCAGGGCTTTCTCTTCCTCTCAACATAAACATGTTAAACTACTCCACAATTAACCCAACTAACCATCAATTTTACAATTTCAACCCAAACATTCAAACCTTAGATCCCCTTTACATGCTTTTCGAAAATCCATGATGAACATGTTTTTTCTGCAATTAAATCTACCACGTGTCTATCTATAGACGAGGTATTGAAGAAGACCAAAGAAATCCCTACCTCTTGAAGTGAGGAGAAAAAAGTTGAAAAACCCACAGTGACAAAAACACGATCTGCTCAGATTAAAATAAAGCCCTCGCGACCCTTTATGTTTTGATCTAAGGGACTATGGGTCAAAAATAGGTAGAAGTAAATGAAAACCAAGCATGAAAAGCTTGGGAGCTCAACAATGGAGGAAGGAGAGAGAAGAGAGAGAGGAAAATGATCCAAAAGTGACTTTTATAGAAGCTGAATTCAGACAGACCGCTCGAGCGACCAAACCTGTGCTCAAGTGAAGAATATGAACTCTCAGAAGTTCAGACCATACAAGGCAGACCACTCCAGTAACCAAACCTACACTCTAGCGAAGATCAACAACCCTCAGAATCACAGGCCTGCAAAAGTGCTGGAAGACTCGCGAGATCGCTCAAGCAACCAATCCATTGCTTGAGCGATGAAGGAAAACTTCGAGTGTTACAACCTCCCCACCTTAGGAACTTTTACCCCCAAAATTAAAGATAAAGCTGAAACAAGGCAACTCAATAACAACTAGAAGCACAACCACCAACTCACAGCTGGATGTAAACTTGGGATAAATTCTTGGATTCCGATTTAACTTTTTGGGGCCCCAAAGATGACCGAACAACGAAACTCAATGAGCAAAACATGGATGCCTCCTCGTCCATACAATTCATTAGGCTTGCAAGACAAAACAGAAACAACAACCACAGGCATACTAGAAGCATCAACCAAGCGGTAACCATCACAACACGACCACACACACCTGAGTGCTCAACACTAGAATACGAAAGAAATCTCCACAAGAAAAGTCTCAGTGAACTCACATAGGATAGGAGAACTCCTAACATAATAAGGTTAGGGACAACACCCTGGTATACAAACCTCCCTAATACCAAAACACTCTTCAAACCAACATCCAGGCCAAAATTAGCAATTCAAGCCAAGTCACTATACAACATCTGTCACACCCCAAACCCGAGTATGACCGGCCGTGGCCCACAAGGCCTTAGCCCAAGGCACACGTAAGCCTAAATACGAATCCATACACATTGAATAACTATAAAATAGTCCATTAATAAATAACCAAAACTCAAACCAGTGCCATGCCACAAGTATAAACGGCAAAACCAACCGTAATCAATACCATTCAAACTTATGGGATATAGACAACCCACATATCAAAATAATCCTAAATGAACCTCAATAAAAAAAAATAAAAATAAATGAATATGCACAAACTTGACATAACAGTCTAAAACAAAATAAATGAATGTCCTAGAGGTCCATGCAATCGAGTCCCTACTATGCCATGAGTCCACTCTAAATACTTTTAACACCTGGAAATGATAAACAACTAAGTCAGCTGATAGCTCAGTGAGTAACAACATGGATAGTAAATACAGTTTTGAAAACAGGGTTCAATTTCAAAATAAGATATATATATCACAGAAACTAGATTGGCATACAGTTTTTATTTCCACTATCATTTTTCTTTCTCATCTATTCACCCACATTTATTACATGTTACCAAACACAATCATTCACATTTATTACAATATTACTAAATTTTTGTATTTTTTTATTTGGTGAATTTAAAAAAAAAAATCATAAAATATTATACTTCTTAAGTATATCTAGATTAGGTGTATCTAAAAAAATTTTTTAAAAAAAATTGCTTAAAAAATTAAAAAACAATTCAATAAAAATTAAAAAAAAACATAAAAAATAAAGAAATTCAATTTTTTTTGTGTGAGATAAACCAAAGAAGATGATTATTATTTCTTTTAAAATGACATAAACAAAATATCAGCATTATTTTATTATTTTATATGTTGAAAGGTTAAGGGGCAAATATGTCATTTTAATCTGACAGAAGGGTAAGTGTAATTTTCAAATGTGAAGGGGGATTTGTATTAAACAAAACCCTTAGGGGATGTCAGTGTAATTTACCCTAATAAAATTTTAATGCATTAAGAATAAATATAAAAAAAAATTCCATAAAAAATTTCAATATATACCACTATTACCAAAATATTAAACTTTAAAATAATATAATTATTAATCTAAATGTCATTTTTAAATAAAATTAGTATTTTTAGAATCTCTCATCATCAAGATCTATCAAATAAGATCGATGTTGATTATGAAATTCATTATATAAAAAAAAATTATTACTGTCGAAATTGATGTAAACAGTAACATGTCACTCTGTTTGACAATAACATGTTACTCTAGTTTACAGTAACATGTTACTCTGGCAATATTATCCAAGAAAAAAAAATATTTATTTTGTCCTTACTCAATTATGTATCCTCCTTAGGGGGTTGATGAAACAAAATAAATTGGGCTGTCATTTTCACAAAACAAAAGTCCAATGGTGGGATTTTAACTAAATTTCCTACAAAATATTACATAAACAAGTTCTTGGAAAATTCTATTTCCACAAACCTATTTATCTCAGTGCATACACTTAATGAAACTTTATTTTAATAACAATTATATCCTAAAATAAAATGACAATAATAGACATCAAAATCTTAGCCAACCCATCTCATCTCTTCTCTCCTCTCTCTTTCTACCACCAATAACAACAAATAAACCCACAAACCTTGTTGTTCTCTCTCTCTCTCTGTCTCTCTCTCTCTCCTCTCTCTCTTATCAATTCAATTTGTTTTGGTTATGAATTTTGGAGAATTCACTACTACCTAAAACAAAACTTCACTCCGTCAGCCTAGTGGAAAAATGAAAAGAAAAATAAAGAAAAACGAAGAAATTAAAATTTTCCAGTAAAAAATAAAAAATCTCCACTCTGCATATAACTATTTGACAGAGCTAGTATAAGTAATTGATTCTCTGAGAAATAAAACCAAAAAGAAAAAACACATTTCTTTTTTTTCCCCTCAGTTTCCCAACAACCAAACAAAGGAAAACGAATGTAAAATCCCAAGGAAATCTTTTTAAGGATTGATCAATGATGAATGCAATAATTCACCATTTCAAAAGTTCATTATAAACTGCTAAAAACTATGATCGAATAATTTTCAAGCCAATTTGTTTCGTTGTCTTTGTCGATGGTAGCGGTGAGCAAACAAGCTTGGTCTTTAACAAGAATCTCATCACATCCGATTGCTTCTTCTTCTATAGCTCCAATATGTATGGTTTATAAGAGTGCCTATCTCCATCACCACCCACACAATTCAAAACTCTCAAAACTTACACACACCCTCAAAACCCTCCGTCGGGTAGTCTTCTGATAGCTTCTAGCGACGGCAATTGAACAGTGCATAGTTCTCCAACAATGACAAAAGACCGGAGTTTAAATTGACAAAATTAAAATTTGAAGGTTTATTTTATTATAAGGGTCAAACTCTAAAGTAACTTCTTCTTCTTCTTTTTTTTTTTTTTTTTTTTTGAGATATGGTAACAGGGAAAATTTATTACAAGATCATGAAATTTATAAAGTTTACCACTTATTATTTTTAAAAATATCAACTAAACTGTTATCCCCCCTCCCCAGGGTGTAATTTTCCCTTTACTTTTTCTTCTCTTATTTGTAGATGGACATACAATCATCTAACAAGTCCAACCCAGATAACTTCTACTGATAGAGTAAGTAATTAAAAATCACATTTATGATTTGTTCCAAACATTATAATGATGAAGATTTAAAATCATATTCTCTTTCCTCATTAGGATTTCTAACATCCAAATATATGTGAAAAAAAAAAAAAGGCTTTCGATTAAGTAAATACAACTTTATTGTGTAAGATGGGTCTTCTAAAATATTATGTTCAATTTTATGATTAATTTATGTATAAGTAGAAGAATGGCATGTGAAAAGAAGGTAACAAGGTGCCAGGGCCTGACGGCTTCAATATGACATTCACCAAAACGTGTTTGCCCATCTTAAAAGGTGAGATCTAGGAGTGAAAGATTAACCGCATAAACCGAACTGATCGGCCAAACCGATCGAACCACACTATTTTCGGTTTTTTTTTTGTCTACCTGCGGTCGATCGGAGTATTTTTTATTTTTTACAATTTTTTGTTTCGATTTTGGTTTTGCAGAAAATAGGGCCATGTGGCTTTCTTTTTGTGCTCCTTTCGAATATGACTAGCCCCACAGTTCGGACTCCTGTGGTTCTGAATATGATGTCACAAGGGCAATGTGAAATAGTGAAAACACAAAAAGAGTCCCAATCCGGTAATTCTTTTAAAAAATAGATTTTGAATCAAATGCCAAAAACAAACTACTTTGCCAGATTTCAAAGTCGCCACCTAAATATTTTTGAAATATTTAGGAAACTCGAGACTCGTGCCAAAGGCCACTTATCCGTCATCACCAAAGTGTCTCACCTCAGGAACTTAGGTACGAGAGGGGAAGGTCATGAATTAAACACACTACTCGCCCGATCAAAGATCGGCTTCTACTAATCATGATGTGATTTTTATTTACATTATATGCTCTTGTTTCAATTATTAGACTAACATTACTATGTGACGCACATAAGTATAAACTAATTTGCAAAGATTGGAACATTTGATTTTATGTTCGTTTGAAAATTATTTTTGATATTCGTCACTTGAAAAGATGAGTTTGTATGTACATTAATCAACTTATCCCAATTTAAGCATTTAGCCTTTATTTACCGGCATTCAAACAGGTATATTATTTAAGCAATTAGCCTCATGGAAAGCATGCTCGACATGGCAACAATCACATACAATGCAAGATGCTAAAGCAATAAACGCTCACCTAGTACTCCAAGGCAAGCCAAACAATGCAAAATAATTAGAAAATTTGCATGTTCCTAAACGATGCAATGTAACTAATGCAACGCACATATTTATGTAATTTTTATAGGCTCGGCTATAGGCATGATATATGATCCAATTCAAGGCATGCGATAGATCACATTTTCAAGCAATGAATTCGATTTTGACATTGGTTAGTATGATGAGCTGAACCCAAATGTTCATGAAACAAGTGTATGCAAACATAGGAATGCTAAGTAAATATGATGCCCTATGCTACCATCATAAGCGGGTAAATAAAAAGGAGAAAGAAATGGGAGTTGGAAGACATACAACATTATTACATATTTGCCCTCGCACAAGAGGGTCCAAATGAATGTTTGAGTGTCCGAATTAAACTAACTATTATAAATTCGAATGAATGAATTGAACTAAACTAACTACTTATTACATATTCGAATGAATTCTACATCAACTATCTATCTAATTCTAGGTACAACGAAGGTATGATGACGATACTAAGCATAATAACAACACATGAAATTGCAACGATAATAATAATATTTACAACAACAATAATAGGAGCACTAATTTACAACATTTGATAAAACCAAGAAGCACAAGGATGGCATGCATGTGACGGATTTCAGAAGCAACTCTGTTTGCCTTCCTTGGAATTTGCCTTGTTTCACTTTCAGTCACTGCGCTCTGTTTCTGCAAAACACTCTGTGTACCAAACATTGGAGGCCGGTCGGCCCCCAATGAAGCTCGGTCGGGCCCAAATAGAGTCAGCTGTGCCCTAATTTCATGTAAAACTTTATTTTTGTGTTTTGAGGTGAAAACAGTGCAGACATAATTTTTTATAAGCCTCGTTTATCCCTTCTACCCTTCTCTGTCATGGAAAGTCTCAAGTGAAGGACGAAACCGCTTCCAAAACCATCAATGAGCAAGTTAATTGCTTGATGATTTCGGGCACGAGTTGGACAAAAATCAATGAATGCAATGAACAACACTTACCCCTCCCTCTTATCATGGAGTGAGCTCAAAGAAGGAAGTAGAGACGCTTCAAGGGTCGTCAAAGCACCATGAATTGATGTATGACGAGTCTTGACACAAAAGACTCAGCATAACGTCCGGCCGAACCCAAGTGACCATATTCATTTTCTTTGTGTCGGTTGATTCATTTTAAGCCAATTTCATTAGTCTTGTCCATTCTTTAATCCATTTGTCAAAGGTGATGATTAAGTTTGCTAAATGAAAAGAACGTCAAGAGAGAGGTACTCCTAAATATGAAGGAGACACCATGCATTTGACGATGAACCTCCGTAGAGATTAAGCCATTGAGCATAGGTCTCTAGCTCATATTTTGAATAACCATCGATCGGTTGAAATAACTCTCAAACAAGAGAAGAAAAGAAGAAAGGGGGGATTGCAGATATGATTGCGAGATTGATTCTTGATTAACCATAGAAACGCTATCAAAGCATGTATAACACAACACAACAAGTTAGATTTGATGACCTACAATGCAACAAGCCAGATATTCAAGCATATACTAATTAAATAAATTACAACAGCCCTAAAACAGCCCCTAATATGCTAAAAACAGTAACCAAAAATCATGTTAGAGAGCATAAAAAGGTAGAAAATAATAAGGCAAAGCAAAACTAGTGAACAAAAAGCAAGGAGAGGTGGCTAACCTCTCCATTTTTGAGACCTCAAACCATGTTTTTTTAGCCTTTTCCAAGATCTGAAAATCAGTTTAAAAGGAAAAGAAAAGAGTGTAAAAACAAGGGCTTGAGCTATGAAATAAGGTGCAAAAGAAGGTGTTAACCTTCTCTACCCTTTGGTAGCTATCTAAACCCAAGTTTAAACACTTGAAATGGACTCAAGACAACACAAAAACACAAGAAGTAGCTAACAAGATATAGAAAAAGAAGTAAAATAGAATGTGGTATGCTTATACCTCTCAAAGAAGCAAGCTCTTGTTTGTAACACAAATTTGGTTCAAGCACACTCTCAAGCTTGAATTGTGATGCACAAGCCTCAACCAAGGCTCCAAGGTTATGATCTAAAGTGATATATGGTGTATGGATATTAGTCAAGAGAGATAAGTTTGCTCAAAGGTGACTTGTATAAGAAGAAGAAGCTTTTTCTTGTGTGTATAGGCTCTTTAGAAATTGTTCAACCCTCAAAACAGAGGTATAACCTCATTTTTATAGAATTTGAGCAAAACAAGTTGAAAATATCTTAAAAAATGGACAGTTGGCTGGTTCTTGCCCAGAACAATGTATATTGCCAGCAAGGCACGACCGGGCCCAAATAGCCACAGCCAGCTCTCAATTATTAGCCCCATTCCCTTGTGTCAAGCTCAGTATAAGGTGACACAATGTTGACACAGTGGAGAGTCGCATAGCGCCAGCTCCTCGGGATGATCCTAGACACACTTGCGGCTTCCTTATGTATCTCCTTGGTACTATCCTGTTTGTGAACAGGGAAAATACCGTAGGGCTATATCTCCTAGAATCATTGGTGCACCTACCACAGGTGGTAGCATATGACTAGGGTGGCGCCGGCTTAGCCACCCTGTACTGCTACATGAGTTTCGTATCCCGCCAAAAGGCGGATTCACTTGGCGGCTACTAGAGGGTTTGGGAGGTATACCCCATACTTACTTTTTTCTACTTTGCTTTGCATTTATTGTTTGTATCTGCTTATTGGCTCTGTTCATAACTGCTCTTGTAGCTATGGGTTTACACATATTTCACCTCCCTTGCTCCGGTCCCAGTATGACCTCTTGAGTTGTCAGTACCCCGCTTCAAGTACTACAACTCCCGATTCGAGCGGTGTCGCCGCGTGGACCGAAACTTCCTTTACTTTCGCCGTTTCTTTGACACCATCACCACAGATCAGGTAACAAAATACTAGTTTTTATATCTCACTGTTGTTCCCATATTGTTGTTCAAATCCTTGACATCTAATTCTTGCCTTGCACCTTCTGCTCACAGGTTGATTGGCACTCCTGGGCGGGCATCTCTCAAACAGCGAGGATGACCTACGTTGCTACATGGCACGCCTCTACCATGTGGATTTTGTTTGAGGGTCCCTTTGGCAGGGCATATTACTTAAAGATCAACCTCTACTAATTATGATGTGAATTTTAGGTACATTATATGCTCTTGTTCTTGATTATTAATCTAACATTACTATGTGAGGCACACAAGTATAGACTATTTCTCCCACTTTGGAATGCTTTGATTTCATGCTTTTTTTGAAAAGAGTTTTGGATATGTTACTTGAAAAAGTAAGCTCATATTTACATTAATCAAATCATTCCAATTTAGGCGACATAGCCTTCATCCACAAGCATTCAAGAGGTATACCAAATAAGCACTTAGCCTCATGGTAATATGCTTTGATATGACAACACTAACATACATACAATATACTAAAGCAAAAATGCTCACTTAGTACTCAACTGAGGTAAGCCAAAATAGAAGAAATAGTTAGAAAAATGTATGCTCTAATATGCAAGTGACTAATGCAACACATACAAAATGCAACTACTAGGTTCGATTTTATTATCATGACATATGGCTCAACTCAAAGTATGCTATAGCGCACATATTCAAGTAAGTAAGAAATGACAACAATATTAGAATGATGAACTGAACCCGATGCACGCAAAAATGGATGTTTACACATGGTAATGATATGAAATCAAAATATGATATTACATGCAACCATCATAAGCAAGTAAATAAAAGGAAGAAAGAATGGGGGTTGAAAGACATACATAATATTAGAAGTGTGCCCTCATACAAGAGGGACTGAATAAATGTTCTAATTTACTAAATATTACAATGCCAAATAGATGGATAAGCTAAATTAACTAATTATTACAAATCCATATTAAGCTAACTAATTAATTACAACATATTAATATTAAAGCACTAAATTAATGGGATGGGAGGTGAGGAGCCACAAGCACACAACCAAGAACATCCCTCCTGGAAACTTCTTTGTTTTGCTGTTAGAATCTGTTATGTTCACAGTCAAAAAATTATTATGTTTTGGCCTTAATTTCTGCTATATTTTGCCACAAAAATGACAGTGCCTCCACAACAAAAGGTGGCTAGCCGACTGGCCTTGGAAAGTGGTCGGCTGGATAGAAATGTGGTCAGCCGACCAGCCACTGTTTTTAGGGATTGCCCTGATGCCACAGAATCAAAACAAAACAAAAACAAAGTGTTTATAAGATATGTTTATCCTCTCTACCCTTCCTTATCATGAAGATGATTAAGGAAGGAGTAGATTTGGTTCACAAACCATCAATTGTTGCAAGTTTGTTATGTGATAATCTATGGACCGATAAGACAAAGGCTCAATAAAAGAAATGAAAGACCAACAATAACTCCTCCCTATCATGGGGTTTATCTCAAGAGAAGTGGTAGACATTGATTCTTGAATCACTAAACATCGCTACAAAGTATGTAGTGATTCAAGACTCAATAAGTTCAATATAACGTTCGATTAAACCCAACTTAATTTTATTGCATTCTTTTATATTACCTTTCCATTTTCTTATCTTTTTTTCATTTTGTCCAAGAGTGATGATTACGTCCACTAAGTGTAAAAAGCAATAAATAGAAGTGCCAAACAAGAAGTTGTACCTAACATGAGAGAGATATAATGCCTTGGTAATAAACATTCGAAGATATTAAACCATTAAGTATGGAAAGTGTCTTTCTTATGCCTTAAGCAACAACCTAGTGTTTAAGACAACTCTTAATCAAAGAAAGCAAAGAAATGAGGGAGGTTGTTGAGATGATTATGCAAAGATGATTATTACAAATATGAATATTTACATGAAAACTATGTAAAGAAAGCTATCAACTCAAATAGATTGGTGTCTATGGCCTAAACCACCAAACAATGAGGACTTACAACAATACAAGCATAGTATTCAAAGCATAAAGTAAATAAACACACTAAACAATCCTTAAATAGCACAAAACAGTGTTGAAATCAATTTGAAAAGAGTGGAAAATATAGAGAAAAAAAATGAAAGATAACAAAGCTAGTAAACAAGCCTAAGGAAGGGTGGCTGACCCCTTTACTTTTTGGACCTTTAAATCACATATTTTAGCCTTTGAAAACTCTGAAAAACAGTATATAAATCAATGAAACAAGTGTGAAGAATAATGATATGAGTGATAAGATAAGGTTCAAGAAAGGGTGGTTAACCCCTCCACCTTTGGTAGCTCTTTAATCACAAGTTTCAGCACTTAAAATCAGTGTATAACAACAAGAAAATGAGAGGAAAAGAGTAGTGCAAACAAGGAAAGAGATAGCCAAGACTATACTTCTTGAAGAAATGATACTCTTTTGTTCACAAACCACAAGTTGAATCCTCTCAAAGGCTGAAATTTGCGTTCAATAATCTCAGCAAGAAACCTCAAATTTTTGGTTTAGGAAGTATATGTATAATGTATGTATATTGCAAGAGAGAGAGAGAGAGAGAAAGTGTGTTGGACAAGCTTTGGGCTCTTGGCAAAATTTTCTAACCTAAAACCATGAGGAATGGTAAAGTATTTATAGAAAAACAGGTTCCCTTATCAAAAATATCTGTATTGAGCCAGCTAGTGCAAGGTATGCACATGGGGGGACAGTTGGCAGCAAAATATCTGTCTGCCGCTAAACATGGTCAGCCGGCCATGGAGAGGGACGGCCGGCCATGGAGAGGGACGGCCGGCCAATAAAAATTGACCTACCGGCCGTTTTTTGGCCAACAGGCCTTTGAGTGGTCAAGCTAGAAAAAATTAGGTTTTGGTCTGAATGAGGTGCAAGGTTTTAGGTTCTGAAACTCAAAATTGAAGCCTTTTGCTGAAGAAATTGAACGATTGTACGGTGTAACATTATCATCATCGAGTGTTCAACATGAGACGCCCAAGTCTTAAGGGCAGTTAAAATGGGGTGTCTACATACATGAATAGATATGAACTGAGATGTGAAGCTGTGTTCGGAACCGTGTAGGGTGGTTCGGTTATTTTTAGGCCACGAGCTATTTATGTTATTTATTGGTCGTATGCCATTCTTGTATGGGTTACACCCTTTGTGTATGATGTAAGCCTCAGGGCATTCAATTTAATTTATAACATCTGTGTATGTTTTTAGTTACAAAACATCTATTCGACTTAGATGTTGTATCTAGGAATGTATGAAATCGGATAAGCACATGTATTGTGTAACTATATTATATTCATTTGCATGAGAGTTGTTATCTATTGTTCATCGTTGGGTAGTTTATTCACATGAGTCAAACCGTGTAAATCTAGGGCGTGACAACTTGGTATCAGAGCTAACCAGGGTTGGAAAACCTTGGGCTCGCGGGATGTGGTTAGCCATAATAGGTTTATCATGCTTGGTGAGGACATTTGTATGTTGTGTCCTAAATGATAACATGCTTATGTGTTGCATTTTATGTGGGCATGGTGTTGAGACTCATGGATATTCAATGTCTAGTTGACTAACTTGGAGGTCTTATTGGAAACGCACTTGATCGACGTTGTTTCTAATTAGAATTCTAAGGGATTGTTAGAACGAATAACTATCTTTGTAGGCTTAGCTCGATTATGTGTTATGTGTTATGCAGTAGCTGATGTGTGAGTTGATTGGAGTCTAAATGTGGTTGTTTGAGTATTTGCTTATATGATGGTATTGTGTTAATATTTCGGTGAAGGGTACTCATGTTGTGTATCCTAGGTTATGTGTTTTCTCTTTAATAGAGATGTTTTGGACGGAGGTAGTAAACGTTGAGTGGGCATCTCGGTGTGTTCCATATAGGTGACATGTTGCGTATTTGCATATGTTGTGAGTTGGTATTGGTTTGTCCTTAATGATAGTTAGCATGTCTTTGAGAAACGGTGGTGTTTCGAGTCCTTTGTGCTTGGTGGTTGGGTGGAGTTGTTATACTCATTTAAGTGACGTCGTGTAGGTTCAGTGTTGGTTGTTTGTCTATGGACTAGTATGTGTTAGAGTTAGTTTTGACCTTGAAGGGTCAGAGGTGTGAGGTATAGTTTGGCGTGTGTCCCCTAATTGAGTGACTTGTTTTAAGTTTTGTAGCCTGTGGAAGGGGGTGTTGGTGGTGTTAGAGTTTCTACAACACGAAGAGTTGGGATTGCCCTTGTAAATGTGGGTAGTGTCGGTGTATAATTCCGACTATGGTGTTAGTGACCTAGAAGTCCATATTGTGGAGTGAGGTTGGTTGGGATGTAAATGGTGGTTGAATTTTCTTGATGTTAGTGGAGTTTGTTAGGCCATTTAGTCTTGGGGTTTCTATTTATAGATGATGAGTGTTTGAAACAGATGGGGTTGTTTCTCTATAGTTGAAGTGAGGTAGTTGGTTAGATACCTAGTAGGATTTATAGTTGCTTTAGGTAATTCGGTAAGGCACAAGGTATGTTAGGAGGTTGTGGATGGTGTGATTGGCTTTGTGTTGGTGTTTTGGCAACAGGTTGTTGTGATGGGCTGGTTTAGGGTTGACCTAGTGGAATGGTGCTGTGTGGTGTAGGGATGTATCCAAAGGTGAGGTATTCCTTTATTTTGGGTATAGAAAGACTTGGTATTACTCGTGTTTTGAGAATGGCGACTTATACCTTAATGGTAGGTAATGTTAGCAGATCTTGGTATTATCTGGTTGGTTTTTTCTTGTGAAGGGATGTTAGTCTTTATCGTAGTATTGGTTGTTAGTGTTTGGTAGGTTGTGTGTTCTAAACACCTTGTGTTGTATTTCAGACAATGGTACTGCAGATTTTTCCTAAGTTCTAGAATTTATTTATTGTATTTGGGTGCGAGAGATGTGTACCTCAATTCTGGTTAACTTAAGAGATGTTTTCAGAAGGGTTGGTCAGGTATGTAACCCATGGTTGGTGTGTGACCTTTGTGTAGGGTCATAGTGGTTTTGTGTTTATTGGTCGAGGTTTGGAATGACAGTGAGGAAGTGATAGTCTTTGGAGATGGGCCGTGTTTTCACTCACGTAGTGTTCTGGGTTGGTTGAGGTTGGGAATGTAGTATTCTATGACTCAGGTGGAGGAGGTTGAGAACTTATTTTGTTCAGTTAGGATAGTATGACTTTGAAAGCTTTGTAAGTGTTGTGTGTATGTATCGAGGTTTGGTTCAGGGTAATTGTTCAGTAAGTATTAGTAACTGGTAGATTAACCAAGGGAATTAGTGTTTTAGTTGTACTCGTATAATGGGTGATGGGATAGAATGTGGATTAAAGAGTTGACTTATTGGTCACTGATGGATGGAGATGTTGTGTTTGCTTGTTGTTTGGTTTGGGTTGTTACGTAGTGTCGGTGGCATTGTAGCGTGGTAAGCACTTGCAAGTTGGCTTGGTACAAGAGAATAAATATGTGAATTTCATTGTTGTGAACTCAGTCAAGGTTGCGAGTACATTGGCAGAACGAGGGATTTAGTGCTGAGATAATCCATTTGAGGTTAAGGGTGAGATGCTGTGCAGTAAGTAATGGAGTCTTGCTTGTGTGGTGTGTAACAGTATATAGTTTGTATATTGTTGTTAGGTGAGGTGTATAAGGGGATTGGTCATGGAACGGTCCCAAGAGGGTGTCTCAGTGAGGCAATAGTGTGCTTAATGTATGGATTGAGTAGTTTAATGTTCAATAGTGCTGGTTCACTTTGGTATGGTGTTTGTCGTTTGGTTTGGATAGTGGAACTCCGAGTGAAATAGTAAGATTGTGTGGAGTGATTGGTGCGGTCCGTCAGAGTTGTTTTGACCTTATCGGCCCTTGGGTGCATGGTGTAAAGTGTTGGAGTGTACGTTGACTTGAGGAGGGGGTGTTGTGTTTTAACTTGAGAAATCCATTTCGGACTCAAATGTGAAGTGAGGATGTGCATGCCACATAAGCATATGTGCGATGGGTGAATTGAGAACCAAAGTATTGTAGGTTAACTTTGAGGAATCCAGAGTAATTCAACGAACATGTGAGGTTGTGTATGGAACTTCATTTCGGAGTTAGTGAGGTTGGGCAAGGTGTTGGTGTTGATGTTATGTGAAGTTAAGGGGTATGTCAGTGTTTGGAGACTAGTGCGGGATAGTGGTGTTGGATAGTTGATTGTTAGTATTTGGGTTGGTTGACATATAGTCACATCGTAAATAGGTTGGAATTGAGGGTTGTGTAATTTAGCGGTGTTTTGGTGTGGCATGTAAGTCCTATATGGACAATTAGGAAGTTGTTCTGAGTTTATGGTAACTGGTTTGGAGTTACGGTTGGGAACTTTGGTCTTATGTTGTGCTTTTGTGTCGTTATGTGATTGGTGGGTGTGAAATTTCTTTCTCTTATGTTATTGCATTGTTGGCATTTCAAAAATATCTAGGGATCCTCATCGTGGAAATTTTGTTTTGGTATTGTGGCATCACCGTGGGTGATAGGTTTTGTTGGGTGACTGTGTTATGGTTCACCAGAAGAATGCTAAGGAATGATTTGAGGAAAACAAAACTTTTTGTTTTGGCATTGTGGCCTTGGGTACTTTTCTTGAACAAAAACGATTTTGGGTTTTAAATGTAAGTTTTTGGTTAAAAAGCTGAATCCAACAAATCAAAAAAAAAAAATTTATTTTAAAAATGAAACTGATTTTGGTGTTATGAGTAACACTTGTGATTTTCGGAAAACAGTTTGGAAATCTCTGAGTTTTGTTATGGACGGTTGAAAATGCGTTTGAATTGTGACGGTGTGAGTTTGAACACCTTTCGGGAAAGCAAAGTGTTTTGAGACAAATGGGAAAAATAAGGAATTTTATTTAACCTGAATGGGGTATTTTATATCTTCTATTGGGAAGTCGTGTTTTGACCTAGCCTGAGTTGCTAGTTACATGTTGTATGTTATTTTTGTAAAGACATACAATTGTCGAGCATGGATGTTCCATAACGTTGTTGATTGATCTTGTTTTATTTATGTCTCGCGTTACGAGAGAGTTGACTGGGAGCTTTGTATGCAAGGAGTTTTTTTTATTATTCTCTGTGTTTGAGCATTTGAGCACTCAGTGGTGATTTCGGTGTTGCAGGTGGTTTAGGATGTGGTTGATGTCTTTGAGTCCGGGTGGTTGTTGTTGTTGTTGTTGTTGTTGTTGTTGTGGTTGTTTCTTGTCTCATAGACCACTACGAGTTATGTGGGTTGAAGAGGCATCCATGCTTATACTTAGTATTTTGGTGTTCGGGTGTCTTTCAAGCCCCGAGGTGTTGGACCGAGATCTGGAAACGTATCCCCATATGGATCTAAGCTTAGGTTAGTGTTATGTTTTGTTTTATAGATTGGGTGGCCTTTTTGGTTTTGGCGTTTCTTAAATTTCGAGGACAAAATTCCTTAAGGGGGGAAGGTTATAGCGATCTTGATTTAGACCCAACCCATTTATTGCTTTTGAATCTGAGAAACCCCATTTGTAACAGTCATTCTTCTTCCCTTTCATGTTTGGTTTTGCTTCTGGGATCAACACCATGGGTTCATGGGGTCGACACCACCTTATTGCCTTACTCTTGGTATCTCTACTGGTTTTTGGGGTCGACACCACCTTACTGATGTGTTCTGGGTGTTGTTGATGTTTTTTGGGGTCGACACCACGCGTTCTGGGGTCAACCCTCTTGTCTACTGCAAACATAAGTGTCTCAACATTTCTTCTTGAGGGTCGACACCACTACCTTGGGGGTCGACCCCTGTGACTTATTTCCACAATTTTGGGTTTGGTTTGGGCCCTACCTTTGGGGGGTTTTTGACTTATTATTTTCATGACTTTAGGGTTATTATTCTACCATTATAAATAGACCTCAAACACACTTTTCTCTCTCTCTCTCTCTCTCTCTCTCTTCTCTCTTTGAGCCGTGAATCTCTCCCTTTCTCTCTAAACTCAACTTTTCTCACATAGATCTCTAGATTTACTCAATTAAAGACATCTTTTCACCTTTGTCCTTTGAAAAAGGTTGTAAATCTCATCAAGGGCTTTCTTTTGATCTAAGAGCTTTGTGTTTTCATCGATGTTAGCTTTTAGGGCTTTTTAGCTTTCTTCTCTTCCGAAGTTGAGGTAAGGTTTATTTCCTTAACTCAATATGAGTTTGGTAGAATATTTGTGGTGTATTTTGTTATTTTTATTTGGTAGTCATTTGGTTGATTTTGAAATGTTATTTTGGGCTTGAGGGTTTTGTGAAATTTGGAGCAATTTTGGGCTATAGTTATGCTACTACAGTTATTTTCAGTATACAAATTGTATATGGATTTCTAAAAGTGGAAAAGCCCCAGTTTATAGAAAAACCATAAATGATATTATTTTGGGACTTGGATTGATTTTTGGTAAATGGTTTGGTTGGAAAGTGATGGAAAGGAAATGGTTGTGGGATTTTGAAAATGGGTGCTGTTACTCTTTTGGAAAAATATATATGTATTGTTATCTATTAATTATTGCATTAGAGATAACTATTTTGGCTATTGGTGGATAATAGCATTGCCATATGTTAGAAATTGCATGTAGATTAGGCAATCTGAAATCATTCATATCATGGAGCATGTAATAGATTTTTAGAATTTGAAACCGTATGTTCGGAAAGAGGTTTTGGAAATTCTCTTATTTTGTTTTGAAACATTTGAATTGTTTTGAAAAAGCAATATTTTGAATCACACGTGTTGTGCTATCGGAAAAAGGTAAATAAAGTGGTAAAGCTATGAAGGGATGTTAAAGCAGAATTAAGTTGGCCTATGTGTCCATGGTGAAAGACCTAAACTCATGCCGTAGGTGTCAAGCCTTTCGGTTAGCACCAGTAAAAATTACATTGTGACTTGTATAGTTTTTTTTTTTTTTGGGTGAATATGACTTGTATAGTTACTCGTATTAAAACTAGCCCTAGAGATTTACCCATTTTATTTATTATCGTTTTGGCTTGAAATGATGTTTTGGAAAAAAAAGGTTTTAGCAAGGTATCTACTGTTGTTTAGTAATATATCTGCATTTGATTTAGCAATGCATTTGCTGGTTGGTATTGAGATACCTGGATTGGTTTTTGGAAAGGGATTTTATATCAAACAGATGTTTTGAACTCTGAAAACGTTTTGATTAAACATAAGGTTTTAGTAATTGGAAAAAAAAGATTTTGTTGAGAAAACAGATGGATTTGAAAATGTATTTAGGCATATTGTATATATGTATTGCATCATGAACATTTATGCTGGTAGAGCATGTTCAGTTTTTGAAATATTTTCTACTGGGCTTTATGCTCAACCTACGTGGCTTAAAATGTTTTTCAGGTACACATGTACGAATGTGGACTAAGACGTGAACCTGTGTTCGGAACCGTGTATGGTGGTTCTATTATTTGTAGGCCACGGGCCATTTATGTTATTTATTGATCGTGTGTCATTCTTGTAAGGGTTGCACCCTTTGTTTATGATGTAAGCCTCAGGGTGTTCACTTTAATTTATAGCATATGTGTAAGTTTTTAGTTACAGAACATCCATTCAACTTAGATATTGTATCTAGGAATGTATGATATTAGATAAACACATGTATTATGTGACTATATTATATTCATTTGCACGAGAGTTGTTATCTATTGTTCATCGTTGGGTGGTTTATTCATGTGAGCCGAACCGTGTAAATTCGGAACGTGACAATCTCTTAAACTGGGAAGCATGCTTAGTTAGTAAAAAGTTTGGTGGACTAGGTTTCAGGAAAACAAAAAAAGGCAATGAATCTCTATTGTGCAAATTATAGCTATCCTGGTTTTGACCCAATTCTTGTAATGTTCCAGACTCGGGTTTAATGTTTTTGTATTGTTGTTTATCCCTTTTTTCCCTTGTATACCTTTGAAATTGGTTTTTGAGTTGTCTTGGGCGTGTTTGGAACAGGTTGGGTACTAGTTGGTCTAGATTGTTGTTGCCCAGAATTTTGGTCTTCCGCTCGAGCGGGTCTCCCTACACTCGAGTAGGGTTTGCAAACCCTCAGTATTTTGTGCGTCTGCAAAAGTATTGGAGGAGTGTCTTTAACGCTCGAGCGGCGTTTCCTACGCTTGAGAGGGTGAGCACTCAAGCGGTCCTTCTTGTGCTCAAGCGGTTGGTCTGTTGTCTGCAGAAGTTCTGGAAGTGTGTGTTCTGCGCTCGAGCGGGCCTCTTCTTGCGCTTGAGCAGAACAAAAGTTTGTGTCTGACGCTCGAGCGTCAAACTCTCCGCTCGAGCGGACTGCGTGTATATTAGATCGCGAAAAGCACTTTTTACATCACTTTTCATATCTTTTCAGCCAAAACCCTAAAGTTAAAAGCCTCTTTCTCTAAAATACACTCTCTCTTTCTCTACATTTTGGCCTAGATTCTTTGATCTCCTCATCCTACTTCCTTTGATAAAAGTTGGAGCTTCTCAAGATCTTCTCTTTGAACCGATTAAAGTTGGATTTCAGCACTTTTGGGGTTTCTCTCTTTCTTGGCTCATCTTCTCTCTTTGAGGTAGGGATATTCTATACTTTGGTATGACTTTTAACCTAGTTATTTGGTATTATGTATAAATGGTGAAATCTTGGGAGTTTTGGGTAAACCTAGGGTTTGGTTTTAAATTGAAAATAGGGGTTTTGATATTGTGCGTCATAGATGAATAAGGAGGTTTGAATATAAGAATATCTTGTGCTAAAATGATGGAGCTTGGCCTTTGGGTTGATATTTGAGAAAAAGGGAGAAATTTGCCCTAATATGTGTTAAATAATTATTTTGCATAAATAATGAAATTGATATGTGAAATGTGAAATTGGGAGAATGTGTGAATAAATGGTGTAGTTGGATTCGTTAAATCACTCACATATGGAAATTTGATAAGTTATCTGTTATAAAGATTGTATATCTATTTAGAAATATCTGTATTGGGCTATCGGTGGAGAATAGCTATGATTGTTGTAGAAATGGCATGATGATTAGGTGAATTGAAACTAATCATTTAAGTTTGTCATTGAATATGACGGTATAATTAAGGCATTGAGTCTATGATATGGATAATTATTGTATATGACGATGGATTTAAATACATTGTATATGTATAATGTTTTGGGAGAAGAAATGTAATGTACTCCATTATTTGGAAGAAGATAGGGGATGGACTCCATTGGGAATTAAGTTGGCCGGAGTATCCAGGGTGAAAATCCCGAAATCTGGTGAATACATGGGTGCCGATCCAGCAAACGAAATTTTCGTAAAATAACAAGGTTGAAGTGTTTGTATGATGGTTATGTGGATAGGGGATCCACTGAGTCGTAGTCTCAGTTGGATCATTTGGAAAATCATTTATGTTTTCCATATGACTTGGAATGAAATGAATTAACTCGAAATGAATAAATAAGAATGGATTGAGGTATGAATATCAGTAATGAATGGTTATGGAAAGAATGTAAGCCAATCATGAATATTGGACATTTATCTGGCACTTATATCTTAGTTAAACTTCATACATTATATTAGATTGTTTCTACTGAGCTTTGGCTCACCTTACTTGGGAAACCAATTTCAGGTACTCGTGACATGCCACCTCCAAGGATGTAGCTTGGGAGGATTGAGGGTTGAAGGCTCCATTTTTGTTATATTTGAGCTTATATGTTTATTCAAGCCAAGGGTTTAACTTGTATAGAGCGTATGACTTTTTCTTTTGTTGTAACTAAGTGATGTCTTGGAAAGATGTAAGTCCGTAGGGCATTTGTTTTGTTATCGTTAATTTGAATTACATGCTATAGATTCATAATGAATGTTTATGAATGTATAATGCATGTAATTCCCTTTTGTAATAGAAACTCTGATGAATGAAGTAGATCATTTTATTATGTTCTTAGATCTTCTGGAATCGATTGTTATATTATTTTGGGGGCGTTACACAAATGGTGGTGGAGATTTGAAAATGAACAAGAGGCCTTGTGGAGGAAAGTCATCTGTGCAAAGAACAATATTGTGGATCAAGCTAGTTGGCTACCATATCAATCAACATTCAGACATTGCTCAGTTGTGTGGAAGAATATTTCCTCTCTAGAAAGGTACAATTCCTAAATTCTCAATAACATTCAACTTCAGCTAGGAGATGGGAATATAATCAAGTTCTGGAAGGATGCTTGGATCTCAAATCCACCTCTATCAGAAATCTATCCTAGATTATTCTCACTAGCATTAGATAAGAACTCACGTGTTTATCACTTCATGCATCTTGAAGAGTCAACCAACCCACCTTGGATAATTCAGTATAGAAGAGATCTAAGAGGTTGGGAAGAGGAACTACATCAGAACCTCCTCACAGGACTGCAACTTCCATCAATTAATAGAAGAAGCAACAAAGACGCATTGATATGGAATCCACTACCCACTGGGTCATTTACAGTTAACTCTATTTACTGTTTCTTTGAGAACTCTCAACATCTCACATCCTTCCCTGTGATGAAGCTCTGGAAATCAATTGCACCACCAAGGACTAAAGCCTTTGGATGGCTTGCTTAGTGGGATCGGGCTGCCTCCTCTGAGCTACTTTTCAAAAGACACATCATTCCTGCCCCTATTCAATGTGCTTTATGCGGATGTGAGGAGGAAACATTAAAACATATTCTACTGCACTGCCACTTCTCATGGACTGTAACGACCCAAAACCATATGATGTCATTTTCAGTAATTAATTATGTGTTTACGTGATTTAATTGAGAAAAATCTGTTCGAATTAGTAAAATACCTGTTGAGATGACGACTTGAATTTGAAATCGATGATCGTAATGAATTGAGAAAATGGAATTAGCGTATATGATCTGGGAATATTTAGAACCATTCAAACGATAAATCAAGATGAAATCATCGATTCGTAAGGTTTGTTTGGTTCAAGTGTTTTGGTTTAATTGAGTCATTTGATATTTATATACTATATAGACAAGGATGTTTTGGCCTCTTGGACTCAGAAAGGAAGGAAAGAAAAATTTAGAAAAGAGGGAGAGAAGAGAGAAGCCGTGAGAAGGAAATCAAGAAGGAAGAGAGTGAGAGCAAGAGGAAAAAGGGAGATTGAGCTTAAACCTTCCAATTAAGAGGATCAAGGTAAGAATTTCATGAATTAAGTTGTTGATCTTTGATCTCTAGCATATGAACTCAAGATTATGGCTTAAAGTAATAGGAATCATGTATATTTGAGGAAGAACCTCCATGGATATAGAAATATGAAGCTTGTATGTATATGTTCATGATTTTCATCTTAGTTTATGGGGTTGATCTTAGCTATGGTTTATAAGGACTTTGTGATGAGGTTTGATGATTAAATCATGTTGTTGATCACTAATTTTGAACTTTGATTTCAAGTTGGAAGTTAATGTTTCAAAGGAAAGGATAAAGTGTAGAAGAAGAACGATTTTGAGAATCGCGAGGTCGCTCGGCGGTGATCATTCGGCGTAGAAATCACCCTTCGGCGATTTTCGGCGGTTCTGATCCGCTCGGCGGACAAGTGGGCGCCTTCGGCGGGAAGGCTATTTGAGAAAAGTTTGGGCAGTTGAATCAAATGATTTCTAGCATGTAAATGACACCATTGAGCATCTTATGAGCATGAATTAGAGCAAAGAAGATTAGAATGAGCATGGAATGAAATAAAGGAAATGATGATATGTATGAATTGTATGAGTTAATGAGTTACGTATCTGATGATGATATGATAAGAAATGTGTTATGTTGTTGATGTTTACAGGACAACGTGAAGACCGTGTACTCGGTATCAAGAATCCTTGTAAGTAACATTTTCGTAAAGATATGTTATTATGAATTATGTTCAAAGACAAGTGTTATGATATGTTTAAATGATAATGTTTTACGTGAATGAAAGTCTTGATTGTGAATCTAGTATGGCGTCCATAGATAGTTTTAGTTGTGGGGGGCGGCATAGGCGTGTAGGCCCATGCGCTTGAGTCATGGGGGCTGACGCGGATATGTAGGCCCATGACGATTCTGAGATCTCGGTATGTGTTTAATCGGTGTAGGAATGGTTACTCTAGTCGTTAAATCGACGCATGTTATGTTATGTTATTATATGAACTATAGTACGCCATTATGTATGTTCTATATGATGTTGGTGATTGATTATGATGTTTTATTACGGTTTTACTTAAAATGTTAGACTTCATTCACTAACCCCTTTACGTTACTTACTTTCGGGCTTTAGCTCACCCCGTATATATGTATTTATAGGTGAGCAAGGAAGTCAAGCCTAAGCGGAGTTCAAGTGAGCCGTAGTTTTGTAAGCCAACGAGTTTTGGATGCCTCAGTGAGGCTAGGCACGGAAGGCCGTTTTTGACAGCTTTGTCTTGTTTTTGTTGTATTTTGTGGGCATTATGGCGGGTTGTATATATTGTAGATGATCATGTTATGTAAAGATAGTGGGTAATTAACTCATCTTTTTGGCATGTAAATGTATGTTCATATAAATGTACAGCTCTTGGACTATTGGTTTCTGCATTTGCTTCCGCGAGCCCCTTTATTTATGTTTTGCATGGAGAGGCCTGTGGTAATCCCCGGATTACTGGCCGGTCTCGTCACCGAACTTCTAGGGGCGGGTTCGGGGCGTGACATGGACGGTCTGGATTGACATTGCAAAGGGGGACTTACGTGTAGGTTGTGAATTTAGTGTCCAATAAATCCTATGAGAATTAATAATGTTTTTTTATCAAAATATTATTTAAAAACATCACAAATTGTTAATTTTAAGTGATAGTTTGAAAATTCTATCACAAAAAATGTCACTAATTATAAATTTTAACTACAGTTTAAAAAAATTGTTACAAAAAAAGTCACTAATTTTTAATTTTCAGCGATTGTTCGAAAAATCCGTCACAGAAAAACGTCATTAATCGTATGTTTAAGCAACAATGAATAAAAACCGTGACAAAAAAGTCACTAATTATCAATTTTTAGTGACATATGAAAAAAATCATCAGAGAAAATATCAAATTAAGTTTAACTATTAAGACCTGTTTACCCCCATTGCAAAATGGTGGGGTTTAGTTTGGATAGCTCCAGGGTCAATACAATATCTGCTAGTATGGTCGTGGGGTGAAGCATGCATCTGGGAAAAATTATATGGGAAGCAATTCCACTAGCAGTCCTTTGGACTCTTTGGACTGCAAGAAATGGAAAAGTATTTGACAGTAAAGAACCAGCTTGGGATGAGATTGTGGAAAGTATTAAAATCAATGTTACAATATGGGTGAAATTCTCAACTAATCCCAAAGATTATGAAATTCATGATTTTTTGTTTTGCTGGGAGGGACTAAAGAGCATTAAGGTGAAAGGTTGCACCAAAGAGGCTGACTGTGTTCTCAAACACACTCCGGCAGTGTTGTGCTCTGCTTCAATGCTGTGCTTTGCTTCAATGTGCTTTGTACCAGTCAATTACTTTTGTCGTTGCTCGTTCTCTTGTTGGGCTATTTTTTCTATTGTATGGATTGGTGAGTGTTGTAATTTACATTGTCTTGTGGGTTCCTTACCAACCCCGACGGCGTGCTTGCACATAATTAGCCATATATATCGGTGCCAAACTAATTAAGATCGATTTGTTTTGCAATGATGTGCTATGCACCCATCCCTTTGTTGATTTATTATCTCCACCTTCGTTAGTAAGCATCAATAAAGTTACCCCAATGGCGTGCTTGCACATGATTGGCCATATATATCGGTGCTAACCTAATTAAAATCGATTTGTTTTACAATGATGTACTATGCACCCATTCCTTTTGTTGATTAATTATCTCAGCAATGTTAGGTATTATGAAAATTTTTTTATGAAAATAATCATGAAAACTTTGTAACTCTTGGATTACACTTAGAATAAAACACCACACACTAATCAAAGTAATCCAAGGATCATAAATTTTTTATGATCATTTTTATAACAAAATTTTCATGATCTCTAACTTTTCCCTAATTATCTCCACCTTCGTTAGTAAGCATCAATAAAATTATCTTTTCTTGCTAATAAAAACCAAAAAAAGAATGTTATAAACGTGTGTACCATATGTAAATTATGATATTTATAAAATAACAATGATTGAGACCTCCATTTTTTAAAGACCTCCACAACCCTCTTTAGATCTCCACCATTGATGTCAATGGTGGAGATCTATATTTATAAAATAACAATGATTGAGACTCCTATTTTTTGGAGACGTCCATAACCCCCTTTGGATCTCTACGATGTCAATGGTGGAGATCCAAAAAATGGGAGTCTCAAGCATTTTTCTTTATAAAATTGATTAGAAAAATGCTTGAGACCCCTATTTTTTGAAGATTCTCACAACTCCTTTTGGATTGCCACCATTGATGTATGTATGAGACCCACTCATGTATATGTGAGGCTCACACCATCAATGGTGGAGATCCAAAAGGGTTATGGAGTCTCCAAAAAATGGGATCTCGATCATTGTTGAATTGATTATTACAAATACCATAACTCAATCCTATCAGAGTGATAATTAAAAAATAAATAAATTATAACCAAATACTACCTACGATATAATTAAAAGACTTTTAAAACATAATAAAAATAATATCATAATTAATGTTATAATGAACGCTGAACACTCAAATAGGTTATAATTAGGTTTTTTATTTTTTATTTTTTTATTTTAAAAATCATAATAAAAATAATATCACCATTATGATGAATCATATAACTAGATTAGCGATGTATAAACATGGAATTTCCCATAAATAATAGGGTAAGGTGCAAAACATCTGATTTCAATGCCATTTCTACGATTCACAGAAATGGAGACAAAAGACTTTCTCCTGTCTTTCTCTCTCCTTTTCCTTCTCTGCGCAAATCTGAATCGTATTCAAAACACTGTTAGTTGAAGTAAGAGGTATTCTGATTGATTAAATCTCAGTCTCATAATTATTACTCCAATTTTTCTGTTATTCACTGTTTCAGCTGATTTTCAAGCCCAAAAATGTTGAAGCTCAGCTTAACTGAGGCCTGAATTGGATTCATTTTCTTGCTTTGAATCCATCTCACAAAGTTAAACTGACGAATCGAGAATCATCTGTGTTTTTATTATATTCTACCGCGATTCGATTTGATCTGTTTAGAAACGAAAGCTGAAAGTAAATTGGTGAACTTAGTGTGATGTATGGTGTTGGGGATTCAGGGGCGATTTCAAAGGACTCGAGTATGTTGTTTTCGTCCAATTTCAAGCAATCAGATGGAGAATTAATGATGAAGAGTAGAGATTCCATGAATTCCGATCTGTACCAACAACCTCAACAGCAAAATCAGAGCTCTGGTTTAATGCGGTACAGCTCAGCGCCGAGCTCGTTCTTTCATCATCATCATCATCATCAATCATTATCGTCGAGCCCTCCTGAATCGGAAGTCATGTTTGCGAGTTTCATGTCTTCTTCTAATGGCTCTGGTGGCGATTCTGACTCTCACGATCTGCAAATTCAGACGACGGCTATGAAGCACGAGCCACCAGAGCAGAACAAGCAGTATTCAAGTTCTACTTCGACGCAGATGATTTACCAAACCGCACTAGATCACCATGATTTAGCTAATAATCATAGTAACTCCATGAGTAATAATTATAGTAATAATCTGGAGAATCCGATGATGCAAGGAAAGACGACGACTAGGGGTAATTGCTCGAATCTGATCAGACAGAGCAGCTCTCCAGCTGGATTTTTCTCCAACTTGACCGCTGCTACTGGAAATGGTATTGTTCTCTACATCTTCATCCTCTTGTTTTTTAACTTTAGTTATTATTCTACTTTTCCTAGTTCTCTTGTTTTTACTCGGTCCTGAATGTTTCTCTTCACACTTTTGAATTAGTACTACATAACAAAACAGAGTAATTAAGCTGGAAAAAAAGTATCAAGGACTTTCGGAACTTTTGTTTTGTCAAGATGAGTTGACTTTGAGCTTCTGTTTGGATCTGAGGGAAGGATGCCATGGAAAATACTGAATACCATGCTTAAAAAACACGCCACTTTTATGCTTTTTTCTGCTTTCTTTTGCACTGAAGAGGGGAGGAATGGTAGTTGCCAATTTATTGGGAAAAAACCAAAAAACAGAAAAAGAAAAAGAAATGTTTAAAGAAAACAAAACAAAATCAGCTAGAAGAAGACCAAATTATGGGAATGAATGATGGAGATCTTAGTAAACTGAATTTGTGCAAGATTGAGAATTGGATCCTCAAGCCCACCCATTATACAATGCCTTTGGTAGTGAATGAAGTGTGTCATGTGTAGATAAGTTTTTATGTTCATTCAAAATGGAATTTAAGGAGCTCTGATTCTGCACTTGCCAAATATGTTTCAAGCAATTCTTTTCCCATCCGGGATTAATTTGAAAATCGATAGTAGTTTTCAATTCCATTTGCATTTCTGTCTTGATTATTACTTGGGAATCGTTTGCTGAAGAATTTAAATAAATTGCAGGATTTGGTATTGTGAGAGATGTGGGAAATGGAACCGATGGGAAAGAAAGTGCAACAAGTAGGTTGAATGATCATATAAACTTCTCGTCTGGGCCTGCTTCTTGCTCAAGGTTCATGCCTCAAATCACTGAAAATGGAAACGAAAGCATAGAGGCGACTAGTCAAATGAATGGGCACTTGGGTAATAGTAATAGCAGCAGTAGATTTTTTGTACCCAGTTTTGAAAATGAGTCTTGGAATGATTCTGGGTTTACTGGCCTAAAAAGAAGCAGAGATGGTGATGAGGTCAAGTTTTCTGGCTTCAATGCATTGGAAAGTCATCAGGTAGCATTTGTAGATCATAAGCAATTGTTACTGTTTCCACTTGAGCTTGTTTGTCACTCAAAATGTGTTTTTTGCTTCTCAGAATGGAGAATATAGAAATTACATTACTACTGGTTTGACTCATCACTTGAGCTTGCCAAAAACTTCTGCTGAGACGGCTGCCATAGACAAGTTTTTTCAATTTCAACAAGACTCTGTCCCCTGTAAGATCCGGGCCAAAAGAGGCTGTGCGACACACCCACGAAGCATTGCAGAGAGGGTAAAATTCTTCTGCTGCTGTGTTTTTTAAAAAGGGATTAATTTCTCAAGATGTTCTTGTGTTTCTTTTGGGCGGGCCTTGTCACCCAATCTAACAATAATCATTTGTTTGATATGCTTTTCCGGTTTTGGTTCTAGGTGAGAAGAACAAAAATTAGTGAAAGAATGAGGAAATTACAAGAGCTTTTCCCAAACATGGACAAGGTACATAACAACTTTTTATTGCACGGGATCCTCTGTCCGAAGATCTGTCTGTCCGCCGCTCTGTATCAATGCACTCACAGCTGCATTATGGTGTTTGGTTGAGTTTTCTGGATTCATTTTTTGAATGTTTGGTGAAAAAATAAATAAATTAATAACTCATTATTTTTAGTTGATTTTCAGAATCCGATTATTATTTTTTGAAAATTAAAAACTCATGTGTCTGTTTGGTTTGATTTTTCAAAAATTATTTTTAGATGAGTTTTTGTTTACTTTTAGTGAATTTTTCAATATATTTTAATAATTTTTTGTACTTTTTAGATGTACTTAATCAAGATGCATCTTAAAAATAAAACAAATTGGCTAAACTATTTTTAAAAAATCACTAAAAATAAACGAAAAATCAAACAAACAACTGTGTGCATTTTTTTTTTTTTTTGGGGGTTGTTTTTGGTGAATTTTTTTTCATAATTTAGTTAAACTTTTTACTTTTTTAGATACATCTAAAAAATAAAAATAATTGACTACAATATGAGAAAAGTTCAATAAAGATAAACAAAACTCCGTTTAAAAATAGGTTCTGAAAATTTTTTTAAATTCCAAAAAAAAAAAAAAATTCTCAAAACTCAACCAAACATGCTTTCTAGATTCAAGCAGCCATGCACATTTCACTTGAAAAGTAGTCCATAATTAGAAACTCAAATAATCTTCTTCACTGTCTTTCAATTGGCAGCAAACAAACACAGCAGATATGTTAGATTTGGCAGTTGAGTACATTAAAGACCTTCAGGAACAGCTTAAGGTATGTACATACAGACCCAAAAGAAATCAAACCAACATGAATGTCTAACCAACTTTCTATATTTCCCTCTACTCAAATTTCTTGCTTTTTGGTGCAGATACTCACGGACAAACAGGCGAAGTGCACGTGTTCGAGTAAGCAGAAACAATTTTCAAATCCTGCCTCATGACTTGCTCGTGTACAGATAATAATATGAATCGAAAAAGGTGGAAATGAAAAGGATATAGCAGATCTAACTAATCTTTTTTTGTGAATGCACTTGTATGTGTAATTCAAATTGTAATAACTCTGTTTAGTTGAGAGAGTTTCAACCAACTTCAGATGATACATGCTTTGCTGGTTGTACCTTAAGTTGTAAGGTTGACCAAATATTTGAATTATGGGAGGAGATAATGACTAGATTTAACAAACCTGATCTGATATGGGATTAGATGACTTGTGTAAATTAAGGGGAAAATCTATCATGTCCACCACATGAGAAGAAATTTATGATTTTTAGCGACGAATGTTACAAATGTTTCTAATATATTTTATGTCAATTTATAATAAAAGTTACAAGATGGTAAATTAATGGTGTGTAAGTTAAAATAAAAGTTATATTTTTTATGGTGACCAGTAGGATTTTGATCCTATCCATTTCTTATATGTAATGGAAGGTTTCCATTACATAACTAATCATTATAAAATAAGAATGTAAATTTATAATTTATTTTAATTAGAAAAAAAATATTACACTCACTGTTGAATGATAAAATGAAATTTTTCCATTACAAATATACAATGGAGAGGATCACAATCCTAAGCGGTGAGATATATTTTTTGTAGTGAGAAAAATTATATTTTATTTTATTTATGTTACAAAATTTTGAGATGGTATTATGAAACGCATACCGTATATACTTTTTTAGGACTAGACATAATAGCAACTCTCCTCAATTAAACACCAAAATATTTTTGAAGTTTTAAGTACTTTTGTTTTTTTGGGATAAATTATAATTTGCATATTACTCAATTTTCACTTTGGTCTTTGTGCTTTAAATTTTTTGAATTTGAATTGTAAACTACTAAAAAAAATTCAATATTGTCAATTGCCATCAAATTTCCTAACGAAAAATGCCATGTTGATCTAAATTGAATGGTTATGGTGGGAAAACTGTAATACTTATAACTAAACACACAAAAAGTTTTAGCAATATGTGTCATTTTTCTTCCCAAAAAATAATAATAATACTAATAATTAGATTACAAATTACTAACTGGGCCACATTAACAAAACTCTAATAATTAAGGGATCAAGTTGAAAAAAATTAAACCATAAGTGACAAAATAAAAATTAGGTTATATGTTAACTTATACGTACATAGTGTAATCATGAGCAATGCTACATCTATTTAAAATCTTACTAACAATTCTATTAAAAGTATTCATGTCCAAATATCATTGGAGGTTTACATATTATTATTTTTTTGACAACCGATCACATTTGACCATTTATCTTTTTAATAAAATTATTCGTATGTATAGAATTTTGGTATAATCAATCCTTTTCTAATTTATCTATTTAGGAGTTATCCACTTCCCACCCTATCTATCCCAGTGTGTTTATCACTTTCTAAGTGGGTGAATAGTATAACCTTTCTAATTAGTTAAAATAATAAATTCTAAATTAGATCCACTGCCTTTTGGTTTTTTGGCAAACAAGAAAAGGCTTCACTTCATTTCATATAAAAAGGAGTACAAGAGATAGTCATTCACCCTATTATTTTAACTAATCAATGAAAAAGGTATTACTCACACATCCGTCAATTAAATTGATAGCCTTTCAAACTACATTTTATAGTTCAAAACGCAATATTAATTGATACTTTTATGTTGATTTAAGTATTTTTATGCACTAAAATGATGTAATTGAAAAGCTTTTGCAAGCTTAACTAAATAATTGGCAAACTTTGATTCCAACCGGGGAGCTAAGCTTAAAGAATTGAAGTGAATAGAATAAAGAAAGCATGATCCGTGATGTTTTGAGAAGAAAAGATTGAATTTGATGCAACTCTGCTATACGAGCCACTCTATATAGCTTCACTATTTTGTCGTATCTCTCTCATCTGATATCGAATTGAATGATTTAATTGGTGTTGGAAAGAAGACATAAATAGATATGATTGTGTGTGAAATAATTTAATTTTTTTTTTTTTAAATCCGTACATTTACTTGGTCAAAATTCAATAACAAGAATTTGTTGTTGTCAAAATCCACAAGAGTGCAAGCTCAAACGTAATAAGCTCTCCTCTGCCTAAATTTGCACGTGCAAAGCACAACTTCTGAAAAAAAATATAAAGTAAATCGCATACTCTGGCAAATCAGCAAAAAAATCACCACCAATCAAAATAAATGCCAAATAAGGATCACATCACCAGACTCCGAGCCGCCACCTAATCTTTTTGGGAAAACTAGAAAATCCGGACTCCTACTGATGTAGGCCACTGCCCGTCACAATCAGAAAGTTTGATCCGAGAGTTTAGGCATGAGAGGGAAAGATCATGAATTGAGCATCCATTCCCATCCGATCAAAGATCAGCCTCTACTAATTTTTGACATGAGATTCATCACTAAAACATGTCCATGTCCCAGTTATGTGAAGTAATTAAATATAGAGTAAATAGCATACTCTAGAAAGCTTCTATCTCTTTCGTAATGAAAATGATTTTATTGAGAGTTTTCCAAGAAAAATGATAGAAAACCCTTATGAAAGAGATATGAGCACTCCCAACTTAGCCAAAATTCCCTCCAATCAACGAGCGCACATAAAGATATCTCAAGTAAGTATATAATGTCATGGTAGTATACTGGACATAGTAAAAAAAAAAGAATGCACAAGCGAGATGCAACCATGCTAAGAGCAAAAAAGGTTAAAAAACATGTATGATCTTATATACAAAGATCTAAAATACGGGATATGAAGAGAAGAAGAGGCTCACCTAGTACTCTACAGCACCAAGCCAAGCACGAAAGGGGTTGGAAAATATGCATGATCCTAAATACGAAAATCTAAAAATGCAATAAAACTCATTAAAAGATTGTTAAGATCTGTCAAAAATGTAGTTTTACTATCTAAGGAGATAGAACTTAGAAGAGGGGCTACCAAGGGATTCATTAGTGACATTTCCTAAATTTTGACTCTTAGAATAGAATTTGGGGCATCACACGCCCTCTTTTATTCATCAACAGAGCACGAAGAGAGAGAGAGAGAGAGAGCAGATCTATTATCAAATCTAAAGGAAGAAGAAGAAGAAAAAGATGTTAACAAGTTTGAATGAAGAAGAAGAACAAGAAAAAAAAGAAGCGGAAGCAGGAAAAAGGCAGCGACAATAGAGGAAAAAGTTGAGGCAAAGAGGGGAATGATGGTGAAGTGGTGGTGGAGTGGCGACGTCGATAACGGACCGGTGGAGGTAGTGGTGATGGGAGAGAATTAGGGTTAGGGTTTTTTAGGATTTGGGTGCAAGGAGAAGGAAAATGAAGAAGGTTAAGGATAAGGGTAATAAATGAATTATAAAAATAAAAAATAAAAAATAAAAAAATTGAATTTTGAGGGTGTAAGGAGTTAAATTAGTGGTGTAAGTAGAATTTTGCTTTTTTTTTTTTAAACAAAAGTAGAATTTTTCTTTTAGTTATCTTTTTAATTTTTTACGAAAAGACGTGTAAAAAGGTAAAGACAAGAGTTAAATTTTTTATAGTGATTTTTTGATTTTTTGAGTACTTTAGATTGTTGTCAACCCTTAGGGAGTGTTTATTTGGTAGGATTAGGCCATAGGATTGAACTCAATGTCCAACAAAATGAATAGTCAAATATTTGATTCAAAAAGTGATGGCTAGACTACCGGACTAATAATTCTCTATACGTGGGACAACTCAATCCCATTGTGTGTGTGGGATAGAAATAGACGGACTAAGTGAACCTCTAGATTAGCTAATTAAATGATGAAATTGACCCTCAAATATATAAAATTTTATTTCTTTTATTTTTTTCAACTTTTTTTTTAAATGTTTAATTTTTTTAAAATATGTGTAAATTAATCTTATGATATATATATATATATATATATATAAAGTGGTCTTTGTAAAATACAATAAATACTACAAACTTCGTATTGCCATTGTAAACAATTTAAAAGGATAAAATGGTCTTTTGCTAAGTTGTCATTCTTCATAATTTTCAAATAAAAAAAGAGATTCACTAAAATAGTCATTTTAAATATCTAATCTTATGAGAAAACAAACATGGGATACACATCATTTTCAACTAAATAATGCAAGGTCTATGTCTCTAGATTATTAATTTGTGGCATTACAATTCCCCTTATCCAATATGTCCAAACAAACATGGGCTTAGTGAACTTTAGTCCATAGACCACACGAGAGTTAGAGCATCTCCAATGGTTCAGTATTTTTTTTTTTATCAAATTTGAGTAAAAAAATGACGACTTCCTCAATCTAATATAAGTTGTTCCAACGGATGCGTTGTAGCTTGCATCAAAAGGGCAGGGGACATCCGGCAAGACAACCGGCCGGTCGATCGGACAAGGCACTGAAATTTTTTTTTCCTCCCTCCATGAGCAAGCTCTCATCATTGCTTTATATGTGTGTTTCTCTTGGTAATTCATGTCATTGATCATAATATGTTTGATTCAATAAATGTATTATTAGTAGCAATATTTTGGATTTTGGTGGAAATGATGAATAAATTAGATAAGTAATCACAATTAGAGGGGAATGAATAAATTGGATTTTGTATCTAGGCTTCTTTGCAGGAAAAGGGAATGATTTCTTTCCGAAGCTTATGAATGATGTTCCTGTGTTCGACTCTCCAATTATTTTAAGTATGTCCTTCAAAATGAATGCAAGCCTAGATGTTTGCCCCTGAAATCGGAGTATGTTGCTTTTGGAGGTGAAACACTAGAGAAGAAAGCAAGCAAGAAATAGAATGGGAAAAAGATTAAGAAAAAGATACAAAGGTGGTTGACTGGGGGGTCGACTGGGAGAACGACCATGGTTGACCCCCTAATGTAAAATTTTCACAAAATTTTGCTTGAAGTGGTCATCCGGTAGGACATCCGGCCGGACGTCCCAGCGGTTGTCTGGTGGGTCCACACTCAATGGCTATACACCATAAATTGGTGAAAGGAGCCAGAGATCTTCAGTTTGGTGAAAAATTTGGGGCGTTCTCAAGTTGATACCGTTTTGGTGAAACTGTTAGAGCACAAAAAGTATAACTTTTTTATCAAATTTAAATTTGATGATATATTTGGTGAATGGTTAGAGATGGTCTTATGTGGTTATTTTAGATAAAAAGAAGGTGATATGCACATATGTCAAAATGAAGGGGAAATCATCGTTTAGTTAAAGTTGAAAAAAAAGAATTACCACAAACATAAACTCCACAACTTTTGACTTACACTCCACTAGAATGGGTTGCATCCCTTATGTTTTTAGGGGGGAAAAAAAAAATTCTATTGTAATTCCCCCTAAAATAAAATTTACCCTTTATAAAAACCTTACTATATGGCTTTATGAAAATATTAAGTACACCCAATTTAATACCTATTAATGATGTCTATATCTATATAATATAAGCTCTTTCACTTAGGAAACAGTGTCAGCATGGGTTTGTTTTTTTTTTTTTTGTGCCACATCTGCAGAAATTACCCTTATGTTTCAATAAATTCCTACTTTCTTTGTTGCTAATTCCATGAAATTTTGATAGTTCCTTAGCTGTTCACATTGGCGACTTCAGAAACTTTTTTTTCAAAATAGACATTTAAAAAATTATTTTTTTTTTACATTTTTTAAATTATACACAAATAAATAAATAGAAGTATAATATATTGATATCATTGTTTCGAAAAATAAAATGTAAATACAAATATTTACGTAAATAAAATGTAGACACAAAAATTTACATAAAAATATTTTTTTTTATTACGAGCATGATAATAAAAAATAAAGAAAATTTCTTTAATTTAAATTGAAATAAATAATAAAATTGTTGATCAACATTGACATTCAAGTGATACATTTATTGAAAATTGCAAAATTATACAAGTTTGTCAAAGAGGTACTTTGCACAGAGGAAGTAAAACTCCAAAACATGTGTGATCACTTTACAAAGCATATATATTGATTAAGGAGTTATGGATTGAGTTGGATTGGATGTTCAAGAAAGTGGGCTTGAGTGAGTGTTCAACTGAGTTGGGTGTTTAGAAAGGTGGGGTAGAGTGTTCAACATAAAAAATTTCAAGGTGTTCAATTGAGCACCCAATGGTGGCGGTAGAGTTGCTCCTGGCTGTTCACGTGGGCTTTCTTTTGTTGGGCCAGGTTTTTGTCCTCTTGTTTATTTGTGTTTTTTTCCTATGGAAATATTGAGTAATGTTAGAGACCCATACTTTTAAATTTAAAAATTCACTTATAATGATGTGGTAAAAGAGTTTAGCCCTATATTATTAGATGTGTAATAAATTAAAAATTAACACTTATCATACTATATCATTATCGGTTGAATTATGAGAACCTTTTGGGGGTCTGAAATTTTTTTCTAATTATTCTTTTATAATGAAGAATGATAATTTTATTTACAATGTATTTTCATAATATTGTAATAAACCAAATATAAAAATAAATATTTTAAAAGAATAATCATTTCATTCCAATCAGTTAAAGAAGACAATAAAATAAAAAACCAGAAACACAGTTTTCAAATGGTAAAATTATTTTTGCGAGTTTTCATTTTTTTTTTTATGTTTAATGAATTTTTTATATTATTATTATTATTATTATTATTATTATTATTGAACATACACTTAGTCGAGATGCACTAAAAAAGAAAAATAAAAAATGTGAAGAGACCTTTGAAAAATAAAGGTCTTGCTAAAAATAATAAATAAATAAAGCAAACAACAAAAAGGAGCACATTTTCATTTATTTATTTATTTTTATTTTTTTGTAGTGAAAATTTTCAGAGTTTTCATAAATATTAATGTTTTAAGTATATTTAGATTAAGTACATTAAAACAAATAATTTTTTTAATTAAAATATAAAAGAAAATCACTAAAAATAAAAGAAGACCAAAAAAAAACTATAGACTTTGTTAGAACGTTCTCGGTGCCTTGCACGCACATTTTATACCTAGAATTTTCATGAGTTTTTTTAATATTGAGTTCACATGCGTTTTTATAAAATTTAAATACAAGGACATGTTGGGTGAAAAATAAAATGTATTTATATATATATTTTTTCAGTTGTTTTGGAAAAATTGGTTAAAATTTGAGTTTTTGATATTGTTTTTAAATTTTTTTTTTTTTTTTAAATGTATAAAAAAATAGAGAAGTGATATAATTCAAAATAAGTTAAAAATAAAAATTTGACTTGTAACCTCATTTCCAAATTAGGCCATTGTGGCGGGTTTCTTTCACTTGGATTCAATCAACTATTTTTTCTTTTAGATTTTTTTTATGTTCCAATTATCGTGATATAAAAGAGTACTATAATATTCAAGTGTAAGAAAATTAAGTTTAAAAAAAGAATAATAATTATGTATCGTTTACGAGAGTTATTAATTATTTTAATCAAAGTTGTCAAACTTGGCTCCTTCTTGTCAAAATAGTTTTCTAACACATTGCCATAGCATTATTTATAGTAGTTTTATGTGTTAGCAATTTACTAATATGTAGAATATATTTTGTAATCCTTTACGCTGTGTTTGATTAGAGGATTTGAGGAGGGATTTGAAAAGGGAAAGAGAAAAGTTAAGTGAAATGTGAATAAAATATACCTATATTTCACCTAGTCAAACACAACATTACTGTTATTTAAAATATATATATATTATTTTTAAAAATATAAAAAAATATTTAGTCCTACATAGCACGAATTCAATGCTAATTTTTAAAATTAATAATACTTTCCATTTGTATTACCCTCCTACTTATAGAAAACCTCATTTTCTTTACTCTTTTTCTAGTTCCATTTGAGATTGTGTGTTTAGTTATGAGTTATAAGTTTTTGTATCAAATATCATATGGCACATCAAAAACTTCCTACTCAATTCAAAACTCTTTTCAAAATTCATTCACCAAAACTCACAAACTCAAAACACAACTCTATTATCAAATCATATTTAAAAAACTCTACTAAACGCAACCTAAAACTCTAACATCTGTAACCTCCAAGTAGAACAAAACCTATGACAATCTATTATCTTGCGCAACACAAAATTAAAAGCTGACTTCATATATTTTTAATCCATTAAAAGAGACTTTCATTTGTGGTAAGATACTTCCTAGCAAATCTCCTGCTTATGAAACCGACACATCAATAATGTCCATGAACTGACAGGGTGAAATTAGACCTGGAGAATGAACCCAATCGAGAAAACGATTTTTTTTTTTTTTTTTTTTAAGTGTTTGCCAAGTTATGGAATCAATTTTTAAATCATTCAGAAAGAATAGGGGCTCTTCCACAAAGAAAGCTTCTGTTACACTAGTCATATCCGCAATGAAACATGACCAACAATATTACATATACAGAAACCATCCACATAACCAAACGACAGAAGACTGGTAAAGTTTTCTGCATAACCAAACGACAGAAGACTGGTAAAGTTTTCTGCATATCAGTTCCATTCATTTGCAAGACAATTTTCCGTTGTGCAGAAATGCAGCTATCAGGTTACATTAACACAGTTCAAAAAAAAAAAAAAAAGAGGTTACGTTAGCACAGAATTATGTCGAAAACATTCAGAAATCTGTTGAGAACTCAGCAAATATCATAAAACAAACACGCACAATGGCTCAATTAGAAGGCACAATTAGTCTGATTTCCAGGCAGATAAACAATGGGACACTATTATTCAAACCTACTTCATAATAAAACAAACATGCACAATGGCTCGATTAAAAGGCCCAATTATTCTAATTTCCAGACAGATAAACAATGGGACACTATTAATCAAACCTACTTCATGACTCATTTCATCACAACAATCTTGAAATGCTGTTAGCTTTTTCAAACACATGCTTTCTCAGATAATGATTCATCAAAGCTCTCCTTTATTTCCTTTGAGATTAATTACAGCAAGCTCTTGTTCTACAAACTCTCCCGCACAAATGGGTGGATAGCTGCTGGCCATTGGAGATCCAGCAAAGTGGCCTAAAGGCTTCAGCACAGCATCAGATGCTATGTGTGCAAACAACTAGATAAGACAGAAGAAAGATAAGTCAAAAAAAAAAGAAAGAAAAAATGCATAAATATTTGAAAATAACAAATTACAGCAGTAAAATAATAAGCATGATAATAATGTTGGCTTCACTCACCGTTGAGGATACTCTCCAAAGGCTGCGATCTTGCTGCAATGCTAGTTTAATTGCATCAGTGGTCCTATTAGTCACAACAACTTCATGCATACCAGCTATGCAGTCTCCCGCTGTCAACCATTCTATCTGCAATTTACACATTCAAAATGCATATGTCATTCATGGTCAGCCAAATTAAGCTTGAGCAAAAAGTAAAATTATTAGCAAATAAAATTCAGCCCATTGACTCGTAACATTAGACCTGAAATGGAAGGCAGGATCAAAGTCTCAAACCACGAAGACTAAAACATATCATCAGGACAATTGATTCTATAAAATGGGTGACATAAATTTCCTTTACCTTCCAATAAATGTGGCTTACACAAGTTTTTCATTTAATCTTCCAAATTACTTCATATACTATGAAAGCAAATTGATTCCTCGCATTCTTTCATTTTGTTCAATTTGTAGCTTCTTTTCATACAGACTAAAAAAAAAAAAAAAAAATGGCAAGAAAGCAGAGAATTCTTCAGACAGTATGGAAAACTTTTGATCACGTAGATGATAGGTGGAAAGAAGTGGCATCCAAAGGGAGATGTCTTCTTGGGAAAGAGATTGGGTGGGTTTGAGGCCATTTGATGAGGGTGTTGGAGAGGCAAGAGAAAGCAAATTGAAGGGTAATGGAAGAGAGGTGATTTGCAGGAACCTTGAACCTTAGCAATTGGGGGAGGGCGAGTCTAGGCCAACACACATGGTAGGGAGGAAGCTAGGTCAGGGTGGTAAGTGGCAGGACAGTTGAGAGCCTATTTTTTGAATTCTAAAAAGAGAAAGGGGATAGCTGGCGGGCAAAGGAACAGGGTGGAGGGCAATGAGCCATGTGACTGTAGAGAGGGGGGTGGTTTGGGCTCACAATCCAGTTCAAGCAAGGGTTGGTAGGAATAAATTCTCTTGGGCCAAGAAGAAGAAGTCAGTCCTACGAAGAGATAATAAAGACTGAAAAGAGGAAAGAAAGAACACAAAAGATTAATGTGGTTCAACCAATATTGGCTTACGTCCACACATAAAGCCCCATGGGCTACATCTTTCATTCACTCAACTTGATATTCTTATTTATAGTATCTAGTGTTAATTAATTAACACCTCAGAAGAAGTATTTAACAACCAACTTACACCAGGTGAATATTGAATATGCATAAATCATGGAATCTTCATATATTCTGATATCTTATAATCTTATCTCCAACAGCTTCATTATGCATTCTATGGTGCATCTAGATGTAAAGTAACGACAAATCATTTCAAGGGAGGGAGAATTTCATTTTTGCTTTGAAGGGTAAAGTCCTGGCACAATTATTTTATTTTAATTTATATTTTCGCTCAAGGAGGACTGCACATTTCCCCCTTATTTTGTGGATGTTTTGGCTGATTTGCACATCTGTGTTGATATATATGATTTTGTTTTGCTCCTTTTTGTTGTTTTATACATCCTGTGTATATAGTTGCCACCTTTCAATACAATTTCTTTACCTATCAAAAAAAGATGTAGCTACTTTTCATTTTAATTATCTAATATAAAACCACTCTATGAGTACTTAAAAACCAGTTAATACTACCATCGTATAGACACTAAATAAACAGACTGACAAAATTAAATTCATGTATCTTTGTGATAGATTGAACCTGGAAAAATAGTGTTTTTAATCGTTTCAATGACCAAAATAACATGAATGGGAAATGTAAAATGTGTCATTTCTATGGCAAAAATTGAAGCACGTTTCTTACATACAAAATTAACATTGAGTGGTTCTGCAATTCTTTTGGAACATGCTTTTTCAAGTCGACTTCTAATAGCAACACATCAGTTGCTCAACTAGCTCAATATATAAAAGCAAATAAATACAAGTACTAAATATGATCTAACCTGCTTTCCTGTCTGAATGAGGAGACAACCTATAGGAACCTTCACTTCCATCTTTTGCCCATTTCTTAGCCAAATGTTTAGACCAGGGAATCTACTTCGGCCATGAATTGTTAGAAAGTTAAGGTCATAATGATATCCAGCAAACACAGTGCCCTCCTGGCCATAACGTTGAAGGTCACTCCCCGTTGGAGCAAGCAAATGTGGTCCCTGGGTTGGAAGACAGAAGGCACTTGTTAAGTAGCACAAACAGCTAAAAAGAATTAGTGGCATTGTAGTGCACTATCACAAGCCATCAGTGCAACACCCTTCTTTATATGATTTTGAAAAGGAAAAAAAAATAAAAAATGAGAAGCATTTGTGTTGCATGCTGCGGACACCCTGGGGACACAATGCATGTGTCATAAAATATTTAAAAATGACATATAATAAATTTATAAAATTATATGTTTTGCACGTGTCCCCAATGTGCCATGTCCTTCACTTTTTGAAACTTTGTGTGCCTGCATGTCTATGTCGTGTTCGTGCTTCTTAGAACAAAAAATGTTTCCCGTATCAATCCATTTCAATCCCACACATTTGACACCAAAAAAAAGTGTAAAACCCTGTCTTTGTTAGTGAAGTAAATCAACTGGAATTTTTTTAAATTGCCCCCCCAGTGAATGACACATATATTTGCTTGTCCCAATCCAAAGGAAGCACAAATATGATGTTAAATTTTGGTAGATATGCAATTTTGCATCAACAAAAGTCTTCAACACAATCTGATTAGACACCACACAAACATCATGTATTTTTATGTCTTCATTTTATGCTTCTGATTTTAAAAGTACAGCATTAAAAAATGACTTGGCCACAAACACAAAAAGTGGTGGTAAGATAAGAACAATTGTTACCTGCTTCATGAGAGAAGTGAATGCATCCTTAGGCAAGCCAAACCCAATTGCTGCCATTTCTGCAACAGCCTGGGCCAACCCAGAAAAAAAAAAAATACAAATGATATTGCAGATGATATACTTAAGAAGCAGGTTGAGACAAGTGAGTAACCTCACTGATGATTCACCTCTATAGCAGATATCATTTTGTAGCCCCAAGAGTCCATGGTGTCTTTCCACTCCGGAAATCCCTCAGGTATGACTGGCTCAGCATTCAGTTCCTACATAGGAAGCATGGCAGTTAATGATAGCAGTAAAAAACAACCATCTTAATATTGAGAATGAAGAGAAGATGTGAGACCTGAAAGCGAAACCATGACAGTTAATGATAGTAGTAAAACCATCTTAATATTGAGAATGAAGTGAAGATGTGAAACCTGAAAGCGGGTGTTTGATGGCCGAGGACCAACTCTCCACATGTACCGCCACTTTGGGTCTGGTCCCATGGGAGTGGAGGGTTGAAACTCTTTGGGCATTGCTCTTAACTTGCCTTGCATTTCCTCATCAACCAAGCTACGAGGAACTTCAACTCCTTCAGGTGTTACCCCAACCTGTTGTTGTCATTTACACCAGAACTACTTATAAAACAATGATTCCTTCTCTAACAACAAAGGTAACCTTACAATATATATGCACCACCAGAAAGATGAAAATGCCCCTAATCTTTCATTTATTATTTACCTTTCCCTTGTTTTCTCACTATGAATTTGGCCCCTCTATAGTTTTTATAGATGTGAAAACTGGAAATGGAAAGAATAAAATTGAAAAATAAAATAAAACATCGATGACCGTTCTTTATTCATATGAAAGTAAAGGTAGATGAAAACAATTGAACAAGATATCCTGTCCAGAAGATGCATCAAGGTTGAAAGGCAAAATGGTTAATCAGATGGCCACCAAGGCAGTAGTAGGGATGGATGGTGTACTCATCACAACTCAAATTACTTCTGAATTTCATATTATAAAAGATGGGCAATGATGAATAAGATCAATTAAGAATAAATGATCTAGTATGTTTTTGTACCAAATCTAAAGGATCAGACTCATGAACCAAACACAGCCTTAAAACTAAAAAATAAAAAATAAAAAATAAGCAAGATTGGTACATAGCCTAATTTGGTCATCTCTTCAGAACATAAAGAAGCTAAATAAATAAATAAATATTATAATAATTGTATATCATTTTAATTGGATTCAGTTATTCAATCATTTTATTTCTTCTATTTTTACAGGGACAAAACTGATATTATGAAAATGTAAGAATCTGTTGGTTTATTTTCCCTTCCAATCTCTCCATTTTGGGAAGATTAAAAATGAGGGTTACAAAAAAAATGAATTCTCTCTATTTCTCCCTATTTCCCCCTATTTCCCTTCACTTAAGTTATCCAAACAAGTAAAAATCTTTTTTTTTTTCTCTCTCCAAATCCCTCAATCCAAACATAGTGTAAGACCCAATTTTATTAAAGTATACACCCATTATGATTCATCAATTCTAGTTTAATTATTACTATTATAGTAACTAAAAATTTAACAATAAGCTCAATACTAGCATTGATATAATGATCTAGAAATGAATGCATGATGAAGGTAGTAGTAAAAGAAGAAAAGACCTGGTAATGCAGGTGAGGACGCTCTTGGAGGCGCTTGAATTGTGGTGGGCGTTGGAAATACTTCTCCATCATATCGATGAAGCGATCGTTGTCTTGGGCGGAGCATCTGGGATCTTTGACAAGCAAAGCTCCGGTCTGTGTTAGGGTTCGACTCACCTCCTCACACAGCTTCTGAAGATTTGGATCATCCAACTTCTCTCCTATTTCCCCGCTACATTTAGCTGATTTCTCCAGATACGGTGCTAGATCTATCACCGGCAGCTCCATTCTCTTTCTACGATTATTTTTCTAGAGAGAGAGAAAGACGAATTTTGATTCGGAGCGTTTATCTTGATGATGGCGGGAGAATAATATAATACTTCACCAACAATGGACCGTGGCGCATGTTAGCAGGACTCCGTTGATTGGCTTTGGGATTCGTACTTGTTCTTCTCGGAATCAAACAGCCCATTGCGTGTAGTTCACCCACTCTGCTATACTCCGTTCCGTGTACACCTCCTTTTCTTTTCTTATTTTGACATAATCTAAATAACTCAAAAAAAATTAAAAAGTCATTATTTTATTTAAGTCACATCATCTTATTTAAATCACATCACTTCTTTAGCACATCACATCAAACTCAACTCAAACCCAATCCAAACTCAACAATAAATCAAAAAGTACACTTTTTTAAGACATCCCAAACCAACCTTTACTAGCCTATCACCGTTTATAAATATTTATATTTATTTTAATTTTTTTAATATATAAATTATGTTTTTAAAGATTTTTTTATAAAAAAAATTTAATAATCTTCTCACTAATCATAGTATATAGAAGAAAATTAAAAAGGCTACTACAATAACTATGTATAAACTGTATCTATAATTATTTGTGTGAGGGAATTTTAAACGCTAATTAGAGATTTTGACCAAATCAATAAATGCAAACATGTGGATTGGAAAAAGTTAATAAATACTGATCAAGAGATTTTGACCAAATCAATAAATGCTGAGATTTTTTTTTTAATAAAACATTTAGAATATTAAGATTGAGAGATTGGAGCTCCCATAAGGCGTGGGAGTTTAGAAATCCCATTTTCCTTAATATATTTACAATTATCTATATATATGAATTGCGATTTTTAAATGTCTTTTTTTTTTTAAATGTCTTCTTTTTTTCATTTTTTATATTATATTAAATTTTAATATTTTGATAATAATCATATGTGTTGGACTTTTCAAGAAATTTTTTTTATGCTTGTTCTTAATGCATTAAAATATTATTATAAGGGATAACAATCATATGTGTTGGAACTTTTCAAGAAATTCATATGTGTTGGATTTCAAATAATTTTTTTTATGTTTGTTCTTAATACATTAAAGTGTTATTATGAACGTAAGACTTGGGGGTTAGACTTGTTCTTAATGCATTAAAGTGTTATTATAAGGGATAATAATCATATGTGTTGGGACTTTTCAAGGAATTCATATGTGTTGGATTTCAAATAATTTTTTTTTTTATGTTTGTTCTTAATACATTAAAGTGTTATTATGAGGGTAAGACTTGAGGGTTAAGAGAAGTTAATAAATGCTAATGTTTTTTTTTTAAATTAAAAAATCAAGAAATTTAGATTGAGAGATTGGAACTCCCACAACGCTTGGGATTAAAAACTCCATTTTATTTAATATATAACTAGCCTATCACCCGTGCTATGCACAGGATAATTATAAATATTTATATTTGTTTTAAAAAAAATTTAATATATAAATTATGTTTTTTTAAGATTTTTTATAAAAATAATTTAACAATCTTATAACTAATCATAGTGTATGAGAGAAGTTGAAAAGGGTACTGCAGTAATTATGCACGAGTTGTATCTATAATTATCTGTATGAGGGGATTTTAAATGTTGATTAGAGAATTTTGACCAAATCAATAAATGCAGGTATGTGGAAAGACACGTGGATTGAAAAAGATATGATCTTGATTAGGGGATATATATGTGAATTGTGATTTTTAAATGTCTTTTTTTTGTCTTCTTTTTTATATTATATTAAAGTTTAATATTTTGATAATAATCATATGTGTTGGAATTTTCAATGAATTAAATGTCTTGTGTTTTTTATATTATATTAAAGTTTAATATTTTGATAATAATCATATGTGTTGTACTTTTCAAAGAATTTTTTTTATGCTTATTCTTAATGCATTAAAGTGTTATTATGAGGGATAATAATCATATGTGTTGGGAATTTTGAAGGAATTCATATGTGTTGGACTTTTCAAAAAAAAAATTTATACTTATTCTTAATGCATTAAAGTGTTATTATAAGGGTAAGGCTTAGAGGTTGTGAGAAATTAATAAATGGTAAGATTTTTTTTTAAATAAAAAAAATCAAGAAATTTAGATTGGGATATTGGAACTCTCACAAAACTTGTGGGTTAGAGATAGATATAAATTAATAGATAGATATAGATATAGATATTTATATTTGTTTTAAATTTTTTTTAATATACAAATTATTTGTTTTGGAAAAGGTACTGTAGTAATTATAAGAGAAGTCAAAAAGTCTTGTGGGTTGAGAGAAGTTAATAAATGCTGAGGTTAATTTTTTTAAAAAAACAAAAATTAGAAAATTAGGATTGGCATATTAGAGCTTCCACAGCCTTGGGGTTAGAAACCCCTTTTAATACATAGTATAGATAGATAGATAGATAGATAGATAGATAGATAGATAGATATATCTTTTATTTTTATTTTTATTTTTGTGTGGTTTCTATTCGGGTATTTTTGTTTCAATTTATTTAAGATGGAGTTGTGGATATCTTTTTTTTAAAATTTAATATATCTGTGGTTTCCATTTATTTTTAATTATTATTATTTAAGTAAGTTATGATGTGAATTAGATATGTTATATCCATCTGACTTTTTTTGTTTTAAATTTTATTTAGATAAACTTTTAAGATTTTTTTTTTAGTATCTTTTTTGTTATGTTATAATATAATATATAAAATATAGATAAATATCTATAACTTTAATAAAAATATTATCGATCTTTTGGAGAAGAGAAAAGGAAGTCAAGTTTTAATTTTTTTTTTTTTTGAAAATCAGAGAGAGATTAGAAGGGGAGATTATGAAATATTTTTGTTATTAAATAAATAAATCAGTCAATAGTTTTTTTTAATCTATTTTGTAAATTAAAAATCAATAATTTTGGAAAATTGATTAATTTGTCCCATTAAGTGATTTAAAATTTTGATAGATATACATAAAAGAATACATTATTATATTATTAAATCATAATTTAAATTTAGATGTTATATCTTTTTGAGATCTATAGCTAAATTCTTATCTTTTATTTTTATTTTTATGTGTAACCATAATGTATGAGAGAAATTGAAAAGGGTATTGCAATAATTATGAGAGAAGTCAAAAGGGATTGTGGGTTGGGAGAAGTCAATAAATGCTGAGGTTGGGTTGGGAGAAGTCAATAAATGCTAAGGTTTTTTTTTTTTAAATCAAAAAATTAGAAAATTAGGATTAGGAGATTGGAGCTCCCACAGGCCTTGGGGTTAGAAACCCCCTTTTGCTTAATATATAGTATAGATAGATAGATAGATAGATAGATATAGATAGATAGATAGATATAGATAGGTAGATATATATATTCTAAACTATATCTATATACAAATGTAGTGTAGTTTCTAAAGTCTCTAAACTCTTAAACCTGGCTTCTCATTTAAAGTTGAAACTATCTCTTCTACTTGGCAATCTTAGAAGTTTTCCTTTTCCTTTTTTCTAATTTCTAATAAAAAGTCATTTTTTATATTTTAAAAAATAAAATTTGAAATAAAAAAGATATGGATATGCGTATAGAACTCAAAATAAGATGAACTCTAATTTAAGATAATTCAAATCTAAATTTGTCTTATTTTTTTGAAAACTCCTCCCTACTTCTTCCTCTCTTAGAAGATTTTATTTGATTTTCTCTTTCCATAATTCTTAGAATTTATCTTCAAATTTAAACTATTGAGCCTATCCAATTGAAAGTCATATATTATCTTTTTGCGATCATGTTGATCAAGTGTTGATACTTTTCTGTTTGTGATTTTTGAAATTTCAATATTTTTGTGTTATCCATGTATGCTATAAATGTCTTTTCTCATTCAATTGATTTTCATGTGTGTTTGTTTGTATTACTGATTTTGTATGTGTGTATATGCTACACTAAAAAAATGTAATATTCTTCATTTTTTTTTTTCCTTCTTGGATTGGACATAAAGAAAAGGAGTCCCTCAATAGCACGATGGTTAGAAATGAAATACAGAAACAACCAATAAATTTATTTATTTATTTCATTATGATGTGGCTTGAGCATTTTTATTTATTTATTTATTGAATGTTTAGTATGATTTATATTTTATACGATAATTTTTTAAATGAATATTACTATCTGTTCGTTATGTTTCTTCTCATTAATGGGGTACTTTTATTATTGAAATACCTTGAATATACACAAAGACACATTTTTGTATTTATTGAGAAAAGTATGAGTTTGATTTGCATTAGGAATTTAAATAGTGTTCATATACGTTTGATTTTTGGCAGATTGTAATTTAAATTGTGTTCATATAAATTCTTTTGGTTGTAGTATTGTTCTTTTGTTTTTGTTTTTGTTTTTTTTTTTTTTTTTTGACATGTCTTACTTTGAGATATGGTAGGAAATGGTTTTTAATGGTACTACTGTGGATGGTACTATGAGTGTTCCAATCAACATTTAGGCTTGGTTTGGCTTGAACTAAATAAGCCAAAAAGTCAAAAAGTCACTATCTTATTTAAGTCACATCATCCTATTTAAGTCACATCACCTCTCTAACACATCACATCAAACCCAACCCAAACCCAACCCAAACCCACCAATAAGTCAAAAAGTGCACTTTTTTAGAACACCCCAAACCAACCCTTAATCTTTCATGTTTTATTTTGTTTTACAAAATCCAAAATATATATGTACATACTTGGTTTGAAGATCGGAAATATTATGTTTTGAAATGAAAATTCTACCATACTAGACATGATTTCAATTCTTTTGTTTTTCTTTATAGTTTTTAATTTAAGATTAAAATTTAATTGTCTTCATTACTTCTTTAATTTCTTAGATTGCCAGAATCTATGAAATTTAATACTATCTTTTGTTTATGATTTTAGTGGATAAATAATTCAATAAAAATAAAGTTTAAGATGGTTAAAAGTATATTTTGATAAGTATTTGTAGTGTTCCATCAATAAGATAATGCAAGTTTACCATTATATTAACAACACATGTTAGTTTTATTTTTATTTTATGTTATGAAAAAATAAAATCAATAATTTTACACATAATACAACTAAATTTATTTTGGGTGGAGTAAGGGGAAATTAATTAATTTTATGTATATTATAAAATCATAACACGTATTAAGTTATTTGTGCATTAAACTCATAATTTTTTTTTTAAAAAAAAATTATAATTTTACACAACTTTTAAATTTACAAATAATACTCTATTTGGTTTGGAGTTTTCAAAAATAGTTTTTTGAGTTTTCAATTCGTATTTTTATATTTTCAGTGATTTTTTAAATATTTTTATTTTTATTTTTTAGATCCACTTAATCTTGATATATTTAAAAGGTATAAAATTTGTACAAAAATCTTTAAAAATTTTATTGAATACAAAAAAATACGAAAATGTATTGAATTTTTTTATTTATTTATTTATTTTTTTTTGTATTTGGTGAATTTTTTAAAAGTTTTTTTTAATATAAATATTATACTTTTTAAGTGTATCTAGATTAGGTATATCTAGAAAAATTTAAAAAACTATGTAAAATATTAAAAAAATTACTAAAAAATAAAGCTTAATTTTGTAAAAAGTGAGTTTAATCAAAAGTTTTATATAAGAGAAACAAAATAGTAAAAAAAATAAAAAGAAAATGAGTATAAATATATATGGACAAAAAACATGGATCCCGTGCATAGCACGGGGTGAATGCTAGTTCTAAACTATTGAATTGTTAGCATTTGCCTCTATTTAAATAACCATAGCACAATAAAGCTATGGAGGCATTAGGTCTCTCCATAGTGAGCTAATATGCCCCTTCTGTCTTCAAGGCTTCGTTGGAAAAGCTAAAGACTCCATTGAAAATTTCAGACTTAAATTTAAGATTAATGTTTTGGAGCTCGAAAGTTCGAAAATTATAAAGACATTTCAGAATATTTATTTAAAATATAAATTGTCATTTATAATTTATAAAATTATAAATATTTTTTTGTTATAATTTTTTATTTAACAGAATTAATTTTTAAAAAAATCATAATTACACTTCTATACAATAATAAAATTACTTAAATTATGAATTAAAACATATTTTTAACATCATTAAAAATTGTTAATTAACTTGATAATATATTAATAAAATGGGTGATTTGTTATAAAATTAAAAACTTCTGAAGTGAAATATAATTTTCAAAACTATGCGAGGCGATTTATATTTTAATCAAATATCAAAAAAATGTATTTATAATTTACCCATTTAAAATTAAATTTATTCACTCCTTGAGACTTCGATTAAACCATGGTGCTTCATTCACACTCCTTGAGACTTGGATTGAACCATGGTCCTTCATTCACACGTTGGAACTTCCACTGCAGCACCGCCTCATCTTTTGTGCTTCATTGTGTTTACAATTTTTTTAGTTGGAAAATTTTAAATATATATAAAATTTATAAAAAAAAATTGATAAAAATAATTCGGAAATATCATTATTATAATGATATTTTGTTTTCTAGTGAAAAGTTTATAATAAATCAAATTGTTATGTATGAAAATTATATATAAATAAAAAATTTATATAACATTACACTCCTTTTAGATGGAGAGATTTGGTTAATAGTATGACTTATCTTTTTTTATTTTTTCATGTTAATATATCTTTTTAATTTTTTACTTTTTCTCTATTTGTTTATATTCAATTCTCTGCTAAATTAAGTAGAAAATGAACTAACTAAGTAAGGGTATTTTAGTAATATAATCATTACATTTAACAGTGATAATCACTTACATTTGAAAAGATAAAAGGGGTGCAGTGTGATTTCAATAATATTCCAGGGATTTATTGTAATTTAATTATTAAAAAATTGGAGACAGACAAAAACATGAAAAATAAAAAGGAAATCTATTAGAAAATCATAGATTAATAAATAAAAATTTGTTCTCTATTTTCATTTCCATGTTGCTCATTCTAAACAATGTATTTAAAAAATTATCTTTTCTATTTTTAATTAAAAAAATAGAAAATCTTATTATTTAAATTAGATATACCGTTCGGAATTGATTTTTGACAACGTGACTCGGTAAATTAACAACATTATTACAAATTTAGATTTGCAAACTTAGAATTTATTTAGAAAAAGATATTGACAATTTAAATTCATTTTATTCATAAACTCTCTAATATAAAAATACATATTCAGAATAAATTATAGATTGATAAGGGTGGGTGCATAATATTTTTTATAAATTAATAACCAAAAAATGAGGTACGGACAAAGAAGTTGCTACGGCGTAAAAAATGATAACAGAAATATACAAATGCTCTACCAAACAAATCAAACCATATATGTATATTACATATGAACCAATAAATATAAAAAAAATCTGTGATTAAATAATGTTTTTAACATAAACATGTACATAATCACTCTCATATCATTCCTCTCTGGAACTAACTAAAAAAAAGAATTAAAAATCCTTCATCACACTCCAACAAATAATCCCAAATAATTCCACATATACATGTATGTTTGTTTTAAGAATCGGAGATCTAGTGCTTCATGAGCGCGAGAAGTGACAAAACAATCGAAGAGAAGAAGATAGCTACAAATATCGGCAATGAGTAAGCAAATCCAGCGTCCATTGACTGTGACGGTGCTGGAGCCATTTCGAAGTCTTGCGACGATCTAATAACAGAGAAGATAGCGATGACCAAGAAAACTGTTAAAGCCTTGAATGAGCTCAATTGGGCCATTGTAGATCAGAGAGAGAGAGGGAGAGAGAGTGTTTCTCTATGGAGATTAAATTTGAAACAGAAGAGATAGTAGCAGTAGTGATACTTGTAATAGGATGGAAGATAGTGAGGCAAGAGGGAGATATATATAGGAGAGGGATTTTCAAAGTAGGGTTTAGATTTTTGAAAAGACTCAAATTAAATGATGAGTGGAGTTTTTTTTTTTTTATTTGGAAAAAAAAATTAAAAATTAAGATTTGAATAATGAAGTTAGTAGGATTTAGATTTTCAAAATAGGGTTTAGGTTTTCAAAAAGGCTCAAATTAAATGATGGATGGAGGTTTGTTTTTTAAAAAAAAAAAAAATCAAAAAATCAGAAAATTAGGATTTGTATATTGGAGCTCTCACAGGCCTTGGGGATTAAAAACCCCCTTTTGCTTAATATATAGTATAGATTTAAATTTTTTTTTAACATACAATTCTAGGGCTGAGCAAGGAATCCGTGAAATCCGTAATCCGATCCAGTCTAGTCCAATCCGATAGGTTTTGATTGGTTTTTTGAATACGTGGTTCGGTTTCGGATTGAAGAATTAAAAATCCGTAGTCCACGGATTGGTTCCGGATTGAACCTCACGGTTCCGGATTGGAACCGATCCGGACCGTGTATAAATAGTCTATATTTTTATTATACATCATCCCCCATAGTATCTTCTCTTATTCCATATAAAACCTAAACTCAAACCTCAACCCGCATAATATCTTCTTTTATTACTTTTATTTGTTAGTTTTTAGTTTTAATTTGTAATGGTCTAAATAACTATGGTGAAACCAACTTTCTTATGGTTGTTTAAATTCTAGAATAGTATGTCGCTATTATAGAAAAACATGTTGCTATTGTGGAACTAATATAACGCTATATTTATGTTTTTATTAAATTAAAGTGTTATATATATATATTTTTTTGTTATTTAATTACGTAAATCCGTGGTCCTAAACCGATCCAATCCGTGTTTAAATGGATTGGTTCAGATTGGTTCCATAATTTAAACGGATTGGATTGGTTCCAATTTTTCAGGAACCGTAAATAATGGATTGGTCTTGGTTTTATCCCAATCCGGTCCAATCCAGACCATACTCACCCCCATACAATTTGAACCAATTTAGTGGGCTGAGGTTGGGGTTATTTTAATTAAAAAAATAAAATAATTTTAGAAGTTAATAAAATAAAATATTATATTTAAATTATAATTTTTTTTTCTTACAAAGTTAAAATAATAAAAAAAAAATTCATCACAAATGACACTTTTTAACTCAAATTAAAATAATTAAAAAGTTAAAAAATCAAAAAACTAACCTACTTTCTAAATGAAGGCCAAATATGGCCTTGTTTGGGTTATTGGTAATTTTAGTTGATTATTTAGTTTTTTTTTTTTATTATTATTTTAGCTTAGTTAAAATAGTTGAAATCATAAAGATATTTTTTTATAATTGATTTGATAATTGTAAGAGAAAAAATAAAATAATTATGAGTTAGATATAACATTTTATCTTATTGGCTATTCTAGCCTTAATGGGCTATTTTAGCACAATTCTCCTCCCAAACAAGACCTATATATGCCTAAACTCAGTTTTAAAAAAATGGATAAATTATAAATATATTAGATGAGATTTACTTGATATACAAATTCTCTCTAATAATTTTAGAAATTATAAATATTCTATTATTAGAATTTTTTATTGAGAAAATTGTTAAAAAATTCAATCTAATGTATAATTCATTAGGTCTAGTGGATATTTTTATATTGGTGAGAGGTCTATGCTTTATGAAATAATTTAGTGAGAAGCTATTTTGTTTGTTTTGAAGGATATTTTGTTTTCAATATTACTCCTTAATTTAGTAACTTTTTTTACTATTTGTTCAAATTTATATCAATCTGTTCAAAAATATTTTTCTATTTGTTCAATTTTTTTCCCCTTATTTGTTCAAATATCGGTCTAAATTTTATTTCTGTTCAATTTTTCCTCTGAATTCTATTTGTTAAGTTTTTACCTATTCAAATCTTTGTTATCGAAATACATTAAACCACTATATGTTCAACATCAACAAATTTATATCCAAACATATATGTTCAACAAGAGATCTAAACAGATTAAAAAAAGAACTAATCTGTTGAACATTTTCATTCTCAAACACACACCCACACACATAAATGATCCATTATCTACACAAAATTAAGTTCCCAAAAATCAAAGAAGCAAAAGGCATTTTCTAAGAAACAAATCCAAAAAAAAAAAAAAAAATTGAAATACAAAAATTTTCTAAGAAAGAGAGAGGAAGAGAGAGAGAGAGATACAAAAGTGTTGTAAAGAGAGAAGCAAATCCATTCTCGGTCTTCAACACCTTCTTAGCCCGTTCGGAACTCGAGTCCCACGTGTTATTAGGTCGGATTTGGAGCTCATCCTCGCTGTGGGCATATCAGCAAGTGTCCTTGTGGCTACACGACCCGTTCAATCGCCAGAAGTAGAAGTAGAGGCTCGTCTTCCACAAAAGGTGCACAACTTCTTCTTCTTCAGTTCTCTCGTTTCTCGACTGGTTCGAATGAGACAATTGGTTGAAGATTGGACAGCTCTAATTGTTCTAGGGAATTTGATGGGTTGGTTCAGTGGAATCGCGGTCGTTGATAGGAAGGAATTGTTAGACGAAGGAACTTAGGGTTTTGTTTGGAAGGATTTGGTTATTTGAAGATGTTGCCATTGATGAACACTTACGCTATGTTTGGATTGAGTGATTTGAAGAGAAAAGAAAAGAAATAGAGTGATATGTATTTCTTTTATTTGTTTGGATAACCTAAGTAGAGAGAAATAGGAAGAAATGGAGAGAAACTCATTTCTCTTATAAGCCTCATTTTCAATCTTTCCAAAAGTGGAGAGATTGGGAGAGAAAAGAAACCACTATTTTTATAATATCAATTTTGTCCCTATAAAAATAAAAGAAATAAAATTATTGAAAATATAAAAAGGTTATTTTAGTAATATAACATAAAATAATTTCTTTTCTTTTCTCTTAATGAAATCTAACCAAACAAGAATGAGATTAAGTCCAAAAGGAGTTTGCACAATTCATTCCTCCTTATCATTAAGTAGCTCAAAGGAGTGGCAAAATTTGATTCACAAACCATCAATGAATGCAATTTCATTGCATGATGGCCTATGAACCAAAGGGTGCAAGTTCAACAAATGCAACAAAACAAGACTCACAAAACCACCTCCCTATCATAAATGATCAAGGGAAGTAGTTAACAATAAATCTTCAGCCATTTGCATCACTCATGAGTATGAAATGACTTAAGATTCAAGGGTTCAATTAACGTCCGATTGAACCCAAACCAAATTATTATCTTGCTATTTTTTAGTCACCAATTTCATTACTCCATTTTAGTTACATTTCAATTCTTTAATCGATTAAGTCCAAAAGTGAGTTTAAGTCCTCTAAAGGAGAGAAGTGTCAAACCAAAAGTTAGCTTAAGGCATGAGAGAGATGTCATGCCGTTGATAATGAACCCCTAAAAGGGATTAAACCATTAAGCATGACAACTTTAATCTCAAGCTTAAAAGAACAATAGGTTTGAAACAACTCTCAAAGCAAAGCAAAAGCCAAGAAAGGAGGGAGGTTGCAGAGGTGATTAAAGGTGATCACAAGTAAGAAAAGCATGAAATAAATGCTATCAACTCAAATAGGATGGTGCACCAAACCCATGAGAACAATTGCACTACAAGTATGCAATACAAGGTTCAAATGTAATGAAGTCCTAAAATAGTGCTAAATAAGTCCTAAAACATGCTGAAATTAAGACAAAAAAAACTAGAACAATAAGCTAAAATATCGAACATGCTAGGCTAGTAACCAAGACACAAGGAAGGGAAGTTAACCCCTCCAATTTTGGACTTCAAAAAAACATTTTAGCCACTGAAATAACTCTGAAAATTAGTGTTTAAAAGCTCAAAAAAAGATAGTGTAAATGTGGGAAATATAAGGAAATGGCCTTGAAGGCAAGATGTAAAGAAGGGTGAACCACCTCTCAACCCTTATTGGCCTTAAACCACAAGTTTCAGCCCAAAGATACAGAGTTTATACAGCCCAAAAATAGTGGTAAAACAGTAAGAAAAAGAGTAAATAAACCAAGAAGAGAAGCAAAGCTTTATACCTCTTGAAGAGGAGAACCAATTCTAGGCAACAAATCAAGGTAAACACACCCTTAAGAACTCAAACTAGGCTCAAAGGTACCTCAGCTCAAAGATGGAGAGGTTTGGTTAAGAGTGTATAGGCAAAAGCTTACAAAAAGCTAAGAAATTGTAAGAGGAAAGAGAGAGAGAGAGAGAGAGAGAGAGAGAGAGAAAGAATTTTTGCTCTAAAAATTCCAACCTTGAAAATGGAAGGGGAGGCCTCCTGTATATAGAAAAACATCACACTCCCTCAGAAATATCAATACATACACGTGTAAGAAGGTACATGCTTCTGTGCCAACATCTGGCAAAAAAATATCTACAAAACACACTTGTGGCCGGCAGGCCACTAATGGTGGCCGGCAACCAGAATCAGTGACCGGCAGCCAATAGAAGAGGTCAGCAAACTACAAGAGGTTGCATGCTTGAAAAACTCTGGTTTTGGTCCAAAAAACAGGTGTGTACGGTTTGAAAGGCTCAAAGCTGTGGCATTCTAGTGAGGACCCTGAGCACCTAACAAGCATATACACTCATCATTGGGTGTGCAAGCGGTGACGTCCAAGTCATGAGGGCGGTCAAAAATGAGATGTCTACAGCAAGTTTTGAAAAGTCCTTCACAAATCTGCGGTAGTAACCAGCAAGCTCTAGAAAACTTCTAACTTCAGTCATAATAGTCAGTCTAGGCTAGTCTACAATAGCTTTAATTTTCTGTGAGTTCGCTGATATGCCATCCTTGTTGATTACATGCCCCCATAAATGTCACACAATCAAGCCGGAATTCACAGTTGGAGAATTTTGCATACAATTTTTTTTCCCTCAACATCTGTAACACAGTTCTCAAGTGATTTTCACGTTCTTCCCTGCTTTTGGAGTAAATCATATCGTCAATAAAAACAACAACAAACTCATCAAGAAATTGTTTGAATATCCTATTCATTAGGTCCATGAATGCTGCAGGTGCATTAGTTACCCTAAACGGTATTACCAAAAACTCATAGTGTCCATATCTAGTCCGGAAGGCAGTTTTCTGTATGTCTTCTGCCTTAACTTTCAATTTGTGGTATCCGAATCTAAGATCAATTTTGGAAAACACTTGGGCTTCTTGAAGTTGGTCAAATAGATCATTTATTCGGTGTAATGGATATTTATTCTTGACAGTTACTTTGTTCAATTCTCGATAGTCAATGCATAACCTTGAAGACCCATCTTTCTTCTTAACAAACAAAACTGGAGCACCCTAAGGTGAAGTACTCGGACGGATAAACTTCTTGTCTAGCAGTTCTTGTAATTGGATTTTCAATTCTTTCAATTCAAAAGTTGACATTCTGTAGGGGGTTTTGGAGATAGGTTGTGTTCCAGGTAATACCTCAATGGTAAATTCAATTTCTCTATCAATCAAATCACTACGTAGTTCATTTGGAAATACATCGAGAAATTCATTGACTACAAGGATGTTTTCTAAGAAGATTAAGCAGTGATTAGTTAAGTTAATGTGTAATCAGTAGGTAATCTAATTTAAATCAATTAAAAATGGAGAAACTTGTAGAATTTGCTAGGCTTTGAGGAAGGGAACTCAATGTTTTTGCTAGAGAATTGAGGGAGAGCCTTAGGAGAGTTCTAAGAAGAGAAGAAGAGAGAGATTCCAGAATTCATCAAGGAACTCATCAATTGAAGAACTATAGGTAAATTTCCAAATCAATTCTTATAAATAATCCTTCTACTACTTGAAATCAAAGAAGAAATTAGTATGTGATTTGAATGATTTAAGGAATAGATTGAACATGAGCTAGGTTAATAAACATGGAAAATAATTTTAAAATTTCCTCAAATTGAGTTTGATTTTTAACACTTTGATATATTTGGGTTTCATATTTCCATGCACCATGAATTCTGACAAAATTTGAGCTATTCAATTTCATATTTTGAAGAGAATAAGGAAAGTTTTATAAACATCAAGTTCGTGAACATTTTGAGTTTAATATTGTAATCAAAGAGATTTTTTATTCAAATAATTTGATGATTGATCATGTTTTTATGTTTATTAATGAATTTTCATAACTTTTGATGAAGTTTTACATGAGTTTTGGCAAGAAGTTTAAGCTTTGAACACGATAAAATTTTTGGACTGCCACTTTTCTTCCCAGAACCACACGTGCAGCCAGTAACTCGGAACAAAGTCTCCAATTCTAAAATAACCGCACATGCGGTCCACACGTGTGGCAAGGGCTTCTGCACGTGCGGAAAACAAGGATCTGTGTTTTGTTTTTCTTTCGACCTCTTCGATCCTCCGGACACCCTTATGCACGTATTAAGACTAATCAGGAAGTAAAACATAATTAGAAACCGACCTTAATTAAACTAAATAGAAAAAGGAAATTAAATTCAATTGATTGCTTTCACTTTATCTATGTTGTGTATATGTTTTGTAGGTCAAATCGACAAGAAGTATTACTAGAACGAAGCCATATGTGAGTAATATCTTTGTAAAGATATTTTCATAAAGTAATTTCTGAAATGTTATGATATGATATGGTTTATGAATTTGTATTTTGGATTTGAATAAATGAGTTTTCCATTTTTGTTATCTATTGTGGCATTCTTTAGTGAGTCTTAGCCTTGGAGGACATTTATATGCCTTGGCTTTCGGAGATCTCCCTTTAGTTTCCAACCCGTCGTGGTTGTTCTGTTCTGTTCTGTTCTGGACCCAAGCGGTCATTATGTTTAGCTCTATCAAATGTGCCACATACTTTGTTTAGTTATGAATGCTTTGATAAAGATTTCTATGTTTTTACAAAATGTGATATGTAAAATGTCTTGAGAATGCTTTTAAGAATATTTGAATCTCATTCATTAACCTCTTTACAATGATGTTACTCATTGGGCTTTAGCTCACCTCCTTCCCCTATATGTATGCAGATGCGCAACATGAGGATCAACCTTAGAGTCTGCATTTGGTGTACCCTTTTTGAGAAGCCCTTGAAGATGTGCCTCCGTGTCAAGGCCTATGTTTTTGTTTTTTTGTAAAGTGTTGTTGTTATAAGTCATGCACTTGTGTACTTATAATATGAATGTTTGTACTCTATGTAATTATTTAAGTTTAAAGCAATAAGATGGTCGTATATTTCTGTTGTTGTCGCGACCCAAACCCGCCCCTATAAGTTTGGCGTCGTAATCGGCCAGTAATCCGAGATTACCAAAGGCCTTCCTGTATAATAAAAAATAATTGAGGCTAGAGGAAGCAATATACAAAAACACCAATAGTCCAATGAGCTATGCATCTATATGAACAAATATATTTACATGCAAAAACGTTAATTTACCCACATTCAGTACATAACTTGTAAGTTAACATCTTATACATAACATATGCACATAACAAAAGTGTGCTTCACAATCAAAAGCTTGACAACGGCCTTCTAGGCCTAGCCTCAACTCTGAGGCACTCAAAACCACGCAGTAGGCTTCAAAACGGTGGCTCGACTAAAGACTCCTTCTAGACTTATCTTCCAGAGCGCTCACCTATACATATATATATATATATATATAAATAGTGAGTTAAAACCCAGTGAATAATATTAAAGTAAAGGGGTTAGTAAACAAATTCCAAATATATCATATCCGTAAAATAAATCATGACACAATCATTCATATCAATCTTATATCAGAACATAACATAATGGTACATCTCACAGAACATATCACATATCGTCTTCTAACTAGAGTAATCGGTTCCGGATACTGATTAAGCACATACCACCACAATGAAATGGCTAACGAGATCTCGTATCACATAGATGTCATAGACCCGCATTTACATGCTGTCCCCCATGACTTGGGACTAACCGTGGATGTCATATTAGGTTCGCAAATAGGATATTCATTCATATAATCAAGATAGCATTTCAAGAAACCATAGCTTATCGATAACAGTTAAAACATAATTTATATCAACATATCTTTACAGAAATGTTACTCACAGTGGGCTTCCAGAACGGTTGGTCAAGCAGTCCTTGACTCATGACCTACAATCACAAATATGCACAGCACGATACACAATCATCTTAAACATATTTAGTTCACTTAAACTTTTAAATATAGATGACTAAAATTAGGAATTAATTAGATCATTAATTTCCTTTAACCTCTAATTAAAACATGTTTAGTCATGTATTAACCAAACTAATTAAATATAAATAATCTAATCATATACCAACTCTTACTAAGTTCACTGTTACAATATTAAACTTAAATTAGGCTCATACACATTAAATTACAATTATTCAGTCATGTTTAAATTACTGAATCAGAAACTTATAAACATATAAATTTCACAATTCAACTTCGATTTCAAGCAAATCAAGACCCAAATAATTAATTTTCACATTTATTTCCATAATCTTAAGCCTAACTCAATTTCAATTGAATTTAATTAATTCTCAATTAAGGCTTAATTTGACTACATCTAATTTTATGAACCCAAATCAATTTTTTAATTGAATTCTTATAAAGCTCTAAATATCAAATTAAACCCATTCTTCCATTTTTGAAACTCAATTTCATGAAACATCCATTTTCTTGAACCCAAGCTCTAATTCATGTTTAATCTCTTCTCAAACTCCATGAATCATGTTTGAAAATAAGTTTAGAAACAATTGTTTTGTTCATGGATTCTTGAAAACATGATATGCATGTAAGGATCATGCAAACTAATAGGTGTTTGAACTAAAATTATGCCGTGCATGTTGAGTTTTAAGTATGTATTCTTCTAATTCCTCATTTTATAATTATATAGACCCGACTCTAATATTTACTTCATGAATTGAAATGTTTAATCTTAAAACTTGCATACTTAAGCTTAAAATCCTCAATTCTTATGAAAAATTACTTCATTTTGTGAATCCATGCAAGAGAATGAATGTATGTTCATGAATATTTAAAAATCTTGACATGCATGTATACATTTTCCATTTATATCAACATCTCTTACACTCAAGTTTAATTCACCTCATCAAGTTTATATTCTTCTTAAATAATCTAGAATTCCATAATTATGAATGTGATTCTTCAAATTGGTGAGATACAAGCAAGGAATTCTTACCTAGATTAGTTAGAAAATTGAGTTGAATTCCTACTTTTCCTTCAATTTTCTTCTTTCTCTAGGTGTTCTTTTCTTCTCTTTCTTTTTCTTCTTTTCTTGGGTTGAGTTTACACTCTCAAGTCTCTCTTCCCCTCTCTCTCTCTCTCTCTCTCTCTCTCTCTCTCTCTACGTGTATAGTGTGAAGCCATCCAACAAGACCCACTAGCTCTCTCATCTAAATTCATTTGATGAGTATGAAAGACACTAGGCTCAAATTAAATAGATTAACAAATTAAGTAAAATTACCTAAGGCTAAGAGATTAATTAAGATTAATTTGACTCGAAGTAAATTAGTCTCAACATCTTAAAATCTTAATTACACTAAATTAAATTATACTAATGTGTATTAAGCTTTAATTCTTATTCAATTATTTAATTCCACCCTATTAAAATTAGCGAATCAGACGAAATCAGTTTTCAATTAAACGTCTCAAATGGCTCTAAAAATTCCTATTAACATATCCATATACCCAATTTCGGTTTCTGAACCCATTATGGTCGTCAATTTCAGTCCCGAAGTTGTAGCCTCACCAGATATTTTCAAATTAATTCGTATTATCGCATAATTAAATAAAGATAATTGTGACACGCATTTTGGAGTTGTTACAGTTGTATCATATACGTACTACTCAATAGACTAGATTATTTTTTGTATGCTTCCACTTCAGGCACCATTACATTAAATATTTTGTGATTGGTCAGGTTAGGCCGTAGGTAATCTATGATTACTGGTTGGTCACATCTCTAACCTCTAGGAGTGGGTTAGGATCGTGACAATTATGATGAAAAAATGAATAAAATTGATTGTATTTTAGTGAACACCATGTATGATATCAATGCGTAGTGTGAGTGTGGACAACTTGTTCAATGTTATTCCTAAATAAAATGAAAACGTAGTTGCAAGAGTCAACATTGAAGATGTGCGAAATGTAGGTTGATTGTTCTAGAAAAATAGAAGTGTACCCAAAACCTCATCTGAATGAATATGTGTATACTTTGAGGAGTAAGAGAAGATGAGTGAGCCCACTTGAAGCCTACTTCCACCACAAGCCTCACCACTATTCCAGCCACCAGCCCTATATTCTTCGTAGCCACTAGCTCTATTATTGCCCCAATCAAACCCCCGACCACTATGTGGACGTTGTGTGTGTGTGTGTGTTTTTTTTTTATTTTAAATATTAGAGTGCGTTTCCACACATTGTACTGAACTCTAACACCCCACATCGAATGTGAATCATATGATCCATAGTAATAACAAATCAGTTATCCCACAAGTTATTAAAAATAGATCGATTCACGACAAAGAGTCGCCACTTAGATTGAAAGAGTCACTCCCGTAGGGGATTGAGGCCTCGTGATTAGCTGTGGAAGAGACTGGAGGAGATGAGGTTGTTAGCATGGAGCGGCTAGAATTTTTTATTATATAGTTCGTAATCCCACATTGAAATTGAAAAATCTAGAAACCCTAGATGTTGATTTGTGATTATGTACCAATTTTAAGCAGAATATAACAATCCCAATCAAATAATCAAAGACAAATCGACACAACGATTTTACGTGAAAAAATCACAATTGGACACCTCCAACTGTGATTAAAAAAACCACGGGCAACAGCCACAAAACAATCCACTAAGAAGATTTAAAGGAATTACACAGGTATACTCTCAATTACCTAGTGAATCCACGCCTAATTGAACCAACCTCTATGTGTCTCTTCCAACCCCGTCTTCACCTCGGAATTGTCTTTACAATGAGCCACTTCAGAATCCACCGAAGCTTCAGGCTCGAATTCTTCAGAATCCACCGAAGAACAACTCTCTCTCTCTTGTATATAACAAACAAAACCTTTGATGTACTCTCTTTAAACCATGAGTTGAATATTCAATAAAACATCAAAGAAAACTAACAAAATATCCCCAGATATAAACCTTAAGAACCAAAAAGAAGATCTGGAGGAATTAATTTAGTTTTGGGAGAAAACCAACTACTTATAGAAAACCAAAGTAATTCTAGGTTTAGAAGAAAACCAATTTCTTAAAGAACTCCAAAGTAATCCTAGTTTTGGAAGAAAACCAATCTCTTATAGAAATCCTTGTCAAATGAGATTGTCAAGAATAAAACCTAACAATCTCCCCCCTTTGGCAATATCGTGACAAAACACACCTAACAAAAAAAATCTTAATCACCCCAACCCATTACAACCAACAAAAACAGACTTCTTTCTCAAGAGCCAACAAAAACAAACTTCTTTCTCAAAGTCATGATCTGCAAAACAACTATTAGTGCCACAATCTCCAAAATAATTATTAGTCCCACAGGAGTATATGAAAAATAAACATATGACTAGATTATCTTGAAGCATGAGATGGAAAACATGAATAGATGCGGCTTGAAGATTTTAAGAATATGTAGCATGGATAGATGAAAACTAAGACTTATGCACCTGACACATGACATGAATACATGAAATCCTAAGACACACCGAACAACATTAATCCCCATTTTTTTTTTTTCATGAATTGACAAAGGAAGCTCAAACAATAAAGAAGTCAATGCAAAGCAACATGCAAACCAACTAATGCCAATCTCTCGTACCAAACAAAACAAAGTGTTCATGCTAACAAACTCTTACAATGATAAACCAAACTCCCCCTCACTAAAAACAATGAACAAGAAAAAAAATGACAAAAATAATATGGTGGAGCAAGCAAGAAATTTTATATTTGTACCTTGAAACACACAAGATTATCCAAAAAGCACAATTACTTGAAAACACAATGTGCACAGCCTTTAGAAAATTCCTCATAAAAGAAAGTGATGCATTATGTGAAAAGCATAGATCCCATGAGAAAAGTGTGTATGTGACTCTTGGAGTTCGACAAACACGAGATTCAAATCCTAGTAGTGATCTGATAGCTGGACCTCCGACAAGAGAATCTAAGCACAACTAAGGAACGTCAAACCACTAGGAATCAATGGGTATTTGGTGAGTAAAGACGGAGGCTCCCCCTCAATCAATGAGTCTTTTTTTTCACATTTTTTTTCTTTTCTTTCTTTTGCATCTTTTTTTTTTCTTTTCTTTCTTTTGCACATTTTTTTTTCTCTTTATTTTGCACACTTATTGGCGGCTGACACGCTCAAGAGTATGGAAACCGAACCAGAGAAGCATGGATATAATAAGGATGGTCTGGTTGGTGACTCTGAAGTAGCCTTTTCCTCATGGCTGGACTACAAAGAATAGAAGGGAAAGTCATGGAGATGCAAAAAGATGGAGGGTGGTTAAGAGACTCAACATCACCCATGATATGCTAATATAGGTCAATTCCTCTAGAAAAGCAAAAGATACAATGCCAGAAGTCCATAGAAAAAAAAATGATTACTAAGATGGAAGACTCCAAAATTTGCTAATCCAAGAGTGTGTACAGAATGAGAAATACTAATCAAAAAACACACACTCCAAAATGAGTAATGACCACAGAAAGTACACACATGGTAACATGTAATGGATATTCTCATCAATTCCAATATGCACCAAGGACCACTCAAAAATTTTAAGCTTGTAATACCATACTAAGAAAATCTTTTTGGATTTTTTTTATTTTTTTAAATTTTTTTTCTTAACCAAAGCAAGACAAAAAAACGAACACATACACATTTTTTTTTTTAAACAAAACAAGTCAGAAAACGAACAAGCACACATAAACCCCAAAACTAAAACAAATAAATAGATTAACACAAGTCAAGTTTTCTCACCCAAACCGCTTTAGTATAAACAAAGTTGTGAGCATTGCGGTTTTTGGGTGGTGTCTTGACGTTGTGGTTCCCTTCCCTTTCAATGAGAACCCGTCTTGACATGGTTTCCAACTTCCTATTCATATGTCTATGCAAATACACTCTCTCATGCAACTTATAACAATAAGGGCGAATATGACCATGCATACCACAATGATGACAAATAAAAACAGGATGTATAGGGTGTACCTTTTTTTCTTTTACCTTACCAACTCTAGGAAGTTTGAGAAATCCATCCTTATGTTGAATTTTTTGTTCTCTTTTTCCTTGAGTTCTTGTATCATGAGATGTAGATGCACTCTGTTTTTGCTTTTTGTTATCACCAAAGCCAATGCCACTCTTGTCACAACTCATTTGTTGAGACCCAATGATATCCTCCAAAGTCTTTGATCCTTTGTTCCAAAGACCAATGGTAGCCATAGCACACTTGAGCTCTTTCTCTTTCTTGATCAATAGTTCTTCCAAAGCAACTTGTGACATCTCGAGAAATTCAATCTTTTCTTTATCCATGGCATGGGTTTCCAGTAGCTCATTCCTCTCTGTCTCACAAGTCAATAGTTTTGCACAAAGAGCTTGTCGATCATCAGCTATCTTGATGGCATCAATCCTGGCCTCGGAAATCTCCTCCTTAAGTTTGACATTCTCACTTTCACATACTTTGAGTTTCTTTGTGAGTTGTCATTCAATTTGAACAAATTAAAAGACTTTTTATACAACTTTTCATAAGCTTGCTCAAGCTCTTCATGATCACTCTCCGAGGATTCATCATCAGTGGTATTCTCAACTGACCTCTTCGAAGACTCTGTTTGTCCTTCAGTTTCGGAAGCCGCCATGAAAGCAAGAAATTGTTTATGCCCCTCTTCGCCTTGATCTTCATCGTCACTTTCATCTTTATCAGATTCTGATTCATCATCCCAAGTGATAGCAAGGGCTTTCTTCTTTCTCAAACGAGTGGGGCATTCTGAAGCAAAGTGGCCAAGTCCTTGGCATTTATAGCATTGGACACTTTCAGAGTTCCCTTGTATCGTTCATTTTTCTTTCTTGGTTATAGGATTAATTTTGAGTTTATCTTTGCCTTTGGATTTATAAGTATGAGTAGATTCCAAAAGTTTAGGATTCTTTTTCAAAAAAAGATTTTTTGAATTGTTTTACAAAAGCATCCATAATCTTGGAATCTATCTCACAATTCTCATCAGAATCCTCTCTAACTTTATGAGCACTACTAAAAGCAATATCTTTTTGTTTCTTTTTGAAATTCCTGTGTGCCTCATAAGTTTGGAGATTTCTAACCAACTGATCCAGCTTGAGGTTGTCAACATCTTGAGCCTCCTTAATAGCTGTAACTTTTGGTTGGAACCGATCGGGCAAGAATCTCAAAATTTTTCTCACAACTTTGGATTCTGGTATTTTTTCACCTAAATTGAAGCTGGAATTAACAATGTCACTCAACTTTGCATAAAATTCATCAAAGGTCTCACTATCTTTCATTGAAAGCTTTTCGAAACTAGATGTAAGCCTTTGAAGTTTTGAGCGTTTAACAGAATGAGTGCCCTCATGAATAGTTTGTAAGATATCCCAAGCCTCTTTTGCGACTTCACAATTACAAATACAACTAAACTCTTCAGGTGTGACAACGCAAAAGAGAGAATTGATAGCTTTACTATTCCAGCTACTATTTTGGTAATCAATTGTATCCCATTTATCAATTGGTTTGGGAAAAATTACTCCATCAATGGTAATCGTTGGTTCGATCCACCCATACATGACAGGTTGCCAAACTTTTTCATCAATAGATTTTAAAAACGATCTCATCCGAGCTTTCCAAAACGAATAATTGGATCTGTCAAGTAGGGGTGGTCGAACCATAGAATTTCCCTCACGAATTGTATCCATTATCACAAATCAAACAAGATCTTGTTCTAAAAGAATTTTTAAAAAACTAGAACGACCCGCTCTGATACCAATTGAAAAATCTAGAAACCCTAGATGTTGATTTGTGATTATGTACCAATTTTAAGCAGAATATAACAATCCCAATCAAACAATCAAAGACAAATCGACACAACGATTTTACGTGATTTTTTTAATCACAGTTGGAGGTGTCCAATTGTGGTTTTTCCAAGTAAAATCGTTGTGTCGATTTGTCTTTGATTGTTTGATTGGGATTGTTATATTCTGCTTAAAATTGGTACATAATCACAAATCAACATCTAGGGTTTCTAGATTTTTCAAAAATAGTCACCACTTAATTTTATGGAAAACTAAGAAACCTCTGAAAACACAATATAGGCATTAATCCGTCATAACCAAACATCTTGGCTTGGAAATTTAGATATAATAGGAGAGAGGGTCATTGTGTGAGCACTCCTCTTGCGCAATCAAGTGATTGGCCTCTACCAATCTTTTATTTTATGAGATTATATGATTAATTAATTCCACAAAGTCAATTATTTAATCCTAAATCCTTTACTAACCTAATCAACTAGATGATTGAATAAAAATCAAAATCACCTAAATTGGAAATATCAAAAAAATCATATTTGCCATGATTTTATAAAACAAGTGATCTATTTTTGGAAAAGATGGCATATGATCTTAAAAACAATTCCAATCTAAGTAATATTGATGAAAACATTCAAAACAACCATGAGTATCACATCAAAGCACACAAACTTGATTTATTGACAAACAACGCATAAAACAAGCAATAATGCCATGAAGAAGGGGAGACTCACCTAGTACTCCTAACCATCACGCCATTGAAACATGACACTATATAATTACCCTAAACAAGGCAACTAACACACACAAGGTGAACCTATAACCCAGTTAGGTAACTAACATAATGAACATGCAACAAACTAACACTTCACACAAAATATTGAACTAATCTAAAATAACATGTATGATCTAATCGGGTTAATATGCATGAATATGTAGCAACTAAAGCATCCTAAACAATCCTAGAAACATGAATTAAATTAGGCTAAATGAAACTATATCTAACCTAACATGATGCTATAATAACATGCAAACTATCTAACCATTATCAAATAAGGAAAACATGATTAGATATATTGATATTAAAGAAGAAAAAGATTAGTACCATAGGTTTGATAATCACACCAAAGAACATAAGAACAAAGCGACAAAAGTTACTTGAATGCTTCCCTCAAGCTTTGGCTTAACTTTTGTCAACTCTCTTCAACTCAAGATCCACTTTTAGTTGTTAATTAGGAATATCATATTTGGAGGCTACGGTTTGAATTTCACTATTCTAACTCACTAAAAAAACTTTTTTCACTTGGGAACCATCAAAAGGCAAGGCCTAGAGGTCTATCTATGTATGGGAAAGGGGATCCTTGGGGATCAAGAAAAGTCATCCTAGGGCTTCCCTATCACTAACTCGTGGCGTCTCTCACTCAAATCGCGATATAGTCCTGTATGTGCGGGTGCACTAAGGATGTGCAGTCACACAATAAGAACTTGCACATGCGGCCGCAAAAAAACACACACATTGCAAGTGTGACTGAATATTGGAATTTGAGCATGTCTCTCTCATTTGACATTGGATTGAGGTGAATCAAGTGGCATTGGAAAGCTAACTCAAAGGGTTACAAGTTTGGGAGGTTTTGAAATTCGACATCTAGAAAACCTCTCTCTCTCTCTCTTAAAAACCTCTCTCTCTCTCTCAAATAAAACCTCCTTCCTCGGCCTCTTTTTTGGGCCGGCCGGCCGCGTTTGGCAATGGCGGTCGGCTGGAATAGCATGTCTCGGTGTTTGCCTGTTAACCTTTTCTCTCAAAAAACTTGAGTCCCCTATTTTTCCCCACCTAGGTGTGATCTTTGGTGCTGCGAGGGAGTTGTTTTGTGGTGAGTCTGCGGTTGTCCAGGAATTTCATTCGAGCGCTTTTGCGAGTAGGAGCTTGAGGGGTGTACTTTGGTTCAGATTGGTGGAGATTTGGGTGTCGTTGGCGATCCAGTTCTGTCCGGTTGTCACTCGAGCGCTCCTCTCCGTTTGAGAGTTTGAGGGGTGATCTTCTTCGGCAATGGGTGGTTTTCTGTGGAGGTTGGCAGCAGCGTAGGCGTGGGCTTTGGGTGTGAGCAATAAAGCCACGGTGGAGATGGTGCGTGGATGTCTTCGGTAGTGGGTGGGTGTTGCGGCGAGGGTGGTGTAGGCTGTCGATGGGTGTATTCGGTCGTGGGTGATGTCCCGGTGGTGGCTATGGAGTCTTCTCGAAGTGGGTGGACAGCAGAGGTGGTGTTTGGGTGGACGAGAGGTGGGAGATGGTGCGTGGGTGTCTTTGGAAGTGGGTGGGTGTTGCGGCGGGGTGGTGTAGTGTCGGCGGTGGGTGTATCGCGGTGGGTGATGTCCCGGTGGTGGCTATGGTGTCTTCTCGAGTGGGTGGATAGCGAGGTGGTGGCTATGGAGTCTTCTCGAAGTGGGTGGGCAGAGGTATGGTGGTGTTTGGTGGTTTGGGTGGACAGCTTAGAGGTGGTTTGGTCAGCATCTAGGAGGTGGCGTGTCTTGTTCATGTAGCAGAGGAGTTGTAGCTGGTGTTTTGGGAGTTGTAGCTGCAGTGGAGTGGGTCTGGCAGAGGCATAGCTGGTTTGGGAGTTGTAGCTGATATAGTTATTTTAGTTTATTTTGGGTGTTGGTTATGTTCATTTAGTTCGGTTTGAGTGTTTTGGTGGATTGATTATATGGGGATTCTTGTATTTTAATTATTCAGTTAAGTTCTTCTTAGCTTGTATGTTTAAAAAATCGAGAGGCTTAGGGGTTGGTTGTATAGATGCGAGTAGCAGTAGTAGGGGTATTTTTTATACTTCCGAATCTCTCTCGATGCATGTCATCTTCCTGTACCTTTAATTTCATACTTTTAAATGAAATTTTTCTTTGCTGATCAAAAAAAAAAAAGGTTACAAGTTTGTGTGAAATAGAAATTTTATATATATAAAAAATAAAAATAAAAAAATAACGCATAATTAGTACACATTAATGTGTGTTTGAGAGGGAAAAGATTGGGTATACACCTAACCTTTGGCATAGTGCACAAAGCGATTGCCCTATGGATTATTTTTTACTTAGGCTCTAACAAATTTTAAATTAATATTGCTTTTTTTTTCTTTTTTTTGGTCAATCGATAAGAGAGTAATTACAATACAAGAAATATTTTTAGCATTAAACAAGCTACTACACCACAATAACTAAAAAATTAGCAAAGCCTAATACAACCAATGAAACCCAAGCCCAAGCCCAAGCCCAAGCCCAAACCCAACAACCACTAACTACATACAAGGCCCATAATGAGAAAGAAATAAACCACACTACAAAAGGTATTAAACTCCTCTCCATAAGAGTTGAACTTGTGGTCTTATACCACAAAAGGTGTTATACAACTATTACACCAATATGGCTCAAGTTCTTAAAAAAATTCGATTGGGTTCAAATGAAGACCACCACAACTAGACCTCTAAACTTTTTTAGTTTTGACTTCTCTTTGTTTTATTATTTTATTTTATTTTATTTTTTTGATAAATTACAAATATATTTCTTAAAATTTACTTAAAATATAAATTACTCTTATAGTTCTAAAAATTACATTTTATACCTTCAAGTTTCTAATTGTATAACAAATGCCCCTTTTTATTAATTAATCATCATGTCAATTAACAATTTTGATGATATTAGAAATATTTTTTAATTAACGATTCAGATAATTGTATTGTTTATAGGACAGTAGTTAGAAATTTTATTTTATTGGATAAATTACAAATACATCCTCTGAGGTTTACTTAAAATACAGATTGCTCTTTGCGGTTTAAAAAATTACAAATATCCTCTTATTAGAATTTTTTTATTTAACAGAATTAACTAAAAAAAATGAAATTCATAATTGCTTTCCTATAAAATAATAAAATTACCTAAATTATTAATTGAAATATATTTTTAATATCATTAAAAACTATTAATTGACTTGATGATTTATTAATAAAATGGACGACTTGTTATGAAATTATAAACCTCAGGGGTGTAATGTAATTTTCAAAACCACAGAGGGTGATTCATATTTTAATCAAATCTCAAAAGGTGTATTTGTAATTTACCCTTTATTTTTATTAATTATGTTAAATAAAAAAATTCTGACAATGAGGTCCTTGTAATTTTCAAAATCACAGAGGACAATCCGTATTTTAAGCAAATAATTTGTATTTTATCCTTGTTTTTTAAAGGTACTAAAGTCTATTCCAGACACCTTCTAAGGACATATAAAAAAATTATAGAATGAGACACAATTTATCATAGAGTAAATTATACTTTGCTCTATTTATGTTTGGTCATTTTTCTATTTTAGTCTTTAAAGTTTATTCTTTTTTACTTTAGCCTTTTATGTTTTAATTTGTTTTTTAATTTACTCCAAAAACTAACTTATGTCCAAAATTAAATAGAAAATGACGCATTGACAACTACATAGTATAAAATATTTTATTATATATAACTCACACATCTAATATAAACTCAAACTTCAATAAAATGTATATAATATATATATATATATTTTTATGTTATGTGATAATTAATATGGTATTTTCTATCTAATTTTAAATAGAAGTTAACTTTATGAGTAAATTGTAAAAAACTTGAAATCTAAAGTGACAAAGTGGAAAATAAATAAATAAATAAATAATTTAAAGGTCAAAATGAGAAAGTAGTTAAACATAAAGTGAGTAAAATGTAATTTAAGCTTTATAATATGAGTGAATCTCATTTTTGTATATATATATTTTTTTAATTTAAAAATCTTAAACCCACATAAAAAACTTTATTTGATTATATAATTTAGAGGTACTTAGATGTAGATTCTAGTAAGTAGACTTATTATCTAATAGATCCTATAGGAAAAATTTGTCATAAAAAAGTCACTAATTGTAAGTTTTAGCGACAATTTATAAAAATCATGATAAAAAAAAGTCACTAATTATTAATTTTTAGCAACGTATGTAAAAAATTGTTACAAAAAAATTATTTTTAGTGATAATTTTACTGTATTTTATTTATGTGTTAAGGAATTTGAAAATGAATGGGGAATCGTTTTGAATCATTCCTTGCTGTTGTTGGACTTTGATCCGAGTAGAGTTAGCAGTAGAAGCACGTTAAGCATATCGCTCCTCTTGGGTCGGATGGAAATAATGTACCAAAACGTCACGCTTTTACATTCCCCCACCGAAGCGACTCAAACAAGTTTTCTCTTCTCCCAACTTCACGTATCATTCTAGGCGGAGGCAATACAAACACCAAACAACTCAAACATTTTTAAAATATATTTTAATTTGATTTCTTTATATAATGAGTAAATTTTAGGACACTCAAGTTATAACTTTATTTTTTAATCTTTTAGATCATTAGGCCTGAGCGTTAATAACTTTGGGCCAAAAAGATACAATTTGTCTGAAAAGATAACTATCTGTTAAAATCAACTTATCTGTAGATCTCTTAAAATTCATCCAACTTGTTTATATGGTGAAATTCACCAAATTAATTTTTTTATATGTTGAAATTCATCAAACTATATATCCATTCTAATGTGACACATGTCATTCATTCAACACTCTATAGGTTAAATATCATATATTTCTCTATCTTACCACCACCATCGCTTGCTGCTGCTAGTTACCACCGTTGATTGCTAGCCGCCAGTGACTTTTCCTGCATGTTCTTATTACCAAATAAGATTTTATCTTGAATCTAATGTCGTATACCCTCTTTGAACTTTTCACCAATTTTCTTTAAATGGTAAAAAAAATATAAGTAGTTTAATTTTTTTTAAGGTATATATATATATATAAATTTATTGAGTCGAATAATAGATTATTTACATTTAATTTGAACATTTAACAAATTTTAAAATATTTTGAACTTTAATTTACTATTTTGAACTGATTGTGAATGAATTTTCTATGAGTCCAACTTGAATAATGTAGTTCATTTTGCAGCCTAACCAATAGATTAAAGGGAGGTCATTTATAAAGGTGTGAAACATTTGAGCAATTATTACGGTTACAAGTATGAAAAATTATCAATAAGTGTTATTTTACCCTTAAGATTATAAGTGAGTTCTATCAAATTTTAATGTGAATAGGCCTCGTTTGGGAACCCTCATTTTTAGCCAAAAAGTTAAATTAGCCAAAAAGCCAACAACCCATACCAAAAAGTTAAAGATTCTCTTTTTTCTCTACTTTTTGCACATCTTTTCGTAAAAAGCCAAAAAGTCATCCCAAACATACTAGTTTTTTTTAGCTCATATTTTAGCTAAATAGCCAAAAAGTTACTAAATTAGCCTGTTCCCAAACGAGGCCTAAGTCATGTTTTTCATAACTTATTTTTAAAAAGTTCAATTCTTCCCAATGACATGTTTTATTCCAATTTTACCATCCTTACAAAAATTATATAAATAATTGTGATTTATTTGAAAATTATATTTTTAATTATAAAAATTAAACAAATTACATTAAACAGAATCATAAACAACAATTTGATCAAAAGAATTATGGCATACAATTCATCATTTTTCTGTTGCATCTCACTATGAAAAATATATTTGGTAAACAATCAAAAAAAACCTGATTTTATTAATATTCCATTAAAAATTTGTGGAAAATAATAGGGGTATTTACGTATGAGTCCTAATAAGTGGGCTTATTGTCTAATAGGTCCTTTAAGAAAAATTTGTCATAAAAAAACGTCACTAATTATAAATTTTAGTGACAATGTATAAAAATTATGAAAAAAAAAGTCACTAATTATCAATTTTTAGCGACATATATAAAAAATTATCACAAAAAAATTATTTTTAGCAACAATTTTACCAAGACTTATTTTCAATAGAACTTGATGGAAATTAAGTCCAACTATTATGACTTATTAGTAGTTTACCCAAAATAATGTCATGTTTTTGGAGGTACAAGACAACAGAAAATGATGAATCTTATTCCTATATTTTTGTTTTTGGAAGTATGGAATGCTCTCTTTTGATAATAAATATTTGGTACTCTAGATATTATTCTTATGGGATAAGTTCCCTTCCATATTTTATGAGAAAATAAAATAAAAAATAAAATTGTTTGTAATATTTTTCTATATAATATAGATATAAACTAGATGAGATGCCAATGAAGTTTTAATTGAAATGGAGATTTTCATTCCCACTATTAAATTGAGTGGATCTAAATTTATCAATATAACTATGATGTGTCCATCGTATAAATCAATTAAAATGAAGAAAAGCATCGCATATGAGTAGGGAAAAGTTCCTTCCATATCTTATTGTTTCATATCTACTCCTTCTATGGGTTATAATTTGGATCCAAATTGATAATTCGAACCGTCTACTTCGTAGGCCTCACAATAAAGATTATCCTTGCAAAAAATTAATTTCATCAGATAACTATAAATATGGAAACAAATCACATTTTGTTTTATAAAATATGTGGTTTAAATTTAATTATATTTACCATGCATTTTATACAACAAAATGCAATTTATTTTTGTATTTACAATTTTCTAATGAAGTTGATTTTTTGCATAAATGATCTTCATTGTGGAGCCTATGACATAAACAGTTCGAATTATCGATGTAGATCTAAATTGAAACTTACAAAAAGAGTATGGAGAGGTATGGAGAGATAAGGTATAGAGGAGACATTATCCCTATTCGTATGCGATCCTTTTCTTGATTTATACGATGGACATATCATAGTTATATTGGCATTATTTGGAAATTTGACTATTTTAGTTAACTTTTTAACTATTTTAGTCTGACTAAAAAAGCTATATTTGGGAAGTTGGTTTTTTTTTTTTTTGTAATTGATTTGATGATTGTGAGAGAAAAAGTGAAATGATTATGAGTTGAATGTGTCATTTTCTCTTATTAACTATTTTAATTTATTTTATCTTTTAATAAACTATTTTAACTCAATTCTCTTCCTAAAAAGAAGGCCATTGATATTTTTTCCATTGAATTTAGATCCACCCCATTTTAATATTGGGAATGAAAATCTCCATTCCAATTAAAATTAAATTGACATCTCATCTAGTTTATATCTATATTATATAGGACAATATTACAAACAATCTTTTTTTTTTACTTCATTTTCTCACATGTAGACACTTGAGTTTTATGTGAATTTATTAATGTGAATTCCATTGCTAGTTAGGCCTTATTCCAAAAGGAGACCATCAGCCAAATCAATTTCAAAAGTTTGTGCTCTGCTACTCACATGTGAGGGCAAGATAAGATGAAAATAAAGATGAAGATGGCGATGAAGATGATGATGATAGAGTCCTAGACCCTGAATTGGGGATTAGTCACCTAAATTCTTAATATTATTTAATCTCCTCAAAACTATTACAATAAGCATCCTTATATAAGAAAAATAACATAAACTTCCTAAATTGATTAGAGTTTCTAGCATAATTAGTTTCCTAACATTCGATAGTTTTAGAATCACAACTTGTCCTCAAGCTAGAAAATCAGGATAACGAGCACAAAAGGCATCATGGTCTTCCCAAATAGCTTCATTAAGCATCATGGTCCATCCTAGTAAAAAGAGTAGCAACTTGTTCTTCGAGTTCCTTAACAGTCATGTTGATGATGATGAATGGTTGAGTAGGAAGAGATGGAAGCTCAAAGATCGAATGCTCTGATACCAGATGATATGGTCCTAGACCCTGAATTTGATCGTTTGATTGGGGATCAGCCACCAACAATCCTTTGAATTGGGGATTAGCCACCTAAACTCTTAATATTTTTTAATCTCCTCAAAACCATTACAATAAGCATCCTTATACTACACACCATCTAGAAATTATCTATTTGGTTTTTCTATTATGCCTATTAGGAAACTCTCTTGGAATACTAAAGACAAGTGTGGGATTCGCTAAAATAGTCCATCATAGATTAAAATAGTCAATAAAATAAAGTTGTCATTTGGAATGTGGCTTTTTTAGTTCGCTTTTTGTCTTTAGCTCTAGCTAAAAAGTTTGTTTGGGTTGGCTTTTTTGACTTTTGTGAGAGAAAAAATGAAATGATTATGATTTGTATGTCACATTTTATTTTATTAACTTTTAAACTTATTTTGTGACTAATTTAGCCTAAAAAGCCAATGCCAAACGAAGCCAAAATATTCCATCATACAACAGTCTCTACTTTTTTACACGTCTTTTCATAAAAAGTCAAATAGGCAACTGAAATAGCTTATTCTTAAACGAAGGCAATGAGGTTTTATGTCTGGACATTGGTTGTGCATGTTGGTTTTAGAGTGAGATCGGCGAGTACTTGGTTGTCTTTCCCATGTATTGTACCAATATGTTCAATGTGGAAATATGTTGTGTATTATAAATGTGTGTTTCGCAATATGGTATTTCATTTCATAATGTTTGTGATTTATATTGGACACGTCATAATATGCTTAGTGTGTGATATGGTACGTCATGATGTTTCTTAGAAAAAACAAAATTGATGGTCACATTACAATAAAACAATAACAACAATTAAAACCCATCCGAACTGTTGTGTGAAGACATCTATTTCACATTGGACTTGTGGAATCGAGTTAAGAACCACGAGAGTCCAAACTGTTGGATTAGTCGCATCCAAAGGATCATGAAAAGCAAGCTACAAGGATTTATTAAGAAATCGTTTTTTAAGTACTTGTATCTTAATTAGTCCATAGCATATTCTTATATTCCAATAAGTCTTATTATTTGAACATTTGATTCATTAAATCCTAATTATTTTATAGACAATTTTACCCTTATAAATAGTTTTTCAATGCTTAGCAATTTCGTCATGTGATGTTCACATTGACAGTGTAAATATTCACATCACGGAATATTCTCAATGTCTATGTATTTTGATAACTATATCACTCATAAGATTTATTGAAAGGAAAAATTAATGAAATATTTCTCTCCAATTTTGTGTAGTAGGAAAGGTCTAAAACATTTTTTTATTAGTTAAGGTCCCTTGATGAAATTTCTCTGTGATCATATTAGAAAAATTTTGAAATATCTCTGTGAAAATTGAAATTTCTCTGTGTCGGAGCCAAAATTTCTCTGAGTTAGGCGAAACTTCTCTGAGTTGAATTTTCTCTATGAAAATGTTGAGGGACCTTAACTACTATGAAAATATCGTATGTCCTTTATCTATAAAATCTTAATATTAGGGACCTTAAAAATGAATTTCTGAATAAATGCCCATTTCTTTTTTTAGTTATATAAAAAAACTGTGAATTAATAAAATAGTTGACTTTTTGTATTTTTTTTTATTTTTTTTAATGACTTTTAAATTTTTGTGAAGATTGTTTTAACTAAAAAAATCAGTTTACCAAACTCGGCTTAATTATTGTATAAAATTTTTAAATAGGGTAAAACACTAATAAATCTCAGTTTGTGAAGTCATGCCTTTTTTTTTTTTTTTTGGTTAAACCAAAAGGTCCTAAAACAATTAGATTGACACATCTATTCTCTTCCATGTGTGTTTTTATGTGTTTAATGGAGGCAAATGTAGAATTTTGTTGTAGGTGAAATTACATTTGTGGACATAAAGTGCACTATAGGCATTTTTTGGTTTCCCTTTTTTTAATTGAATGTTTGATTTGCATATGAAAACACTGTCTAGAAATATTCTCACATTAAAACATTTCCACGTTAGGGAATTGGAACACTAGATGTGATTTGAGGGTTTTTCGAAGAGTTGTTCCCACAAATTTCACATTTGTGTTTTCGACTGAAACCCTAATTGGAGGAACCTCTTCGCCGACAGACCACCTTCAACAATAGCCGATCAATCTCTGCTAATGGGGGTTTGACGTCGTCATCTCCGGAGACATACATACAAATACAATGGACAATATTTGTCATCATACATGCCGATTATGCCATTGCCGTAATTTCAAACGTCGACAATGAAAGGCAAAGGTGTGTAATGTTTAACTCTTTATAATTGTTGATGTGTGCTATAATTTGTTACCCTTTATTTGTATTCGATTTTGGTTTTGTGGTTTGAGTCATCGTTGCATGCCCTATTGGTTGATGTAATGTGCAATATGAGATTTAGGGTAAATTTAACATTATGATTTTGATATATGATGATTCACGTACATCAAATGTGTATGCACTACAACAAAAGTAACCTATGGTGACAAAAACTAGTGAAGAAAATAAAATTCGTCACTAAATGAAAATAATTCGTGAGGAATTTATAAATTTTGTCACATATAATAAAAAAATAAAAATGATAGGTGACAAAATTTATTTTCGTCAATAAATACTTTATTTTAATTGAGGAAAAATTAAGTTTCGTCACCAAAAATTTTCCCGCTATTTTTTTTGGGTGGTGCCAAAATTTTGGGACCTTTGGTGAGAAAAATTTTTGTCACTAATTATAAAATTATTTGTGAGGAATATATTTTCGTCACCAAAACATTTTAATATTTTTGATATCTTTTGGTGAGGAAATAATATTGTCACCAATTTTGGTGGAAAATTTTTGATATATTGAACGGCAATTAAAATAATATAGGGTATCAATTTTTTTTACCCATTTTATGTTTATCATCTCTCTCTCAATCTCTCTCTCTCAAAATAGGATATTAATTTGTCTTATCTCTTGCTCCTCTACCACGCCGATCGCCATCGTTGCCTCTATTAGCCTTGCCGATTGTCGTCGCCACTAGTAGCCTTGCCGATAACCGCCACATCTTCTTCGCTCGGTGATTTGGTACTTGATTTCTCTTTGCTCTTTTTCTGGTATCTCTTTCTCTTATTCTCTGTATTGGTATGGTGACGAAAATTAGTGAAGAAAACAAATTTCGTCGCTAAATAAGAATAATCCATGAGGAATTATAAATTTTGTCACGTATAATAAGAATATAAAAATAATAGGTGACGAAATTTATTTCCGTCAATAAATACTTACTTTTAGGTGAGAAAAAAAAAAGTTCGTCACCTAAATTTTTCCCACTAATTTTTTTTTATGGTGCCAAAATTTTGAAACTTTTGGTGAGATTTTTTTTTTCAACAATTAAAAAATTAATAATGAAGAATATATTCGCGTCATCAATAATTTTTTTTTTGAAAAATTTGATTTTAAATATTTTAAAACCATTTGGTGATAAATATATTTTCGTCACTAATAATTTTTAATATTTTTAGGCCTTTTAGTGAGAAAATTGTTTTGTCACTAATTTTGAAAGAAGAATTTTAACATATTAAGCAGTGATAAAAAAAAAAATAGTCTATTATTTTTCCCTCTTTTTTTTTTTGATCAGTTTTCCTAAATTATTTTTCCCTTCTTTTTTTTTTTGGATCAGTTTATTTTTCCCTCATTTTTTTTTTCTTTTTTTGTTTTTTTTTTCGGATCAGTCTTCGTATCAATCTGTATCTGTATCTATCTCTCCCTCTCAAAACAAGACACAATCAGTTTTCTTATTAATCTCTATCTCTCCCCCTCTCCCTCTCCCTCTCAAAACACAAGTGCTGTGTGTTCTCTCCAGCGCCCTTTCAGTGTGTTCTTCTACAGCGCCGCTGCCAACGTCCCTGTTCTCCTCCTTCAGTTTGGCCACAGACGTCGTATCTCCTTTGCTATTGTGCGTTCTCTTCCATCAGGTATGGGTTCTCTTTCTCTCTCCCTTTCTCTGTCTCTCTCTCACTCAATTTCTCTATTTTTCAATCTCTGTTTTCCCTAATTTTCAAAATTAATGTTTTCCCTAATTTTTGAAATTAATTTTCAGAATTAAGTTTAAATGTCGTCTCATAGAAGAGCATTTGGGCGTCAAGGAAAAACTCTTTATGTTTATTTAGTTATTGCAGCGGCAATAGTTTTCATGGTTAAAATCTAGCTAGGCATTAGTTTCCCAAGGATGTGTATCATATTATGAGATTAAGGTCAGCCTTATTAAAGCATCAAAACAATTCTGATGGGTCATGGCTACTATCATAACTTGCCATTACATTCTCAGTTTGGGTTTGGCATCCATTTAGACAAGGGTTTGGTTCCCGTCTCAGTGTGTAACTGAGATAGAGAGGTGGGTTTGGATTAGGGGATTGTGGCTCTGGGATATTATGAGATTAAGGTCAGCCATATTAAAGCATCAAAACAATTCTGATGGTCATGCCTACTATCATAACTTGCCATTACATTCTCCGTTTGGGTTTGGCATCCATTTAGACAAGGGTTTGGTTCCCGTCTCAGTGTGTAACTGAGATAGAGAGGTGGGTTTGGATTAGGGGATTGTGGCTCTTTTTATTTATTTATTTTTTTTTTTGGGGGGGGAGGGGGGGAAGGGGGGGTTGGATGGTGCTAAGAATGTTACATAGATTGGGTTGAATGTAATCTGATTTAGTATGAGAATTAATGTTTTTCTATGACAATCTTTAATCAATAACATATTGACTTGATTTTATATCTCTCTAATGAGGGTAATGTATTTGGCTTATGCAATGCGTGTTAACTGTTCGTGAATTTGCAGAAACTGAAATTTCTGTGTTGGATTGATTCCATTTATTTATATTATTTGCTGTTTTTCATGTGAAATTGGAGTACAGTATAACAATGATAATTTAGCATGATTTGAAATTCAACACACTTTCGGATTGAAGAAATAGAGGCTAAATCATTGATGAAGTATAGACAGAAAGTTAACAAAACATTGTTACCTTATCTTAGCATCCTTCTTAGGTCTTTGTTTGGTGACTTTTGACTCCAACTAGACATTCAATTATATACGTCTTAGCTGAGTCTTTATTTCTAAGTAGACAACCTTAGTGTGTAAGTTTGTCGACTTGTGGTTGCTACTAAGATTTTAAGTCTTTGGAAGTTCCTTTCAGTATATCTCAGATGAATTATTAATTTATCTAAGAACTCTTGCCATTTCTTGTGATCCCTGCTTCGCTATCAATGAAATAAAAACAGGAAATACTCTTGCCAAACCTAGTCATGGTCATCCTTGATTTTTCAAGGAAGCCAGCTCAAGATGCAAACTTGAACTGTGCTCATTTAATTGGCGAGAACCATGATGTACCACAATTTAATTCATAAGCTTAGGCCAAGATGTTCATCACCAACATGGCTCACTAGCCAGCCAACAACCGCCATAACTAAAAATGCTCGATGAAAGCCATGGTTCTTAAAAAGCGCTTGGACTTAGGTGACTTGTGTAATCCTTAGACATCATTGCAAGGGTGAAAGAATAGGACGGGAAAATTGTCTGAATGATATCCTAATCACTTCAGCAAAGCAATAAATAGAGTTAACTGAGTAACAACATAATCAATCAGGAGGATAATTGAGTCTTTGAAATGATATCGTTTGTCCAATTCGACAAAAGACAGCCCTGATGAAAATGATTTAATTTGTTCATCAACTAAAAGTTATTGCACAGTACCGACAGCTTAGAAGTGCATCGCTTTCTCTATTATGAACTAGGGAAAATCTAATGATTTAGGGATAGCTTGCAGAAAAATAAAGATTTGAAAAACAGACACATAATCACTACAAGCAACTAGGACAAAGACAAGGACAAACATAGACATGACCTATGTTACATGAACTTGGGTAAATGTGTCACGTGTGGGTATGCGTCTAAGCATCACATTCATCTAATCCTACACCACATGGTTAGCCATTCATATTCATAACATTTTTCTTTCGTGTCCTAGAATAATATAGCGCTTTATGGGACGTAGAACTTTAAGCATGGGTACTTTATTCACTTTCAAATCAACAATAATTAACAAAATCAATGCAATTAAAGTGTTTAACTTACAATTATATAGTCAACTTGAATTTCCAAACATGCCGGTAAGGTGCATGTTGAAATAGACAACTTTGAGGCCAGCAAAGGAGGGCATGGAGTTGGTGGGCGAGTGGATGCCAGAGATGTAGAGGTCAGGGATGAAGAGACTACAAGCAGAGGTTGGGATCGGAGGACTGGTAGATGCCATAGAGCCACTACTGGAAGGTATGAGAAAATTCTTGAAAAGAAAAGAAAATTTTGCAATTTCTGAATGCAGCAGTAATTTCACTGTAAATTTAAAGAAAACACTTCGCATGGAAGAGAGTTGTAACAGTCTCTGACCTTGAACCTTTGTGAGAAGTAATATGATGAGGGCATGTGATCTAACTAATTGTTGAAGAGAGCAGAAGCATGTCAGGTTGGTGGTCCTTGAAGATTGCCAATTGATTCTCAGGTTATAACTTCATTCCTTTGTGTTTTTGGTGATGGGAAAATGGAGAGAAGGTGATACAGCTTAAGTTAAAAGAAGGTGATGAAGAGAAGACGGGAGGGTAAACATGACAGAAGACAGTAAAATGGATGGCTCCATAAATTTGATATATGGAATTAGCAGCTCCCAATTAACAAAACAACTGCTAGGTCTTAATATGAATGGCCCATTGTGGAATCCCAAATCCCCCTCCAAAGAAATATACACCTATATGCAAATAACATTGTAAAGTGCTACTTAAGTGACAAATACACAGACGGAAACATTCAGCATAAACAATGGATTGAACAATATAGCAAAGAAATACAGTAAGTACAGGATATACTGTTAGCATATAAATCAGGCATCATCATAACCCAATGAAACAATATAGCATGTGCCTATAATAAGAAAATTAAGGCCTAGGTTAAGGCAACCATTTTCATTCATGAAAGGGGAAAATAGGCATACTAACTGTTCAAAAAGCCTCTTAATTGTTTGAAACTGCTTTTCTGATGACAGAAGTGTTTCTCTCACATTGATAAGGCTACTAACATAAGATTTCAGCGATTCAAAATCTTGCTTCACACGACAAAGCTCCTGTTCATTTTCTGCTGCTCGTTGCCTCTGTCTAGATGTTTCTTCAACCAAATCTTCAACCCTTTGTCCCATCTCATTCAAAATACAATTTGTGCCCTGTGCAAACCTTTCCATTTCCTCCAACTTCGTAGACATGCTCTCAATTTGGAGTGCCTTCTTTTTTATCTCTTCCTGTCCCAATGTTACCTTCTCTTTCTCCATAGCTGTTTCAGATTCTGCCATTATAACCCTCTTGACAAGAGTTTCCATTACATCAGTAACCATCTGCACATTCTTTAGTACTTCACCAATATAAGCTCCATCTGGTTCATCAAGAGAACCATGCTGCTTGCTAATCCCAATCCACGTTTCCCCATCTGGACAGTCAAAGGAAGAAAGATCTATGTTCCTAGATGAACCAGATAACAGTAAGCCATTTTTGTCAACAAGCCCCACCCCATCTAATTGTTTAATGTCACATGATGTATGGGCTAAATGAGTAACAGCCATGATTCTTGCCTTTGATTTCAAGTAAGTTAACAATGCTGCTGTAGTTTTGACTCTCCGCCAAAGAACTTCCAACTCCTTTACTGTGTCTTCCTCATACCCCTGTATGCAAGCCTTTACCTCCATAATTTTTGCTTGCAAAAGATCCACTTCGGATTGGCTTCTTCCCATGTCCTCTTTCCACATTGTTTGTGTTTGGCTTAGCTGAGACTTCAAAGTTGATAAATCAACATCTTCCTCTGATGCCATCACCTTTCAAAATCACACAATACTGCACGTGAGAACTTAATAGTCTAAAAAGAGTAAAACCCAACTAACAAACAATCAAAACAATCAGATAAAGATGCTGACAAGGATTAATCTTAGAAAATTTTCATAAATGGTCTTCAAAAACTCCAGCAGATCCCAAGTTGTAAGAAGAATTGTATCAAACGTGAAGGTTCACACAATAAAACAACCATAAGTTCATAAATCTCATTGCAATATGTTACATAAGTTTCATTGGTATAGACCTTATGCTTGTGAGCTTCAGATTCTCTAAATTGGTAATACACAGAAAACAGTTGAAAATATAGTTTGCTAACCAAAAGCATAAATCATGGTCAAATAGATGTAAATGCTGCTGATTCAAGTATTTGTATGTCAGGGTAATAAAACTTTTGGCTGATACAGAAAATAAAAATACAATAGCAAAATTTTAATTTGGTTCAATTTATTTAAAAAAAAAAAAGAAGTGTACATATGGGTGGGCAGACAAACACAAGGCTAAACACCTGCAGAAGCATAAGAGCCGGGTCCTAAAAACGCTATAGCAAGCCGCTTCTCAGAAATTATTAACACTCAAAATATGGTTTAGTGGGCTTTAAATACTAGAAGTTTATTAAGCCGCTTAAACAACTTCAGGCATGGGCATCATGTTTGGAGGCCTAGATGCAATTTCAAAGGGTGTTAGGGAAGCTGAATAATTCATTTTTTAAAACATGGCCCAAATGCAGTAATTTTATTGCCCAGGAGTAGCATTTTCCAAATAAGGTTTCTCAAGTGAAGTTCCTTTTACTTCTATAATGATAGTCCAATTGTAAACCTCACTGTAATTAAAGAACCACACATTCGCCCCCAGCCACCGCTATTCAGTGCCATCTGGACACCAACCTCCAGCAACCTAGGCTCCGGTCAGGTAACAGCACTAGGCAATCTTGGTCCCTGCAGCCATGCCAACCCATCAGGTAGCCAATGGTATTTTCCACCCTTCAATAAAGAAATTGACTCCAGAAACTCATGAAATATTCTTTTGTTCTCATAAGGATGAGAGTAGAACCCAAAACATAAAAAGAGGTAATTAAGATAATTTGAGCTATGTCAATTGTAGGTGAAAAATAGAATTTTGTTTGGTACAGGACAAGACCAAGTATAAGGAATTAAATTCTTTTAATGTCTATAAAATACAATAATATAGATAAATAAAAAAATGTCCACAAGTATATATTGAATTTTTTTATTATCACTGCATAAGCATGCAGAATTTATGTTTTGGAACTACGTTTCATGCTAATAACTATAATAATAATTAGGGCAAAATCTCTTTACCCCCTTATGGTTTTGGTCTAGAGCATTTTTCTCCCCCTCACATTTAAGTATATGCAAAGTGCCCTCAAGTAGTTTTGACTCATTGCCCAACCATGAGAGGGTACAAGGCATTAGCATTTACAAAGGATGAAATTGATACATTATATATATATATATATATCATACATGTGTGTATATTTTCACTATTTAGCCTATTGGTGAATTAATTTTGGTTGAATATGACTGGTGATTGCGACACAGTAGAGGGTTACATTGAGGAGGAAAAGAATATTACAATGGTGAGGGTATGCCCATGGCCTTGTGGTCTAATGGCACGGAGGCAGCACTGAAGTACTTGCAAGGTAGAGGTTGGGGATTCAATTTCTCCTAGAAGCTAATTTAACAACTACTAATTGACTTTTGTGGATAAATAAAAAATAAAATTAGAAAAAACAATGGTGAGGGTATAAAAGTTAATTTGCATTTTCCATGAACAACGTTAACTATGCACTTTAGGCCCAAACCATACAAAGGTGAATTGCATATTTTTAAATAAAAGGGGAGTGAATTATTGTGGAGCCAAACCACGTGACGAACAAAAAGCATTTTGCCCTAATAATGAAGGATTTTTCCCTAATGAAGGGATTGAAACCGTGCATAATCGAGATGCACGAAATGAAGATTATGGAGTCCGTCGTGAAGGTTTGATAATATTCACCGAAACTGCTCGTCCTATTGGCCAAATCAGAAAGCATGTTGAGATGTCACAGGAACTTCGTGATATTGCTCATTGGTTCTTATTATACAATATACGAGATAGAAGTATCTTCAGTACGTGTTTCTTATAATTATATATATTTTAACAATTTTCATGTTATTAGTCATTAATAATAGTAGTATTTCACACATTAACCAAAACTATTTGAGTAGGGAACACAAGAATTTGTTACAAATTCCCACTGGACAAGATATAACTCAGATACAACAGAAGGAATTTCCGAAGTGGTTCAAAGAATATGTAAGTCATTTTTAATATTCACAATTGGCCAAACACTCTTAGGCTTGTATAAAATACAAACATTACTAACATAATTCAAGTGTTGCACATTGTATGTGGATGTAGATAAATAGATTGAGAGTTGATGAGGCACCAGAAGCAACCGAAGAATTGTGGTCATTAGCGAATGGTCCTAATTTGCTAGTGAAAGAGTACTCGGGTTGTATAATCAATGGTGTAAGATTCCATACGAAGGAATTAGACAGTCGTCGTAAGAGTCAAAACAGTGGTGTGCTTGCCGAAGGGGACTACAAGGGAGAGATGCACGAATTCTACGGTCACTTGTGCAATATTTGGGAATTTGAGTACATGTGTCAAAATAAAGTTGTTTTGTTTCAATGTGAATGGTACAACACCGGTAACACTGGTAGAAGTAGAACAGTACGAGCTGACACATATTGCACAAGCATCGATGTCACAAGCCGATGGTATCAATCTGACCCTTTTATCTTGCCTAGTCAAGCTAAGCTAGTGTTCTACCTGAATGACACCAAATGGGGGCAACCTTGGCAAGTCGTGCAACGGGTCCAACATAGAGGTGTGTTTGATGTGTCAGAGGTTGGTGATGGAGAACCACCAGATCAACCAGAATTTAATGATGCATTCCAACAAGAAAACATTAACTCAGTTGTCCCAATCAACATTGAAGATGTTATTCGATTTCATAGGAATGATATTGAAGGCGAGGTTATTTCAAATAAAACAAAGAGAGATGGTAGAGATCGAAGAAGATGAAGAACTTGGCATACTTGATGATGATATGGATCGATATGGAACTGATATGGATTATGATATGTAGTTTTTGTTTTTTAGGTTTTATATGGATATATGTTTTTAATGCATTACATGGTTATGCTATATTTTGTTGCGTCTCTTCAAGTAAAATTATGCTTTATATTTTATGTTTTATTTAGTTTATGCTTTTTAGTTACCAAAATGGCCAAGGGAGAAACAATGGATCAAACCGGGTTTTCTAAGCGAAACAAAAGCGAGCAGTCTGAAATGGAAAGATATAAGACAATCGAAGAATAATAAGAAAATGGATGCTCTACAATTGAAGCGTATAGCGACTTCTTTGATGGGTTCTACTCATTAATCGTGTTAATCGAAGGAAAGAACATTAGGGTAGATGATGATGATGAGTACATACCGTCAGATCATGAGGATGACACTGATGCTGAGTCCTTTGAAAGTGTTGACGATGAGGTACTATATGTATGGCCATTCATTTTTTTTATTATTATGTCACCAATAGCTATATATTTGTTAATGATGCTTTGTTAATACTATCTTCATATTTCCGTATACTTTACTAGATCAGATTACAAATATCAACAGTGGCCTTGATGGGTTTCCATATACATATCTTTACTTGTCCATTTTTATGTATTTATTGTTTATGCTTTTGTATTATGTTTTTTAGGGCTTACCAATGCCACCAAAACGATTGGCGCAGTCATCTCTTCAACCTTCGCATGAGGCAATTGTTGTTCCAAATGGGGATTTACATGACAATGTGGATACCCAACACTCACAGCCACTTGATGTCGATATGGAGGCACCGAGGGAGGCAGCCCCCCAATCTAGTGTCGGTAAGATACTGAATTTTACTAAGATAAAGAAATTCTCTGTTTTAATATATAATTCTATGGTGCAAAAAATTTCAAGCAATTTGTTTCATAGGGATTGATTTTTTATTTTTTATTTTAGTTTTGGTCTCACTTTTAATTTTTTGTCATATAACACACAAAGTTAACATCTCTATTGGAGATGCTCTTAGTTTTCAAGCATTCCTAGTTCTTTGAACAAAAACATTGAAGAAGGAGAAATTATTGGGTATAGAAAAGGGTATAGCATGACATTGTTATGTGATAGTACTCGTCACCAATCATTAAGTGCCACCTTTCATACTATTAGACAAACCTTTAATGTAAATGGGATAAGCGATAAGCCCTATCCTGTAAACCAAACTCAATCAAAGAAGGCACCACGTGACAATACTTTGGTACCCAATAATTGCACGTGAGAAAAATCAAAGAATTGACTTGGTAGATGAAACTCTCTCTTATCCTGCATGATACCTAGATTTGAGTATTACGACTAAGCTAGGTAGTTGCTTCTTTCTCTATTTGGTTCATACAAATGTGAAAAAACAACAAAAACAAAAATAAAAACAAAAACAAAAAAAATTACAGTGGTAGAGGATTGAAAGCAACAGATTATGGCTAGGAGTGGTAGAAGTCCTTCCGGACGTTCTGGAAACTCAAAGCAGGTTGTGATAAAGATGTGGCATCCGATCCATTGCCATTGCTGTTGCCATTCCGGTTATGTTTAATGAAACAGATTGTTATCTACTTCTGCTGAAAGTGCAAGAATTTATTGAACTAGGGGAAAAAATAAAAACACGTCATATTTGATTCAAGTGTTGTTATGGGGAGGCTGACATTTTGGAGTTTCTGTTTTCTCACCCAAACAAAAGCTTTACGTGGTTTCATGTTAAACATGATTTAATCAGAATTATGTCAATAAAAGGAACATGATTTAATCAGAATTTGTGGGTAAAGGCCAGTGGTGATGCAGTGTTTTTTTTTTTTTTTTTTTTAAAGGATTTTCTTTGTTTGGTAGCTGAGAATATGTGAGAAAGAGGCGAAATAGGAAAGAAAATAAAATGTTGTCCTTTTGTGCCATCATGCTACTGCGGTTTCTAAGATAGTGAAAACCTTTCCAATAGTTTCCATTGTGCTTAATTGGGTGAAAATATCTGTCTGCCTCTGTCTATGAAGTTGTGGAATTAGTAATTGAAGAATCTGAGGACCAAAATTTTGATTTCATTTCTTTGCTCATACTGAATTTTTTTCAGGAGAAATTGTTGGGCTTTTTACGTGAATTGCTTGTTGGGTTGCTTCGTTTGTGATGAGGATTTACCGGGTGGTAATGACTTAATGCATTTGAGGATTTTGCTAACTAAAGAACTGGACCTCGAAATTTTCTGGAATTTAATCTTTAATTGTTGCCTTGCCTTTGTTGTACTACACTATAATACATTTTTCCAAGTTGTAGTTTTGTTTAAATGCTTAAATTTAGAAAACCATTGTGATATGCTCAAATTTCATATTTGCTGTGTTGGATCCCAGATGGGAGTAGGCCTGTAAAATCTGGGTTATGTGAAATCTTAGGTTAAATTGTGTAGCCAAGCTTGCGATATTGGTTTAACAGCATAAAGGCCAGGGTATACCCCAGCATAAAGGTCCTCACTGGGGTAATCACAGCCAACCTTGAGCCCAAAAAATTATGCAATTTGTGGGTAAAGAACACTTCATCACCACTGATGGAAGCACCCAAGGTACTGAAATTGTGGTGAGAGTAGCTGAACTACTTACCAAAACAGAGGAGACTAGTGCTCTATTGGAGAAACAGAGAAGGAGACTAGTGAATAGAAAGCAATATCAGTACGGTAAAGAATCAGCAGCTGCAGCAACTGCAGAACAAAGCAGCAGCTGTATAGGAGAGACTGAACAGAAACAAAGAGTAGGGAAGAAATTGGCAGTAACAGAGAATAACAAAAAAGCTGCAGATGTAGGAAAGAGTGAAGAAACAAGAAAATGGAATAGCAAATATAACTGTGAAAAAGAGAAAACAACTTGAGAAATGAAAAGCATCAACTTCAGAGTAGGGAATAAAGCTGCAGCTGTACCTGTGTGGCTGCTGCTAGTGCTGTTTGTGCAGGGCTTTTCTTGGGTTTATTTTCTAGTTTTGCTTGCTTTTTCTCTCTTGAGGGTTGTGCAAGTGTATTTTGTATTGTTTTTGGCTAGTCTATTGAATGTTCATAGCCCTTTTTTCCTCATGTGGCAAATGAACATTCTTCTGTGTGGTTTATTTTAGGATGATTCTCTTTATAGTTTATTTAGTTTAGTTTATCTGTTTGGTTTTGTTTCTCTTTTATAGCTCTAGTGTTTTTTGTTTGGTGTTTTAAGGCCTGGGGAATGCCCCTCGCATATCTCTATATGTTATCATTTTATTTGATGACTTACTAAAAAAAAAAAAATCTACTTATATTGCTTTTATGATTTCGCTTTAATTAATTGCTAACCAGTCAATGTTATGTCTTTAAAACAGTGCCTAGTAGACACCCTCGTGGCTTGACACGCGGGTTGAAGGTTCTAGCAATGGTTCAAAAAGATGGAAAGCTCAAAGTTCCCATACCACAGGAGTATCGTGCGCCAGTGGGGGATCATGCCTCTCAATTAGTCTCCAAAATTGGTGTTGAGGTCCGAACACACTTGCCAGACTTTAGCATTCGCAGGTGGAAACATGTCAACGAAGAAGTTACGGCACCTATGTTTCAGCGTCTAACGGTAAAAGTTTTACATAATTGATTGAATTAATGTAATATAATTAATTATGACTTACAAGATTTGTGGTTGTTGCTAGGATCAATTTGACATGGAAGGTGACCCCATAAATGTTAGCAAAGCGGTGGCAACAAAGTGTGGACGGAGCTTGAGCAGCCACACCTACAGACTACGAAAAAAATACCTGAACCTTAAAAGTGCTAAGGGAGAGGAGTATGCTAGAAGCCACCCACCGCCTGAATGTGACCTCGAGAAATGGAAAAACTTGATTGACAAGAAGTGGAATGATACCAATTGGCTGGTAAACTTTTCTTATGTTTATTTGTTGTTGACAATTACCTTGTCTTCCTAATATATATATTTTTCTATTGGAACTTGCTCCTTGTAGAAGCAATCAAATGCTAACATTGACAATAGAAATCAATTGAAGACGAAGCATAGGTGTGGGTCAAAATCTCTCCCAGTTAGGGTACACGAGGCGGTGGGTCTTCTTTAATTTTTTTTCCGTTTTTTTTTTAAAGATGATTCTATTACCATCATTCTTATTTAACTTACTAGTTGAACAAAAAAAATCAGACAATTGCAAATGGGGGCAAACTGCCAGAGTTGCCATGTGTTTACAAATCTACACACTTTAATGATGTCACAAAGCAGTGGATTTCTCCGGAGTGCGAAGAGAATTATGTATGTATATTTACCTTTTGTATTAGGATGATTGCAATTTTAATTGTATCTTTATTCATTTTTCTATTTGTTTTTTTAAATGACAGGATAATATGATAAAGATCCAAGCTGAACATCGCTCCCAACCTGGTGTGGTTCCAATTACTCCGGAGGAGCTATCTGTGAAGGTGCTAAAGCCAAGGTCGGGATATGTTAAAGGACTCGGGTTGAGGCGTTCCTTCTCTGTCAAGACTACCAGTGCTTCGACTGACAGTGACTATGTGAGGCGTCTAGAGATGGAAATACAAGAGCAAAAGGAGGAAATTCAGTCACAAAAAGAGGAAATTCAGTCACAAAAAGAGGAAATTACAGCACAGAAACGTGAAATTCAAGTACAAAAAGAGGAAATTCAAGCACAAAATAAAGAGATAGGGAAGATGAATGGGTCGATTGACGAGCATTTTGAGATCACAGCAAGCATCATGGAGTTTCTTAAGAAGCAAGGTTTCAAAGGACAATTTAGAGGATGAGGTATCCCATGAACTCGTACATCGCCTTTTTGGTAAGTCTCGCTCGTTTTATCATTTTATTTTTCTCATGTTGGTTAGTATATACTAGTTAAAGTACAACAGTTTGACTACTTATTAACTAAGATTTAACAAGTTTGAAGATGTATTTAATGAAAATAGATTCATTATCAAAATTCTTACTTAGCATGACTCTAGTTAAAATACACACTAACCAAGTAGAGACAAAAATAAGTCAGATAATAGCCTGCTGTTAAGTGTGCTTGTATCTGTGGATGTTGGTATCTGTATAGCCTAAGTCACAAGTATCTGTATGCTCTGCTGTTGGTATTTGTATGCTCTGCTGTTTGCTCTACTGTTGGTATCTGTATGATCTGCTGTTGGTATCTGTATGCTCCGCTGTTTGCTCTGCTGTTGGTATCTGTATGCTCTGCTGTATGCTCTGCTGTTTGGTATCATTCTGCTTTGCTGGTTGTATCTATATGCTGTGTGAATGGATAGATCTGCTGGGCTGCTGGTCTGGGTAATTTTGCTTCAGTTTTTTGTGTTCAGTTTTGCTTCAGTATCTGCTATACAAAACATATACTGTTACAGTTTTTTGTATACAAAACATACCTCCCATCAAATTTTAAAATCTGCTATTGTTATAGAAAACATATACTGCTACGTATTTGATAAATAAGATTATGTAGTTTATCCATACATCATATTTTTTAGTGAGATGTGAGGTATGTTTCTTAATTTTTTGGGGGGGCTTATGAATTAAATTAAGGATTGTGTGTTTGATTTGAGACTTGGATTCTAAATGAAGGATATGCGTATGGTGTTGATTTTTGTTCAAGATTACTAAACTGTTTGAACATTTTTTTGGGAACTAAGATCACTTAAGTTGGAACTGAGATCATTGATTAATAAAGTGAAAATAAAACTGTAAATTTCGAAATTCCCAAACTCTGTCAATGTCTTAATGAAGAAAGAAAATAGTTGCTAATATTAGGACTTTGAATGCAGTTTGTTGAGAAAATGTTGTGCTCCATTCATTCATATGAATAATGATTTTTAAGGATAGCCAACCTTTCAGGCTCTCAGCTTATAGTGATTTAGCACAGTCACAGTTAATTATTTGGAATTTCACTTAATTGATGAACTCTTGTACACCATAAGATGGTTATTTTCGAGATTTCTTCTTCTGACTTGTACACTGAGGATCGGAATGTAGCCTTAGCTTAGTGAGCATTGTAGTGAAATGTCATGGCTAAATTAACCTTCTATCATTCACAAAATATATATATATACCACAAAAGTTATGCTCACATAATTGTTCATTCTTGCTTTTGGTGACTGATTTAGTTTTACTATTTCAGCCTAATGCCACGTAGTTATTTTTTTCTTTTAGTTTTGGTGCAGGGAAATTGATTAGATTTATCTCACATTTGTCTTCATTTCATGTTAACATTAGGAATGGCATGAAAATCAAATGGAATTCTCTCTGCTGTTTGGCCAGTATTGCTCGCCATGCAATACTTGAGGAAGAGGTATGCTTTTGAACTCTAAAGTAGATATCATTTAAATTATTTGATATTCTCAGCTTATCCCAAAAAATATAGAATTCTTTCATGTGAGCATACTTTTTGTTGACAGTGACTATCAAAATTCTTATCTATGCGTGTAAAATAGTTCTTTTCTTAGGTTTATTGCTCATTTGTTGGGAGTTCAACATCCTTGTAATGCCAAACTGAAACTGTGGACAAGAATACGTATAGCAGTGTGTACTATTTTCTAAATGTAGAAGGGAGCTGTTTTTAGGTTTTGTGCATGGCCTTTTAATGTTAATGTTAAAAATAATAAGCTTATTATCTACATCCATTTTGGTCATTGCTGTCACAACTCACAAAGCTAGTGGTCTAGTTATCCATAAGCATACTCCTCTCCCTTAGCACTTTTAAGGTTCAGGTATTTTTTTCCTAGTCTGTAGGTGTGGCTGCTCAAGCTCCGTCCACACTTTGTTGCCACTGCTTTGCTAACATAAGCATACTAGTTAGTAGTTGTAAGTTTTTGCAAGATTGACCAAAAAATTTATTTAATAAATTTGATGAAAACATACTAAGGGAGAAGAAATAAACAGTCATCCTTTACTAGCTAGACCATGCAAAAGCTATTTGAATAAGCCTGTTTGGCATGTGCTAACCATAAACAGTCATCCTAAGGAGTGGCATGGTCTAAGGATGGTCTAAGGATATTTCATCTAGCACCATCCTTAGAATGGCTTAAAATATACGTGGATGACTGTTTATAGATGGCTAACCAGATGGCTAAGGATATAACCTAACCATGAAACAGTAAGGTACCATCCTTAAAATTACCAGATGTTTGTTTCAAAATATGGTTAGCCATCTGGATCACATATTGTAATGGAAGATACCATCCTTAGGATGGCTAACGATCCTAATATGTGATCCAAACAGTCATCCTTAATTTTATGATTTTATCCTTAGCCATCTGGATCACATATTTTATCCTTAGCCATCTGGTTAGCCATCTAAGGTACCATCCTTATATAGCCATCTGTTTAATGTACCTTACCATAAACAGTCATCCAGGTACACTCAAAATGAGGCCATATTTATAGCCTTTTATTAAGGGAGAAGATAAAATAGATACCATTAGTCATCCTTTGAATAAGCCTGTTATAAACAAGGCATAATTTCAAAAACTGTTTTTTTGAAATGGTCTAGCTATTTATTAAGGGAGAAAACTATTAATATAAGGATAGCTAGTTTGCTGGATGGATATTATAGTACTAGGTATATCTATTTATCTAGCTATATAAGCAAAAGCAAATTTTTTGATCCTAATTTTTTGGTCAATCTTGCCAAGTAAATAAATTTGATAATCAATGGTGTAGGATCATTCTATTTTCAAGCTTATTATCTACATCCATTTTGGTCATTGCTGTCACAACTCACCAAGCTACTGGTCTAGTTATCCATTAGCATACTCCTCTCCCTTAGCACTTTTGAGGTTCAGGTATTTTTTTCGTAGTCTGTACGTGTGGCTGCTCAAGCTCCGTCCACACTTTGTTGCCACTGCTTTGCTAACATTTGTGGGGTCACCTTCCATGTCAAATTGATCCTAGCAACAACCACAAATCTTGTAAGTCTCCCTCAATTCAACAAAAAAAACGAAGCATAGAGGAAATAAATATGACCCTGAATTCAAGTGCTTGCTCAGCAGATAATTTGGAAATTGAAGAATTATTGGTAACCAAACATGACCAAAATCTCCCAAAAATGAACTTAGATGGGCTGAACAGTGGGTTGAGACTAGCAATGGCTACGGATATTTGTGGAAGGATCTACACTTTAAGCTGTCCACAATTTATCCTGACTCCAAACACCAAACTATTAGCAACCTGATAATCCAAAAAGATGTGATATCTAGCTTGTAGCAAACAAACCATGACAGAGATTTGTGAAATTTTCACTAAACTTTAGAGATGCAACTTGATACCTAGACTCAAAGAGATGCGACACATACTTGCCCGTATAGATTTTCATACTTTAACTTTGAGGAAGAAATGGTAATACAAATTCCCATCAAAATTTATTTCTTATTATAACCAGCCATGGCCATAGTTTAACCTTCTTCTCTACTTCCCATCATATAATCTCATTAAGTAGTAGGCCTCATGGTTACTGGATCAAGTACTTGGGCTTCAAATTCTTTAAAAATTGGGCAACTTGTGAGTACATACTAATTCCATCCAGAGAAATATTAAGTAACTAATAGCTTTAGCATTACTGTTTTAGAATCAAAATACATAATACATACCTACAAATGCATACACACACACATAGACATAATCTTTTTAAATCCCATTTGTGCAGCAGCCACAATATTTGTTCCTTCCCATTCTCATTGAATGCATGCCCTGGTTTCTTACCGTGAGATGTTGTAGTGTTATAACTGGTTTGGCTGCTGTCCGTGGGTCACTCCCAGTTTTTGATCCGAGCATAATTCTGGGAATACAGTGAATTGCCATGTTAAGGTGATCATTGCAAAGCCCATGGGTGGGAATGAGCATGGTATTCATCTTTTTAGTTAATCTCTGTTAATTTCTGTTCAGATAACTTCAAGCTTGTGATCTTGAGAACAGTTCTGTATATTTGTTAAGTTTATGATATTTGGCTTTAAGTTTATAATAAAACTTTGCTATTATAATAAACTTTATATATATATATATTCTATATTAATGTTTGCCTTGTTTATTTTCTTTGTAGATTGGTTTTGATGACGTTCGGAAGCATACTTGCAAATGAAGATCAACTGTTGAATTTTTTTTCCTAAACTAATGCTTAGTTGTAGTTGCAAATTAAGATTGAATGTTGATTTGTTTTGGTGGACTCCACGTTAGTTCATTTTGGGATTTGCTTTTATGGTTTTTTTGTGATACTTAATGGATTACTATTAAAGTTGTTTGATGGATATATTTTGATTTATAATATAAATTGTTTAATGAATTTTTTTGTGGAGTGATGTCTAATAACTAGTGGATTTCTTAGTACAATTAAAAGGTTATTGGGATATGAGCAGGGATATTTGTGAAATAATAATTTAAATTGAATATAAAATATGGAACAAGTTTAGTGACGAATTTGTTTCGTCATTTGTACTTGTTATTATGTCAAAGTGATTATTAAGTCACTAATAAATTTTTTTGTGACAAAATTTATTGCAGTTTATATATGAAAGTTTTTATTTATTTTGTTGTTTAGTGACTAAAAATTTCGTCACGTATACATATATATTTGTGACAAAATATATTTCGTCACCCATGTATGACTTTTGAAGACGAAAAATTTCGTCACCTTTACATCTTATTGTGACGAAATTATTTCCTCATCTATGATCAACATGCGTGACAAATTTATTCGTCAACTAAAGTTATAAATATAATCTTGAATAATTAATTGGTGACAAAAATGTTATTTTTGTGACAAAATGTTGTTTTATTGGTGACAAAATTATGACTTTTGAAGATGAAAAATTTAAGTCATCTTTACATCTTATTGTGACGAAATTATTTCCACATCAATCATCAACATGCGTGACAAATTTATTAAATCAACTAAAGTTATAAATATGGTCTTGAATAACTAATTGGTGACAAAATGAGAATTTTTGTGACAAAATGTTGTTTTATTGGTGACAAAATTATGACTTTTGAAGGCGAAAAATTTAAATCATCTTTACATCTTATTGTGACGAAATTATTTCTTCATCAATCATCAACATGCGTGACAAATTTATTCGTCAACTAAAGTTATAAATATGGTGCTAAATAACTATTTGGTGACGAAAATGAGAATTTTTGGTGACAAAATGTTTTTTTATTGGTGACAAAAAATTTCGTCATTGAAGTAATTTCATTGGTGACAAAATTATTTTTCGTCACGTTGGTCTTTAGTGACAAACATTCAATGACGAAACCGGTGACGAAAATATTTTGTCACAAATATCTATAGTGACGAAATTAGCTCTTTGAAGACAAAAAAAATTCGTCACTCAAGACCCAACTTGTTGTAGTGATGATTAGAAGTGATATTCGTATGGTTTTAATGTTATGGTGTTATGTATTAAATGTTAATAGTCAGAGTTATCTATTAGTTTATGGTTGAAGGAGTATGTTGATATTGTTGTGTGAGACTTTTTGACTTTTTATTAAAAAAAAAATGCGTAAAAAAATAGAGAGTAAATATTAACTAATGTGACATAAATAAATGCACTTATATGATTCAAGCCAAAAACAACCCCTAAAACTTGTGTAAAATCTCAAAACCATAACTCGTCCTCTCCACCTGATGTCGAACCACCACCACCATGTGATGCAACCCCACCCCCACAAGGTCCTCTCTGTCCATTGCTGAGATTGAAAGTGCAATGCACCGATTAACAAATCCCGTCGATATCACCACCATGGCTGAACCATCACCAAAAAGAATCCCAATTGCACAATAAATACATACATATATATATATATGTACATATACTGACCCCATGTTTGATTTGTGGGTTTGATCAAGAATCACACATAATATATATATATAAATCCAATTTTCACACATCAGATACACACTATCACAAAATCAATGATGGAATTCTTGATTATGTATAAATACAAATATAGATACACATTAGGCAGATTTTTTGGTCTGCCATCTTACATACCAAAGGGTTTGCTTGGGTTGTCAAACAATATCCCTCATTTCTGCTAGGCCACAGATTTTGTTTTAATTTTCTTCTTGATTTTTTGGTACGACGAAGATTGAGGATTGTTTTGAAAAATAAGTTAAAAATTAATTTTTTAATCTCTTTTTTTTTAACGTATAAAAAAAAATAAAAAAGTAATGTTACTTAAAACAATTTAAAAAAAAAAAAAAAAAAAAAAACTGACTTTTGACCTACATGTCAAAAGAGAGTGAAGTTTATTATATGGGTCTCTACTTTTTACTTTAGAAGAAAGATTCACAGCTTGGATAGCGCATGACACAGCTCAGAGTAGATACCCCTTGGATGTGGCACGACAAGGCCTACTGCTTGGACAGACCACCGTTCGGCCCAAATTTATATATTTGTAATGCTTTAATTGATAAATATATACAAGATTCAATGGTGGAGTACTTTTCATAAGATATAAATCTGTAAGTTGTACCCATTTACAGGGCCGGCCCTCAGGTGAGGCGACTGAGGCGGTCGCTTCGGACCTCTAATTTTAAACAAAATTTAGGACCTTCTAATTAGGGGAGTATATCATATCATGTTATTTCATAATTATTTTAATATTAGATCAATTTATTTATTTTTATGTTATCATGTGGTGTTATTTTGATTCGTGTTCGATTGATGTTTAATGTGAAAACTTTCACTTTTAATTAAAAATAACTAAGCAAGTGTATTGAGAGATTAAAATTTTTCTCATAAGTTGAATTTTATAAAATTTATTTCAACTAAATGAAATTATTCATAGAATGTTTGATTTTAATTCAATTGCATTTTTCTAATTAAAAAATTGTACCTTATTACTATATATTTTTTATTAGATTGACTCTAAAATAGGTAACAAAAAAAAATATATCTTAAATGAAAAAAAGTTATTAGCCTTAATTATTATTTTATATACTTTTTTATTCAGTTAGATAGAGTTAAATGAAAGATTAAAAAAAATATCATAGCATCCCTTAGTGAATATTCAAATATATAACTAATAATTCATGTTATTGAGTTGTGTCATACTTGGATTTATGTTAAAAATAGTCAACCTTAACTTGCTAATTATATATTGCTTAAATTGTGTCGAAAATTTTCATCCTTACCCCCAATTAATTTTTGTTATAGTATTGGTAAGCTAAAAAATAAAGATTTGATTCAACTAATTGAAATTCAACTATTATATATATATATATATATATGTTATCTAAATTTTGTTAAATTGAAATGCAATAGAAATAAATTTTTATCTTTTTTGTTTTATCCAAACAATTTATTTTTTTTGGATAATAATATATGAAGGGCCCAATTTAAAAAATTCGCCTTACGCCCTAATAAGTCAGGGCCGACCTGCCCATTTATAATATGTTTCATATGAATTCTTATGTTCTAATTGAATGACAACCAAAACGGTTTTGGTTTATTTGTTTGTTTGTCCGATTTTTAATTTTTTAAGTGGATTTTTAGAAATAGAGGATGATAGAAGGAGAAACTTACAGGGCATATATCAAAATTATAACAGGAGAGTGATAGGGCTAAAATTGGCATTATAAATAATTAGTTGTTGACATAAACAAAAACTGTAAAGTGGTTTTGTTGGCTACATATTTTGTAAAAGTCAATTACAATTCGACACGTGGCAGAATGAGGGTATTATTGGAAAATGATTTTAATCTTAAATCTCAATCATACACGTGGCAATAAATATTGGTTCTCAAGTGGTCTGAGTAACACTAGATCAGGAATGAGATACAAGGTGACGTGGCTTCAACGGTTACCTATATTCAAATTCAAAAACAGGAGGGAAGTCCAACTGCAAGTGATGGCATAGTGGAACTATTTCTAAGGTAACATGATCAGCGATCATGGAGGAGCAGTTCGACGGTTCGAAGTACAGTTCGAAGGTCATCTCTAACAAGTATAAATAGCAAGGAAGTTCCCAGAAAAGACTCACAGACTCAGATCATATAAACCAGTTTTACTTCCTATTTTCCTTTCAAGTTTTACCTTTCCTGTACTTTAAATACTTGTCCTTTAAATACCTGCATTGTACTTCAATTCATAGGAGTAGTCCTCAAGTAGATTCAAGTAGATTGTTGCTGTAAATTTCCTCAAGGCTGAGTTTGGACTATTGTAAGTGTTTATGTTAATGAAATACTTCAATTGTTCTTCATATTAATTGTTATTTCTCTTAATTTCTCCTAAAGTCAAGCCACCAGTAAAAGTCCTCTTCGTTGAGGCTGAAAGAACTAAAACATAGTCGCCTGATAATTGATTGGCAATTATAATTTCTGTAAGGACTGATTGATCCTTGCTGGCACGCTTGCATTTACAAATATACCCTTCGAAAAGCCAAAAAGCCAACATATATTTTTGGCACGCCCGGTGGGACTAATTAAAATGGCTAGACGAAGACGACAAGGAGAAAATGAACGCTTGGAAGAAGGCATAGAAGGAGAGGTAGAAATACCTAATCTAGAGGAGAATGTGGTAACACACCCTGTGGAGACTCCTATGTTATCAGAACCTTTGGTCGAACAGACCAGTACTTCTGGACAAGAACCATATGTTCATAATATTGGACGAAACCAAGGAATTGGGCCATCAACCATTCCATCTTCTCAGCCAACAAATCCATGGGATGGCTTAGTAGATGCTATGGGACAACAACTAATGAACACAATGGAAAGGTGGGCAACATCCTTTTTGGATCGAATGAACAACCACCAACCAACAAATACAAGACATACAGAGGAAATTTTAAATGTCCCTCAGCAAAGATTGGCTAGAGAAAAACAGCCTATGCAAGTTAATGGACAAACTAATGGTCAGACTAGTACTCGACTATGAAAGACCATCGCCTCTCTTGGTATGAACCCATTTCAAGGCCTAGTAGGCCAAAATGCCTCAAGATTCAACAAAGGAAGCCACACCGGTTAGTGCACTGCCAAGTACAAGAAACTAGCATAAGAATGGTGGCAAATCCCATGTTCGAAGCCATATCTGGCACCAGGGGTTATAATAATCCCTTATTCGAATTTATACCCGGGGGTTGGAAGGTTTGCCTACAAATGGAAGGGACACAATGCCTATTCCAACACCTTTCACAGGTCCTTTCGCAGGACAAGCTCAAAGGGGTTATCCATACCCCCAACAGCAACCTGCACCACAGGGGCAACCAGTCCCAAATGTACCATTGTATGGACCAAGAGGACCACAGGCACAAGTTTGTCCACCAAACCCTGTGTTTGCTCCTCCAGTAGTGGTTCAGCAAGCCCAAAATATGGTCCCTAGGGACCAAATTGCTGATATTGTTAGGGAGATATGTGGACCAATGGCTCGGGGGGTCCAGACTCAGATATCTGAAAACCATACCCAGTGGGTAGATAGAGTACATGAATACCCAAGAGGGTTCGAATACTGATTTCACCTTATTCTACGGGCTCGAAATCAATCAACAAGAGAGCATATTGCTCGATTATTGCTTTCAGTGTGGTGAATTCGCTAATCATGACTACATAAAATTGAGATTATTTCCAAACTCTTTAAGCGGGAGCGTTTGTATGGTATATCAACCTTACACTGCTCCATTCAAACTTGGCAACAGATGGAAGAGGCATTTCATGCCCAATTTTTCAATCGGAGCCAGAGGTATCCATGGCATTTGGCAAGATTGAGTCAAAGGCACGAAGAAAAGGCTACTCAATTCATTGCAAGATTTAAAAGGGCTCGAAATAAATGTAGAGTCATCCTTCCAGAGCGAAATTTGTACGATTGGCTCAAAACGGTTTAGAGTTCAAAGCTTAAGAAGTTTGACTCAATCAATTCGAGGATTTGGTCGAATTAACCTATAAGGTGTCTCGATATGAAGCATTACTAGAGGAAGAACAAGATCGAAACAATGCTTCATATAAGACATATTACTGAGATCCCAATTATGAGATTGATGCAGCAGAGATTGTGGGCAAAGAACACATGTCTGAAGCATTAATTCATAAGGATACGACTATCGACCAAAGTTTAAAAGAAAGACTTTCACGAAAGTATTCTTTCGATTTAACAAAAGCAGATGACATTTTCGATCATTTGCTTAGACCAATTTCCTTAAGTTACCAAAAGGAGTAAACCGTCTTCTCTTGATGAACTTAAAGGAAAAGTATCGTAAATGGCATAATTCTTGGTCTCACTCAACTAAAAGCGCATTGTTTTTCGAGACAGATCCAAGAGCAAATCCGAAAGGAAGTCTGAAGTTCGACCAAAAGCGGAGAAAGCCATGGGAATTGACAAGAACCCGTTTCGAAGTTGGAGAAAGCGGCTAATGTGGTTGTTCCAAACTTACAGAATTTATCTCTGCAAGAATTGGAAGAGGTCAATGTGCAAATGCAAATTGCCAACCAAATACCGCCAAGAAAGAGACCTAAATCTACCGGTTGTTGGAATGAGTCTCTCACATCGAAGGAACATTCTGATGAAGAAATATTGGACGACGATTCTTTGGAAGCAGCTGTAATGCAAAGAATGTGTCCAAGGTGTAGACTAAGCTACAAATGGTTGAAGGGGCTTCCAATTGATGGGAAGCAATACTATAAGGATGTTCAGAGACGTCCTAGATCGACCAACGCTTACAACAAAAGGCCGTACCCGGCTAGTGATAGGCAGCGACCAGTGGTGGTTGAGCCTGCAGTTGACAAAACAAATGCTAAGGGTAAAAGGCCCTTGTATGAGTCTAGGCCACTTAACTACTATAGAATGGAGAGCAAACATTCTGAAAGAAGATTAGAGAGGAGTTCAGGTTATGGGACTAAAGCCAGAGATTGGCCCCCCAGATCAACCTCACACAGAACAGAAAATGGCCATCTCAAACAAAGGCCAGAATCAAGCTCGAAACATGAGACCAGAACCAAGCATTTACCTCCACGGCCAGTTTCGAAGATGGCTTCGAAGGTGGAAAAGGGTGGTTCAACATCTGAATCAGTAAGCTCTTGGGTACCTGGAGTTTCAGATTGGTTTGTAATGCAAAACAAACCTAGGGAATTGCCTGACAGGAGAGATGTTGAAATCACAGGCAGAATGGTCAAGCCTCCTTTGGTGGCCCCAAACAATCGGGTATTCTTTGAAGCACCCAAAGACAAAGGAGCCAAATATGGTTCGGTTATTTCAGATCACAAAGGAGGAAAATTCAAATAGTACACCCAAGATCAAAGAAGATCTGAAAGAGAGTGAAGAGAGTTCTTCACATGTCAAGACAGAAGAAAAGAAAGCTTCGAAGTCAGACCATGTTCCAAAATCGACGCTACAAAGTAAAGTGGTTTGTAGCAGAGAACAATTGGCCCAAGTTCATTCTGAACTAAAGGCCAGAGAGAAGTCGATTTAAGGCGGAGAAGGCTATGATGGAAAGTGATAGTGAAATAGAAGAAGAGATTGGCATGAGCCAGAAGAAGGAAATGGCAGAAGAGGAAATGTTCGAAGCCTTCATGGCTGAACAAACATTTCTGACTGAAAGCTTAGTTGATAAGGATCCCTCGAAGGGATCAGTTATCAATGAAATACCAAAATCTTGACATGGAGGACTGCTTGAAGACCTTGAGCAAGGTAGCCAAGAGGGAAGAAGGTACAACCACCATCCAGTTTGGCTCATTCCCATGTCCAGATCAACATGGTACATATACTACCTCATGAATTTCAGTGAGGATCGGAGGACCAAGACATGGATCCAATTCTGTTTCTAGTGAGGAATCACAAGTGAGCAATGCAGGATGCTCTGAAATGGCTATTCCTATGGAAGTTGAGTCTTGCGAGGAGGAGGTGAGCATCAACCTCTCATATCCTTTTGAATACCCTCGAATTCCATGACCCAACATGTCAAGCCTTTGTATATTAAGGCTTTCTTTGATGGAATACTGATTAAACCGAGTCCTAGTAGACAATGGGTAATTTGTTAATTTATTGTCAAATCTTCTTTGAAGAAATTAGGAAGAAGAATCGAGTTGATCCCAACCAAGATATAACCATTCTTGGCTTTCTTTGGAGATAAGCAGATGGCCCAAGGTATTCTGCCTATTAATTTGAGTGTGGGAACCAGGGATTGTATGACAGCATTCTTCGTGATTGACAGCAATGCTAAATATAATGCCTTACTTGGAAGGGACTGGATTCACACCAACAAGTGTGTACCTTCCTCTTTGCATCAGAAGATCATGATGGCTCTGGGCAATGGAGAGACAGAGGAGATTGATGCAGATCCTCAACCTTTCATAGCCTGTGCAGACTTTGCAGAGGCCAAACTATATATTGAAGGGGTAACTCCACTCAGTATATTGAGGAAAGCTGATGGCTCAGCCGAAGTGACGGCTGATGAGGAAGTTACACATCTGAAGCACTTAGTCCAAGAAAGTGCTGATGAAGAGGTTGTCGTGAAAGATGACAACGATGCCTGGTTGCAGGCAAAAAAGTGAAGAACGAGAAGCCAATTCATTGGCTTTGATTAAATTCTCATCATTGGATGTAAAAGCAATAGTCCAGAAGGTACAGAAACAAGAGAGAGAAGCCATGATAATTGGCTGTAAACAAGAACAACAACAGGTCAGAAGATTGACCTTTGGGAAATATTGTGCATTGGACATTGAAACAAAAGTCCAGGAAATACAAGAAGAAGACGCCTTATGGACAGATTTTGTCTATGAGGAAGAAGCGAGATGTCGAAATAGAGAACCTAGAGGCGAGAACAAGGTGAAAAGATTGCTTCAAAGGTTGAAGAAACCAAAGAGAAAGCTTCAATGAATTCTCAGACGCAGGACCCCTTAGAAGAAGTGAATTTAGGGGAAGGTTCTGTGCAGCAGCCCACTTATATAAGTACCTGTTTGAATGCTCTGGACAGAGACCAGTTGTTGGTTGTTTTAAAGAAATACAAGGATTGTTTTGCATGGTCCTATAATGAACTACCAGGATTGGATAGATCATTGGTGGAACATAGGCTCCCTTTGAAGCCTAATTTCAAGCCATACAAACAGAAACCAAGAAGGATGAGTCCAGATGTAATTCAGAAGGTCAAGGAAGAAATTCTTAGACTACTTAAGGCAGACTTTATTAGGACAGCCAGGTATGTTGAATGGCTATCTAATATTGTGCCTGTAGTTAAGAAAAATGGCAAAATGAGGGTATGCATCGATTTCAGGAACTTAAATCTAGCAACTCCTAAAGATGAATATCCTATGCCTATAGTGGATCTGTTGGTGGACAGTTCAGCAGGGCATCAAGTTTTGTCAATGATGGATGGCCACTCTGGTTATAATCAAATATGCATTGCAGAGGAAGACATCCACAAGACAGCATTCAGATGTCCTGGGAATATTGGCACCTTCGAATGGGTTAAGATGCCATTGATGCGAAGAATCTTTGGAGCTACGTATCAGAGGGCTATGAACACCATCTTTCATGACCTTATTGGAGGGTATCTAGAATGTTATATTGATGACATCGTGGTAAAATCCCAGTCCATGGAGAAGCATTTGCTTCATTTAGAAGCAGCTTTCGAAAGAATGAGGAAGTTCAAGTTGAAACTCAACCCTCTTAAATGTGCTTTTGGTGTGTCATCTGGAAATTTCTTGGGTTATGTCGTGCACAAGAAAGGAATCTGATTGATCGAGAATAAAGCCAAAGCCATCGTTGAAGCCAGGCCTCCATCAAGTAAGAAAAGAATTACAAAAGTTCCTTGGGCGGGTTAACTTTCTTGAAGGTTTATTTCTAACACCGAGGAAAACTAAAGTATTTTCTTCCTTGTTAAAATTTGAAAGATGAAGAGGAATTTGTGTGGACAGCAGAGCATCAAACCGCTTTTCGAAGGTATCAAAGCCTACTTGGCCAACCCTCCAATCTTGATGCCACCAAAACGAAATAAGCCCTTGAAGTTATACATAGCGGCCAGAAGATTCATTGGGAGCTTTCTTGGCCCAAGACAATGAAGAAGGCAAGGAACAAAATTTTACTACCTTAGTAGGTTTTAAATTCTTGTGAATGTAAATATTCAATTGAAAAGTTGTGTCTTGCTTTGTATTTTTCTGCAATGAAATTAAGATATTATCTTTTACCTACAACCTCTTGGTAATTGCAACCGATTTGGTTAAATACATGTTATCTAGACCTATGTTGAGGGGAAGAATTGGCAAATGGATATTAGCCTTATCGGAATTTCATTTAGAATATGTCCCTCAAAGAGCAGTAAAAGGGCAAGTATTAGCCAATTTTCTGGCAGATCATCCATCTCAAACAGAGAGCCAAGAGGTAATGGAACTTGGTATGACTAGTGTTGAACCATGGCAAATGTGGTTCGATGGATCGAAGGCCAATGGATTAATTGGGATTGGTATCGTGATTAAGTCTCCACAAGGGGTAGAAACCACGCATGGTTTCAGAGTGGATGAAGCTAGTTGTTCCAATAACCAGGCTGAATATGAAGCTTTAATAGTGGGACTAGAAATCCTTATTGGATTACAGGTACATGCAGTTGACATATTTGGGGACTCTCAATTGGTGGTTAACCAAGTAAAAGGGATTTTCAAGTGTCAAAGCATAAGCATCCTACCATATTATGTTGTTGCATTACATTTGCTTTCTCAGTTTCAAATAGCAAATGTAACCTATGTTCCAAGATTCTTGAACAGTAGAGCCAATGTGGCTCAAAAAGCTTGAACTTCAAGAGAAGGGATAATACCCAAAGGGATATAAGCCAAACAACATATCGAGATTAATACAACCTTTGAATAAAGGAATGTGATCTTGAAGTCAATCATAATGACTTACAAGAGCGAGGATTGGAGGCATCCAATAATGCGATAAGATTGGCTGGTCCATCTTGAAGGCAAAAGGAAAATCAAATTGCGTCCATGCAATACGGATATATGGTAATGCTCTATACAAAAGGGAGGAGATGGCTTATTATTGGAGTGTTTAGGTCCAAAAGAAGCATTATGACTATGGTTGAGGTTCACGAAGGCATTTGTGGTGCTCATCACCTGGTGTAAAGATGAGATGGTTGCTTCAAGGCATTCCTATTATTGGCCAACTATTCTTAAAGATTGCATAGAATATGCAAGGGTTGCTGTGCATGCCAAAAACATGGCACAATAAGACATGTGCCCATAAGCGACCTACATGCGATGAGTGAAGCCTTGGCCATTTAGAGGATGGGCCATGGATATGATGGGTAAGATACACCCACCTTCTTGAAGCATCATTGTTTCATTCTAGTGGCTCTTGACTACTTCACTAAATGGGTCGGGCCAAGCCATATAAGGTCAGAGACCGAAGAGGTCATTGGGTTCATTAAAGATTTGATCCATAGGTTTGGCATTCCACAAACCATAACAGATTGATAATGGAACCGTGTTTGATGGGAAAATGGTAAAATCCTCGTGGCGTAATTTGGGATTAACCTTATTAATTCCACTCCCTATTATGCACAGGCCAATGGTCAAGCTGAATCATCCAATAAATCCTTGAAAAAAGGAATACAAAAGATGGTGGAAGATAATCCTAGGGATTGGCATAACCTATTGTTGGATGTTTTATGGGCTTACAGAACTTCTCCAAGGTCGAGTACAGGAGTCACCCCTTATGCCTTAGTATACGGGCATGATGCAGTGTTACCTGTGGAAATTAATATTAAATCCTTGAGGGTGAGATGTCAAGATCAATTAGACTCTGAGCAATATCATCAAAGCATGTGCTTAGAATTAGAAGACATAGAAGAAGCGAGGATTTTGGCGTTAAATAGCATTCTTTTTCAAAAAGAAAAGCGACCAATTATAACAAGAAAGTCAAGCATATTGGCTTTGATAAAGGTGACTTGGTATGGAAAACAATACTCCCAATAGGAATTAAAAGCCATAAGTTTGGCAAATGGTCACCTAACTGGGAAGGACCATATCAAATTCATAGAGTTCTGCCTTTTGGAGCGTACCATTTAAGAAATTTAAATGGCTATGTACATCCCAAAAAGATTAATGGCAGATATTTGAAGCCTTATTTTCCAACCATTTGGGAAACACAAGGAATAAAATAAACATTATGTACAAACACACAAGATACTCAGATAATAGATAAGAGCCCGATTTTTTATAAAGAATCAAGTACATGGTGCCACAAATTGGCCCAAAAATCATTACAATGTTTCAATTGTTTTTGTACAGTTGATTTCCTACTACTAAGTGATGGAAACAGGTGAATAACTGCAGTCATGTCTTCTTTTCGATCAGCCAGCTCTTGGTTGGTGATTTGTAATTTGGTGTCCGTTCGAACCAAGGCTCGATTTACTGCAGCTAATTCCTCCTCAAGTTGAGTTTTCTTCTCCAGCAGCTGAGTTTGAAACTGAGAGGCAGAAGAGTGTTGTTCCTTGAGATCTGATATTTCGGTATGCATTCGAGAAACAAAACACTGATCCCTGGCCAATTTTTCATTGGCAGTGTTGGCAGCATGACAAATATTGATGTAGAAGTCAATAGTAGCTGCAGCCTGGGATAGATGATTTGAGGCATTCATATTGGATTGCTCAGCAATATTACAGCACTGAAGAAATCCATTCCTGATAATAGGTCTTTGTAGAGCCTCGAAAGGGAGCCTCGAAAAGGAAATATGATTCAAACATGTGTCTAAGTTCATTGAAGGTGCATGAAGCTTGCTGCTAGAAGGAGGACTCTCAAAAATTTCCAGTAAGGAGTCAGCCAAGATTAATGGCTCAGCTTCAGTACTAAGTGATGGAGAGGTAGAAGGTATATCGAAGAGACTAGCTAGTCTTCCTTCGAAGATATCTACCTCATCCCTAGACATGAGAGGCATAGAAAGTGATGTGGACGCAGAGGACTGCATAGGAATTGGAGAAATGGATGGAGCATCTTTGGCAGCTTCGATGGTTTTAGCCACCAACGAGTCAAGTGAAGAGGTTTGGAAGTAGGCATAGATGATAAACCATGAATTGGGAACCACCAACACCCTCTGTGGAAGAATCAACTGCCCTCGGGATTGGAATAGCAGTTGGAATTTCTGTGGAGAAATGAGAAATAGCAAGGCTCGAAGAAAAAGTAGACTGAGGTAGATCAAAGGCCAAAAAAGGAAGAAATGGCTCTAAGCCAAGGAAAAGAGATGCAGGGATGCTTGGACTCAAAGAAAATGTGCCGAATATAGGCTTGGAGGGTGGGAGCATGGTTTGGATAGTTTTCACATGTTGCATCTGGTCAACTTCAACTGAAGACAAAGGAGGCCTAGCTGGAAAGATGAATGCAGTAGCTGTTGCTGTAAGAGGAAGAAATGTAAAGCAATGTCAAACGTCAAATATTTAAAGCTGACGAAGGAAAAACAGCAGAAGTATGAAAGAAATTACTTGTTTCGGAAATGCTGATACTGGTGGGAGAACTACGAAGAGAATAATGTTCGACAATTTGTTGTCTTCGAGCAGTTTCTCTTTATGCATCGGCCAGCAGACTTCATCTCTCGAAGCTATTCTTGCCGTTTCTTCTCAACCCTCTCAAAACGATTATTGCTTTAGAATGTTCTTGTTCTACTGCCTTGGCAGCGGCTTCATGAACCGGATCTTCTACCAAGTCAGCAGCAGAAACAGTCATCTTCTTTCTCTTCCTCCTTGGCAGTGATGCTACTGGTTCTTTTTCAATCTCCCTCTCCTCAACTTGGGTTTCAGATGTTTCAGAGGTAAGTGCTTTCCCCATTACTATAGTGGATGCTTCGAAAGAAGGATGCCCAGTTGTATCAGGAAGGGAGGCAACTACTTTTTGTCTCTTTGTTCTCTGCAAGGGCACTTCTGGCTCTTGTTCAATCTCTTCTTCTCCTAAGGATTCGGATTCTTCAGGAGGGAGGATCAGCTTCCTTTTTTGTTTTTGTTGTTGTTGTTTCTTTTTTAGAACAGTTAAAGTTTCAGCTCTCTTGGGAGATTCTTCGTGTGAGGGCCCTGCACCAAAGAACAAAAGTGTAAAGGGAAGGAACAAAAGATTCAAAAGAAAGGAAATGGAGAAGTCTGAGAATATTTACCCTTCTTCGAAGCAGCTCTGGTAACTCTAGCTGGAAGGGATGAAGTTGTAGGATTAGTCGTGGCAGCCTCGTGAAGAGGAGGAATATCCTTAGATGTCCCTGGCTTAGCCTTCGAAGGCACTCCTAATCCTACCAGCAAGTCATGGGGATGTTCAGATAGGCGTACTTCCATATTGACTGTCCACCAGTTCTGGAATCTTTTCAAGACTGAGCCATACGGGAGAAAGGGGATAAATTGGAACTCATTCAGCTCTTTCAGTAGTTTGAGGATTGCCGTCTCTAGTCTGGATTTGGATATTTTCAAATCTCTGACAGTAAGATGGACATTCGAGAGACTGGAAAGAGGAACTGGTATCCCTTGAGTGAGTCCAAATTGTCTGGCAAATTGAGAAGGGCAGTACACCTCAGATATGCATTTATAGGCTCGAGGGTTTAAACTACCAATGAACAATTCCCTTGGTAGTAGTATAGAGGCCCACATATCTTTATGAGGAGAAGTGGAGCATTCTTTATCAGCTAGGAAAGCTTGCAGCCAAGTTGGTCCTTTATTGGCTTCAAAAGGACAGAAGAAGGAGGCAGATGGAGAAATAGGGAGTTGATAAAAGAAGGTAAAGTAGTAAGCGAAGGAAGCAGGGTAAAGGGCAATCCTAGCATACTTTTCCCCATAAGTACTAGGATCCTGAACAAGGAATTTTAGACATTTGGGGTGTAGGTCAGTGAAATAGGCGAAGAGCCAAAGTTGAAGCACCCAGAGGGGACCTCCTTGGTTAGCATCAAGAGGTTTCTCACAAAATTGGGAGCAGACTCTGTAGACATGACCTAAAAGATAAGGAGCAAGAGCTATATGTTTTTTCAAGACAAGTGCCTTCGCGAGAGGAACAAACTCAGGCATAATCCTCTGAGATGAGGTGCAAAAGAGAAATTTGCATAACCAATATAAAATAAAGGAAAATAGCTCTCTGTCCTTCACAGGACCTTCCTTTTTATTTTCAGACTTTACGAAGTCACTATAAGAGGAACTTAAGGATGGAAGAGAGAACTTAATAGGAAGGTCTGGGTAGTTGGGAGTAAATGGAGAACCATGGGGGGAAAGCCCTAAGAGATGGCAAATATCAAGAACGGTGGGGGCCATCATGCCGCACCGAAATTGGAAGAAATTAAAAGACATATTCCAGAAACATAAGGCAGCAGGTATCAAGAAAGGGTCTTCAGGAATAATGAACCTGGAAAGACGAAGGGCATCGAGAATACAGAGCTCTTGCAGGTCATCTTCTCTCGCAGGTACAACTCTGTCATACCATTCTTCCCATTCAGTCCTCATTGTCAGCCGACAGCGGTGAGGGCGATTCACCTCCGCTTTCCCCAATCAAGCCTCCCGTAAAGAAGGAAATGGTCCTCCAAGCGAGGATATAAGGTGCATGAGTTGAGCAGAGCTTCGAAAAATAGGGCCAGGGCGTATTCTGTTTATTGCTATGACGAGGCGAAAAGACGTCCATCTATGTGGCTTGACTCACGGATGATAGTTTGGTGATTTCTTCATCAATACATCGCTTCAAAGCCATAGTAGGAGATCGATACGATCGCCAAGAATACTTTTAGTGAGGAAGGATCCATTGATAATGGGCAATAAGGAAGAGGGTTTAATAGGAGATCGATAGGGTTTGCGAGTCAAAAGAGCAAGTGATTTGAATATAAAGCAAAGGGGCCTTTAAAAGGTTTCATGTCGAAAAATATATTATGTAAATCGTTAAGTACTAAAAGTACGAATATGAGGAGACTCTTCCAAATATTGATAGTTTTGGAGGAAAGACACATTCGAATGTTGACGTCGACCAAGAAAGATATTTGGCTTCGAAGCCAATTTTGGCTCCAAGAAATCAAATAAAACGGCTTCGAAATACAGAATCCGGCTTCGAAGCATACTACATGTTTGAAGACACTAAGATGCAAAGAATATCAAAACCAATCGTTGGTTTTTGCAAGAAAATTGTCCATTGAATTAAGACAAAGATAAAATGCTTTTCGAAGTAAGAATGGTCAATTTAAGAATGACTGACTATATTAACTATAACCATATGTTGGTTATAATTAGCTTTGAAAAGTAAGGTTGTTAACTCCGAAGCATTAGTTTGAGATAATATTAACCAAAATTGTCAAATTCTGCTCCATAAATTGGAAAAAGACATATTGGTTGTTGGTTATGATTAGCTTTGAAAAGTAAGGTTGTTAACTTCGAAGCATTGATTTGAGATAATATTAACCAAAATTGTCAAATTTTGCTCCATAAATTGGAAAAAAGACATATTGGTTTCTTTAGTGTTTCATTGAAAATAAGTAAGTCCAAATTCAAAGGATGAGATTATTTAATTTAAGGCTATAAATTGGCTAAGAGGAGACAGAGTCAAACAATGTCAAAGTACAGAGGACTTTGCTTTCATTAGAGCCAAGACAATTACATTAAGTAATCTTATTTAAGTACAAATTCAAGTTCATAAAAATAAGGAATAGAATAAATTACAAGATCATGGAATTTCATCCAACAATGATCAATGAATATTTGTTCTTTCTTTATTATGTTTTCCATCTCCTCCAAAGTTGGCTGCATGAGTTGATGTGCTCTCACTTCGTAATAGAGCTCTTCAGCCTTTGCTTCGAAAGCCTCCTCCCTCAATTTTTGTTCCAACTCATCTATAACTAAATCATCCCAATATGCAGAATCTTTATTCTTGAAGTCATCAAAGTCTTCAATGAAGTTTTCTGCTTCGTATTGAGCATGAATTCGAAGAGATGAAAGTTGATCCAAAGATTGAATGGTGACTTTGGAATTTCGATGCCAATGGAGGAGTACTGGAAGTTGATCCAGGAACATGTGAAGTTCTGCTTGGGCGATAGGATTAAGGATATGGCCCCTAGTCAGAATATCACAAGCCCATCGAAAGTTCTTGAGAGGAATGTCATCCTCAAGAACATTGAAGGGTAGGTGAGAAAAAGCTGCGAGCAGAAGTTGGGCTTCTTTCCTCAAATGGAGTTAGGGAAGATGGAGGTTTGTAAGGAGGAAAATTTTGTCCATTGGAAGAGCAAGCTTTAATTTCTCTGTCCAAGAAAGAGTGGGAGGAGGAGAAGGAGTAGATGGTTCTGCTTCAGAAGAAAGAGAATGTGCGGATGCCTCTAGTCCAGAGGATGGAGAAGGTGTGGATGCCTCTAGTCCAAAGGATGGAGAAGGTGTGGATGCTTCTATTTCAAAAGATGGAGAAGAAGAAGTGGATGCTTCAGTTAGGGGAGATGACACAGGGATGGGAGGAACAAAGGCATTAATATAATCAAGCCAGTCGGAAGAGCAAATCTGCGCTTTCTTGGCTAAAAATGAAGGGGTATATCCTTGTGATTCTTCCAAGCACCGGGCAGGGTGCATTATCCTTGTGGGAATGGAGGATGTATACCAAGCCACAAGTAAATTCTCCTCTAAACTACGTCGAAGGTCGATGGGCACATAAGGATAAACCACCGAGCTTCGGCGTGGGAAGGAAAATCTAAAGGGTCGATGAACTCAATAAAATGATGATTGATCCGCTCCCTCAAGTCCTGGACTCAAGTGCAACCCGGTTCGTCCATCCGAAACCCTCAAGATGAAGAAGTTGTAGCTTCATCCCAAGCAGAAGGTTGTGAAGAAGAATTTCCCAATTCCATATTTGCAATTTGTTGAAGCAAAGGCTTGAGAGTTGTTTGTTCAAAATGCGAGGGAAGTTTAGAGGAAGAACTTTTTGTATCAATGAGTTTGTAAACCAAAGGATTGAGGGCAATGTGTTCGTAGTCCAAAGGTTGATAATCTGCGAAAGCCTCCATGACCTGAATATAGAAAGGCGGGTAAAGGTGGCTAATAAATGCATGGAGATTCTTTCGAGGAAAGCATAAAGATTACTCAATGGCTCTTCGTATGCTCGATCAATAGAGTGAGAAGGTGATTGAGTCATAATCCGTTTGAATACTGAAGGTATTGGAACGTCCAACAAAGTTAAGAGTTAATGCAAATGATCACCAAAATAGGTGACGGTTGTGTTTCCTGAAAACAGATTCTATGCACGTTCCAAAAAAGCGAGGGAAAAGTTTTTGATTCACTAATATTTCCAAGTATTGGGTATATTAGTGCGGGGGGTAATGTTGGCTACATATTTTGTAAAAGCCAATTACAATTCGACACGTGGCAGAATGAGGGTATTATTGGAAAATGATTTTAATCTTAAATCTCAATCATACACGTGGCAATAAATATTGGTTCTCAAGTGGTCTGAGTAGCACTAGATCAGGAATGAGATACAAGGTGACGTGGCTTCAACGGTTACCTATATTCAAATTCAAAAACATGAGGGAAGTCCAACTGCAAGTGATGGCATAGTGGAACTATTTCTAAGGTAACATGATCAGCGATCATGGAGGAGCAGTTTGATTGGTTCAAGTATTCAAGGTCATCTCTAACAAGTATAAATAGCAAGGAAGTTCCCAGAAAAGACTCCCAGACTCAGATCATATAAACCAGTTTTACTTCCTATTTTCCTTTCAAGTTTTACCTTTCCTGTACTTTAAATACTTGTCCTTTAAATACCTGCATTGTACTTCAATTCATAGGAGTAGTCCTCAAGTAGATTCAAGTAGATTGTTGCTGTAAATTTCCTCAAGGCTGAGTTTGGACTATTGTAAGTGTTTATGTTAATGAAATATTTCAATTGTTCTTCATATTAATTGTTATTTCTCTTAATTTCTCCTAAAGTCAAGCCACCAGTAAAAGTCCTCTTCGTTGAGGCTGAAAGAACTAAAACATAGTCGTCTGATAATTGATTGGCAATTATAATTTCTGTAAGGACTGATTGATCTTTGCTGGCACGCTTGCATTTACAAATATACCCTTCGAAAAGCCAAAAAGCCAACAGGTTTAACAGTTAAACTAATGGAGGGAGTAATTTGTAATGGAAATATAAAGTTTAGGAAGGGGAGAGTAATTTCTAAAATCTAAGGGAGCAATTTGTATTAAACACAAACCTAGGGGGTGTAGGTGTAATTTATCCCAAATTTTTTTTATTGAGTTGTGTAAATATTATGTCATGTTATTTATGTAATATTTTAAGTTAATTTTGTAATAAAAAATTTTATAACTGAAATATTTTGATTAATTTTTACTAAATAATTAAAAAATAAATATTGACACTTAATGTATATTATAATTTTTTATTTATCAAATAAATTTTGTATGTTTCAAATTTATATGCAATATATATATATATATGTGTGTGTGTGTGTGTGTGTATTACCAAGCATAGAGAAAGGGAAACACACAAGAAAGAGAAAGGAATCTGTTTAACAATTTTTTTAAAATTTTTAATTTCTTATATATTTTTGTTGGGAAAGGGTTGTCTCCAATTGAGTTTTCCCCATCAATAATATATAATAGACTCATGGAGAACTTCATCTATTTAAAAAGTAATATTAATTGAACATCAATAGCTACGTGATCAGATCATATTTGTATCAATAATTATTTTTAAAATTATACTAAGTTGACATAAATTTGATATGATCAAGTGATTATCGATATCCAATCAATATTGTTTTTTACAAAGATGAAATACTCAACGAGTCTTACATATTAAACAGTTCAAATTATTGATGTAGATTATGTGATAAACTCAACAAAGCCCAATAACATTCACCCGTCCAATTTTTGACCAGAGAGAAACCTATGATATTTTTGTTTTATGCTTCAAAGTTTTCTTCAAACTTTGTTTCCTAATCAGAGGTGTAGTTCAGCCACGTTTGGCGGATTAGATTGAATAGAATTGTTAATGAGAAGATAGTTAGTGAAGAGATTATTAATGTGTGGATTGTTAGTAGAAAGATTTAGTAAAAGTGTATTTATTTTGATAGTAATATGAGAGATGGTTAGTGATGAGATTATTAAATTATTTTTATATAAAATAAATAAATATATTATTTTTATATTAAAAAAATTAAGGAAAAATTACTCATAAATCCTAAATGGAGGAAAGTTAAACTATTTGGTCCTGAGAGTTTTTTTGTACACCAATTAGTCCTATTTTTTTGATATATTTTATTTGGATGAGTTTACTTTTACATCTGTGCCCTTAATTTATATGCTTGAATGCTTCCAATGCTTCACTTCTACGTTATGTTTATTTATTTATTTTAAAGTAGACTAGTGGTATTGAAACTGAATTCCAGCTCATTATTGTCACAGGTAGTGTTGATACCTCCTCTACATCGGTCCTTCATTCGGCCTCATTCCATCACTCCGATTTCACCTCCATTGTTGTCGGCAAGCCTTTGAAATACTGCACAGATTCATCATCACGCTCGTCCAGATATACTGCACAGATCGCAGATCGATTACGTCCGAAGCTTCAAATAGTTGATGTTGCTGCCCATACTCACCACCTCCTCTACCTCTTCCACCTCCGACTCCGCCTCCGCATCAGCCGCCGCGTCCCCTGAATCGGTCCTTCATTCGGTCCAGTCACATCAGCGACTTTGGTACGACCATCGCCGCCGCATTCCATCACTCCGATTCCACCTCCATGGTCGTCGGCAAGCCTTTGAAGCAAGGGTTTCACCAGATTCACATCACGCTCGTCCAGATCTACTGCATAGATCGCAGATCGATTACGTCTGAGGCTTCAAATATATTTGTAATTTTTTTTGAGTAGATCTATGGTGTTTTTTGAAAAAATCTTGATCAATTTATGTTTATGGATTCAGATCTAAGAAAATATATATGTTTATATATGTAAATATGATTTTGAGAAATAGATATATATGTTTATATATGGATATTGATTTTGAGATCGCTGAAGAACATCACTGTGAAGAACATCGCTGATTTGAGGGAAGTATAGATCTGATTTGAATCTCCTCCAACGCCGCCGAAGAACATCGTTGAAGTTCGAACATCGCTGAAGTTTGAACATTGATGAAGAACATCACTGTGTGAACATCACTCGTTCGCCTATTTATGAAGTTGCGAAACATCATCAAACGTTTGATGTTTTTTTCTGTGCGAAACATAATCAAAATAGGCCGTTTTGATTTTTTTTCTGTGCGAAACATTGATGTTTTTCATTAACAGTTTCATTACCCATAAACATTGATAGTTTCATTAATAGTTTTGATTTTTTTTCCTGTGCGAAACATCATCAAAATAGGCCGTTTTGATTTTTTTTCTACGCGAAACATTGATGTTTTTCATTAACAATTTCATTACACAAACATTGTTATTTTTCTTTTCTGTGCGAAACATCATCAAAATAATCCTTTTGATGTTTTTTTTCTGTGCGAAACATCTTCAAAATAGGCTGTTTTGATTTTTTTTACTGTGCGAAACATTGATGTTTTTCATTAACAGCTTCATTACCCATAAACATTGGTAGTTTCGTTAATAGTTTCGATGTTTTTTTCCTGTGCGAAACATCATCAAAATAGGCCGTTTTGATGTTTTTTTTCTGTGCGGAACATTGATGTTTTTCATTAACAGTTTCATTACACATAAACATTTATAGTTTCATTAATAGTTTTGATGTTTTTTCCTGTGCGAAACATCATCAAAATAGGTCGTTTTGATGTTTTTTCCTGTGCGAAACATTGACATTTTGATATTTGACGAATAATGTTTGATGTTTCATAAATAATCCTGACGTTGCTAATGTTTGATGTTTGATTAATAATGTTTGATGTTTGATGTTTGAAAAGAAGGAAAATCATAAAAAAGCCTATAATAAGCTTATTGGGTAATTAGGTAAATTACACATAAACACCAATCCAAAATTACCCCCTCAATTATTGACCCAGACATGTAAATAAATGGGTACTAATGTCTTTATACATAAAATAGGACCTATTAGTCCAACAAAAAACTTCCAGGACTAAATGGGTTAACATTTCCCAATTTGGGATTTAATGGTACTTTCCCCAAAAATTAAAACAAATATTACAATAAACAGGTGTACTTGATAAAAAATAAAATAAATTTTTTATATAAAATAGACTCAATCCCCTTATTATTTTTTAATCTCACTCAAAACCCAACTGAGCTAATCCCCTTACTGAGGGCGATTACTAAGCTCCTCAGATTATCAATCTATCCTCCTATTTCACTACTAAACATGCTATTAGTGGGACCTACAGCATGATAGTCCAATCCGACCACTCAAGCCACGAAACAAGCATGGCCTTAATGTCTACCAGCACATGTTATTGTTTGGCAATTCAATATTTTAAAAGTTAAAATTCACTAAAAAAATTTTAAAAATTAATAATTTATACCAAAAAGTTAAATATTCTTTTTTCTCTTTACATTTTGCACATCTTTTCATAAGAAGCGAAAAGATTATACCAAACATATTAATTTTTTTATTTCATATTTTAGTCAAAAAATTAAAAAAGTTACTAAAATAATATGTTTCCAAATAAGTTGTAAGTGAAAAATTGATAATTAAAAAAATAATAATAATAAGAACACTTGTTTTTTAGTTTCTAAATAATCAATTTTTATTAATTTATTTAAATTATTTCTATCTCATAAGCTTTAAGTAAAAATTGTTTCAATGAGGTCATGGGTTCAATTTCCCTTATCGAGGTTAAATTAAGGGAGTGCAAGCACTTAGGTGCTTTGTCAAGAATTGGGAGATTTTCTCTTATAGGTGCTGATCTAACAACTAACAAATAATATTTGCCAATCAAAACAAAAAAAAAAAAAGGTAAAAATTGTCTTAAACAATTTCACATAAACTCTTAAATTAAAATAAGATATAATCAACTGATTTAGGGGTGTTTGGAAAGTGGGTTTAGGGGTTAACATATCCTCAAAATAAAATAAAATAAAATAAAATAAAATAAATAAATAAATAATAATAAAAACATATGCAAACAAATATCCAAAAAACAATACAAAAAAAATATCCACAAAAATAAAAAGCCAAAAAACATATGCAAACAAAAAACGAGTGCTACCCATCTACAGCACGTTCACGAGGCATGTTACAGGGCCTGGGACAGGTACGCGAAAAGGCGATTTTGTCTTTCATTTATTTTATTTTTTTGTAAAACAAGTGCGATCATTCAATTATTGGGGATAATTTTATCATTTCTCTTCCCATATTTTTTTCAAATACTTTTTTTTAATACAATAATCAAATAAAAAAATCTAACTCATTTTATCAAATACAAAAATTAAAATAACATACTAAATTATCCAAATAACTAAAAAGCTAAAAAAGTATTTACTTTTCGAACACCTCTTAATAATAAAAAATTAAGTACAACAGTGATATCACATTATTGATATTATCATTCAATAATTTCTTTCCATTTAACCTACCATGCATGTGATAAGGTGATTATTTATTAAAAATGGGGTTCAATTGTTATTATTTATTTGTGACATTACGTAGCAACACCATTGAAGTGAAATTTTATGCCACTTTTAAGGGGTGGGTATAGAAGATCTCACCTTTATATAGCCTACGTTTGGCAAGATAGTTTTGGAGCTTTTTTGGTTAAAATAATCACAAAGAAATAAAATAGATTTTTTAATTCAACAAGACAAAACATCATATCCAACTTATAATCATTATATTTTTTATCTCACAAAAAATTCAAAAAAGCTAAAAAAGTCAAAAATTGAGGCTAAAATAGTCAAAAAAAATTAAAAAGTCAAAAAGTCAACCCACTTCCCAAACGAAGCCATAAACATGTCATAACATGTTTTTGTTACAAAATCACACATCGCTACTAGCAGCTGGGCCTTGCATATACACACCACCACACCTAAATATTTTCCAAGCAAAAATGGTGACCGTGGAGGAGGTCCGGCAAGCACGGCGGGCCCAAGGCCCAGCAACAATTATGGCAATTGGAATGGCAACTCCTCCCAACTGTTTCGATCAGAGCACATTTCCAGAATATTCCTTTCGTATAACTAATAACGAGCATAAGACTAAACTCCTAAGAAAAATTTAAGCGCATGTGTAAGTTATATATACACAGTGAGATTACTGAATAATTTTTTAAGTTCTGGCCACCTGAATTTTAGTATATTCATGCATGTATCCAACCACCTGCTTCTGTGCATTCAAAGTGACAATTTTGAGAAAATCAGTCTGCTTTTTGTTTTCAGTTTTCTGAATTCAATATTTTGAAAACTGATTTTTTTTGTTTTTTGTGTATTTTTTTTTTGTTTTTACTGAATATTTTTTAAATTTTAAGTAATTTTTTTACTTTTTTATATGCACTTTACTTAGATGTATCTAAATAGTAAAATATTTGTGAAAAAATATTTTAAAAAATTAATAAATACACAAAAATATGAAAATATACTAAATTTTCGTATTTTTTTTATTAGAATATTTTTTGGTATTTAGTGTATTTTTTAAAGATTTTCTTCACAAATATTAGACTTTTTAAGTGTGTTTATGCTAGGTGTGTCTAAAAAAAAATTTTTAAAAAAATTGCTTAAAATATTAAAAAAATTCATTGAAAATATTAAAATACGAAAAATAAAAAAATAAAATTTTCTGAGAACTGGAACCAAACAATTGTTTTTTTATATTTTCAGTGTATGTTATACTCCAACATTCTTTTATAAAATAAAAAAAAAACTCAACATTTAGCCGGTTGAGATTTTTATTGAGTTAATTATCTAAAAATCCTATTTATAAATGTTAGCTTAGGTTTTATCTAAGATTTTTTGAATTAATAAATCCTATTTAGTAAAACTAAAACTATTATCAGTTTTGCCCAATTTTTAAAAGGAAGAACATTATCAATTTTGCATAATAATGTTCAAGATAATTTTTTTACTAACTGATAAAAAAACCAGAGCATGAAATTAAATATTTTTGCCGTTCTATTTATTGGTTTGATTTAACTATCTAATAAAACCCACAACATTATCAATTTTTTCCAATTTTAAAACTGAGAACATTATCAGTTTTTTCATTTTTAAATTTTTTTTTCAATTTTGCATATCAATGTTCCATTATCATGCTCCTTTATAGATACAAAAATTTCAATTTTGTACAAAAAAAAAAATTCAATTTTTAAAATTTTTTCAAATAAAAAACTATTTAGTTTTTTTTTTTTTTTTTTTTTTGCACATAATTTTTTTTATCCCATCAATGTTGTTTTTTGCATAGATGAAATATTCAACGAGTCTTACATATTAACAGTTCAGATTATTCATGTGGGCTCCGTGATAGACTCATAGAGCCCAATAACATTCACCTGTCCGATTTCTGACCGGAGAGAAACCTCTATTATTTTGGTTTTATGCTTCAAAGTTTTCTTCAAACCTGTTTCCTAATCGAAGGCTTAGGTCATTAGGTTATGTTTGTTTGGTGGATTTGATTGAATGGGATTATTAGTAAGGGGATGATTAGTGAAGAGATTGTTAATGTAGGAATTGTTTGTGAAAAGATTAAGTAAAAGTGTGTTTGTTTTGATGATAGTATGAGAGATGGTTAGTAATGAGATTGCTAAATTATTTTATATAAAATAAATAAATAAATTATTTTCGTATTAAAAAACTAAAACAAATATTAAAACAAACAAGTACACTTGGTAAAAAATAAAATAAAATTATAAAAATAATTTTTTTAATATAAAATAGACTCAATCTCCTTATTATTTTTCTAATCTCACTCAAAACCCAACCAAGTTAATCCCCCTTACCGAGAGGAATTACTAAGCCCATTGGACTATCAATCCACCCTGCTATTTTACTATCAAACATGTTGTGGGTGAGACCCACAGCCATAGTAGTCCAATCCGGCCACTCAAGCAGCAAAATAAACATGTCCTTAATGTCTACTAGCACATGACATCAACGCCTTATTATTTGGCAATTCAATATTTTAATCTAAAAGTCAAGAATTCATTAAAAGAATTAAAAAATTAACAATTTATATTAAAAATTCAAAGATTTTTTTTTCTTTATTTTTTACATATTTTTTCATAAAAAATTAAAAAGTTATCCAAACATATTCAGTGTGTTTGGTTTGAGTTTTTTGAATTAAGTTTTTTGAAAACTGATTTTTTTAGTTTTTGTGGTTTTTTGTTTTTAGTGAATATTTTTAAAATTTTAAATATTTTTTTTACTTTTTAAGATGCACCTTACTTAGATGTATCTAAAAAGTAAAAAATTTGTGAAAAAATATTTTTAAAAATTAATAAATACATAAAAATACAAAAAATGTACTGAATTCTCATATTTTTTTTATATTTTTGGTATTTAGTGAATTTTTAAAAAGCTTTTTTCAAATTTTTTCTTTTTTACTTTTTAGGTATATTTATGTTAGGTATGTCTAAAAATTAAAAAAATTGCTCAAAATATTTAAAAAATTCAATAAAAACAAAAAAATATGGAAAATAAGAAAGTAGAATTTTCTGAAAAGTGTTTTTGAAAAATGATAACCAATTAATTTTTTTTTACTTCATATTTTAGTTAAAAAATCAAAAAGTTATTAAAATACTATATTCCCAAACAAGTTGTAAGTTAAAAATTGATAATAAAATGAAAAATATATATATATATATGAACACTTGTTTTTTAGTTTCTAAATAATCAGTTTTTATTAATTTATTTAATCTATTTCGATCTCGTAAGCTTTAAGCAAAAATTGTCTCAAATAATCTAGCATAAACTCTCAAATTTAAATAAAATGTAATCAACTGATTTAGGGATGTTTGGAAAGTAGGTTTAGGGGTTAAAATATCTTAAAATAAAAAAAATAATAATAATAATAAATAACAATAATGATTTTTCTCCCGAAATCCCCCCCGGAACAGCCCAAAAGCGAGAGAGAGAGAAGAGAGGAGAAGAGGAGGAGCTTCGCCCGCCGTCGCCTTGTTGCACCAATCGTCACAGCCTCGCCTCTGATTGCCGTCGCCTCCGGCCCCGCCTCCAGCCCGATTTTATTGGCCCCCTCCCCTCTAGTTCTTCTCCTTCTTCCTCTTCTCTTCCTTCTTCCTTCTTCCTTCTTCTTCCTCTGAATTTCTTCTTCTGAAAAAAAAATAAAAATAAAAATAAAAAACAACATCATTTTTATGAATTTGGAAAATTCATAAAAATAAAAATTTAATTTGAAACTCTCTTTTAAGGGTCTCCTCTTGTGAGGAATCCCATTGAGAGCTTGAAATTATTGTGAAAGAGCTTCTATCTATTTATAAGAAAAAAATTCTTCCAAAAAAATTCAAGAAATCTATGTGGGATTCAATCAAATTCATTGGAGGGAAACTTAAAATTTTGATATCCCTCCAAAAATTTTGCTCTTCTTTCAATCAAAGTATTTGAATTAAAATCATATAGAGGGAATATTGAATATTTGATTTATTCTTCCAAAATTAAAATTAATAATATTTTTAAATATATTTTTATATTTTTTAATAAAAAAAGTATTAAGAGAAATATTTAAGATTATTAAAATTTTTAATTTATAATTTTATTACTTATATTTTTTAATAAAAAAAGTATTAAGAGAAATATTTATGATTATTAAAAATTTTAATTTATAATTTTATTACTTATATTTTTATTTAAATATAATTTTAATATATTTATGACGTCACGGTTCGATTCCGGTTCAACCCGACGGTTGAACCGGTGACCCGTCCACCCAATCATTTTTTCGATTCACTCACCGGTCCGATTTTTAAAACATTGATTTAGGGGTTAAAATACCTCCCAAAAAAAAAAATGTGCAACCCATCAGCAGCATGTTGGGGGACTGGGACAGCTACGCGAAAAAGATTCTGCCGTTGACTTTTTTTTTAAAACAAGTTCAATCTGCCGTTGACTTTTTTTTTAAAACAAGTTCAATCATTCAATTCAATTATTATGAATAAATTTGTGGTGTTTTGAGAAGTTAATAAAAAATTAATTTTTTAATTTTTTTAATTTATTTTATTTTTTTATAAATAAAAAATAGAGAAGTGGTGTGACCTAAAATAAATAAAAAGTTAAAAGTTAACTTTTTACCTCCTTGCCAAAACACCTTTTTATCATTTCTTTTCTCATATCATTTTAAACACGTTTTTTAATATAATAATAAAATAAAAGATTTAACTCATCTTATCAAATATAAAAATTAAAATAACCTACTAAATTATCTAACTAACAAAAACAATTAAAAAAAGTAATCACTTCCCCAAACACTTCCTTAATAAAAATAAATAAATAAATGTAACGATGATATCACATCATTGATATCACCGTTCAATAATTTGTTTTCCATTTAACCTATCATGCTTTTGATAAGTTGATTATTTATTGAAAATGGATTTCAATTGTTATATAGAAGTTTATTATTAATTTGTGATATCATATAACAACACTCGTTAAAGTGAAATTTAACATCACTTTTAACGGGCGTGTATAGAAGATCTCACCTCTATATAAACATGTCATAACATGGTTTTGTTACTAACTCACATATATTGCTACTAGCAGCTGGTCCTTACACATACACACCACCTCACCTAAATATTTTCCAAGCAACAATGGTGACCGTGGAGGAGGTCCGGCAAGCACAACGGGCCCAAGGTGCGGCGACGATTATGGCGATTGGAATGGCAACTCCTCCCAACTGTTTCGATCAGAGCACATTTCCAGATTATTACTTTCGTATTACTAATAGCGAGCATAAGACCGAACTCAAAGAAAAATTTAAGCGCATATGTAAGTTATATATATACTGTGAGATTACTAAATAATTTTTTGAATTCTGCCCACCTGAATTTTAGTATATTCATGCATGTATCCAACCAGCTGCTTGTGTGCATTCAAAGTGACAATTTTGAGAAAATATTGTTTGTATATTTTCAGTATATGTTATACTCCAACATTCTTTTATAAAAGAAAAAACCCAACATTTAGCCGGTTGAGATTTTTTTTTTTAGTTAATTATCTAAATGTCCTTTTTACAAATGTTAGCTTAGATTTTATTTAAGATTTTTTGAATTAATAAATCTTATTTAGTAAAACTGAAAATATTATCATTTTTTCCTAATTTTTAAAATTAAGAACATTATCAATTTTGTATAATAATGTTCAAGATAATTGTTTTACTAACTGATAAAAAAAACAGGGCATGAAATTAAATATTTTTGTCATTCTACTTATTAGTTTGATTCAACTATCCAATAAAATTGAGAACATTATCAATTTTTTTTAGTTTTAAAACTGAGAACATTATCAGTGTTTTCATTTTTAATTTCTTTTTCCAATTTTGCATATCAATACTCCATCATCATACTCATTAATAGATACAAAATTTTCAGTTTTGTACAAAAAAAAAATAATTTAGTTTTTTCAATTTTTTCAAATAAAAAACAATTAGTTCTTTTTTTTTCACATAATTTTTTTTTTTAGTTTTTTTCAATTTGAAAGTTGATGTTTTAAAGTTTTGAAAATCAAAATAAATGTCAAATCATAAATGATGAATAATGAATGCCAATTCTGACTATTAAAAATTTAATGGAACGTGAAGGTCTAAAAAATCTTAATTATTGGAGTATAAGTTCATAAATTAAGATTTGTGTATAAATTTCCCTTCTTTTTTTTATGCTGGAAAATTTAGATCATTTCCATTATATTGTAATAAAAGAGAAATTGATTGTGAAATGTGTTACACACAAAAAAATGATACGGACTAATGAATTAATGTCTCGATGTAATGATATGACTAGAATGTTTTTGCCTTTATTTTTTGTTTTTATTTTTTTATAATCGATAAAAGAAAAATAAGGACAGAAAAAATGCATCGTGCATCGTTGAGATTAAAAAGTTGTCATTAGGGCTGAGTAAGGAATCCGTAAAATCCGTAATCCGATCCAGTCCAGTTCAATCCGATAGGTTTGGATTGATTTTTTGAATCTGTGGTTCGATTCCGGATTGAATAATTAAAAATCCGTAGTCCACGGATTGGTTCCGGATTGAACCCCACGATTCCGGATTGGAACCGATCTGGACCGTATACAAATAGTCTATATTTTTAATTATAGATCTTCCCCCATAGTATCTTCTTTTATTCCATATAAAACCTAAACTCAAACCTAAACCCGCATAATATCTTATTTTATTACTTTTGTTTGTTAGTTTTCAGTTTTAATTTGTAATGGTTTAAATACTTATGACGAAACCAATTTTCTTATAGTTGTTTAAATTCTAGAATAGTATGTCGTTATTATAGAAAGACGTGTTGCTATTGTAGAACTAATATAGCGCTATGTTTATGTTTTTATGAAGTTAAAGTATATATATATATTTGTTATTTAATTATATGAATCTGTGGTCATAAACCGATCCAATCCATGTTTAAATGGATTGGTTCGGATTGGTTCCATGATTTAAACGGATTGGATTGATTCTAATTTTTTAGGAACCGTAAATAATGGATTAGTCCTAATTTTACCCCCAATCCGGACCATGCTCACCCCTATATATATCATCACACCATAATCTTCTTACTTTTCCTCTTAATGCCTACATAAAATTTGACTTTTTTGCGATGAAATTAGCCAATAATCCGAAGATTAAATATACAGAAAATGATATAAAAATTTATTTTTTGATTCACTTTATAAATTTAGTGATATGTTAAGAAGATATATAATTAGTTGATAATTAAATAATATTTAATTATTAACTAATCATCTTCTTAACTTATTATTGAGTTTATGAAATAAGTCTAATTTATGAGTCTAAATAGTAATTCTCTAAATATATATATCACTGAAAAAAAAAAAAAGAGAAGCTTTTATTGATGTAAAAGAAGAGTACATAAGAGAATACTAATAATACAACAAAATAAAAACCAATGAGCATCCCCACAAAATTGAGACAAAATACCCAACAAAAGCATCCACACATGGCCAAAGAAATGAAAAGAATGAACAAAATAATTTTATTTGAACACATTTCACAATCTTGTAAATTTATAAGACTCATCTTTTGTGAAACATTTGTATCACATTCTGTATTTCATTTATATAGTTTTATATTATTAGTGAATAAATTCTTCTAAGATTGGGACATATAAATATGTCCAAATTTGTATTTCTCTGTGTTTTTTTTTTTTAAATGAGTTAAATAATAAAAATGATACTAGAATTCCAAAAGAAGGGAAAAAAAGAAAAAAAGGAAAAAAGAAGACTACAAGTACACAATCACCACCCAACATTTGAACCTGTGGCTTGCTTTGTAAAGTTTCCAATCTTCTTTTTGTTGTGTGTTGCAGGTGACAAAACTGCGATTAAGAACCGTTATTTCCACTTGACTGAGGAAATTTTGATGGAAAATCCAAACATGTGCACATACAACGCGATGCTAGACAAGACATGCTCATTGTTGAAGTACCAAAACTAGGAAAAGAGGCTGCTATTAATGCAATCAAAGAATGGGGCCAACCAAAATCCAAAATCACCCACTTGGTCTTTTGCACCACTAGTGGTGTTGACATGCCCGGTGCCGACTTCCGCCTTGCCAATCTCCTTGGTCTGCAGCCATCCGTTAATCGTTTCATGATGTACCAACAAGGTTGCTCTGCCGGTGGCACAATTCTTCGCCTAGCCAAAGACCTAGCTGAGAACAACAAAGGTGCTCGAGTCTTAGTAAATGCTCAAATCACATGATAGCATTTCGTGGGCCTAGTGACACCGATCACAGCGTACTTTTGGCCCAGGCCTTGTTTGGTGATGGTGCAACTGCAATTATAGTTGAGTCGGACCTAGTGCCCAGGGTTGAGAAGCCTTTGTTTGAGATCGTCTCAACAGCCCAAACCACTCTCCTTGATAGTGAAAGTGCCATCACATTACAACTTCATGAAATGGGCCTTACATTCCATGCGAGCAAGTGTGTTCCTGAGCTTGTCTCCATGAACATAGAGAAGCTCTTGGTGGAGGCATTTCAGCACATGGGCATCTCTGATTGGAACTCTCTCTTTTGGATTGTACATCTTGGTGGGCCAGCTATTTTGGACCAGATGGAATTAAAGTTGGGCCTTAAGCCCAAGAAGTTATGGGCCAGTAGGCATGTCCTAAGAGAGTATGGTAATTTAACAAGCGGATGCGTGTTTTTAATACTAGATAAGATGAGGAAGAAGTCAGTTGAGAATGGGCTTAAGACCACTGGTGATGGGCTTGAGTGGGGCGTGCTTTTTGGGTTTGGGCCTGGACTCACTATTGAGACTGTGGTGCTCCACAGTGTCTCCACTTAATGGGCTTAGCTCATAAGTATCCCTGTTTTTTTCCCCCTTCACTATGTGGTTTGCGTTTGTGGATTGGGTTTGTTGGTTCCACTTCATTATGATTATTTTAAAGTATGATTGAACTTATGTATTCTGTTCAAAATAATAATCAGTGTGTTTGATTTTAGTTTTCTGAATTCAATTATTTGAAAATTGAGTTTTTTATTTTTCATTTTTTTTTTTTGTTTTTAGTGAATATTTTTTAAATTTTAGGTAATTTTTTTTACTTTTTTAGATGTACTTTACTTAGATGTATCTAAATAGTAAAATATTTGTAAAAAAATATTTTAAAAAATTAATAAATACACAAAAATATGAAAAATGTACTAAATTTTCATTTTTTTTGTATTTTTTGGAATTTAGTGTATTTTATAAAGATTTTTTTCACAAATACTATACTTTTTAAGTGTTTTTATGTTAGGTGTGTCTAAAAATTAAAAAAAAAAATTGTTTAAAATATTAAAAAAATTCATTGAAAACATTAAAATACGAAAAATAAAAAAGTAGAATTTTTTGAAAATTGTTTTCTGAAAATTGGAACCAAACAAGCTGAATAATAATAATAATAATAATAATAATAATAATAATAATAATAATAATAATAAATGCACTGAATTATAACTATGATAAATGGAATACTTGGATATCATAATTTGAGATATATAATTATGGAGATCCTTTAATAAAAATCAGAGTTACAGTTGTTGAGGATTATGGCTATGAAATCTACCACTATGTCACTCTCAAACTTTGGCTGGCATGGCCTTGCTTTCATGGAGTTGGCTTGGCTTGGCTTGCTCTACATTGGAGAGGAGAGGGGAGGATCACCCTCAATTTGTCCTGTTTAAGCTCCAAAACCACAGTAGAACAGAGTAGTTATTTCTGTTTTTATTTTTGGCAATATTGTTTGCTCTATTGCCTTGAATCATAGAACAGAGTGCTCTGTTTTTTACAGTGACAAAGAAGTGAATGTTTCCTTTAAAAAATGTAGTACTTCTTGACAGCATAACCAACTTGTTCCTTTGTTTACTACTGGCCTGCCAATTTTCCTTTGCCAACCAACACATAAGACCATCCCAATGGTCTGCTATATATATCACTTGCTGTGTGTGTCAATTTCCGACCACACTGCCAACTTAGTACTCAACTGGATAACACCGACAGAATAGGTTAAGCCCGAACAACCTACAACAGAAAGAAGAGATTCCGGCGGTGGCTCGTCCATCTGGAGGCACTCCGACAATCAAGTCAGTAAAATATCTCTAAAAAATAACCAATAGTGCTTAACTCACTAGACAGAGCATAAAAGACATACCTTAGACCCATGGGGGTGCCTTTCTTTTGTAGCCAATACAGACCTAATCCCAATAGAAGCCTAGCTTCTATAGACTTAGAATTACTGCTAATCTTGGACTCCTAGTAGGATTGGGATAAACTCTCTAAGAGTTTTATCTTTATCCAAACTGAAGTTCTCACCCATTTTAGGACTCTTGTCCCTTATTCACTTATCCCGGATTCCAATATTCTCGCAGATAACCTCAGCCTATCAGAGATCACCTCGGCGTTATGACCAGGACACGTGGCACCTCGGCTGACACTTCGGAGTCACCTAGGCCACGTGTTGGCACTCAAAAATTATGTCCCCACAACTGCCCCCTAGGTTGTATTACCTCGGCATCCTGAGGTGATGGAACCTATATCGTTTCTTCCATTTAGAACGTCGGCAAAGATCACATAATTCGTTCATTACCAAGGTCATAATACGTCGGCTCAATATGACCAAAAAACTTGCAATCTGCTCTCACCAATGCCTCAAAATCATTAACCAAGTTTGTTCAAGTTTCTCAGTTGAGATCATCCTCCAAGCTGAGGTTCTACTCCGTTAAATCGAGAATTCTAAGAGCTTCAACACACGTATGAGCTGTCACGCATGACTACTCAACCGTTCTTGTCGCGCGTCTGTCTCTCTTTGGGCCGTACCTGACACATGCCACTAAGTCGAATTGCTCGTGCGTGCGCCGTCTGACACATATGTCGTTTTAGGCACATTAATTGCCTTTTTGTCGCCGTTTTTGCGTTTCAACAAAACTTCCTTCCTCTCTCCGTCTTTTCACTTTACACCATCGTTTCTGAAGCTTTTTCTCTCTCTAACTTTTTCTTCCAAATTTGCCATTGTCGTTCTCGCGAGGCTTTCTGCAACCAGCTTCGCTCTTCCCCTCCGGCAAGGATTTTTGCCGCACTTCTCTGGTTGCTGCCACTGTCTAATCTCGGCGACCCTAATCTTCCCTTGTAAATCACTGTTCCTTCGTTTCAATTTTTGTTTTTCCTCAAACTGTTACATTTGTTCATTCTGCCACTGTTCTTGGCCTTGCACCCATGTACACACTCTATCACAGTGTTCTTAATGATTCACCACTATTCTTGATTCTGAATCATTGCTCTTGTTTGTGTTTTCTGTATTTTCTCCAGATTCTTGCCTTCAATCTCCATTTGCTTAGACTTAGGTTTGAGATTTGCCATAGAACACACGAATCTTAGGGAAAAACTGAAACAAACTTCACTTTACATCGCAAAAAATCTTTTCCCCAGCACTTGTTTAGGTTTTGCCGAGGTCTTCTGAGCCTTTACAGAACACTTTATTTCCAAATTATGCATCTTCCCCCTCGGCCGACGTCATGGGTATGTGGAAACATCGAGTAGATACCCCAACCAAGTTAGGATATTTTAGGCAGGAGTTTTCCATCCCTGTCGACGTCCATCTGAGGTTGGCTGGAAAGGATGACTCCATCATGCCCACAACTGATTCTATGCCCTTCTCCATTGTACCTTTATTGAGTGTGGACTTAGGCTCCCACTCGACATCTTCTTCCGTGAGATACTTCATTACTATAAATTGAACCCAATGTAGCTCGCCATCAATTCCTACCGAGTCATCAATGGTATAATAGCCTTAGCCAAACAAGAGAATGCTAGGGTTACCTTAGCTGACATTCAATACTGTTACACCATGTGTGGCCTCAAATTAGAGAAAGGCTATTGTAACAACGCCCGCGGGGGACCTCGCTACAGCTCGGACTCGATTTTGTTGCGGTTCCAAATCTTGAACCAAAGAGTCCAAATCCGGCAAATCGTTTTGAAGAAAAACAGATTTTTTGAAAGAAGTGCCAAACATGGACTGCTTTGCGGATAATGTAGTCGCCACCTAAATATTTTTAAAATGGGAAATTTAGAAACCCGACTCGGTGCTGGAAGGCCACGTGTCCGTCATCACCAAAGTTGGCTCGAACTTGGGTACGATTGGGAAGGTCACATCGTGAGCATTTCGCCCGATCCAAAGACCGCCTCTACTAACCATGATATCTGTTTTTGAAAACTTTGTGAGTTCTTATTCCGTTTATTAGCCTAGGATTACTATGTGATGCTCGCAGCAAACAAGTATAGACTGGGCCGTCTGAATTGGAACAAAACATTTCATGTTTGTTTGTTTGAAAATGGTTTGCTACCCGCAGTAGGCTTAAAATGCGATTTTGCCACAATCTAGTGGGCTTAACAAACAATTGATGAATTGCTCCAATTCAGATAACTCAACCTCCACCCATGCATTCAAGGCGCTTATATCACATAAGCATTTAGCCCGATGGTAAGCATGCAATCATGGCAACACTCACACGCATGCAAGTATGCTAAAGCATAAAACTCACCTAGTACTCCAAGCAAAACAAAAGCTCATTAGAAATCCATGCATGATCCTAGATGTCTTTGAAATGCCTAATGCAACACATGCAAATGCAACTAAGATAGCGAGTTCATTATTCTAAATATGGCATATGAGATGCAACAAATATCAAGTACTCAACTTGGAATTGAAATCTGATGCGTTTGTATGATGCCGAAAGCGGTGCGTGCAAAATGCAGATGAATGATGCAAACATGTCATCTTGTTATGCTAATTGAAATATGCCCTATATCTAACCATCCAAAGCGGGTAAATAAAAGGAGAAAGAAATGGGGTTGGAAGACATACATCACACTCACACACCCTTATTACATTTATGCCCTCGCACAGAGGGTCCAATGAATAATAATACAAATCAAAATAAAAGAATATACAAATTCAATAAACAGATTCTAATTAATTAACAAATTAATTATAAAAGAAGTAAAAATCGGCATGCCGTGGACCGCCGCTTCGATAGATGATGTATCTTTGGTGCTTGGCTGAAATCCACCGGGATGCTGATTAGCCTCTGTTTGCACTTTTCAAATGCGCGAATTCAAAAGTCGTTGGTCCTCGATTTTGCTGTGACAGAGAGCAGGAAAAGGGCATAGCAATGTATTTCACAAATATATGCATGCCTCGATCCTCGTGCCACCAATCACGCATACCGATGCATGATGGCCGAGGAGTCGAATTGCACAACTCAATGTAGGGATGAATGTAAGTGAATGCTACAACAAAACCGAACTCCATCATGGGTAATCCGGAGTGTCGGTGACTTGGGAATTGGGACCGCTTCCGGTCTGAAAGCGTGCCTCGTTTCCCGTGCCCGGACTAACGTCTATCCCGAACACGATGCAATATGCATGGTATGCATGAAATGCAGCTAATATACAACCTAGCATGCTCAATGTTATGGAAATGAGATGCCTCAAAATGCGTGTCCACGGGCACGCAAACCGAGGCGATGCGGAATGACATGCGAAATGTAATGATGGACTTATACCAACATGAAGGGGGCCTCAGCCACACTCACATAGGATGCCGGAATGAAAAGAATGAGGTGCCCCGAAATGCGTGCCCATTGGCACGCAAACCGAGGCAATGATGAAATGCAAAACGGAAGAAATGGAAGGTACCTCGAAGTGCATGCCCGCGGGCACGCAAACCGAGGCGATGATGAGATGAGAATCGGATAAAACCGAAGTGCCTCGGGCGCGTGCCACGGTAGCAAACCGAAAGCGATGATGAAAGATAAAAATCGGATAAAATCAGTAGTGCCTCGAAGTGCGTGCCTACAGCGCGCAAACCGAGGCGATGATGAAAGATGAAAATCGGATAAAGCGAAGTGCCTCAAACGCGCGTGCCTACGGTAGCAAACCGAGGCGATGATGAAAGATGAAAAGTGCCTAAACGAAGCGGCGTGCCTCTGACGCGCAAACCGAGGCGATGATGAAAAAAAATCGGATAAAACCGGAAGTGCCTCAAACGCGTGCCTGGTAGCGCAAACCGAGGCGATGATGAAAGATGAAAATCGGATAAACCGGCGTTTCAAACGCTGCGGCAGCGCCAAAAACCGAGGCGATTGATGAAAGATGAAAATCAAATAACCGGCAGTGCCGCGTTTCACGCGCCGCAAACCGAAAGCGATGATGAAAGATGAAAATCGGATAAAACGAAGTGCCTCGAAGTGCGTGCCACAGCGCCGCAAACCGAGGCGATGATGAAAGATGAAAATCGGATAAACCGGCATTTCAAACGCTGCGGCCTACAGCGCAAACCGAGGCGACGATGAAAGATGAAAATCGGATAAACCGGCGTGCTCAAACGCGTGCCACAGCGTGCAAACCGAGGCGACGATGAAATGGGATGAAATGGCATACGGAATGCAACGATGGGCTTACACCAACATGGGAGAGCCTCACCTCACTCACATAGGAGGCCGTCGGGTAAATAAAGTCGCCGAACGCTGCTCATGCGACACGCAAATCGAGGCAATGATGTAAAAGCATGAAAATGCAAATTGGGCTTACGCCGACATGAGAGGGCCTCAACCACACTCACATAGCCGCCGGATAAAGAGGTGCCTCGAAGTGCGTGCACACGGGCACGCAAATCGAGGCAATGCATTAAGGCATGAAATGACATGGGAAATGATATGCAAGCATGCAAACCATATTTCAGCACCTAAATGAAGGGGGAAACAGCCCCGAAACAATTCGAAATGACACCCGAAGCATGCATTCATCCCGGAAGTGTGAAATTAAGCCCCGAAATGGCCTATAGCCATGCTATACATGCAAAATATGATCATGGCAGCAAGAACAGTAGCAAGGCAGTCCCAAATATGGCATTTTTCAGTAACAAAAATGGCCAAAATGCAAGCATAGATAGATCAACAATAGCATGCAAAGTTAGTGGCCAAAAGAGGAGTATTGAGACAAGTGACATATGCAAACCCCAAATGGACAAACTTTCTTCTACAACATTGTAGATGAGCTAAAAATAGGCACAATTGCAGAAGATGACATCCTCAAAATCAGAATAAAATCATGCTAACAATTCCATGCAAAAATGGAGCTCAAAAGAGGCTATAACAAGAGTCATGCAAATCAAGCACCAAATGACAAAATTTTCTTCATAAAATTTGTAAAGGGGGTCAAAATAAGACCAAAGTCAGTAGGGGTCGAAGTCCCAAAAACAAATAGAAATAGGTCAAAAGTTGCATACAAAAATGGGCACACTTGATGGAATTTGAAGGAAGTGGTGGATAAAATGGCCAAATGAAGTTGAGCCCTTCTACAATGTTGTAGAGGGGCTCAAAATGAGCACAAAACCAGTCGGGGTTGGACCCCTGAAAACAAAAGGAAATAGGCCTAAACTAGCATGCAAGATAATGGCATAAAAGCTAGGTATTGAAACAAGTATATCATAGGAGCATCAAATGAAGTTGAGCCCTTCTACAAAGTTGTAGAGGGGCTCAAAAAAAGCACAAAAGCAGTAGGGGTCGGAGCCCCAATTCTCAACCAATTGGAGTATAGAAATGAATCAAGAAAAAGCCCTAAAAGTTGGTTTTGAAGACTTACCCTTGAAGACTTGTCTTTCTTTGATTCTTGGCTTTGATTTGTAGCTTCTCAACCTCTGAAATTCACTTCCTAGCTTCTGGAATGGTAGTAGGGATGGTGAAGCTAGGTGTTGATGAAGAGAAGACCTAGAGACTTAGAAGCTTTTTGAGGTTTTGAGCTATGAAAATGGAGGAATTTGGAGAAGTGTTCTTGAGACCAAATTTTCCAACCAAATAGAAGGAGAGGGAGGGCCCTTTAAATAGACAAGAAATAGGGTGTAAAAGGGGAGGGAAAGCACCCAATCTTTCCCTCCCGAAATATCCCCCGGATGCCCCGGGATATGTTGGAAAATATCGGACAATTGGGACAGTGAAAGCGAGAATCTGGCCAGAGTTTTTAAGGTGGCCGGGCCACCCCCCATGGCCGCCACCACCCTACATGGCCGGCCACCAGTGAAAAAATGAAGTTTTGAATTAGTGGCCGACCACCAACTTTAGGGTCCTCCAAGGTGTGTAGAACAAGGATCCAAGGTTGGAATTTGGCAACATCCGAAGCAGAGCCACAACATAGAGCTTGAAGGAGAGGCTCAAAATGAAACTCAAATTTTCGCCGACCACCAACTTTTAGGGTCCTCCAAGATGTGTAGAACAAGGTTCTAGGGTTGGAAATTGGCAATCAAGCAGAGCCACAACATAGAGCTTGAAGGAGAGGCTCAAAATGAAACTCAAATTTTCTGCCCGACCACCAACTTTTAGGGTCCTCCCATGTCCCCTGCTCACAGATATGTAACTTTGGTTGGAAGAAGATACCCCCCACGTGTTCAACATTGGCCCGGAGAGAAAAAGCTCCGGAAGCTATCTGGAATAATTGCGGCTTTCACCCCGGTGATCTTCCGATATTGAAACAGAGTACCGCCAAGTTTGAACAAAAACTAATGAGAAATGAACGCCGGAGCCAAAACCGAGCAATTCGGGATCCCAAAATGAGCATCCGATGGGAAGTGGTGTTCAGCGAAGTGGATATTCTGCAACTCGGTGTCCTCGGAATGACAAAACAGAGTACCGCCAAAAACCGGAGAAATCGACGATACAAATGAATGTCCGGCCCAAACCGATTCGGTCCCAAAACCGATTCTGAGCAGAAGTGGCATCTGACCTGAAGTGGGCATCGGGCCCCAGGTGGTTCCTCGAAATGATAAAACAGTGGTTCTGCCAAACCGGAGAAAGCGGATGCGAAATGAATGCTCGGGGCCCAAATCACGCAGTTCGGGGTCCCGAAAATGGGTCGCCGGGCACCGGAAGTGGTGTTCGGCTGCGAAGTGGGCATCAGGGGCCCCAGTGTTCCTCGGAACTATAAAACAGGGGTGCATGCCAAAAACCAGAGAAATCGGAGATAGTTGGGTGGTCCCGAACCGAGGCACACGGCTTGACGGCCCGAAAACCGGGTACCGGGCTCCGAAATGGGCAAAATGGCCTACGGCCACAAAAAGTAGCTCACGGCCACCGGGAGATAGTCTACAGGACCACTCCCTTCCCTCAGGAAAGAAAACAGAGAAAACCGAGCCTGGTTCGCAAACCGAGACAAGGTAGAGAAGAAAGTTCGGTAGCCCGGAGGTAGGGCGCACAACCGCAACTCTGAGACTTCTGAACGAGCACAGTATGTAACATCACCGAGCGCTCAATCGGTGACGTCTGAGTCTTAAGGTCGGTCAAAAATGGGGTGTCTACAGCTATATTTATTATCTCAAACAGAGGTCCACAGAGTACAAAATTGTTGCCGACCTCCCAAACTCCAACAAGGGAGCCGGGGACGATTGTTTCATTATCTCGGGGAACTGAGAGTTCGCTCTAGATGAGGACCTCCACCTCTACCCTCTTCCTCGAACAGTTTTTGTAGAGGGTAATGGTAAGAGCCTAGTGTTTATACTTACTTGTTTTTAAAGTTTTCAATACTTCGTTTGTTCTAATGTCTGTTTTTCTGGCAGCTCTTCCTCAACCAGCAAAAGACTTCCGCAAGTCCTTTTTCCCCAACAAGGGCTTGAAGAAGTTGTTAGATCTATCCATTCTGAGGCAGAGAGCTCCTTTGCTACTCAACTTCATTCCTACCTATAAGTCAGTTCTTCCTGACATGCCGAAGAAGAAGAAGAGCCAGTCTCCTCCATCCGCCACTACTCCTCCCACAACCTCATCATCTCGGCCAAATCAAGGGTCAACCTCTAATCCAGCAGAGCAGCCATCTACCTCTACTCCACAACTGATCCCACCATCTCAACGCCGTCGACGACGCCGAACTGTTTTTGCTGCTAAGATGGGCCGCAAAAAAACAATCACTGAAGATCTCTTGGCCAACATCCCTGACTCAGTTGACGCTCAACCAGCACAAACCCAGCCTCAACCAAAGCCAAAGCCAAAACGTCTGAAAAAGGCTCAGCCCAAGGCAACGGTGACTCAGATTGACACTGAGGACACCTTGCCAATTTCAAAGTAGGCTGAGAGTGAAAAGACCCCTTCTGCTGCCGAGAAGAGGCCCGCCGAGGCCCAACCATCCGAATCTACTAGATCAAAGAGGCCGAGGTTGTCCTCTGCGACCACCTCGAGGCCATTAAAACATGACTCCCCCTGGGCCCCGCTAATCACCATCGACGACAAGCCAGTTAAGGCTAGTGATAGCGCAAACAACATTGAGGTCGGCGTTGCCCTATCCACCGCCTTGCTTTTGCCCAATGATCTTAATCATAACGCTAAGATGAGCGAATACGAAAATTTTGCTCTGATGCTGCAGTATTCTGTTCAAGTAATTTCTTCACACTTGGTACCTTTCTTTCTTTTTCTTTCTATACTTAGAGAATTTTCTAATAACTTCTGCTCTGTCTATTTTCCTTCAGGCGATCCAGCACGCCCACTCCTTCTCAATGCAAGCTTTTGAAATGAGGGAGGAGTTGGCCGACAAAATCAGGGAGGTTGGTGGTTTACAGAAGGCCATCAAAAAGGCCGAGGCAAAAATGAAAACCTTGGTAGACTAGGCCGAGATTGCTGTTAAAGCTAAGGATGAGGCCGAAGAAAAAGCGGATGCCGCTGAGGCCATTAACAAGGTTCTTGAGGCCCAAAAGAAAGAGGCCGAAGAAAAGACGGCCGAGGCCCAGAAAGAACTGCAGGATGCCTTGGCCACAAAAGAGGCCGAGATCAAGGCTGCTGACGAAAAGACATACGCTGAGGGGGTGGCCGATGTCACGGCGGACTACAAGAGTCAGGTGAAGCAGGCATGCAACAAGGGTTTCACCCTTGGTTGGATGGCTGCCCTGAAAAAGCTCGATGTCCTCGAGGACTCCCCGTCAGGAACGCCGACGTCCTCGCCCTGCTATTCCCCCCTACTCCAAGCCAATCCGAAGACGGTTTTGGGTTTGAGGAGGAGGCTTTGGTGAGGAAATCAAAGGAAGCTGCTAGGGCCAAATCCCCTACTCCGAATGAGCAAGTCGTGGACTTGTCTCAAGATGATGATGAAATCTCCAAAGATGCCACCTTCCAGAAGACAGACTTCGAGGTGCCAATTGCCGAGAAGAGCCTTGATCAAACTCTTTAGGAGATTGATGCTGAGCTCGCGGCTGAGAAGGCTGCCGAGAAGCCTTCCTAACTGTCTTCTGGGGGAGAGACACAACCTGCAGCTGACGCTGAGTAGATTATTTGTATGTTTCCCTTTTGCTTCTTATACTTTGTACTTTGTTTTACTTTTTGAATCGGTGTAAGCTTGGATCTGGCCGAAGTGCCACTTTTGTAATTTCTGAACTATTCTTTTGGTAGGCAAGTATAATTTCCTTTGTATGACTCTTGTATGATTTTGTACTTAGAAACATTTTGCATGCTTTCAAGCATACGCCTTATCTGTGCAATTTCCTTGGGGTAATATATATCGATTATTCAAACCAACGCTTTTATCTCGGCAAGTAATGCTAGTACTTCTTTTGTTTCAATCTTGGCTTTAACTTGTAAATTTAAGATTTCAACAAGTGTTTAAACCAATCTTCCTTTAACACAACCTTAGTTTAACTTCAACTTGTAAATTTTTCACAAATTTCAACAAGTGTTAAACATGACCTCGGTTTAACTTCAACTTGTAAATTTTTCACAAATTTCAACAAGTGTTAAACATGACCTTAGTTTAACTTCAACTTGTAAACTTAAGTTTCAACAAGCGTTAAACTAATTTTAGTTTGTAATTTCTACCTTTCCAGGAACCATTTTCCAACTCTCTACCCCCTAATGTGAACTTAAGTTCCACTTGGGTTCTCATTATGCATGTATTCCAAAAACATCATCAAGTATATCTTATCAGTCACGAGTGTAAAAAAATCAAGCTAAAAACTTTATTTATTACTTCAGCTAATAACAAAGAACAAGAAAGTCTAATGATAGAAAAATTTCAGATTGCAAGTATTCTAGGGCCTTGGCAACTTTTTGCCTTCATTATCTTTAAGCCGATATGCCCTATTGCCCAATACCGAGATGATTCTATAGGGTCCTTCCCAATTTGAGCCAAGCTTGCCTTCTCTAGGATCCTTCTTGTTGTTGATGACCTTTCTCAGGACAAGGTCACCAACTTGGAACTCTCGTGGGTTCACATTTTTATTATAAGCCCTAGCAAACTGCTGCTGGTATGTCCCCAGCTGAATTGCTGCTTTTTCCCTTCTCTCTTCTAGAAGATCTAGATCTCGGGCTAAAAATACATCATTAGTTCCATTCTCCACTGCCTGGGTTTTGATCCCTAGGATGCCGACCTCCAGCAGAATGACTGCTTCTGTGCCATAAGCCATGGCAAACAGGGATTCTCCAGTTAATCTTCTCGGCGTAGTCCGATATGCCCATAGTACACTAGGCAATTCATCTACCCATTTTCCCTTTGCTACTTACAGCTTCTTCTTAATCCCATCCTGGATAACTTTGTTGGATGCTTCTGCTTGTCCATTGCTTTGAGGAAAACTTGGGGTGGAAAAATAATTCTTGATTTTGAACTTAGCACAGAAGCTCTTGATTAGCTTACTGTCAAACTGTGTGCCGTTGTCAGCTATTATTGCTCTTGGGATTCCAAACCTGGTGATGATATTCTGTCATATGAAGTTCTGCACATTCACATCCCGAATCTTGGCAAGGGGTTCAGCTTCTACCCACTTAGTGAAGTAATTTGTTGCTACCAGCAGGTACTTCCTTTGTTCAGTTACTTGAGGTAGTTTTCCGACAAGATCCATGCCCTATTGGACAAGTGGCCTTGGACTGGATACTGGGTTCAAGTCGGCTGCTGGCTGATGTATCAAAGGTGCAAACCTTTGGCACTTCTTACACTTCTTCACATAAGCTCGCATCTTTTACGCATATAGGGCCACGGTACCCTAAGTGATGGCCCGTGGCAAGTGACTGCCTCAGTGGCTTCCACATATTCCTTTATGTATTTCGTATAGAAAATCTTCAACCTGTGTAGGATACAAACACCTCAGAAGGGTTCCAGTAAATGATCTTCTGTAGAGGTGTCCTTCTGGGGTCAAACTGAATCTTGCCGACTTCAGTCTGATCTTATGAGCTTCTTTTCGTTCATCAGGCAGCTTCCCGTCTTTAAGAAATGCTATTATTGCATCTATCCAACTTGGTCTCATCTCCACACACATTGCTTCACGCTCTGTGTTCAATGGTTCTATGCTTGGACCGGGCAAGTAGTCAACCATTATCGTCCTTGCCTTTCTAGGTTGTATTGCACTAGCCAGGTTGGCCAGGGCATCAGCGTGACTGTTATCATCTCGGCTAACCTGCTGTAGTCAGCAATTCTGAAACAAGGCCACCAATCTGCTGACCTCCTTTACATAGGCCGACATCTTTTCATCTCGGGCTGTGAACTCACCTGTTGTCTGGTTGACTACAAGCTGAGAGTCACAGAAGACTATCACCTCATCTGTTTCTACTGCTACTGCCAGTTTCAGTCTTGCAATCAGTGCTTTATATTCTGCTTCATTGTTTGAGGCCTTGAACCCTAAATAAATGGATTGTTCTAGTATCTGTCCATTTGGAGATACCAATACTACTCTTGCCCCCGCTCCTTGTTCGTTTGAACTCCCATCAATAAACAGTCGAAAGGAGTCGCGGATGTAAATGCTGTAGGGCCTGAGTTTTTCTTTCTTCCTTTGTTCTGTTTCCCTCAGCTAGGCTCCTCTTTGTTCGCTTGGACATCATTTACCTTGGCTCAACGGAGCCCGATGTACGATGGCTCCTAGTGTGAACTCGGCCACGAAGTCGGCCAAAACTTGGCCTTTGATTGCTGTTCTGGATCTGTATTCCAAGTCATACTGGCCCAAGGCGACTGCCCATCTGGCTATTCTGCCTGTCAGATCTCCCTGCTGCAACAGGGACTTCAAAGGATGTTCAATTAGTACCACGATTTTGTAGGCTTGAAAGTAATGGTTCAGCTTCTTTGAAGCCATTACTAAAGCCAGTGTTAACTTCTCCAAGGGTAAATACTTGGTTTCTGCATCAGCCAGGGTTTTGCTTACGTAGTAAACAGTCCTTTGTTCCCCTTTTTCTTCTCGGATTACCACTGCACTTACCGCATGTTCCGAAACTACTAAGTACCGGAATAGCTCCTCTTCAGGTTCTGGATTTGAGAGAACTGGAGCTGTTGTCAAATACTTATTCAGGTCAGCCAAGGCAATTTCGCACTCTTCTGTCCATAAGAAGTCTGTCCCCTTCTTCACTAAGCTGAAGAAGGGTTTGCATTTGTCAGAACTTCTGCTTATGAACCTATTCAGGGCTGCAGCCTTTCCAGTCAACATCTATACTTGCTTCGTCGATGTTGGGCTTTTCAGTTCTAGAATGGCCTTGATCTGATCTGGGCTGGCCTTAATGTCCTTTCTGGTCACCAAGTATCCCAAAAACTTACCAGATCGAACTCCAAATGCACACTTCGATGCATTGAGTCGGAGCCGATATGTTTTTAGGATGTCAAAGACTGACTTTAAGTCTTCCAGATGGTCCTTAGGTTCCCTGGTCTTCACGACCATGTCATCGATGTATACCTCCACTGTTCGGCCAATTAGGTGTTCGAACATCTTGGTTACCAATCTCTGGTAAGTTGCTCCTGCATTTTTCAACCCAAAAGGTATCACTCTGTAGCAATACAACCCTTTTGGGGTGATAAACACAGTCTTCTCCTCATCTGGGGGGTACATGGCTACCTGATGGTACCTCTTGTAGGCATCCAGGAAGCTCATCCTTCCATGCCCTGAAGTGGCATCCACCAGTTGGTCAATCTTGGGTAATGGGAAACTGTCTTTGGGACAGGCCTTGTTTACGCTGGTAAAGTCTACGCAGACCCTCCATTTACCATTCTTTTTCCTCACCACCACTGTATTCGATAGCCATGTCGGGTAATTTACCTCTCGAATGGCTCTGGCCTCCAGAAGTTTGTCTACTTCCTCTTCCACTGCCTCAACATGCATCAACGTCAGTTTTCTTGCCCGTTGGATTACAGGTTTGGCCGACCTGTCTACGTTCAATTTATGGCAAGTGACCTCGGGGTCAATGCTAGGCATTTCGTAAGGCGTCCAGGCAAACACCTCAATGTTTGCTCTCAAGAAAGCCTCCAGTTCTTTTTCCTCTTCTTCGGCTAAGCCTGAGCCGAGAAGGAAGAAACGTTCCTCATCCCCTTACTGGACAAGGATTTTCTTCAAGGCTTTTTCACTCTTCTCGGCTGGCTCTTTGCCAACGTCATCTAGGACTTCCACGTCCTTGTCTTCGATCTCTACTATCTCTGGTTCTCGTATGCTGCAGGTGGATTTCATTACTGCCATGGAGCAGTTCTTTGCTTGTAGCTGATCCCTTCTGACCTCCTCTATCCCATGCTCTGTTGGGAACCGCAATAGCTGATGCAACGTTGAGGGAACAACCCTCTTGCATGCAACCATGGCCTTCCGAAGATAACATTGTAGGAAGAGGGTGTGTTGATTATGGTGAATTCTGTTTTTATCTTTTTAGTGTCATTCTACACCTTCAAGCTTGCTGCTCCCAGTGGCCACGTCGGCGTTCTATTGAACCTAACCATTATGCTGTTGGACTGCTCCATATCGTCTGGGTGAAGGCCAAGCTCCTTGTAACACCTGACATACATGATGTCACAAGAGCTGCCTTGGTCAATTAGGATGCGCCTTACTTGGCACTCCCTAACCTAGAGGGATACTACTAAGGCATCGTTATGTGGATGCTGCACCATCTCAAGGTCGGCTTCAGTAAATGACACTACTGGTCCCTGGCACTCCTCGGCCTGAGGTCTTTTATCCCGGACCTGGTACACATGCTGCAAGTGCTTTACCTTCTGGGTCTCCCCCCCCCCGGTATTTCGTTTTCGTTGACCTTCGAGTGAATTACATTAACTACCCGAGGTCCGCCTGCCTGCGGTTGCTTTGCTGGGGAGGTGGAGCTGCTGGTGCCTGAGGCAGTCTCACCTGCTCTTCCTTTGTCCTGGCTTCATCTACAAGGTACCAGGTCTTCCAAGTGTGCTTTCAGGGCTCTGCAACTTTGAGTCAGATGCCCATCTTCATTGTGGTAAGCACAATGCTTGCCAAGGCTTCTTCCCATAAACTCTCCTGGTACCCTTGCTGGTGCTCTGAAATAGGGCTGGGTTCGGATTTTCTCCAAGACTTTGTAAACCGAAATTCGGAATACGGTTGTGACTGCCTGTGCAGCCTTAGTCCTATCTCTTGCTTGTTGGATCCATTGTTACCTCGGCCTCGCTTCGGCAAGCCGTTTCCTTTCTCTTGCTTTGTTTCCTTAGTCCTTGGCGTGTCTTCCTCGGCTCTGGCATATTTCTTAATTCTGGCCATGAGCTCTTCTATGCTTTTTGGCAATGTCTTTGCCAATGACTTTCGTAGTGGACAGTCATCTTTTAAGCCGTTCTTGAAAGACATGATCACCACCTCTTGGTTGCATTTGGGTATTCAGTTGAATACCTCATAATACCTTTTGGCATAGGCTCTCAGGCTTTCGTCTTTGCCAATTTTCAGAGCCATCAGGGCATCTACCCTTAACGATTGTAGTTTGTTTGTCACGAACCTAGCCACGAACATCTCGGCCAGGCCTTTCCAGGTCTTCGCAGTTCCTTTCGGCAATTTGTGAAACCAATCTAATGCGATTTCCCCGAAGGATGATGGGAACACCTTGCAAAGTAACGGCTCGTTCCCAGTGTACAATGCCATCGAGTTCAAGTATAAACCGACGTGAAAGTTAGGGTCCTACTTACCATCGTATATCTAGAACCTCGACATACTAAATCTTTTCGAGGCCTCAAATTTGTCCAACTCCACCGAGAATGGTGTTCTTGGTTTAATCGGGAAAGTTACCTCGGCATTTTGTTGCTTCCTTTTGAGGTAATCTCTCAAGTCCTCTTTGGTCTGCCTAGGAGCTCGACTATCTCCTGATTTCAGTCTTTTAGGTGCACTACTTTCAGCTTCGTTGTGAGCTCTTTTCGACCTTTCTACATTAGTTGCGTTGAAACACAACTCCTGCCTTTGAACATGCCGATATTCTTGGGGGTCTGCATCCTTGGTGCAATGTGTCCTTCGAGATTCTTCCCTTCTCGACTCTCCTCGCCCGACCTCTCTTGAAGGCCGGTGAGAGTGTTTTTTGCTCCTAGCGTGCTGGGGGGCTACAAGGATTGTTTTCTGCCCTCCCTTTTGGACATTGGCCGCTGGAATCGGCGTGTCCTGCAGTGGGAACGGTGGCTGCATGACATTTTTTTGCATTATGAAATTGACAACCGATTGCAAGTCTGCCAATTTATCCACCATCCCTTTCATCTCTTCATCACTCCGTAGGCATCTATCCTTCCATACCTGGAGGCTATCCTCGTTATAGTACTCGTTTCGGTCTGATTTTTTCTATACATCGCCCTCTTGGCCGACGTCCTTTCCTTCATGATTCTTATCACGAGTCTCCTCGTTGCAGTTGTCTCCTTTGACGTCAAGGTCAATAGGTTTTCCACTCCCAATAGGAGTGTCGTCCCCAACCTTCTCTCTCTGTCCGTCGTTGGCCATTTATTCTCCTTTCTTTCCCACAGACGGCGTCAAATTGTGTGTGTCAATTTCTGACCACACTGCCAACTTAGTACTCAACTGGAGAACACCGGCAGAATAGGTAAAGCTCAAACAACCTGCAATAGAAAAAAGAGATTCTAACGGTGGCTCGTCCACCAGGGGGCACTCCGACGATCAAGCCAGTAAAATATCTCTCAAAGATAACCAATAGTGCTTAACTCACTAAACAGAACATAAAAGACATACCTTAGACCCATGGAGGTGCCTTTCTTTTATAGCCAATACAGACCTAATCCCAATAGAAGCCTAGCTTCTACGGACTTAGGATTACTGCTAATCTTGGACTCCCAGTAGGATTGGGATAAACTCTCTAAGAGTCTTATCTTTATCCAAACTAAAGTCCTCTCCCATTCTAGGACTCTTGTCTCTTATCCACTTATCCCGGATTCCGATATTCTCGCAGATAACCTCGGCCTATCCGAGATCACCTCGGCATTATGACCAGGACACGTGGCACCTCGGCTAACACTTCGGCGTCACCTTGGCCACGTTTTGGCACTCAAAAATTATGTCCCCATACTTGCCATTGCCAAAGTTTGACAAGAGTTCCCAAAAACAACACTCCAATAGGCTCTGCCAAAACTCTTGCCAAATTTTAACAATGCCATTTGTTGTGCCAAGTTGGCATTATCAAAACAAACTGATTTCTGTGTCACAGAATTTCAAGCAACAAACACAAATTTTATCAACAATCTGAAAACTCAAAATGCGAACAAAAAACATTTACAGAAAATAAAAATTTATCAAATCAGGACTGTGATCACAATGAACCTAGAAAAATTGGCATTGCAAAATTTCCCAGAAATGCACAATATTGTTGAGTTTTTTTTTATCTTCATCTTCATCATCTGGTTTGTGATCATAGTAAACTCATATTCGAAACCATATCCGAAACCCAAATCATTGATATTGCCTTCCGAACCCAGATTCGAAACCTAACACTCTGATTGGATTGGGTGATTTGGTGAGAAATAATAATAAATGATGAGATTGAGTAAGAAATTGTGAGAAATAGATCTCTTACTAAGTTTATTTTATTTGTCATCAAAAGTGATGAGTATTTGTGAGAAACAACTTGATTGGTTATAAAATATTCATAATACTTTGTCTCTTAAAATACAAAAAAAGAAGAAAAAAATTTCTCACTCATATATTTTTTCTTTGCTTTTTTACTCATCCAAATATGATAGTGTGAAATATAACTATTTCTTTTATTTTTTCACTCTACGATCTAATTCGATTTGTGTATGTAAGAGAGAGGAGACTGAGATTGAGATTATTTTTTTTTTTTATCAGAAGAAATTTCCATTAAGGGATAGCCAAATGGCACTTATAGAGTCCAACCACCAAGAGCAAACACTAAACAAAGTGAAAATATTACAATAAACGCAAAGGTAAAAACTATGAAAATTATCCAGACGCACATCAGTGCTCGTGCTCATACTGCGACGCAGAGCCAATCAAATCAGTGTTAGAGCATGTTTGAAAAAATCATAGATAGCAACTACAGAGAGTGTAAGCTACAATCAAGCACAAAGGACCCCAAACAAAACAAACAAAACCTAAAAAACAAAGCAAAAAACAAGATCAAGCTTGACCTCAAACCCAAACAAGGCCAAATCTGTGGTGATGGTCCAGATCCGAGTAGATCTGGTGGCGCGATGCTGAAAGCGGCTCCGGCGTGAAGCTGCAGGTGGGGAAACAAGATAGATCTAGCGATGGTGGGAGGGAGAGAGGGAAGCCCAACAAAAACATCCACCAAGAGGGGAAGAAAACCTCCCATAAAGGGAGAGAAGTGGGAAGACAAGCTCCCATAACTTATTTACAGCAAGCAAAAGAAAAAACCAGGGGAAGGAGGAAGAGGTGGCTGGCCACCGACGGCCCCTCTTTCTCCCCAAATGACGCTTTTCCGACGAAACTCTAGAAAAGTTTAGAGAGAGAGGCTCTCGGTAGAGAGAGTCAAAAACAAACAAAAATGACTAAGATTGAGATTGAGAAGAAAAAAATGTAACAAATGTTAAAAGATAACCTTAAGAGTTGTCATCAGTCTTGATTTGTGTATAAAAGGTATATAGATATATATAAATCTTTTGTTTAAATTTATATAAGTTTTACAAAATATATATATATATATAAAGTATATTGTAATTATAAATATTTTGTATTCCATTTATTTTCTTTTTATTGACCGTTCTTAAAGTTATCATTAGCATGACCTATAAAAAAACCCTTGACAAACTAGGAATTGGAGTGTAAGTATTTTGATGGTGCCTATTTTGGATCCATCTTGATGATTGAAAATAGTTTATGTAATAGAATACATCGACCAAATTATTCATGCAAAAAAATGATTGTGATAATAGATATTTTAATTTTTAAAAAAATATTTTGTTCAATCATATACTATTATCAATGTGTTTAGTTTTAGTTTTCTGAATTCAATTTTTTGAAAATTGAATTTTTTGTATTTCATGCTTTTTTGTTTTTATTGAATATTTTTTAAATTTTAAGTAATTTTTTTACTTTTTTAGATACACTTTATTTAGATGTATCTAAATAGTAAAATATTTGTAAAAAAATATTTTAAAAAATTAATAAATACACAAAAATACGAAAATGTACTAAATTCTCGTTTTTTTTTTTTTTTGTATTTTTTAGTATTTAGTGTATTTTTTAAAGAATTTTTTCACAAATATTATACTTTTTTAGTGTGTTTACGTTAGGTGTGTCTAAAAATTTAAAAAAAAAATATTAAAATATTAAAAAAATTCATTGAAAATATTAAAATACGAAAAATAAAAAAATAAAATTTTCTGAAATCTGAAACCAAACAAGTTGAAATCTAAAATTCTCTAACAAATTTTGCAAAATAAATAATTCAAATAATCTCCATCAACCTAAAATGAACCCCACCAAAGGCTAAAACAAGTGCCCAAACTCAACAAATTATTCTCATTTCATGATATCCACCCAAAAAAAAGAGTTAGGCATCAAAGATAATTTTAACTTGTACACAAATTAACAAGTCTAGTTTTAATTGGTGAAAATTAGTGGGACTTATTATTTTGACAAGGGTCATTATGTTTTTTATTTTTTAAAAATAAAATTGACATATTTAAAAAAAAAGAAGAAGTAATTGAACCTATAATTTTCAAATTAACTAATCTACTGGCTAAGCCTGCAAAGTCTGCAAATAGATCTCCCAACTCTGCAACACATCCATCTAGGTAACAACCTTTCAAACCATGAACCTGCCCTAGCCTAAGACTCTCTATCTGTCAAAGACAATCAACACAGTTACGTAGTCATGTGCATGTATATATTTGGTGAAGAGAAACTCTTATTGTGTTCGGTAGAGTTTTAGAATTATGATTTGAAAATAGAATTATATTTTGAGTTTGTGAGTTTTAGAATTAAGATTTGAGTATGAAAATTTTGTTTAGTTATGAATTTTAAAAAGAATTTGAATTAAGTAATGTGACATATGATAAAGGGAATGTTTTGAAAAGTAGGTGTGGAATTAATTTTCTAAAACTATAACCAAACAACACACTCAAACTAAGAGGTAGAATTAAATTTCAAAACTCTACTAAACAATTGCTGTATTCCAAGATAAAACTACCGATTAGAGAAATGGTTAAGAGCTCTAAATTAAGAATTTTAAGTAGGGGGTGTAAATTTGATCTTGTTCGGTCTAATTCATGTCCGATCTCGTGGGCTTTCATCAAAATTTGGGCCAGGTCGGGTTACAGACCAAAAAATTAGGCCCAGACCTAGGGGATATTCGGGCCTTGGCCGATCTAAATATTTTTTTTCTATCAAAATTTTATTATTTTTCACTAAAAAAAACATTGGCCGATGGGTCGGGCTGGGCTTCAAAATGATGGGACAAATGAACAATTCCTAATGTCAAACCAGATACAATTTATAAAATAGGAACATTTGATTTTTTCAATAAAAAGATAATCAAAACCTCTAAGCATGCAATGCTTTTACAGAATAATGATGAAATAATCAAATTACTTCATACTCAGGATCTTGCACCTTTTTTCAGAAAATATAAATATATCCATATAGGACTTGTCCAGATAGCTTTCAAACCTTTGACTTTGCTAGATCAAAATACCAGTATCCAGTGCACCCTTAGAGATAGAAGATGTCTTGATTGGAAAGCCTCTCTTATGGAAGCAATTGAAGCCAGTTTATCCCATAGACCAGTTTATTTTAATGTTTACCCAAACCTAAGTGTTGCACTCAGGGATCCAAACCTTTCAGAAGTTTTAGAACTTAGAGTTCTTATCCATGGTTATAAATATATGCCAGGAACACCACCTTTAACAATTATTTTCAGAATACATCTTAAGGTTCTTACTATCTTGAATTCATACATCAGAAAACAAAGTGAATCAGGACAAACAGTCTTGATAGACACTAACTTGTTTAGTAACCAGGTAGCTGTTGCAACAATGATTCCTTGGCAAAACATTACCTTTCTAGAATCATGGCATATTCCTAATACCGTTCCAGCCAAACCAATTATTAGACAAACAATTGATCAGGTTGTCCAAACTCGAGAAGGTAATGTATATCTCAATTTTCGAAGGCCACTTACAAGAAGCATGTCCAGTACAAGTTTTAGATCTACTCGTCCTTATAGAGTAGATTTACCAGAATCATCTAGACAATCAATTTCAGAACCTGTTGAGTCTGTCATGTAAGGAATGCCTTCTAGAGCCCCTAGTAGGCCACCTAGTGATCCTTCGGTTGATCCAGTAATCCAGGGAGTTCAATTATCAGATAATCAAATACCTCATGGTGTTTACGAAACCAGAAGACCTGAGGGTCCAACAGCTAGCGATATGAACTTTGAAATTTAATGGATTATTCTCCAGGAAGTGAAATTAGAAAGTAATTAAACCAGTAATTTATGCAAGATAAATACCAAGAATTTAGAAATTGGTACTTTAAAAACCATAGTGATCAGCAACTTCAATACTTTAAAAACCAGTATTATTACCATCTCGAAAAATACCAAATTCTAACATCTTTTCCTGAATGGTATTATGAATTTTGTTACAGTTATGGAAATAATCCCTGAACAACAAGTAAATGTTTTAACCAATCTTCAAAAAACATGGACAATAGTTAATGGACAAACAATTACGTCTATTCATCCGCCACCACAATCATTAGAGTTAACCCCAAATGGTGATACAACTCTACAACCTTTAATGACAACAGCATATGTGGAAATCCCCTTCAAAGCCAATCAAAGAGATATAATTCAGCTAAAAGATATGGTACCAATCATGAAATAGAATAATTACACTAATTTGTATTTCCAAACAGTTGGTAAACAATTAACCAGAATTGAAGAATCAATTGAAAATTTTAAAGATCGTCAACTAGTACCAACATAATCTATAATTCAACCTGTAAATATAAAACCACCTTTAGAAGTAACCAATTTTAAGTTACGTTCTACTAAACAAGATAATGAATTTATGGAAACTCTCCTAAAGAAAATGTCTAGTTTAAATCTAGGAAGAGTACCCCTCTAGAAAGTAGCAGTTCTATCCATATGATGTCTATTCCCCAACAGAATGACATACCAGAAGATTATAGAGAAGAAATTACTCCTTCCTTAATTCAGGAATTATAGAATAATTTCCAAGATGTTCAATCTGTAAATAAAGTTAATTTTTCTAAAGAAATTAGTAGAAATGTCTAACAAGGATCTAGTAGGTATTATTATCATAGACCTATCCCTCAAGATATCCTTTATGAAGAAGGATATTTTCAAGCCCAGAATTCTTACCATGGCAAAACCATTTATGAATGGAATATAGATGGTGCCTTAGAATACCGTATTTTTTAATGCGTACATCAAATGATTATGTATACTACTGTCTGTAAACAGAATAGTAATACAGACCATCAAATTGTTCGTTTTATTATAAATGGATTTACAAGTATCCTAAAAGGTTTATGAGATAATATTCTCACTTCTAGTCAACAGAATGAAATTGTTACAGCCACTAAAATTGAATATGAACCTGTTAGTAATGCTCCTATACCGAAAGAGGATGCTGTTTATACTTTGGTCCAGACCATTATCCTTCATTTCATAGGACCCAGTATGGGTACTAATGACCGTAGTCGCAAACTTCTTCAGAATCTACACTGCCCATCTTTGACTCATTTTCATTGGTACAAAGATATTTTCCTTCTCAAAGTTGTTCAGCGACCTAATGCTAATAGTGATCACTGGAAAGCCAAATTCATTGATGACCTTCCCGCTCTTTTTGTTGAAAAAGTTTGGAAAAAACTTAGGGATCACCATGATCGTATAAGTATACCCTATAACCAGTACACTTATGGCCAGCTCATTGCTGTAGTCATTGATGAAGGTCTTTCCTTATGTAATGACCTTAAATTATAGTATCAACTCAAAAAATAGAATCTTACCAGAAAGAAAGAATTAAGTGAATTTTGTGATCAATTTGCCTATGATACAAAAAACTAATACCCTTCTAAATCCAGAAAATCCCATCAGAAGAAATTTACCAAACAATATAGAAACAGTATAAAAAACCTAGTCCTACTTCTTACCAGAAAAAGTTTTCTCCTCCTAATCGAAAGCCAAAATCCACCAAGAGAGCATCTTAAAAAGATGTTAAATGTTATAATGTGGTGCAACAGGTCATTATGCTAACAGATGTAGATCCAAACTAAAAACCAAAATTAATGAGTTATCCTTGGATCCTCATGTAGCACAACAGATACTTCAAACACTTGAAGAAGAGGAAGAAACAAAAACCAGCACTGAGTCTGATGGACTTGCTGAGCTCTACTCTCCATCAACTTCTAGCGAAGAAGTTAAGGAAACAAGACCAACATGTTCCTGTTCCACAAACCTGAATCAGATTTTTGAAATCAATTATTGGAAATCCATTGTTGAAATGAATGGCTTAGATCATGGAGGTCCTAGCATTCATGTTCTAATTGATGACCAAAAATTCATGTTAGACCTGGCAGACCAAATCAAAGATCCAGATATGAAAATAAAATTTTTAGAAATTTGCTATAAACACCAGCAAGCTATCAAAGAACCTCCATTAATTCCAATAGATTCTTACAAGATGAAAGATGTTTTGGCGAATTCAATCATCATCTACTATTAAAAAACAAAACACAATTCAAGATTTAAAAATGAAAATTAATGTACTCAAAATGAAGTTAAACATCTTCAAACACTAAGCAATCAATTATTAGTGACATTAAAAGATTAACAGTCAACTAAAAAAATAAAGGACAATCATCCTCATCTAATCAGAATGAAAAGAATGAGAAACCAATAGAAGAATTTTGACTAAATTTTCCATAATTTTTTTAATAGCCGAAGATTGTAATGGCAGTCTATGGTACAACTGTTCAAAAACCCTAGAGAGTACAATGGACATGTATGTGTGTACATATATGATATATGATATATGATATGAAGATTTGTAGTTATTGATGTGATCTGTTTCCCAGATTTCTTGCTTCAGCTTTCATTGAGTGTATGTCCTTTTGAGAGGCCTTACCCCTTCACAGTAACTAAGTTTGAACTTTTTGCCTTCTTTAAGGTTTATGGTCATGTGGTCTCTCCTTTTTTAACAATGTTATTGCCTTCTTTCTTTCTTTCTTTCTTTCTCTCTCGGATGTATTCTCAAATTTTCTCTGGGTGGAAAGTTTGCGGGAAAATGCTAGAATTCAAGAAGTGAATGAGAAAAAAGAAGAATTTTGCAGATTCCAGGTTTGTCTAAACCCTATTTTGGAAAATTTTCCATGCCATTATATTTGGAAGATTTGCATCATGGAACTTTATGTTTTTGTGTATAATTACATCTAAAAACGTACATATGAAAACCCACAAAAAATTCTCGCATATCTATTATAATTCAACTCAAACTAATGTATTTTTATAGTTTAATGGATTAAATTTATAAGTTTATAAATAAAAGTAGAAATGTGATATTTACAGGTAGTTAAGGAGTTTGTAGTGTCATTAAATATATTTAAAGATAAGCACATTGTTAGCATGTGTGCACCATGTAGAAAATTAGTTTATAAGACTTACTGACTTTTAAAAAGAACCAATTCATGAGGCCAACTATTGAGTTGAATTATAATAGACAATGTACTTTGGAAAATATCTCATACTCCAGTGGGGGTGACGGGATCACCCCCACTGGTTTTTGATTGGTTCAAAATTTTTTTTTTTTTTTTTTTTCCCCTTCAGTGTTGCTCTCACAGCAAGATATATATGTGGAACTAGGGGTGATGGGGTCACATACTAGGGTTCCCAGCACTGTTTATATACTTTTAGGGCATGTTTAATTGGGTGGATTAGAGTATGGGATTAGGATTATTAATCCGTGGGTCCAATTATCTTATGTTTGTTTTAACATTTTGGTTTAGGATTATTAATCCAATGGATAATTAATCCAACAAATTTGTAAGATTATTAATAATGGGATAGGGGTGGGATTATTAATACAATGGATATTAATCCAATTAGATAGTAAATACCACACTAATTTAATAGAATTATTAATACTTCACTATTAGTCTTATGAATCAAACATGACCTTAAGTGACATTTAATGTAATATGAGTCAATGAGTCCGAGTTGTGTCTATATTGGTGTACGAATATTTGGCATTTCATTACACACAATGTCAATTATGAATTTATAAAATTATTCAGAATCCAAAGGGATAAGGCTGGTTGTTGGGTTACGCTATAACGAATAATATTTTTGAATGGGATTCGGGCTACACATCTAAGACATTACTCTACTTGGTTTGGAAATTGCACAATCAGTTTTTTATTTTTATTTTTATATTTAAATTAACGAAATGTGAAACTACTGTACTTTGGGGAGAGTTAAACAATTTTTAAGACAAAATTATAAGAAATACTATGGCATAATTTTATACTATTTTGAGTCATAATTTTTTTAAAAATGTTATAACCAAACACAATTTGATGTATAATTAAAGATTTCATAAGTCATAATTAAAAAAAACAAATAACATAATCAGGAGTGTATATGGTACACCTCACTCAAAGGTGTGCACATTAGAATTTCTTCAAAATTATGACTTAAACATCTTTCAATTAGCAATTTTTTTTTTAGAAATGTCAGACTTACAATTTTATCAAGGACAAATTACACAAATAGTCCATATAATTTGAGGCTTGTGTCACTTTGGTCCCTGACTTTTCAATTGTGACACATTTGACCCTGAATTTTGAATATTGTTCCAAATAATGACAATTAAATATATAATTAGATTTTTCAAGGGTAAAATTATCAATTTGATAAAATATAAATTAATTTGACAATAATAAATGTCAAATAAATATTTTTGAATTTTAAAAAATTATTTCTACCTACTAAAAATAAAATTATGTAAAATTGATAAATCTTTTAGACATTTATTTATTTTTTTTACCAAATTAAATTTTATTATGTATTTAGATGATGATCATGTAAAATTAATTTAAAAAAATTAATCATGTAATTTTATTAATTTTACATAATTTTATCATTGGTGGATAAAAATAATTTTTAAAAAATTAAAAATATTTTTTTGACATTTATTTTTGTCAAATTAGTTTATATTTTATCAAATTGACGATTTTACCCTTGAAAAATCTAATTGTATTTTCAATTGTCCTTATTTAGAACAAAATTTAAAATTCATGGTCAAATGTGTCATAATTAAAAAGTCAAGGACCAAAGTGATACAAATTCCAAACTATAGGGACTATTAGTGTAATTAGCCCTTTTATCAATAATGATGTGGCAGAAATTGGGCCCAATATTATTTAATGTGTAATAAATCAAAAATTAACAACTATCTTATCATTGTGAGTTTTTTTCTAAAATCTCAAACAATATTTTTCCCTTCTATTTCTGTCTACTCCCTCTCCCTCCCCTCACGCGCTAACTCCAATCCTCCTGCAATATTAGTATAATAAATTCTACCACTAATACATATATTTAATATAGTACTCACGATTACACTAACACACACCATATAATAAAGGATAATATTAAAAATTTCAAAAGTTTTATAAATTTTTTTATCAAATATCTCATATAAATGTGAAATTCACATAGAATCCACGTGGTGTGCGTCTCACACTCATGTGAAATATAAGTCATTTCTTCCATACTGATTATTATAAAAATAAATAAATAAATAAATAAAAAAAACTAGGCAAATTACAAGTACATCCCTTGATGTATACTTAAAATATGAATTGCTCCATATAATTTGAAAAATTACAAATACTCCTTATAAGAATTTTTTATCTAACAAAATTAACTAAACAAATGAAATTCCTAACTACTCTCCTATAAAATAATAAAATACCTTAATAATTAATTGAAATATATTTATGACATCACTAAAAACTATTAATTTACTTGATAATTTATTGATGAAAGAGGTTATTTGTTATGAAATTAGAAATTTTAAGAGACGAGATATCTTAAAACTATAAAAAATAATTTATATTTTACATAAAATTTTCACGAGATGTATTGATAATTTATCCTAGAAACTAAATGCAATCCAATTCTTGACCATCTTTTAAGGAAAGGGTCATCGTCGTGTACTTGCAAAAAAATAAAATTGATCTCTACGCTTTGTTTGTTTAGGAATGTTTTTCGCATTTTCTATTATTTGATACAATAAAAAATAGAAGTTCACAGAAAATAATTTCTATAGTCAATGAAAAATAATTCTATTTGGGGGAAAAATATTTTTCACTTTTAAAAGGTGGAAAACGTTTTATGAACCAAAGTTTTATCAATTCTACCACATTACCACTACTACCATCACCTCCACCACAACAACCATCACCACCGTCGCCTCCAACACTTCCACTGCCACTCTATCTCATTACTATCACTACTACCACCTATTGACACCATAAATCTGTAATTATTATTATTATTTATTGCCGGACACATGGCACTCTCATACTCACTTGAAGATTGTAAAAAGTTACAAAATGTGATAAAACATGTGGAAAAGATGATGGAAAAGTGGAAGAACATTGAGTATGAAGTGGAAGACTTGAGAGATCATGAAGGGACACATAGCAAGACAATAATGAAAATGAAAGAATAGATAGTTATTAAGTCGTTTTTTTCTACAAATTTTTGCCTATAAATAGCCATTCATGGCTATATTGCAATCCATCCAACTAAAATCAATGACGATTGATTTTTATTTTTCTTGTCATTTATATTTCCTACACTTTATTTTTCAACACTTCATTTTCAAAGCATAGGAGTAGAGGCAAATTAATGGTTACTTCGATTGTTCACTCAATCACCTTGATTGTTAACTCAATCATCTTTCTCCGTCTCCCTCTCTTTTTCTTTAATTTTTCTTTTCTCTACACTTAGAAATTTTGAAGTTCTCTTCATTGAGGCAAAAGAACTGTCAACGCAATCACTTGATAATTGGCTTGAATTTAATCTGTAAAGATTTTTCCATCCTTGCGCCGTTCATATTTATGATATTTTCCTTCGTAAGAAAAGTAAGTCAACAATTTTTTGGCACGCCCAATGGGACGTCAAGTGTAAGAAACGAAAAATGAATTGAATCCGTCCATTCCAAATAGCCTAGATGAAATAATCTGTTGTAAACAAAAAAAATTAGATCTTCAAGAAAAGATCCATGTTCTTGATAAAACAAATTTTCATCCATTATAATATTATTTGGTGGAAGAAGAAAGGCACCATTTAATTGGAGAAATTCATCAACTTAATATGGAAGTTTGCCAATGGAAGGATAAGTTGTTAACTCTCACTACCAAGTCTTTAACTGAAGCTTTAATGGCTGAAATTGGTGAAAATTTTCATGGTTGAAAGTGGCAAAAGCAAAGAGATAACTTCATCAATAACTTGAGGGAGGGAGGGAGTTAGAAAACCCATTTTTAAAGAACCAACTTATTATGAAAATTACATGGCTAAAAAGCATGTTGTTGAGCCAAGTATGGTTAAAAATGATGTCCCATACGAGGTTGAAAAACCCATTCTTAGAAAGTCACACCATGGAAACAACATGCCTATGGAGAATTTTCATAAGCCATTAATGACTAAAATAGAAAAACAACCCATTAGGCCAATAAATGATGAAACCCATATGCCTATGAAGGATTTTCTTAAGCCATTAATGGCTAAAATAGAAAAAACAGCCCATTAGGCCAAGAAATGATGAAATTCAAGTGGCCGAAAAATATGTTCTCAAGCCAAACATGGCTAAGAATAATGAACAATCTAATAGTCATGAATATGAATTTTTTGAAATTGTTCAAAATCTCAAGTTGTTTGAATTTTTAAGGCCATCTTGTACCATGATTATTGGTATTCAAAGTCCTTTTTGGATTTGTGGTTCACATCAAAATTTAATTTTGATAAAATGTCGAATAAAACAATCCTCTTTAACCATAGTTCTTGTGAGTTTGATGCACTGAAGAACAACTTAGCTATTTGAAAGGTAAAACTCAGCTAAGAATGGCCAATTTATTGCAATGGCCACCTAACTTTATTTTACTTTATTTTATTTTAGTTTCTAAATTTTTTATGGCTTTATGGACAATCACATAACACTACAATTAATTTTGTGGAGTGGTTTAATTTTGGATTTCATCTATGATGTCATTCTCAAAATTGATAAGACTTTGTGAGGCATTGGTTAATTTCTTTTTGGGAAGACCAAAGTTTGGTCTTTGCATGTATTGGAGATGGTTCCAGGTTGTCTTTGAAGTAAGCGTATCAATTATTATTTTTCTTTTCTTTGATATGAATCAAAGCCTACGCTTCAAAAGCCCCTTTTATTGCGACTTCAAAAGTTTTGAAGGACTATTTGTTGCATCAACAATAGTCTTTGGTTTCAAACAATTGATGGTTGAGCATAATTGTACACTTTCAAAGCTTCGGGAATAGTTTTGAAGGTTGGTTACTCACCTTCGAAACTTCGAAGATTGGTTGTCACCTTTGAAGCTTCGAGAATAGTCTCAAAGGTTGATTACTCGCCTTTAAAACGTTGGGAATTGTTTTGAAGGTTGGCTATTTACCTTCAAAGCTTTGGGATTTTATTTTGAGGGTTGATTATTTCTAAGCTTTGAAGTATACCATGGCGCAAGAGAAGTTTCGGGTATGCATACAATGGCACTTTGAAACTCCGCAAAACACTTTAAAGTAGTGTAATTTGAAGAATGGGTTTGTTGCATCCATGAAAAGCACATATTAACTTTGAAAACCTATCACGACCCAAACCCGCCCCTATAGGTTTTGTGTCGTAATCGGCCAACAAATTAAACAATATACAAAGGCTAACGGAAGCAAATACAAACATGCAATGTCCATAGAGCTGTGTAGACATACATGAGACAGAAATTTAAAACTGTATATACATATCAGTAATGTCATATATACATTAGTCTTACATCACCACGTTACAGATAAACCAAAATTCAAGTTCAGACTTAAATGAATGAAAAACAAAATTCATAATGAAGTTCACAAAAGTTGACAACATCATGGTTCGGGAACCTCCTTGGGAGACACTGTGGTTAGCTGACCAAAACAACTCTCCAAGCAGCAGCTTAAGCTTGGTCACGCGCTTACTCACCTACATATATAAATAATACAGTGAGCTGAGCCTAGTGAATAATAACAGAGTAAAGGTTTTAATGAATGATGTCCATAATAATTCAAAAATTAGAATTCAGATCAGAAACAGATTTATATACATATTCATATTCAAGTTCATTTTCAAAGTTCACATATCCCATATGATCATACGTGATACATCTATTAGTGCTAACAAATCCGAGGATCCATAAAGGGATGGCCATAAAGGGATGGCCATAAAGGTATTCCGATGACTTATTTGCACTAAGACGTTTCCGATGACCCATAAGGGACGGCCATAAAGGCATTTCGATGATCCATAAAGGGACAGCCATAAAGGCATTCCAATGACCCATAAAGGAAAGGCCATAAAGGCATTCTGATGACCAATAAAGGGACACATATCATATGATGCTAAGAATGTCACAAATATATTTCAAAAACTTAGACAATCATTCATTCATACAAAACAGAACATTTCAAAAAACTGATCATTTCATATCATAACGCGTTAAAATACATAGCATTGAATATAGCTTTACAGAGTTATTACTTACAGATGGCTCCAATAACAGAACAAATAAGGCAGACTGATCAAATAGACTACGGCGCATGAGCTACACAAATACATAACAAATACACATTGAAACACACATTCAAAAAACACTTAACTTGTTTCTTTTCTATCTAGGTGTGTTTCTAACCCTTATCCCCATTACTATGTCTTAATTAAGGCTTAGGAATGTTTAGGATGCAATAAGGATGCCAAAATGTAGCTTAAAACACTTAGCCAAATTTTCAAAAACAAGGCAGTCCACTCAAGTGCAACTTTGGTCTCTCAAGCGGTCTGTAAAGTTTACAAAAGTACTGGTCGTATGATTTTTACGCTCAATGGTCACTCGAGCCAAACAGGGTCTCTGCTCAATGGTCGCTCGAGCGATCTCAGAACTCGCAAAAACTTCGAGCTCTCATTTTACGCCGAAGAACTTCCTACGCTCAAGCGAAGGATCAAAAATAAGGGTGGTTGCTCGAGTGCAAGTTCTGCTGCTCGAGCCAACCCCTAAACTCTGCAAAAGTGCTGGGAACTTGAATTCTTCGCTCAAGCGCAGACTCCACCGCTCGAGCGAAGAGTACAAATTCTGGAATTTCCAAATTGCTCTTCCAAGTTCAAAACTCAGTTTTAAACCTTCAAAACACATCCTTTTGGGCCAAAACTTAGTAAAACATCGAGAAACTCATGGTACATGATGAAGTACAAACTATTTTGCAAAATCAAACCCAAAAGCTTTGCCAATTACACCAAAATCAAACTTGAAACTTTAAAAACATAACATGCAGGACTTGATATGAACTTCAATCTTCCAAAACATGATCAAATAAGGTAAAATGCTGGAAAAGAGGATGAATTCTCAAAACTAAGTTCAAATTGTTGCATGCATGAGAGAGTTCTTAGGAAACATGCTCAAAATGCAATGAAATGCACATGCATGCATGAATTGATTCTCAATTCCATTCTTTAGCTCAATTCTCATGTTAATTCACCTATTTCACTTGATTCCAAGCATTAACCAACTAAATTACAAAACTAGAGGCTAAAATTATTACCTAAAGTTCTCAATTCTTTAAGGTTTAGAGATAATCGTGAACAATTCTCCAAGTCTTCTAGCAAATTTCCTTCCAAACCCCAAGCTTGATCTTAATTCTCTTAGTCTCTCACTCTCTCACGTTTTTCTCCTCAAGGGATGATGAAATGAGAGTGTATCTATGGTTTCTAAAATTCTTCGGCCTTATATAGGCTCAATTAGTGGAACTTAATTAACTTGAGTTAAAGATAACTAATTGGGATTATTTTATTTTAATTATTTGGTTCTGAATTAAATTTCAAGTAAGCCTACCATAAATTTCTAAAATTTTCAAATAACACATAACCCAAGTCAATTTCATGATCAGATGCCGATAAAGTCTTCAATTCGCATAAAGAAACAGAAACATAGACAGATCTTTCTACAACAGATAGATATAAATGCAAATAACATATAACACATGCAATTAACGTAGAATTTCATCTTAATTACTTATCAAGCCTTCTTAATCAAAGATTATAAGCTAATCACAGGTCGGGATTGTTACAAAACCCACGTACATTTGAAGCTTATAGGACTCCCTCGAAGATCCTATTAAAGTGTATGGTGACATTTTTGAAGCAAAGTTTGGTCCTTTAGTATCACCCTCGACCTTCGAAGGGAGGCTTTAATCCCTTGAAACTTTGTTGTAAATCTTCGAAATATGACTTTCATCTTATATCAATGTCTCCAACCTTCAAAAGGTGATTTTGATCCTTCAAAGTTTTGCTGCAAGACCTTCTAATAATAAATTTGGTCATTTATAAACACTTTAACCATAAAAGAGTGATTTTGGTCCTCTATAATACTTTAAAAGCTTGTTACTAGTTCGTAATGTTAATAGTTAGCATGTGTAATAGCTTGATAAAGTGAATCATGTTTAGATATCAGTTTTACCTTGAAACTCTGAATGATTCTACTGTAACCATTAGTACATGAATTTCAAGAACGCAACTAAACATAAGAAAAAATTTTCTATGAAAACATTTACTTCGTTTCTGGAATTTTTTTTATAGAAAATGTTTTCTGAATTTTTTTTTTTTCAAATAATGTTTTTTGCCAAAACAAACAGAGCATATTATTGAAATAAAGGTAAATAAATAAATAAAAAGGAGAGGCGGTGAAATAAGAAAACAACTATCAACCAAATTCATATGTAATATTATACTGTTTTGAAAATCGAACTGGAACGGCCAGTTTGATCAATTAAACGGTTGACCGGTCAATGTTTCGGTCCGATAGACCCTTAAACCCGTTCACTAAATCAAAAACTGGTTTTTTTTTTACTAAATCAAAAAAATCGGCGGTTGAGACTCTTGTTACTTACCACTAAGCCAACAATACTCCTTGTTGATAAATTAGTAGATATAATTTATTTATTATATTTCAATCATTTTCTCTCATGTACTAATATAATTAACATTTTTACAAATAGCATCAATAAATGTATAAATATATATAATTCATAAATATGTTTATATAAATATATAATGTATATTTAATACTTATTTTTTATTTAACTATATTTTTAATTTATTTATTACATATTTATGATATCACAATTCAATTTGACGATTAAACCGATAACTTGTCCATCAAATTTCTTTTTCGGTTTACTCACCGATTACCTTACAAATACACTGAAAAAAACGTTGATTGTGTGCACACTTGCAGTAGCAAACAACAATGCTAGCGATTATTTAAAAAACTACTCTAAAAAAGCAATACTTATTTCAGTTTATTCTAACTTTTAAGTCCCATCATCCAATAGTTGAATCAAACTACACAATCTTTTAAGGTAAATTTAAGAGTAAGTTTTCTGGTCACTTTTTTAGGTAAATTCAAGAGTCGAAAGGTCACCATAGGCATTGTGAAGAGCTTTTGCTTGGAAAAAAGAGAAGGAATACATATCACAGCGCAAAATCTAAGAAAATACCACAATTCTAGTACATAAAATTTTAATGAATTGAAGGGGAAAAAATTACATTGAAAAAGTAATCTATACCAAACTTGTGGCACATCGATTTGTGTCAAGATTAGACTTGGCATCAAGTATACAGAATTATACTATATATACCAATTAATATATATACTAGTGTACTAACAAATGATGTGGCATCATTTATATGATTTTGAATATTTGTAACTTGTATAATAAATGTGATCAATAATAATATCATAACACTAATTGATACACTAATATATACACTAATTGATGCATATAATACCACTATACAAAATACTTTCCACACTAGACATTCTTTCTAGTGGGAGTGTGGACTCATCCAAAATGGATTGTCCTGTTATGCAGCATTAAATTTTTATGCTTTCTAGTTTAGAAAGGAAGAAGATTACTTTTAGTCCAGATTGGACTGGAGAAAACAGATTATTATCAGTCTCATTTTGATTATTCGAATTATTTATTTTATTAAGTACTTTATGTATTTTATTTATACACAAAATTAAATTAATTTGATAATCCTAACATATTTAATTTATCCCGTTTATTACTGAAAAAATGGATAGTTCATTCTTTAAAAACATAATTGTCATTTATTTTTTTAATAACAAACACAATAAATAAATTACGATTATTAAATCAACTTAATTTTTTATGTAAATAAAATATACAAAATATCTAACAAAATAAACGATTTTGATAATCAAAACAGACACTGATAATCGAAACAGACACGTGTTAGAACCCTAGACCCAATTTAAAAAGCATCTAGAAACAATTTAAAAACAACCATTGCAACAACATTATGGCCCATTTGCTTTTCAAATAATTTTTCATGCCTTATTTTTGTTGAGCAGCCATCTATACTAATTCTTTTTTTGATAACCCCATCCATACCAATTCAACTCACATTTTTAGGAATGAACATGAGTTTATCTATTATTAAGGAGAAATTCTATTCGCACTACAAAAAATTTCATTATACACCATTGGTATTGTTTGAATATAAATTTTCAAACTAAAATAAAATATTTAAATATAAACTTCAGAACAAAAATAAATTACAAAACAAAAATGAATGGTGCCCTCAAATTTTTCTGTGATGTGCATCTCAGAAAATTTTTTCCCCTTTTGCAAGTAAAATTTCCCCTTATTGTGCTAGCTCACAAATAAGAGTGCCTTGGTGATAGAAAGAAATATGGTTCTAAGGAATTTTTTGATTTAGCTAAAAAGTCACTAAAAAAAATTAAAAAATTATAAAAAAAAAAGTAAAAAAAATTCCTCCTACTCTCTCTACTATTTGCATGTTTTTGTATAGAAGTCAAAATCATTCCCAAACACTAATTTTTTTCACCTCATAGCTTAACCAAACAACCACTAAAAAGTTGACTTCCCAAACAAATCCTAATTTCTATGACAAATTATTACGAGTGTTTAAAGAACTAATAGTTGTTATGCAATATATCCATCAGGACATGACAAGTCGTAGCACCCACAAAACATCCCCAACCTCAAGAAGACAAAGCTGAACTTTATATTTATATCTTAATGGAAACATCTAGTGGGTTCACTTTCACAAATAATAATGTAAGGAGATATATGTACATGAGTATCATGAAATACTTATAATCTGGTCATGATACCAATGATTAATTATAATTTCAGAATCAGTAAAATATTACAAATCCTTTTCTTTTTTAAAAAAAAAAAGAAAAGAAAAAGAAAGTAAACGCTGAACCTAAAATTACTGGTACAAAATTGCCAAGCTCAAGGAATGGGGAGTAACAAAAAATATGTAATCTTCCTTTCACCTTCTTTTAAGTATGATGACAATGGGGACACAAACCAGCCTCCACATTGAACTTAAACCGATGCTCCAGCAGCAGCATCCTTATCCTTATCGTATTCACCTTGCTCTTCTTTCGCAAACTCTTCAATTAGTTCCCGCTGTCTTGCACTCAAATTTCTGCACAATGTATCCCATATAACCATCAATCAGTGTGTAATTATCACACTTGTGGGGAAGAGAGCACACTTTTGACAAAGACAAGTAACCAAGTAATTAGCATGAATATCCTCCACATTGCAACTACTTTGTGCAAATAATGCCAAATATCTCAGACCCCATCCAATGAGAACTAAAATGGGATATACAGAGTGGTGATATCAATAACTATAAATATCATATAAAATAAAAAAATAAAAAAGGATAGTCAAGAAAGCATGAACCGTGGTATTAATAACAATAGCTCAGAGAAAGAGAACATACGCTGGGATGCTGACATTGAAGTGCACATATTGATCCCCAAACGAGTAAGAGTTCCTTGTTTTTATCCCTGTAAACATATATATATATATATATATTAAGTGTATAACTTGAAAGGCACATATTGTACGATACACACAACTGAATACTTGGCCAATATACTAGGGCAGCATATCTATAACATCATTTTTTGGGGGTGCAAAAAAACTGACAGAAAAACAAAATATTGAAGTATACAAAAAGTTAAAAGATGTACACAATAGTACTAGTACAAAAATCAGTGGCCTGTATATTCTTTCTTTTATTCCTTTCCTTTTTGTGTGCTGCTACACTCACCCAATGTGCTGCCAAGGAATTTTGACTCCGATGGAAAATATTACTGCCAACACTGGGCCTAAAAGTAAATGTGAAGCTCCGATATGAGACACACTGCGAGTTACTAGACAAAAAAAAATACACTTCTCATTTTGCCTTTTGATGCATGTCCTCCAACACTATTCTTTATTTTAGCTATCCATCCAAACTAACTTCTTAGTGATGTGGCATTTTCTCATTGGCCAATTGATGTAGAATAAATGCTTTAAGTGTCAAATTGAGTCCTATGCCTATGTGTCATAAGTTCCCTATCAAGTGTTCTATTAGTTTAGGCTATTAGTGGCTTTGGACTATAAATATGAGATGTACTTTTGCTAGTACTTAACTTTAAATTGAACAAAATAGAAATCAATTGAGCAAGTGCTCTTTGTTCTCTATCTGACCCTTGGGGGTTTACCCCTAATTGGGGATTTTGTTCTCTCTCTTGATTTTGGAATTTGATTGTAAATTTGGTTGCATTATTGGCCAAATTTGGCTAGCCTTTAATGGCTGGCCAAATGTAGCAAGCCAAATTGACAAGTAAAATGCCTAATCAATTAGAGAGCGCCTATTGGAATTGTTAAAAGTGGGAAGAGCTAGCTATTTTGCCTAAAAAACCTCATTTGGAGGGCCTGTTGGAGTTGATCCAATTACTGTACCTTTTGAAGGTCACAAAAAAAACATCCCCATTATGTTTTTGGAACCCTCAATCATAATACGTTGGCCGTAAGCTTGAGTTTTGAGTACCCTTTTTGCTATGCATAAGTTCAGCCATCTAAGTAGAATGGACAGAGAAACAGCAGAGTCATTTCAGGACAAGATATGACATTTAGAACTGCAAATGAACCAAGCTGTTCGAGAACTGGCTTAGCTTGGCTTGTTAATGGCTTGGGTCGGCTCTGCTCTACTCATTTAGTAAACGAGACAAGCTCGAACTCAAATAAGTTTGGCTCATCAAGCTTGACTCGTTTATCTTTATTTAAATAATAATAATAATAAAAATCTTAACGAGTTGAACCGAGCCAAGTTCAAGTTCCATTAATATTAACGAGCCGAGCCGAGCCGAGTTTGAGCCTAGTTAGTTATTGAGCTGAGTTTGAGCTCAATAAACAAGCTCAATAAGTAAACGAGCCGAGCTCAAGCTTAGCAACACTCGGCTCAACTTGTTTGCAACCCTAATGGCATTACAAGAACTCCATAGAACTTGGACACAACAGCAGCAACACAAATATCTATACATTTTTTATTTTTTTATTATTATTATTTTTTTTTTGATAAGACAAATATCTATACATTTTAGATTGGGGCACTTACCAATTAGTCCTATTAACTAGACTTATTTACCTACAAATCCTGACTGATAAATTTATCAATGTAAATTTATTCATAAAAACAAGAGAGTGATAAATTTATCTCAAAAATAGGACCTATTAGTAATTTACCTACATTTTTTTTTATTTATTTATGGGAAACACATGCAATTGACATGTGTCATTTCATATAAGAATAAATTATTAAGAGATCTATATTAGCATGGCCAAATGATTCTTATAGAAATAGGTGGCTAGTCTATCAATAACTAACTTTTGACATTTGAAGATTGTAAATTTCAGAGTTTTAGCTCTTGTATCCAATTTGGAAGTTTCACTCTCCACAACTCCAAATTTTCTATGTGGAGGATCCCTACTATAGCAAGATTCCTCAAGCTCTACAAAAAGGAGATAGAGCTTCCCATCCTAGTTACATGTTGAGAGGAATGGTTTTCCCTTCAATGGGCAGAATGTGTGTGTTCCAAATTGTTCATTGTGAGAAAAATTACTAAACATTTTGGCAAGACTCTTGGGTTTCTCCAAGGTGAATAATCTTGGTCGGGAATGGCAAAGGATGTGGGAAAACATGTACAAAGGTGTCACATTTGCCAAAGAAGTATGGGGACAGGTACTACTGAGGGTTTATACTTGCCTCTTTCAGGGCCCAAGAGCCCTTGGAAATGTATTAGCATATATTTTGTATAAGACAGCCACCTACGCAAAAGAAGAGTGATTCTATCAGTCAAGGTTGACCGTTTGTCATAAATGACACATTTTATACCTTACAAGAAGACTGTGGACACTACAAATGTTATTAATCTCTTCTTCAAGGAGGTCTACAAGCTTCATGGAGTTCTTATATCCATCGTATTGAATAAGGATGCCAAATTCCTTGAACACTTTTGGAGGACTTTATGAAAAAAAATTGGAACCAACTTGGATTTTAGTACTAGCTTCCATCCACAAACCAATGGCCAAATGATAGTTTAACGACCCAAATAATGCCAGGTGACATAACCATATCCAAATGTCCATCTTCGAATGCCCTAAGCTATGAAGCACAGACACACCAGAATAGGAGCCGTAGCGGTGTCGGATACACCGGGGACACATACGAGACATGCCATTTGGCATGTCCCTTCAATTTAATTTATTTTTTTTGCAAGAGACACACCGGGGACACGAAGCAAGCCAAAAAACGTTCAGAGTTTTAGCCCTAAATCTCAAAATCAAAATAGAAGAGAAGAAAAGAGAGGAGATGTACCTCAACGTACCTCAGATTTGAAGAAGAAGAAGAAGAAGAAGTTGTTCTAGTCAACCTCCATACGACTTCAATCAGTCAGGCAAGTGTCTTTCTCTCTTTCACTTCTCGTCTCTCTCTCACACCTCTTCGCTTCTCTCTCGCGCATCTCGCCTTTTTGCTTCTCTCTTTTCTCGTCTCTCTGTCTCTTCCTTTTCTTTATTTTTTTGATTATAATTATTGCTAGTATTAAATAAAGAAGATAGGGCAGAAATTAAGGAGGTTGCTGGTGCTCTCATAAAATAATATTTTTTTTAGGATTACAATTTTTTTTTTCTTTTATATTTATAATTATTTTAATATATATATTTTTCTTTATAAATATAAATGTAATAGTTTATATATATATATATTGAATTAATGTGTTAATTTTTATTAATTTTGATTGTTTTGTAACATAATATTAATCTACATAGCAAATATATATATATATATATAATTTTAAAAAAATCATCGCGTCCTCAGCCGTGTTCGTGTCCCCATTTTTTTGAAATCACCGCGTCCCCGTGTCCATGTCTATGTCAAAGCTTCATAGGCCTAAGTGAACTAGGCACCTCACTTCACAAAATACCCCAATTGAAGCTGAGAAGGAGAATAATTAACAAGACCTTGCACGCTAAAATCATATCCTTGTTTAATTGTCTTGTATTCCATCAAAAGTTGTGACATGAATTGCTTAGATCAAACTTAGGAAACCAAGCAATAGACAGAAAACTTTGAATGTAAAAATTCCCTAGGTTGTGTTGAGAATTAGAGAGTAACCGTCTTTTGAGCTTGGAGAAGAAGTAGGTACCACACTGGAAACATTCTTGCTTGACATGAACAAACAGTTTACCTTAATTACCTTACATCGCACTAGAGATAAAAAATACAAATTACTAGGATGAAAACTTAGAAGGTAAGTGCAATGAGTAGAGAGAACTTAGAAGTACATGTGTGTTAAGCTATGTTATACGGACTCGGGTGCGGGTACGTATCTAGGGGTCGGGTACTTCCAAGGTTTTAAAAAGCGGCCGCAACCGTTACGTAACGCCATTACGTAACGGTTTTGGCGGTTAACGCCACCGTTCTGCCGCTTTTGGTGCAGTGATTGAGATTCACAGTGTGTCGTGGCGGCCAGAAGCGTCGTAGCGGTGCCGTAACAGCCGTAACGGCCTGTTAAACACCGTTACGTAACAGTTCCAAATTGTTTCTTTCGAAAAAACACACAAAAAAAGGCTGAAAATGGGGGAAGAGGAATAAAGAGAAGAGAGAAGATAAAGAGAGAAAACGGAGGAGCAAGAGATAGAAAGAGAGAAGAGGGAAGATGAAGAACATATTACTGATTTGTTGAAACTGTAAGACCTATGCTATTCTATTCAGCTTCTATCACTAAACCATTTTGTTTGTGTGTGTCTATCTATATATTGTTTGAAAATAATAATAATAATCAAGGTTTTAAAAAACAGCCGCAACCGTTACGTAACGCCATTACGTAACGGTTTTGGTGGTTAACGCCACCCGTTACGGCCGCTTTTGCAGTGTGATTGAGATTCACAGGTGTGTCGGCCATAGCGGCCGCCAGAAGGTCGGTAAAGTGAATGTAATAGTAACGAACGTTAAGCAATCAAGCATTAACGGTTCCAAATTGTTTCTTTCGAAAAAACACACAAAAAAAGGCTGAAAATAGGGGAAAAGGAATAAAGAGAAGAGCGAAGATAAAAAGAGAAAACGGAGGAGCAAGAGATAGAAAGAGAGAAGAGGGAAGATGAAGAACATATTACTGATTTGTTGAAACTGTAAGACCTATGCTATTCTATTCAGCTTCTATCACTAAACCATTTTGTTTGTGTGTGTCTATCTATATATTGTTTGAAAATAATAATAATAATAATAATAAGTGTGGTCATTATCTATTTGGCTTGGTTAAAATATGTATATACATATATTTAGGCTCTTATTTATTCTCTTACTTTTGTCATTGTTTATCTTATATGTAATAGTTAGTGATTTATTTTTTGTATAATATAAAGTCATTAATTATTAAAACAAAATGTAAAAAACTCAGTTTATAGTGATTTAAAAATATGAAATATATTGGATTATACTTAAAAATTTACAAAAATTGATCAATATTTATTTTTAACCCAATAAATATGATCATGGAAAAAAAATATGCGTATCTATAAGTTTTTTTCAAATTGTGCGAAAAATAAAAAAATTCACGGTTAAGTTCGAACTGTTACACTCTGACCTTTACACCTCAAGAATCAGAATCGCTACCGCCACAATCACGGCGATCGCAAAACCTTTTTCAGAGCCTTGGGTACTTCAAAATTAAAAATTGAGGATACGTGGATATGGATCCAAACGAGGATACGAGTACGGGGATACATTAAATATTTAATTTTTAAAATATATTTATTATATAAAGATAAGTTAAATAATTATTTTTTAAATATATTTATTATTTTTATCTTATGTATTACTTTTATTGAGAATTTTTTTGATTTATCTATATAATTTTTTTTTAACTTTTAATTGACATATATATTATAAATAACAAAAATATAATAAATAAGGAATAACAAATTATGTTAAAATAAATATAAAATAGATAATGTATTTTATAGATTTTATTAATTTTTTATTATATATTATTTAATTAAATTTATTATTATATAATTGATAGGTAGATGGTAGCTTTTTTGACTTTTGATTGGTAGGTGAAAAGGTGAAAATTTATTAACTTGTTGGTTGGTGACAACTTTCAAGATGGAAGAAAAGAAGTTGTTCTCAATATATTATTTATGATATAATTTATATTATATATTATTTATGGTAAATTATATTATATATGATATAATTTATATTATACATTATTTATATAATACGCACCCATTAAAAAGAAGAAAGAAGAGAAGATGATCAACAGAGAGAAGAGAGAGAAGAAAACAGAGAGAAGGGAGAGACGACGTTGATCGAAATAGAGAAGAGAGATGAAGATGATTGAGAGTGAGAGAAGAGATAGAAGAAGAGAACAATCGAGCGTGAGAGTGAGAGAGAGAAGAAGACAGTTCGAAAGAAGATCGCAGCCCTAATCGCAGGATCGAAGGCCTAATCGCAGTTTTCGTAGCCCTAATCCCAGGTATGCCATCTTTCTTCTTACTTCCATATGCCATATCTACTTCTTCCATGCCATATCCCGTCCGTATCCGTGCACTGCATTCAGTGTCGTAGGTCGCGGTCGTGATCGAGTCTGACAGGTAACGTAGGTGTTAAGTAAGAACTAGAAAACATGGAAGTTAGGGTATGCCTTGTTAGGAACCCTTATCAGTAGAAATTTTTGTGAACATTGAGAGTCAAGGGATTTGTTTAACTTGAATTTAGAATGCTCACATCTTAAGTCTCAATCAAGGAGCTTAATGTCTAATGAGTAGATCTTTCCTAGACATTGTGCCAAAATTTAAGCAAGATTTGCGGTAATTAAGTTGGATTAATTAGAACTAAAATAACTAAGCTAATGAGGGAGATTAGGGAGAAGATGAGACAAGCAAGCACATAGGTGAAGCATGCCAAGAGGTAAAGCTAACACCTCAAAGTTACATCTCGCACTTTGGAGGATAAGGAAAACCAATTGGAGACAAGTGTCTCCCTTGATTATAAAATAGGAAAATAAGCTTAGACGAGAGAGAAAGTGGTTGTAAGAAAGAGAAAAATCTGTTGGAGCAAAGAGAGAAAGAAGAGAGGAGAAAGGAAGAGTGAAAGAAGAAGGACCAAAGAAGAGGGCTCAAATCCTAGCTCAAAAACCAACTAAAAATCATCAGAAGGTAAGGTTTTCCATCTTCTTTCACATGACAATCATCTTAAGCAACAAAGAATGAATGTAAAGTTGCATTTAATTGAAGATTGAATGAAAGGAATGGAAGGAAAATAGAAAAAGACTTAAGTTAGGGAAAAAATTGGCTTAAAATGATTGAAAGAAAGTAAGCAGCCTACACTAATTTGACCATATCTCCCTCTCTATTTGGAATTTTGATGTGAGAACACCACTATTAGAAACCAGATTCCCAGGACTTCAGTTTAGACAAAAGTCTGCCGCACCTATGGCCAGACCTTTGTACGTGTGGCCAGGCCCCCAAGGGAACTGCTAGAATCCGCACGTGTGGCCCTCAGACCCCGAACGTGTGACTAACAGGGAATTTACTCTGTTTTACTCCTGTTTCACCTTTTTGACTTGCCTGGCCTCATTTCGCATAATTGGAACATGAAATGAACTTGAAAAAGACTTGAAAAATGACCTAGAAGTGTATAGTTAAAGGAAGTAATGTTAACTTAAGCTAGAACACTAGAATTGGACCCGAAAAAGAGTAGTAATGCATCACTTTGAATCGAGTATCACAAATACTCGCACTTTCTTTTGTGTAGGTCGAAATCTTGCTAAGTATCAACTACTTAAGAGCCATTGGTGAGTAATATTATTGTAAAGTAATGTTTTTGTAAAGTAATGTTTAAAGTTTTAAAATCAAGAATGTATCATACTTTGAAATACTTAGCTTTGTTTCGATATAAATGAATATCCTATACTCTTTGTATCAATGTATTAGATGACATCCTCGGATTAGTCCTAGTTATTGAGGGGCGGTAAGCATGCCAATGGCGGTTAATTGAAATCTCTTTCGCCACCTGCGCATGCGTTTGTCTAATTGGTATATGGGCCGGCTATTCCTTCATTTCGTTGTGATGTATGTGCATTGCTATATGTATAGAAATTGTACGTTTTGAAATGAAATACTCATGATGTAATGGCTGGGAAATTACCAAATTTGATATATTAATCAATGCTTTGCAAACTCATTGATATTCATCCATTACCACTTTTGTAATATTATTCACTCAGCTTTGGCTCACCTGTCTCCCCTATATGTATGTAGGTGAAAAAGATGAACATGCTTGAAAAGTGAATAGTTTTGGGCATATGTAATTTAGTTAGGCCTTATAAATGTACAAGCTTAGGAAGGAGAATAGATTATCTTGTAGTAGATTGTATTTTTGTAAGCTTTGTATACTTATGTAATATTGAAACAATTAGTGAAAATATTGAATGTTGTATTTCATATAATTATATACTGCTCTGAATGGATGTTTCAAATGGACTCAAATAAAAGAATTAATCTCTTTTGCAGCAGAAAACAAAAGTTTACTCCAATTATTAAATGAGTCTGATTTGTTTTGTTTAGTTAGGCCTTTTCTATGACTACTAGTCAGTCATCACACTATCCTGTTTAGGGCAGGATGAGGTCGTGATGGATAGTATAACAAAATATTTTCAGTTAGCATTTTTTTATGACAAAATCTGGTTGTAATGGAGTATGAGAATATTTTAGATGTAGGAAGGTAATTTGGTAAATTGTCAGACTCAGCCAGCCCAAGGCGCCAAGATCAAAGCTTTGCTCTGTTACCCGCTCAGGTAAGCTTTGCACATGTTTTAGTTGCATTGAAAAAAGGTTTTTCAAAAATTTGAAAAAGATATAAAAGTCTTCCTTTCAAAAACATGCTCAAAATTGACTGTTTTAGCAAAGCAATCAATCCCTCTAGAATCAGCTATGCAAATATTTTTCCAAAAGGAGGTAATCGATTGGTGATCTATCGCTCTTTTGAACTTTGGGAGCATGTTTTCTCCCAAAGACAGTGATTGATCCCTCATATTCATGAATGCAATCGGTTGCGCCTTAAATGCCATTGACGGCTGTCTCGGTTTTTCTAAATCCTATCTTAAGTTGGTTTTAAAGTTGTTTTTTCTATAAATGCACTAATTTATACAACCAAAATTTTGAAAACTCCGCAACAATTCTGAGCAATATTTTCCGATCTTCGTAAGAGAATTTTCTCGAGTTAGTTTCCAAAACCCTCGAAACTTTGCATATCTTTGCATTCTTGTGTTCCCACCCATGGCCGATTGGGTAATCAGAGCCGTTCAAGAATAGAGATCAAGGTGTATAGCTTCATGGTTTCTAGAAGGTTGAGAAGGCTAACCGGGTCTCAGGCCACGATCGTGGAATTTCTAAAAGTTAGCAAAGTTGGGTAAACCTAGGTGAACGGTTGTAAGTCCTCTCGTCTGTATCTTGTATTCTTGGGTCTTTTTAGTAGATTTGATTTGATTTGATTTGGGTGTTGGGAATGTGATTTTTCTCTTTTGGGTTTTCCACGTTAAATCTTTGAGTTTTCTTGTGATTGCTTGTTGGTCTGGTAACTGGTATAAAGGCTAAAATAGGGTAATTCAAGTGGAGAACTGAAATCTTGGAAACTTGTTGAAATGTCTTATGGGATATGATCCTAAGGGTTGGGATGGTGTCCTTCCTTTGGTTGAATTTGCTTACACTTTTTTCTCTCAATTGCAGCATTAATACTTCTTCTTTTGAAGTTGTTTATGGTTCCAAGCCTAGTGTAGTGGATTTAGGTCCTTTACCTATAACTAAGAGGGAGAATGTAAAGGTGGAAGAGATGGTTATATTTATGCAACAAATAAATGCTCACAAAGCACAAATTGAAAAATCCAATGCCAAGTACAAAGTCACAGCTGATGTGCATAAGATGAAGTCATATTCAAAGGAGATCTTGTTTGAACGGTTCTGACTGAGGAGAGACAGTCTCATGGCTCTTATATGAAGTTGAAAGCTAAAAAAAGTGGGCCTTTGTGGGGTTTGGTGCAAGATCAAGGACAATGCCTATCAAGTTCAATTGCCTCCGCATTTGAACATCTCCAACACTTTCAATGTCCAGCATTTGGTACCTTATGTTGTAGACTAGATGTCTTTATATTGTCCTAACTTGAGGACAAGTTCTTTTAAGGGCAATAGTACTGATGTGAGTTAGTATGTTAGTAGTTGTTGGTTGAAGTTAGCCTTTGTCTATAAATGGGTGAATAGTCTCTCAACAACTAACTTTTCACATTTGAAGATTGAAAATTTCAGAGCTTTAGCTCTGGTATCCCAATTTGACAATTTCTCTCTCTAGCAAATCCAAAGTCTTGTGATACTGATTCCATTAGTGAAGGGTCTTGGGTTGGCTTAGTCCAATTTTAATGGCAATGCTAAAAAAACCATTTGGTGGCCTATGGAGGTGTGAAGGTCCCATACCATTGTAGTCACCAACTACCTCACCTGCCATACAGTTACTCTGACACTAAGAGACATCCCAAGATTATTCCCAAGGCCACGGAGGTGGATGCTTGGCTAGCACAATTTCACCTGTTAGAGTGAACTCTTGCCGAAAATGGCTAGGTTGGAAAAATATTGTGTTTGTGGGGTTCAAAGGTTCAAAGACAACAATGGATACACAGCTAAAGAAAGCATATGCAGTACCTCGATTACAAAAATGCAGTGGCAATATGCCTAAGAGGAGAAATCAGTAAGATCAACTCTGCTAGAGCCAAGAGACACCTGCTCCTTCTGAGTATAGTAATAGCATAGAATGACAATTTCATGACTTGTATTGTAGCTAGGGAGCATTTCAGTTCAACACCCATAAAAGGATTTTGGTGAACGAAAGCTCATACAAGCTTCAAAGACTTGGAAATTTCAAATCGACATCGTCACATCGAAGAGATCAAAGGCTATAAACTCTAGAGACACTCCATGAACAAGAAGGATGTCGAGTAACAAGAAGACCAAAATGGCTTAGGTAGAGTCACCTAGGATAAAGACTGTAAAAGATATCTAAGCTAGTCTTCATTGACCAAAAGTAAGATATTGACTATTTTGGTAAATGGGGGCAACCTCCTGACCTTCCAAAGCCAATAAGTAAGGATCTAGTTTGAATCCTTGCGTGAGACCAATCTAAAAAGAAACTGAACTTCCAGAGCTTTAAATTGGGCACATATCTTATCTGAATCTGAATCTGAATTAAAATGTGTTACTTATGGCCTTTTGAGGTTCGGTTTGTGCTCCTAGAAGAAGTCCAACAGGCATGGTTTTGTCAACCATGACCATAGTATGGTCAACCAAACTGAAATATAAAGAGCCCAGACAAGCAAACAATGCAATGGTCAACCATCTTGGTAGATGTGGTCGACCATGGTAGCTGTGTGGTCGACCTCTACCTCACCTGAGAAAATTTTTAAAATATAGCCGTTTGGAGGAGAACCTATATAAGGATTGACAACCAAAACGGCCAAGTCTAATGAGCAGGAGTTTACAGTAAGCTTATAATGAGATAATACACATCTCCAAGATACAAGAACATAAAATCCAAGAGAGAAAGTGATCCATGTATATTATGTACCTATGTTACGTAGAACATGGATCGTTCCAGTACGTAGAATGGGAACGGAAACGGGAACATGGTACACTATATGCTTTAAAATGTGGTACAATAGAAGTAGACTTATATATATTACACTTAAGAATTTAAGATACTTCTAGAATAATTTTTTTTTAACTATTAGCTATGATGCACGGACACGGACACGACACGGACACGTAAATATGTAAATTTTCAAAAACTAGGGGACATGACACGCTAGGGACATGTTTAATATATATAATTTTATTTATTTATTATATATCTAAAATTTTAAAAATATATATATATATTAATTCTTATAAAATTACAATAATAATAAAATAAATAAATATATTACCTAAATTTTTTATTTATTTGATTTTTTTCAAATAAAAATAATTTAGGCATGGTTTGGGATCTTTAAAAAAAGCCAAAAAGTTACCAAAAAAGTTAAAAAGTTATCACTATTCACCAAAAAAAAATATAAAAAAATTAATATACATAATATTAAAATACAAACCAGCTTCACACCACTTTAGGTACTGACGTGAAAAGAAAGACAGTGAAAGGAACCAAAAAAAAAATTACATATATATTCACTAAGTTGGATGGTAATGTTGGACCCATGGAGGCCCACCACGGGTCCCGTTTTGATAATCCAAATCGTGCAATATGTAGAACTCATCTAGTAATATATGCCTATAAAAAATCACGTCGATCGGATGTCGCTAACTACATGATCAAATCAGTTTTGTATAAAAAATGAATGGTGTTATAATTAATAGTTGATAAAAAAAACTAATACGATCAGATAGCTATCGATATCTAATCAACGTGATTTTTTAAAAGTATATAATACTCGACGAATTTTACACATTGAACGGTTCTGATTAGCAAAACGGGACCTGTGGTGGATCCCCACGGGCCGAACAACACCATCCAATTCAAGCCTGAAAATGAGGCAATCATTTCACATCTCCTAAACTAGCTAACTACACTGCCCAACCTGTACAGCCTACTTCACTAACTTCTCCTGCACACTTATTTATACAATTTTTTAATACACATTTTTTCGTAAAAAGTCAAAAAGTTAACCGAAACATCCATCTTTTTTTTTCTCAACTTTTTAGTCTAAAAAGACAGTACACTTATTTAAGACACCCCAAGCAACCCCTTATTTTATAAATTTGAATAAAAACATGGATATAAATAATAAAACAAAAGAAAATAATAATAAAAAAAAGAGAATAAAAAGGAAAGGGTGGAGTGGAGAGAGAATAAATGAAATCAGATAAAGAGAAGAGAAGAAAGAGAAGAAGACGAGGACAGAAGAAGAGACGAAAGAAGATTGAAGACAAAAGAAGACGAAGACAGAAGAACAGAGAAGCAGAAGAGAGAAGAAGAACAGGTTCGGGTTTGTTCTCTCTGTCCTCGATCTATCTCCCTCTCTCTCCCCTCGATCTGTCTCTGGCTCTCTCTTTCTCCTCTCCAACAGTTCTAGGGCTTCTTCGATCCACCTACATGTCTAAATCGTGTCCTCGCATGTCCAACCTCGTGTCCGACTTTGAAAAATTCTAAAAAAAATGGGGACACGTAGGGGAGAGTGTCGGACACGTGTCGCAGCGTGTCCGACACCTGTCTGACACTCATACGCAAGCCTCAGCGATGTGTCCATGCTTCATCGACTATTAGGTATTCAAATTTCTTTTCTTTTTTTCATGTAGCAAATCATTTCTATGAAAATTATGACCCATTTTTTATTTTTTTATCTTGTCAAACCTTAACTCACCTTAGATTTTAGTTCATATATTTGATTTTTTTTTTTCTCCTAAAATAAAATTTAAAGAGATATATTGGAAAAAAACTTTTGGGATCACTTCGATACACTAAGGTAGTGTTTAGTAGAGTTTTGTAAATATGATTTGAGAGTATGAATTGTATTTTGAGTTTGTGTGTTGTAGAATTATGATTTGAGTGTAAAAAATTTGTTTGGTAAAGAGTTTTGAAAAGAGTTTTGATTTGAATGGGGAATTGTTGATGCAACATTTGATATGTGATATAAAAATTTACAACTCATAACAAAACATACAACTCAAAATTATTTTAAAGCACATAAAAAATTTTAAAAATTTCAGAAAATGTTTTTTTCGATTATATAAATCAATTGCAAAAAAAATATATATATATATTTACTATTCCGGTCAACCGGCCGAACGTCCCGTAAGGTAAAATTTTGAAAAAAAAAAAAATCTGAAAAGCGCGGCTGTGCAGAGAACTCTGCAAAGTTTTGGAAACGTGTTTTGAAAACACGTTCCAAACACCATTCTGAAATCACTATGTAGAATCATATTTCAAAAACACAAACAAACAGAGCCTAAATTTACCGTTTTAGAACGAAAGTGTACCATGTTTCGGAACGTACATACCAATACATAAATCGCTAGGGTATTAGCATTTTCTGATAACATAGTTAAAGTACAAAAGGGACAATCCCACCACACAAGGCTGCCACCACTACAGGTTCTGGGGAGGGTCACACGCACACAACTTTATTCCCCGCGTGTGCCAATGCCTCCAAGGCCCATCCTCATCCATGTATTATGTATATTGTACATTTTAGGATTTTTTTTCTAATTTAAATGTGTAAAATATGACATGTTAAATATTTAGACCAAGTTAAAATAAAGGGTTTATTGGTGATAAGTCCAATTCTATGGGGGAATATAGCCAGAAAAGTCACCGGAAAAATGGCCGGAGCTGGCCAGTGGCGCCAGCAACTGCTGGTGGTCTTGATATGGCTAGGCAGATTAGGTGGACAAACATAGACAAATAAGGGGATGACACATGGACAAATAGGTGAACAAATAGATGGATAGGTAGGGGTAATATTGTCTTTCAAATTGTTTTGTCCTTTTGACCTCAAAAGAATAGAGCTTGGGACTATTGCCCCAAAAGTTTTGAAATTGGACTTGTGGCCCGAGTCCCCTAAAATAAATATATATATATTCATTTTTATTCTCTGAAATTTGTAATTTAAGATAGTAATTATCTGTTTTTTTTAATGAAGAGGTGGCCAAGTGGACTAAAGCGACATATTACTTTCTTATTTCAGAAAATAAAACAGGCATGCCTTTCTACTTGCATCTAAAAGAACCAAAAATAAATTAGGAAAGGAAAAACCAACAGTTCTTGTATACTGCTGTGTATCATTTTTTTACCTTTTTTCTTCAAAACCACCTTCTGACCAGGTTGGGTGCCGGGGCGGACCTGCAAATCAGAAACCAACAAAATTGTGGCACTTGAGCATAACAAACGGCAATCTAAATGCACAGAATAATGAAAATGAAGGCTAATAATACAAATAAATAAATAAATTAAAAAAAAATACACGCAAATACTTTTAAAATAAATAAATTAAAAAAGAAAAAGAAGAAGAAGAAGAAAAAGAACCTTAAGAACAACATCTCCCATTAGAGTTGGGACCTGGATGGTTCCACCTAAAATTGCCTGCATAAGAGTGAATCAGCTGATATCCATCAATTAAGTGAACCAAATTTGTATGAAGGGAACTTGACAAGTTTCAGTAGACAAAGAAACTGCAAAACGACCAATAAACCTGGGACATAAAACAGGGAAAACAACTTGCACAAAAGCCTTGTAGACTTGGAATAACTTGCAGAAAACAGGTGACCAAAGTAAGCGAAAGAAGTAAGGAATTGCACAACCTATGTTTAATGAATTCAAGTAGGTGAATGTGGTAACCTGAGCCACATCCATTACATTTACAATTACATTGAGTTTAATTTATCTCAGTTCAAATTAGTAAAATGATAAAATATTCTTTTTCTTTTGCTTCAAAGACAGGATAACCATGGCAAATCCACCTATCAGAATTGGAATCACACAGGTAAGCCCATCCCTGCAAATCTTGGACTGGGAATGAGATCAAGATTGCAATTCTCAATTGAAGATTCCCACAAAACAATGCACCCTAAGATGACTAACATATCTTTCTGGTCAAAAGGAATGATTTAGATACATCTTCACAGAAAGCACAAAAACTTGGAATTAATTTACTCTGTACACTTCCAAGAAATCTGATAAATCAAGTATTCCCAATTTTTTCTTTTGTGGTTGGGATAATAGAAGTAATTACCTGAGTGATACTCAGTACAGCATCAACATGAATGTCTGGCCCTTCTTGTCGAAAAACAGGATCTTCCCGGACCTGGAAAAATATTAAGGTATAAATTCTGAGCAGTAAAGCAATATACACACCTAACTATAACATATCAAACAAGTACTAACAATATAAATGGGGGTAGAGAACTATGGAAGGTGATGTGCTTCATTATAATGCATATTTTATACCCTTAATTTATACTCTATTAGATCTATTTAATATATTATTTAATCTTATTATGTTTGTTTTTATGTTTTTAGGTATTCCAGAAATTGAATGAAAAAATGGTGGAAAATGAAAGAAAGTTGAATCTGCATGGAAGAAGTCAAATAAATAAATAGGAGCTTTATGACATAATCTTGTGCCTAGCTTAGTTGACAATTGAGTGGGTCACTACTACTAGTACAGAATTGGGGATTTTCGGTTCAAACCTTTCGAGCAACATAATTTTATATTTTTGGCCAACTTAGCACAAGTCAATTATGTCAATGCCACAAAGCACCGGATTAAATTCAATGTCAACAACTCTTCCAGCAGGAGATAAATTTCAACAGGACTTCTTAGCCGGGTCAGCCATACGGAAGCTTAATTAGCATAATTTATATTTTTTTTTGTTTAATAATAGTTTACTAATATTATTAGATTAGGTTTAGATTTTCTCCATTTATATAAATACATGTAACACTCATTATGAGGGTGAATTTTTTTTTGCAGAGAAAAAGAAGAGGCAAAACGAGTACCATGGTATATGCTTTTTGCAAATGATATCGTGTTAGTGTAATTTTAGTAACAGTCACCATGGAAACAAAAGAGAAGTGAAGATTGAGAACCAAGAACTACCTAAGAGTGAACATTTCCATTATTTAGGATCGATTATCACAACGATTGGGGCGATTGGAACGGACGTGGTCCACATAATTAAGACAGGGTGGCTTAAGTGGAAGAGCGCGTCTGGAGTATTGTGCTATAAACGAGTACCATTAGACTAGAAAGGAAGTTCTATAGAACGGCTATTAGACCAGCAATGTTATATGGGACGAAATGTTGGACAACTAAGAAACAACATATAAAAAAGATGAGTATTGCCGAGATGAGGATGCTAAGGTGAATGTATGGCAAGACTAGAAAAGACAGAGTTAAGAATAAATATATTCGAAAATGTGTAAGGGTAGTACCGATAGAAGATAAGTTGAGAGAGAATAGATCAAGATGGTTTGGTCATATACAACAGAGACCAACAAAGATAGTAGTGAAGAAACGCGATATAATGACAATAGATGGTAGTGTTAGGGGAAGGGGTAGACCTAGATTGATGTAGACTAGTGTAGTAAATAGAGATATGAATCTCCTTAATTTGACTAACGAAATAGCCTTGGATAAAGTCGAGCGGAGAAGAATGATTCATGCAACCGACCCTATTTGATGGGACTTAAGACTTGGTTTGATTTTTTTTGGTTTAGAAAAAGAAGAGGCAAAAGACGGCTAAGTTTTTGCTACTTTCTTCATCAATACTTGCAAGTTTTATGATTAATCTTTTTATGACTTTGATTGTTTCTTTAATGACGTGTAACGAAATTATTAATTAAGGTTGAAGATGAAACATCATGCTTCGTAATAATTAAATATATGATCTGATTGTATTGTCTTGAATTGTGCTTTAATTGATTAATCGTTCGTCTCATTGTAATTAATTCAATAAATTTTGAATATGAATTTAATCAAGTTTCTTTCATGATTTGAAATCTATTCATTAATTAGTTTGCCTTGACTATTATCTTGTTGAATTCAAATATTAGATATCAATTGTGATTTGTGCAAACGGATACATTAGATGATTTGATTTTGAACTTCTAGGTGAGGAAGAACATACATAAGAAAACTATTTTGAAAAAAAAAATTTAATGATCATATTTTCCATAATAATTAAGATTGATTTCCAAATTATTGTGAAGAGAATCAAAGAAATCATTCAGATTATGTTATTATAATTAGGGTAAACTTGACTGTGAATTATGAAACCTTAGTTTCATTCATCTAATTAATTTATTCTTCTATTCAATTATTTCCCTGTTTGTTTAATTTATTTAATTATTGCATCTTTAGAGTTAATTTCAATCACACTAAAATTTGTTCACTAGATTAGGGTCTATTTAAATTCGAATTAATTACTTTTCTAAAAAAAAAAAAATCATAAGTCCCGGTGGGTTCAACCTTACATTCGTTAAACTATACTATTGTACGGTTCGTGCACTTGTGAGTATAAATAAAATTAACACATTAGAACGTACCTTGATAGTAGCATAAAGATCACCAGGTTGGTTGCCATCAGGATCTGCTCCACCACTCCTATACACTTTCATAGTTTCATTATCATCTACTCCTGCAGATGCCAACAAGCACAATGAAGGCCAGAACCATCCATGACATAAACAAACAAAGAAGACCTAAGCAAAAGAAGAAGAAAACAAGCAGAAAACTACATCACACAACAATAAATCCCTCCTGCCCATCCAACCTCCTCTTCCAAATGGCCTACCTCCTCTCTTTATATCCTATGAAGCACAGGTGCAGGTGCGGGTATGGGTACGCTGATACGGCAAATTCTTTAAAAAATAAGGTACGGGTACAGATGGGGTACGTCAATTTATTTATTTTTTATTTTTTATTTTTTTAGCTAAACATCCAACATACAAATCAAAATTTCAATATCAAAACTAAAAGAAAACAGCTTGTCTAAAAAGTTATATAATTCTTTATTTTTCTTTTTTGATTGTCTAAAACAGGATGCAAAAGAGAACAAAACCATGACTCATGGATAAAGGGTGTTGGAAATAAATTACTTGATATTTTCAAAATTGACAGAAGAATAATAAATGCTACAACAAATTCTAGCAGTTGCCAAAAAAAAAAAAAAAACCCTCGCTATACGGTGTCGTACTCATGCCATACCGACAACGTACCAATGCCGTACCCACGACATACCCAAATGTATTTGCCGTGTATTCAGGCCAGACGCTGCATTCAAGATCCGTAAGTACCCAGTACTCATACGGAACCATTTTTTGAGTACCCGTGCTTCATAAATATATCTAACATCTATACATATGTTATTTTTTGAGTGACTTAACTCACTTAGTAGGTACGAGTAAGTTCACAAATTTTTATTCGCCCAAAAAGAAAAAGTTCACAAATTTTTGCCCTTCAAACCATGGTTCATGGCACTCACATACCTAATTTCCAACAAAAATTCTAACCAGCATATCAATTGGACTTAGAAGGAGACAAAATTAAAAATTTAGTGTCAAGGGACCCAAAAAAAAACCCTGACACACAGCAAAATGTAGAGACTATCGATGTAATTTGCCCTAACTTTGTTTTTCAATGTCTTTCAAAAGCTAGTGGGGCTAAGTGATACCACACTTATGTATGTAGAGTTGCCCATGTTTCCAAGTAGTTTTTGAAAAGTTTCTTGTCCGATTCCCTTCAATTTCTTCAGAGTTTTTTTTTTTTTATCAACAGCAAAAAGTTACAATATTAATGACTAAAAAGCAAAGAAGTACAAGGAGTCCGCCCAAAAAGAAAAAAAGAAAGATAGCAAAGCAAGTTAAAATCCAAACTACATATCGCACACAGCCTCCAATCTCTAAAAATAAAGAAGAGTGAACTCCTTTCCTTTTCTGAAAAATGTCATTAGTCATGATTTTCCATGAGCAACACCGCCTTGGAGTTTAAGAGGCAAAGTCCACATGAAAATCCTTCCTTTAAAGGGGCAACACCGCATTGGATTTTCCTTTTGAGGTCAAACAAATGAATTTGGAACATTTCCCAAAAATTTTCAAAAGAGCATTGTACCCACATTGAAAAAGCATTTTTGTACTGTCAAATAGAGCTTCTTTGTAACTTTGATTTAGAATACTTTTGAAATACAATGGGCAACACATTCATCTTCTCTCTATGTTAGCTGGTGTCATACTAGTCAGTAAGGCAAAAATACTAGCTAGGAAAGTAGGGAAATAAGAGGAAATCCCACACATGACCACAGCCCTAAACACCCTCAATATTATTAATCTCAAAACTGGCTATTACAATGTCAAAAGCTATATATATATAAGGCACAAAAAACCCGAATTTAGTTAGAAAGCTAGCCTAATATTATTTGGGAAACAAAATTAAAATCTCATACTAATATCATCTAATTAAATTAACTATATCCGACCCCATTGGATGGGACTTAAGACCTGGTTTTGTTTCGTTTAAATCTAACTAAATAATAATAATAGTACTACCAATTACATTTATGGGACCAAAATGTCTTTTGAACGCACAGGCTTCACCTTGAGTTTCCAAATCCAATAACAGCCTTCCAACCAATTTATGGTTGCACCATCACTGTCACCAAGTGGTTCCATTGGCAACTGATTGAGGGTTCTTTTGATCTCTTTGTTGGTCCAGTCATGGGCTTATCCACAAAAACATTAAAATTACCTTAAGAGAGAGATCCTTAATTTGTTCAATAACCTGAGATTAATGATTAGACAAATCCTTAACTCTATCAATGGTCAACGTGATGATTTGGAAAATTTTGGGAAGCCTAAAATGAGGAAAATGAAAGTCACTTCTCCCTCGTTCATCATTGTAGAAGATGATAGAGGTTGGTTGGAATCTATTTGTTTCAGGCTTGAGAGATTCCTCATCCTCCCCTCAGGTTTCTTAATAAAAATGGGTAGACAAATCATATGTGGATGAGAGATCTCTAACACTACCACCTCAAAGCAAATCCACTGCAGGATTGTTGCGGGCCCTGAAAATAGCTTGCCCAACTTAACAGTTCAAGTTTCAATAATGGTGACGATGGAAAATTTAGAATGTCTCCATCAAGGGAAACAGCACATACCACCCCCGAAGTTAAGAATAATTGCAGAGACCACTCTAGGATTATTCAGAAATAATAACCTCCTGTATATATATGGGTGGGTGTATGTATATATTTATATATGCATGTTGTATTTCCCTCTTGTCTGCACAACACTAATTCCATCTTGCCTCATAACACTATTTCAGCCTCAAATAAAAGAGGGGTATTTGGGCATTTCTTGAATACATCTGCATCAAAATAATTCAAACAAGATTTAGCATTATGGTCCTTTAAACTCTTTTTATTAGAGCTCACACTGAAATCACAAACACTGAGGTAGTTCTGTTAGATTCTGAAACACCAACAAACATCTCAGAAAGAATTAGACACCCAAGGGAAGCAAGTCCAGCTTTCCAATTTGTTAGATAGATCAAAACAAAATCAATTGACAATATTATGAGCTTTTAACAACTATAACCACAGTTCCTTAAAATGTTTAAAATACCTGGCATGATATCCAGCTTGACCGTCTTTGGTCCTCTAACTATTTTCTCCCCATTGCAAGACTTGCAAAAGTTCTGTAATCAAACCATAAACCGTTACATATCAATACATCCATCTTAAGATAACTATTATAATATATAAATATAATCTAATGAACAAAAATCAACAAATAATAAAAACAATAGCTCAAAAATTATATGAAATAATTGAGAAAAGTATTAAGAAATCATTGATATAAATCTATTGATTTTTATTTTTTTTATTTTTTTTTAAAAAAATTTCGCTATTTTTTCATAATTCTTATGTAAAAAATTATCATTTTCAAAAGCTAACTTAAATTTTGCTACACTTATTTTGCCTCCCTAACACAATTTATGGCTTCATCCTTGCGTCAGGGAGTCTAAACAGCCTTCTGGTTACCAACCCTGGAAAAAGTTTATTGCCCAAATCACACAGTGACCACATCCATTTCATTAAATTCAACAAAATATATAGCTGCACAGCGTAGCCCCATCATATAATCAATATGAATGTATCAGAATTAGCAACAAAAATTGTACAATACACCCAAAATCAAGTAATAACAAAATTGCTATGCCATACCTTAACAATTTTCCCAGTTCCATGACAATAAGAACATGTAACCTGGACCCTGAATGGGCCAGTTACCTTGTTTATCTGAAATTATGCAAAAACCAAATGTTATCTATGGAAAATCACTATGTTATAGTCGCAATTAGGAACATGGCTGTAAGAAAACAGACCATGCCTGAGCCTCTACAGGTCTGGCAAGTTTCTGGTCTGGTTCCAGGAGGAACACCAGCTCCACCTGTGAGAAGAAAAGAAAAAGATCAAAAAGCAATTCAAGAATGGGCCTACTATCACACTAAACTACCATCAAGACAGAAAGAAAGGAAGAAAATTAACAAAAAAATATTTAGAACTAAAATGAGCTAAAATGTCTAACTGAGAAATAAATAGAAGTTCAGAGAATAATGTACCACAAGCTTCACAAGGCAGATCAGTTTGGAATGTCAGAGTTTTGGTGCATCCTTGAACAGCTTCCATAAAGGATAGTTCAACCAAAACCTAAACATGATTAATGAAAAATGAGAAGTTTGTGAAATAACAAAATCCAGAGCACAAACAAATCACCAACACCAACGGATAAGATAAGAACCTTGACATCTTTGCCGCCCATTCCCCTATTAAAGATAGTATTGAAGATCTAATCTCCATTGTAGAGAGTGCCACATGCACATGAAAAGAGACAATCACGTTTCAGAAGTCAACAAGATATTATGGAGAGAAATGTTGACAATACAAGAGAGACTAAGGATTAGCCGTGCAACAATGTGTAGACCAAATTCAGCAAACATAAAACAGTCTGAATAAGGCATATCAAGATTGGAAACTTGATCAAAAACAAAAGCAGTTATACCAAACTCCAACATGGAAGAAACAGATTTAGAAGGACAAATTATATGATCAGCTATCTCCCTTTCACTCATGCACACCTGAGCATACACGAGACATACATGCACACCCCCTCAGAAATTCTGCCCCATTAGGACACATCAACTGTTCTAGTCAAAAACAGTCCATCAACTATTCTAGTCAACTTCATCTCCCAAGAGTACTTTATCAAAGAGATGTCTATTGTTTTCCCTTTCCTTCTTTATCCTAAAAGGATAAAACAGCAAAAATAAAATAAGTGCAGTATCCATAAAGGCCCTCTTGCACATAAGTCGTCATCAGAGACAAATAAACTTCGTGTTTTCTTCAAATTTTCATGTGAAAGCAGTTTTTAAAAATGCAAAAATAACAAAATAAAATAAAGAACCACATCTCAAAATAAAGAACCACATCAATTTTTGTGAGGTTATAAGCATACGCAAAAAATAAAAAATATATGTAACTTTCTGTCATATCCTTCTTGTGTCTGTATCCTAATTTTTTTTAAAATCAGCATGTTCCATGTTTGTATCCATGCTTTTTAGTCTAGGACTAATCAAAGTGGAGCCACCTCAAGAGGGTGAGAAACAACTTTGCCGATACCATCAGCTCTAGCCACAAATCCATAGATCTGTGGTGATAATGTGAGTGGGTCATAGGTACACTCATGGCACCCTCATGCATAAAATCCAACTAATGGTGTAAACATCACTCAGCTAATGGTGTAAAAGTTCTCAACAAGACATTATCTGTCAAGTCATCACACAGGCAAAAAAAAGATGCCATAGAACTACTGGCACCAGAAGTAGGATGTATTTCCAAAAGTTAAAAACGAACTAACCAACGCAATACCCAATAGTTTAGATACCTAAGCCGTCAGTTACAGATGTCAGTCAGTGTGCTGTCTTAACTACATATACCTGAGATTGTACACAGTTTTTCTTTTTTTCTTTTTTATTTAAACAGGGAAATTGTTCAAATATTCTTCAAAATCAGCATTTTCCAAAACTCCACAGCATCACCACATTAAGAAAACTAGAAATTCCAGCAGATGGAGAAAAGCCACAAAATGATACAGTTTTGTATTGGAACCCAAAGAGAATAATACTTACATTATCAGTATTGAAAATGTCAGTAAATGGATTGAAATCAGGGCCCCATTGACCACCACCCATGCCACCACCATTAACATTGCTTTCATAAGTTTCATGGCCAAGCTACAAGATTATGAATGCGAGTAACATAAGTATGAAAATAACCAAACGAAGAACTTTTTTATATACGAAAGAGACGACAAGAACTTCGACAGAAAATTTTAACAATTACAATGTTACTGTACAAACAAACCACCATGAACTAATACACACAATTGACAAAGTAGAGTTCAGTAACATGCTTTTACTGGGCACTAATTCCAGACCAGCCATCCAAGATGTGAATGTAAAAGCAATTGATCTATCCACTAAAATAGAATAATGTATTTAAAGATGTCTTTTCTTTCATAGCATAAAGTACAGCTGTCATGAAGTTGAACTGACAGCAGGCAGACATAGCCCATTAAAGATGTCTATAGATGCATAAAAAATGTCAACAATACATAAGAGAACCCAAACATGTAGAGAGAGAGAGAGCTGCACATAATTCTCAGCTTTTCTTCATAAACAATAACTATAATCTTTTAAGTTTTTCATTAGCTGTACTTGCACATAAAAATGACCATATGGTGATTTTAAGCACAAAAATATATATATAGAAACATGGGGCCAACGGAAGTTAATTATTTACGAAGCCAAACTTGAAGCATGGGTACTTCGACAAATATGCCATACCCGTGGCGGGTACTTACCGACGTATGATATTTCGTATAGTACTTCTTCATACGTATAGGGCACACAAAACACGTACTCAAATTTTTTCTTCTTAATTTTTAGCTTGCATAGATGTACCTAGTATATACTCAAACCGTACCGTACCTCAATTGAAACAACATTTTCTTCTACTACAGAGATAAAATTCCTTTTACTAAACTTCTATTTTATTTTTAGTTTTATATTTAGCATGATTTTAAAATTACGCTATGGTTTGTAAGTTATTTAATATAATGACATTTAGGCTCCGTTTGTTTCGATTTTATACGCAAAAAAAAATATTTTCTTATAAATTGATTTTACATAGAAAAAAATATTTTGTTTTTGTTTTTTTGTGTTTGGTTGACACTTCAAACAAAAACATTTTATTCAATAAAGTGAAATTTTGACTAAATAAAATGTCATTTATGACTTTTTAGTGAGATAAGATATTTATTTGAAAAGGCTCAATGTGTTGAAAAAGTAGTGAGTGAGAGTCAACTTTTTAAAAATTAACTTACGGAATTTTTTAAGGCAAGTCATTTTTGAAAAAATTGTGCAAAAATATTTTCCTTTAAAAACGTTTTACTTGCTTTTGTTCAACCAAACTACAAAAAATGAATAAAATATTTTTGACAAACACATTTGACGTCAAAACAAACGGAGCCTTAATTTTGGTTTATAACTTTACTTTTATTTTAGCATTAAATGTTAATTGTACGTTAGATCTTAACAAATTAAATCATTTAATCAATTTTTGCATTACTCTAAATTAAAAATAAATATTTTTTTACAAACGTACCAAGCCGTACCCATACCTTACTTTTTTTGGATTTTACTGTATCAACATACCCATATCATAGCAATAACAATACTCATGCCCGTACCCGTGCTCCATCGATGCCAAATGATTGAAAGGCTCAAATTCACTTTCACACATTCCATCAGTTATGGGGTGGTTAGTGTATCGATTATCAGATTCAAATATTAGGCATCAAAGCAAGTACCACATTTCGGATTCAAGCCACGGTGAGGGGTTGCCTAAGGGAGAGCCACCTTGGCTGGAGTAAGAGACAACTTAAAACAGTACCTAACAGTACAGAAAAGATGCCTAAAGTGGAAAATGGCCAAAAGGGCCACCTCGGAAAGGCAACCTGCAGCAAAAGAAGAGCCAGTCCAAAGAGGAAAAGTACTGCATGCCCCTGGAGTTGCAGAATCCAAGAAAAAGAGCTTCTGACAGCAATAACATAATAGGATGGTTATCTTTTATGAATCCAGAAGATTTAAAAAGTTAGATTCATGCATTCAATTGGTCTTAGGCCTGTTGGTGCAATGGTAAGTCTCACAGCATTAAAGCACTGTTCCAAAATTTCAAGAATTTTTTATGTAGAAGATGCATGAACCCAATTAAAACACTCAAGCTTTTCCAGCATGAAGAGTAAACAAGATTTAATTTGAGGCTCGAGAGAATTGCAAATTTCAATAATTTTCTAGAGGTTCTAATCAAGATATAAGTTAATAACAATTAAAGCTATTTGAGGATGAGGTAACTTTGGGCTGAACTAACTTGCTTTTGAACCCCTTTTTTTTTTTTCTTTTTTTTTTTTTTTTTTTAAAGTCTCTACGTTTATGTACAATAATAAAGATTTTAAAGAAGGTTCTTTTTGGATATTATTTTAGCTCTTTTAGTTTTTCTTTGGATATTTTATTCACACCTCTTCTCTTCTCAGGGCTTTTATCTCCGCCAATTCTATCAGATTCTTAGGCTTTGATTTTGACCTCCACAGCCCATAGGTGCAAATCTTTATTTCTAGAAAATCTAGAAATCTGATATAAGATCAATGATGCAGAGTATAAGAATCTCAAGGAAGGTTAAATTCAAAGAAGCGATGATATTTGGACATTGACATGATTTCTTAGAGAAACTGATAAATATCTTCTATAATTATGTTTCTAGTATTATTAGAATCTTAATTTATGATTATATTTATGTTTTCTAGGATTTTTAAGTCAGCAGTATTCTAGTAATTTCATATTTGCTGACTTGAGTTGTAGGGATCAACCATGAGTCATATTGTGGGTCAAATTAATTAATTGATTTTTATTTATATTTCTTATTTGGTCTTAAATTGGTTTTGGAAGTCAAACTAGTTTTAGTAGTTTTCTTTTTTTTGTTTTAGTTGGTTTAAGAAGTCTTCTAATTCTATATAAAACCATGTAATGCTTATAATTTAATTTAATTGATATTTTAGAAAATTTTTAGAGCTTTTGAAGCTTCTTTATGGATTGTGTTATGCAATCAAACCCTAGGTGTGATGCGTAAAGGATTCCTAGAGTGATTCCTAAACCTATCTTCTTCTTTTCCTTTAGTTGTTTCTTAAATTTCAGCACTTTCACAGCCAAATTGCAGTTCACACCAAAACAGTCCCAAAATTCAATCTTTCTTCTTATTACATTAAGCCCTAACCCTAATTCTTCCATACACTGGTAGAAGCCCTAAATTTCCCATTACTTTTTAGCTTGAAGTCACAATAAAAACCCACAGAAATTCAACTTTAAAGTCCTTACAACTGTCCCTAATCGTCCTGCATCAGTTTGATATCAGAGATTAAAGTCCTGCATCAGTTTGATATCAGAGATTAAAGTTCCGCCATGATATTTTCACATTGTGGGAGATCCTATATAAGTGGATTGACTTGGAAAGAGGGTAAAGCTCTTCGTAAAGAAAAAAATCGTCTAAGGGATCTTCAAGATGATTTTCTTGATCAATTACATGCTCTTGAGCAAGATGATATGCATGTGATTGATTATGCAAGAAGATTCAAGGAATTATTTATCAAATCTAGAGTAGTAGAAAGTGAACGGATGGCTATTGCTCGATTCAAAAGTGAATTGAAATACGGAATTAAAGAAGAGATGTCTCATGCATATTTGGAATATCTCAAAGATACTATTGAAATGGTTATACAATTTAAATTTTTAACCACCACAAAATTGTGTGAGACATGCATCACAAAAAAACACCAAAACCAAAGATTGTTGTCAAAGATGCGCAAGTTGTGTTACCTAAATTTTCTAACGTGGTGCCAACAATATCATCTAATAAGCCACATGAATAATGTCCAGCATATACTGGAGTCACAAGAGGATTGCAAAATTGAGTTGCAAGACAACATTTTGGTTGAGGTAAATGATGGGGCGAATCAAAAACAAAGAGAGAGTAATGTAGAGAGAGAAATCCTAAGGTTCTTGAGAGAATATCTCCAATCAACCAATTGTCATATATCAAAGTTACAATTGATCTCTCATTCCCTAGATATAGGCTACCAACTAACTTCCACTAACCAACTCACATGTTAGGCACATGATGTCCTACATCAATAAAGGTTGAGAATATGGAATCCATGGTTGTTGATGCAAGCAGTAGCATTCAAATTGATTCTAAGTAGATATTGCAAAGCAAAACAGAATGAAATGGATGACGAGGCAACTCAACAATTACTTCAATTGATTTTGTTATTCCAAAAAAATTCAGCTTTAGAGATAAAATTATCATATTTCTTCCACTACTACCTCTGATGACAAAGAAACGATGCTACCAACTTGAAGATTGTAATATAAAACCATGGATGCAATTTCAAAGCTTGTGGATTCTTATACTCCAACATTTCAAAACTTGAGGTCGAGTGTTTTTCAACCAAGGGAGAATGATGCATTGTATAAGAAGCTCAAGTAAGGCTAAATTCAAATAAATGATAATATTTGGACATTGGCATGATTTCATAGAGAAACTGATAGATATTTCCTATAATTATGTTTCTAGTATTATTAGTCTTGTTTTATGATTATATTTATGTTTTCCAGGATTTTTAGGTCAGGGCTATTTTGGTAATTTTCATATTTGTTGGCATGGTTGTAGTTCCAGGGGTCGTCAATGGGTCGTCTTGTGGGTCAAGTTATTTAATTAGGTGCCGTTTGGTAACACTTACGTTTTCAGTTTTCTGTTTATATTTACAAAAATTTAAAAAACTGAAATAAAAACTTGTTTGGTAAAATTTTTGATGTCTCAGTTTATAAATTTGGCCAAAAAATGAAAACACAAAAAATGTGTTTCCATTTTGAGTTTTCAGTTTTCTTTTTTTTTACCACCCAATACTAGCCATCACCCGCCACCATTTTTCACCACCATCTTCCGCCACCACCACCCACCACTTGCCACCACCCCACCACTTGCCACCACCACCCACCCCTTGCCACCACTACCCACCTGCTATCCACCCGCCACCACCCACCACCTACCACTATCCACCGCGGCCACCCATCACACCCTCTCACCACCACCATCTGGCCACCACCACCACCACCACCACCACCCCACCATCTGCCACCCACTTGCCACCACCACCCACCCACCCACCACCACCTATCACCCCACCGTCACCCACCCACCTACCCACCACCACCACCACCCGCCATCCGCCACCCACCGCCACCACCACTGCCATCCGCCACCCACCCACCACCACCACCACCCACCACCTCTGGCCACCACTTTCCACCACCATCTTCCGCCGCCACTTGCCACCACTTGCCATTTCTCACTCTTTTTTATATTTTAAAATTTTTTTAAACATTTTGTCATTACCAAATGCGTTTGTAATTTATGTTTTTCTAAAAATAAACAAAAACCAGTTTATAAAATTTTTGTAAATATAAATTGAAAACGTAAACATTACCAAACACACATTTATTATGTTTCTTATCTAGTCTTAAATTGGTTTTAGAAGTCAAAATAGTTTTAATAGTTTCCTTTTTTTGTTCAAGTTGGTTTAGAAAATCTCCTAATTCCATATAAAGTCATGTAAATGTAATGCTTTTAATTTAATTGAATTGATATTTCAAAGAACTTTCAGAGCTTCTGAAGCTTCTTTATGGATTGTGTGATGCAATCAAACCCTAGATGTCATGCCTAAAGGATTTATGAGTGATTCCTAAACCTATCTTCTCCTTTTCCTTTATTTCTTTCTTAAATTTCAGCACTTCCACAGCCAAATTACTGTTCACGGATACTGTCCACAGCACCTAAAACAGTCACAAAATTCAATATTCCTTCTTATTACATTAAGCCCTAACCCTAATTCTTCCATACACTAGTAGAAGCTCTAAATTTCCCATTACTTTTTAGCTTGAAGCCAAAATAAAAACCCACAGAAATTCAGCTTTAAAGTCCTTACAGTGTTGTCCCTAATTGTCCTGCATCAATCACTCTATCCATATTCAATTACATGTTTTTTGTCTCTTATCCGATTGTTTTTTAGCAGCGCAATTCTAGCCATACTAATGCAATCCAAATGCAAACCAAGGATCGAATTGAGAAAGAGAAGACAAATGCCCCAATTAGGGACCGAGCTCTACTCCAATCACAATGTAAATTCTTTAATAAAAAACTAAGTACAATGGAATGTTACATCACCCATTTATAGACTACAATGCTACATCATTTCAAAAATTTATATATATATATATGCAAGCGCACATACATATGGTTGTACCAATTCACACAACTCAAAATACTCCTGTTAAGATGAAGTAGGGACTTTCACAGTAAGATAAGAGACAGATTGGACCTCAATTTAGCTAATGGGCCTTCAGGCAAATTATTGACCCATCTCCTACTCATTACTATTCCAAGCTGCCCAGACACTTTCCATCAAAGAATCACTAGAGTCGCCAGTGAACATTCGTGATCTTTTTTCAATACACTGGAGTCTTGGACGCAGATATAGGATAGATTTCAAGGAAACTTCAATTAAGGCTAGAATAGACAAGCCCCTGGTCCACCCCAAAAAATTGTGGCAACACCAAAAGGAAATAATAATAAAGTAGAACACTACCAAAACCAAATAATAATAAAGATAAGCCCCTGGTCCACCCCTTAACCTTCACAGTAAGTCATCATTAAGTACAAATCTACACCCTTTGTTTTTTTATTAAGTAATGCAATGCTACCAAAACCAAACTGCCTCTGCATCAAGAAATACCCACATTGAGTTCATGAAACAGCATTTGAGCAAATTCAGAACAAATAAAACTTTGCAAATTGAAAGAATATATATAATTAAGTTATTTGTGAGACTGAGACCTGGTCATACTGTGCACGTTTTTCTTCATCCTTCAAAACCTACAACAATACAAACAATAAAGGTTTTACTAATGCATTCCATGCATGATATTGACATTCCATTATTGAAAACTTGCCAAACTAGTTATTACCTCGTATGCCTTTTGGACTTCTTGAAATTTCTTTTCAGCTTCAGGATCATCTTTATTCGTATCTGGATGCAACTGCTTTGCAAGCTGGAGAACAATAACAATAACAATATGACATACAAACTTAGAAAATAAATGGATGGCAAGCCAAACAAAATTCGAGAACCCTCATTTGAGGTGAATGGCACAATCCTGACCGGCTCCATCCATTGTTATCAAAGGCGTACCTAGGCACACTTGAGGCACCTCAAAACTCTTGAGGCAAGGCAACTTTAATGAAGAGCAGCCGAGGCGCTCAGGGCATGCAAGGCGCAAAGAGGTGCACATCTTTTTCAATTCGCCTAATTTGTTAAAGATGCAACATCAACCCTTTGATCTAATGAAGTCCATTCTATTTTTATATGCCACTCACATCCTATCAAAGCCCCTCTATAAATAGATAGCCTGATCTAGACAACAAATTGAAGATAAATACCTAAACTTTTATATTTGACTTACATATGATTCTCTCTCTCTCTCTCTCTCTAAGCAGTGAGAATAGCCAAACAATAATTTGCATGCTAAGTGTTTGATGTTAAATGATTTAATTTTCTTAATTGGTTATTTTGTTCACTTCATTTGTTTAAATATTTAATTTCTTAATTATTTACTTTATTGCTTTATTGTATAATTTCTCAATTACTTAGCTTCAATAAAGCCCAAGTCTTTAATTGAAATTTACTTCATTTGAAATTGTTGATGTGTTAATGTACTCGGTGGAAATAATCTCATGTAAAAATATAATGTTTCATTGGTTAACATATGGTAGATAAAACACATAATAAATTTCTCATACTTATATAAAAATAAAAATAAAAATAAAAAAAACAACTATGCAATATTTGTAACGTGTTTCACTTTAATAAAGCCCACGTCTCGCCTTGCGCCCAAGCCCCAAGAGATTTTGGAGCTTCAGTGTGCCTCTTGCCATAAATAACATTGGTTCCAACCATAGGTGAAAAATTAAAGAATATAGCATATTTGCACATTTTCAAGCGTGACTTGCGATAGAAACACATACCCCATAATAAGCTTTCTTGATTTCAGATCCAGTTGCATTCTTATTCACACCAAGTGTGTCATAATAATCTCCAGCCGCCATATATGCTGATCAGGGAAAAGTCAGCTCAAAGTCAAGTAAAATACGCTTCAGCATCCCATAGAATGTCAAGAAAGCTACAACTAAGATACCCCAGCATAAGAATGGGACAGTGTATGTTTTACAAAATCCCATCATTTATGCCTTATTTATTGGTTTATGAAGAACATGTTGTCCTATGGTGTTCCCCTTGGAACAAAAGTGAACTCTGGAAACTCTATCTATAAATTTCTTTTTCTTCCTACAATGTCTCAGAAACTAGACAATGATTCCCTCATTAAGTAATGCTTCCGTCTTGTTTTCTCATGCTCTAGTTTCATAAAAATGAAAAACCCAACTGGTTAAATTAGCTACAAAAAGTTTATTAGAGCGAAAAATATATACTTTCCTCAGTACAACAAAGAAAATAAAATCAATACCAGTGCCATGAATAGCTCTTGCTGCAGGGGCCCCAAAATTAGAATTCAATACTCCAAGCCGCAACCAGCTTCTACTATTAGCTGTTTTTTTGAAATACAAGAATCAACGTAGAATTTAAAAAGAAACATATAAAATTAAAAAAAAAAAAGCACAACTTTGAAAGTATGCAATTGTAAAAATCAAACAAACAATATCGATACGGAATACCATTTCTAGAATGGAAACTTGCAAGAACCCTACGTTGGTTGGTGACCGCCGAGCCGTATGTCCGATAGCCCCCTCGCAATATCGACTCATATATCTGCAATAATAATTGATCAGGAGTGTGTGTGTGTGTATATATACAGAGAGAGAGAGAGAGAGAGAGAGAGAGTGGTGAGTACGGCAATTGGGGAATCGTGGAGGAGAATACGAGAGAGAGAGTGGCGAACGAGTCTGACGCCATTAGAGCGAATCATTGGAGTTAAACCCTAAAAATAACTTGTTGAGGGGTTTGGGGAAGAAGAAAGAGTGAGTCTCTCTCTATCTCACACAGCCACCACTGCCTTCACTTCCCCCCTACGTGTGTGTCTGGTGTTTTATTAGAAGGTTCTAGTGTCAAGTGTATGTCTCTATAAATAATAAATACAGCACACAGAGAGACGAAGCAGTTTGCGTCCCCACTCTTCCGGGAGACTACTCTCTTCCTCGAATTGGGATCGTGATTTTTTCCTAAAATTTTCTAGAGTGTTACATTGTGTGGTTGAGATTTATGTGACTTGCCAGTAAATCTCAACCACACAATGTAGCACTCTAGAAAACTTTAGAGAAATTTCACTCTAGAGGATCCTTGCTCCTCTTCCTCGCGTTAGGATCCTCTAGAGTCTTACTCCTAGAGTGATCTCCTGATGAGGAGAGGCAGAGACGTGTCCCACCAAATTTTCAAGGGCCGAGATTCAACCTCACCAAAAGCAGCGTCGTTTTGGTGGGTAAATGAAAATAAAAAAATAAAAAGATCAAATTTTTCTTGTTCGCGTTACATTCATCGTTCTTGGCGAGTTAGTGAGAGAGGTCCGAGAGGAGAAGATGAAGCATGGCCGATCTCATCCGCCGAACTCGGGTTGTTGATCTCCTCCTCCCCATGCAGATCGATGTCCATGGCCGATCTCCTCCGCCATGTTCTTACCCATTTCCTCTGAATTTGATTTTCTTGCAATTTCTTTTCATTATCCATGTTTTTTCTTTGAAATTTTCATCACCCATTTGTCTTATTTTCAGCCTTCTCTCACAACTCTTCCAAGAATGATGAAAAGAAAGAAACCCAGAAGAAAGGAAATTTGATTTTTTTTTATTTTTTTTTTTTCAAAATACTTACCAGTGGGGGAGGAGAAAGAGAGAATGAATTTGAGAGAGAGAGTTAGTCTGATTTGGGTTGTTGGGTTGTGATGATGATGATGAATGGAAGCCATTGTTGATCTGCAACAGAGCTTCAAAAAATCTGGTTTTTCTTTTTTTTTTTTTCTTTTTTTTTCTGAAAATCCTCACCAAAACGACGTCGTTTTGGTGAGGCTTAACCACAGCCGTCCGATCATTCACTCTAGGAGATCACTCTAGAGAGTTATTCTAGAGGATCCGGACGCCTCTTCCTCAAGTAACCTCCTCCTCTTTACACTGGCCCATCTCTATACTGGACTGTTGGAAAAGTGATCATAGACTATAGCTTGACAGATGATGATTTATAATTGTGAATATAAATGATTAATCTATTTAGTATAGTTGTAAGATTATGAATTTAAATAGCAAATAAGTATTTGATTAATAAATTATAAAATAGCTTTTTATTATATAATTGTCCTTTCTGTCTTTATATGATATAAAAATGATTATTTTATCATCTTTTTCAATTTTAATTTAAAAAAAATTATTTCATTAATAAAAGTTAATATAATTAGTATTAATTAGTATCAATTAATATAAAAATTGATACATTTGATAAAAATGTAATAAAAGTATTATTGTTACAATTTTTTTCTATTATAAATTAATTAGTATCAATTAATTGCTTAATTAGTATCAATTAATACTAAAATTATTAATTAGTATCAATTAATGGATTAATTAGTCTCAATTAATACTAAAATTATTAATTAGTATAAATTAATATTAATTGTGTGGGTGATTTTCTGACCACATTGCCCGCTAGCTGGAGAGAACCGGCAGAATAGATGACACCTGGCTAACCTGCAACAGAAAGAGAAGATTCCGACGGTGGTTCTTCCACTCGGAGGTACTCCGACGATCAAGTCAGTATCTCTCAAAGATAATCCAGTGCTAAATTCACTGCTCAAAGCATAAATTGCGTACCTTAGACCCACGGGGGTGCCTCTTCTTTTATAGTTAACTCAATCCCAGTCCCACTAGAAACCTGACTTCTATGGACTCCCATTCAGTGCTTACTTTGGACTCTACAAGAGATAAGGATAGACTCCCTAGGAGTGTTATCCTTATCCATCATGTAGTCTTCCTTCATCCTAGGACTCTTGTCCCTTATCCGTTTATCTCGGATTCCGATATCTTCGAAGGAAACCTCGGCCTAGCCGAGATCACCTCGGCACAACGACCACGACACGTGGCACCTCGGCTGACACGTCGGCGTCACCTTGCCACATGTTGGTACTCAGAAAATATATCCCTACAACTGCCTCCTAGGTTCTATTACCTCGACATTCTGAGGTAATGAAACCTATATCGATACTTTTTCCTATACATCGGCTCAAGAACCCCCTCAGCCAAGATCATTTATTTCAGGCCGACATGTCTTCTTCAAAGAACAAGAATTCCAATGAACTCTTTCACGCACATGAGCTGTCATGCATCACTATTCAACCGTTTCATTTACGCGTTTTAACCCCATTGGACTTAAGCACGACGCTACTAAATATCCGTCGTCGCGTCAGGTAATCGCCTCGACGTATGTGTTGTTCCAAGCGTATTAAATGCTCTGTTTTGCCGCCGTTTCAAGTTTTTGACAAAACTTATTTTTTCCCTCTTTTCGCCTTTTCACGTTTCATTTGATTTACTTGCCTTTTCTCTCTCTAGCTCTATTCTCTTGAATCTGCCATTGCTCCAGACTTCAAGCTCTACAACTGCCTCTATTTCCTCCTTCCGTGAAGCTTTTGCCGCTCATTCTCCTCGCAAATCATCTGTCTTGGCGAACTTTATTCGGTCTTACTTTGTCCGTAAGCCCTTCGCTCATTTCGTTCTCAATTCTTTTGATATTCTTCATTACTTGTTGCCATTACTGTTTTGTTCAAACTTTCGTTTTGTGGAACTATTCATCTGGATGTGTCTATTCCATGATTTTGTTCTTGCCCATGTTTTGAACACTTGTACTGCTTCACCACTTTCTTGCGTTTTTGTTACTGTTCTTGACCTTGTACCCCTTGTACATACAATATTCTTGATAGTTCATCTATGTTCTTGATTCTAAAGCACATCCTTGCTTTTCTGTTTTCCAGACCCGTGCCTTCAACCCTTGCTTCCATAGATCTAGGTTTGGGATTTGTTGTGTAGTACCCAAAATTTAGGAAAAACTGAAACTAGTACTTACCCAGGTTTTTGCCGAGGTCTCAATAACCCTCTCAAAACATCTTCTTTCTAAAATCCAACCCCGACCATTCAAGCCGATATCATGGGTATGTGGAGACATAGGGTAAATACCCCAATTAAACTAGAATTCTTTAGACAGGAGTTTGAAATCCCAGCTGACGTCTATCTGAGGTTGGCTGGGAATGATGACTCCATCATGCCTACTGACGACTCCATGCCCTTCCCCATAGTCGCATTTATTGAGTGTGGACTTCAGCTCCCACTCAACACCCTTTTTCGCGAGATTCTCCATTACTATAAGTTGAACCCCATCCAACTTGCTATCAATTCTTACCGAGTGATCAACGGTATCATAGCTTTAGCTAAACAGGAAAACATTAGGATCACCTTAGCCGACGTTCAATACTGCTATACCATGTGCAGCCTTAACTTGAAAGAAAAATGCTACATTTATTATCTTAAGCCGAGATCTATGGAGTTCAAAATTGTAGCCAACTTCCCAGACTCCAACAAGGGGGCTAGAGATGATTACCTCATTACATTAGGAAATTGGGAGTTTGCTCCATATGAGGATCTCCATCTCTTCCCTCTTCCCCGATCAGTTTTAGAGGGCAAGGGTAAGAGCCCAGTGTTAATACTTGGTTGTTTCTTTTCAAGTATTTAATACTTTATCTGTTTCTAATGTCTGTTTTCCCTTGCAACTCTCCGTCAGCCACCAAAGAACTTCCGCCAATCCTTCGTTCTCAGCAAGGATTTGAAGAAACTCTTGGACTTGCTAGTCCAAAAAACGGAAAGCATCTCTTCTGCTCAATTTTATTCCAACGTACAAGTCAACTTTGCCCGACGTTCCCAAAAGGAAGAAAAAAAGCCTTTCTCCACCTTCTGCCTCAACTCCACAAACCGCATCAACATCTCGGGCTAATTAAGGGTCAACATCCGATCCAGTAGAACAGCCGTCTACTTCGGCTCAATATCTAATCCCACCATCTCAACGCAAACGTCGCCGACGTCTTGTTCTTGCAGCCGAGATGGGTCGCGCAAAACCTGTGGCCAAAGATCTCTTAGCCAGTATCCCAACCGATGTTGATGCTCTACCAACTCAAACGCAGCTTCCACCTAAGCCAAAAAGAGTCAAGAAGGCTCAACCAAAGGCCAAAGTGCCTCAGGTTGAGACTGAAGACAGTCTGTCGATTTCCTAGCTGGCTCCAAGCGAGAAAACTACCTCTATCCTCACGAAGAGGTCCGCTGAAGCCCTTCCCTCTGAATCTATCAAATCGAAAAGGCCGAGGTCATCTACAACGACCTCGGGGTCAAAGAAGCCTGATGCCCCCTGGGCCCCTAAAATAACATTGGAGGATAAGCTTGTAATGGCTAGTGACAGCGCCGATAATATAAATGTCGGTGTTGCATTTAGCACTGCACTGCTTCTCCCAGGCGACTTGGAACGAAACGCCGGGTTTAGTGAATATGAAAATTATGCTTTGATACTGCAACACTCTGTTCAAGTAAGTGTTTTTGTCTGGTACTTCTTCTTCCTTTCTCATTATTTCGCACTTAGAATTTTTTTCTAATACTTTTGTTTTCTTTCAGGCCATCCAGTATGCCCACTCTTTCTCCATGCAATCTTTTCAGAACCGTGAAAAGTTAGCCGAGAAAAAGAGGGAAGTCACAACACTTCAGAAATTTAATAAGAGCCTGCAGTCAAAGATGAAAACACTGGAGGACCAGGCCGAGGTCGCCGTGAAGGAAAGGGACAATGCCAAGGAAAAAGTTGGTGCCGCTGAGGCAATAAATAAAGTCCTTCAATCTCAGCTAAAAGAGGCTGAGGATAAGGTGGCCCAGGCCCAGAAAGAGCTTGAAGATGCCTTGGCCACTAAGGCGACCGAAATAAAAGATGCTGATGAAAAGGCCTATAATTAGGGTATGACCGATGTGACAGAGGCCTATGAGCAACAAGTGAAGCAGGCATGCAACAGGGGTTTCTCCCTTGGTTGGATGTCCCTTCTCAAGAAGCTCAATGTCCCAGAGGACTCACCATTGAGGAAAGCTAATGCCATTCCTCTTCTATTTCCTCCACCTCCTCCACCAGCTCAATCCGAAGAAGATTCAGAATCTGAAGATGATGAAGAGGGTGATGCCCTGGTGAGAAAAACAAAGGAGGCTACTGGGTCCAAGTCCCTTCCTTTAACTGAGCAAGTCCTGGACTTGATTCGAGATGAAGAGGGTGATGAGGTTGTCAAGGAGACTACTCCTGAGCAGGCATCTTCCGCCGTTCCTATAGCCGAAAAAAGTATTGACGAAACCCTTGCTCAAATTGACGCCGAGATCGAGGCGGAAAAGGCTGCTAAGGCATCTACCCAACAATCATCTGAACTTCAGACTCAACCAACTGCTACTGTTGAGGAGTCTTAGCTTTGATGGTTTTTCCTTTTGTTTCTTTTGTACTCTGTATGTTTTTGTTTTTAGAAACAGTGCCAGCTTCTTTACATGGCCGATGTGCCCTCGTTGCAACTGAATGCTAACATAACTTTTCTTTCCTAATGCGCTTGTACCTTTGTTTTCTCTTGACTATTTCTGCATGATTCTATACTTAGAATATTTTGTAAGTCTCTTGATATACTCTTCCTTCTTTGTGCAACCTTCTCGGGGTGAATTACCTCGGTTAACAATGATCTCGGTTTAATTTAAATTTGTAAATTGCTACAAATTTCAACAAGTGTTAAACAATAATTTTGATTTTTAACTTCAACTTGTAAATTGCTACAAATTTCAACAAGTGAAGATAAACAATTATTTCGGCTTAACTTTAACTTGTAAATTGCTACAAATTTCAACAAGTGTTTAAGCATCACTTCAGTTTAACTTCAGCTTGTAAATTGCTACAAATTTCAACAAGTGAAGAAAAACAATTATCTCGGCTTAACTTCAACTTGTAAATTGCTACAAATTTCAACAAGTGGTAAGCATCACTTTAGTTTAACTTCAACTTGTAAATTGCTACAAATTTCAACAAGTGAAGATAAACAATTATCTCGGCTTAACTTCAACCTGTAAATTGCTACAAATTTCAACAAGTGTTAAGTATCACTTCAGTTTAACTTCAACTTATAAATTGCTACAAATTTCGACAAGTGAAGATAAACAATTATCTCGGCTTAACTTCAACTTATAAATTGCTACAAATTTCTAAGCATCACTTCAGTTTAACTTCAACTTGTAAATTGCTACAAATTTCAACAAGTGAAGATAAACAATTATTTCGGCTTAACTTCAACTTGTAAATTGCTACAAATTTCAACAAGTGTTAAGCATCACTTCAGTTTAACTTCAACTTGTAAATTGCTACAAATTTCAACAAGTGAATATAAATAATTATTTCAGCTTAACTTCAACTTGTAAATTACTACAAATTTCAACAAGTGTTAAGCGTTTAAGCGTTTTTGTCTTCTCTCTGCCCCCAATATGAACCTGAGTTCCACTTGGGTTCTCATTAAAAACATTATTATGCACAATTTTATAAGTTAAAGTTCTGCTAAGATTTTATTAATGACATCGGCAAAAAATCAAACAACATTTAATGATGAAAAAAATTTCAAATTACAAGTGTTCCAGGGTCTTGGCAATGCTTTGCCTTCATTATCTTCAAGCCGATATGCCCCATTGTCCAATACCGAAGTGACTCTGTAGGGTCCTTCCCAGTTTGGGCCAAGCTTGCCTTCCCTAGGATCCTTCTTGTTGCCGACGACTTTTCTCAGGACTAGGTCGCCGACTTGAAATTCTCTTGGATGAACCTTCTTGTTATAAGCTCTAGCAAGCTGCTGCTGGCATGCTGCAAGCTGTATTGCAGCTTTCTCTCTTCTTTCTTCTAGGAGATCCAGATCTCAGGCTAAGAGTATATCGTTAGTCCCGTTCTTAACTCCCTGGGTTCTGATCCCTGGGATGCCGACCTCCAATGAAATGACTGCTTCTGTGCCATAAGCCATGGCAAAGGGTGATTCTCCTGTTGATCTTCTCGGCGTAGTCCGATATGCCTAGAGTACGTTGGGCAATTCGTATACCCACTTCCCTTTTGCTGCCTGCAGCCTCTTCTTTATCCCATCCATAATTACTTTGTTGGACGCTTCTGCTTGTCCATTGCTTTGTGGAAAACTTGGAGTTGAAATGTATTTTTTGATCTTAAACTTTGTACATAAGTTTTTGATCAGCTTACTGTCAAATTGTGTCCCATTGTCTGCAACAATTGCTCTTGGAATTCCAAATCTGGTGATGATGTTTCTCCATATAAAGTTCTTGACATCCACATCTCGAATCTTGGCAAGAGGTTCTGCTTCTATCCACTTTGTGAAGTGTCTGTTACTACGGCCAGTACTTCCTTTGCCCAGCTTGCTTAGGCAATTGCCCAACGAGATCCATCCCCATTGGGCAAATGGCCAAGGGTCGATCTGAGGTTTAGGTCAAGAATGGCTGGTGAATCAAAGGTGCAAACCTTTGGCATTGTTCACACTTCTTCACGTAGGCTTCTGCATCTTTTTGCATGTAAGGCCACCAATATCCCTGGGTAATGGCCCTGTGAGCTAGCGATCTGCCCCCAGTGTGGCTTTCACAAATTCCCTCATGAATTTCATATAAGAAATCTTCAACCTGCAGAGGGTGTACGCACCTTAAGAGGGGTCCAGTGAAGGACCTTCTGTAGAGATGTCCTTCTGCTGTCAGACTGAATCTTGCCGACTTCAATTTGATCTTGTGTGCCTCCTTCTGGTCTTCTGGTAGCTTTCTTTCTTTCAGGTATGCAACAATTGCGTCCATCCAGCTTGGTCCCATGTCTACGCACATTGCTTCATGCTCTGTGATTACTGGTTCAATGCTCGGGTCCGACAAGTATTCAATCATTATTGTCCTTGCTTTTCCTGGTTGTATTGCACTGGCTAGGTTGGCCAATGCATCGGCATGGTTGTTATCATCTCGGCTGACTTGAACCAATCTGCAGTTCTGGAATGAGGTTGCTAGCCTGATGACCTCTTTTGCGTAGGCCGACATTCTTTTATCTCGGGCTGCAAACTCGCCCGTTGTCTGGTTAACTATCAATTGTGAATCACAAAAGACTATTACCTCATTTGCTTGCACTGCTGCAGCTAGCTTTAGTCCTACAATTAATGCTTCATATTCTGCTTCATTGTTTGAGGCCTTGAACCCTAATCGAATGGACTGTTCTAATATTTCTCCATCTGGAGATATCAGTACTACTCCTGCCCCCGCTCCTTGACGGTTTGAACTCCCATCAACGAACAGTTGAAAAGAATCGCCGATGTAAATGCTGCAGGGTCTGGGTTTCTCTTCTTTCCTTTGTTCTTTAGCCTTTGGCTGGGCTTCTGCTTGCTTGTTTGGACATTGTCTCTCTTGGCTCAACGGAGCCCGATACTGGATGGACTCTGACGTGAACTCGACCACGAAGTTGGCCAAAACCTGGCCTTTGATTGCAGTTCTGGGCCTGTACTCCAGATCATACTGGCCTAGGGCGACTGCCCATCTGGCTATTCGTCCTGTTAAGTCTCCCTGCTGCAATAGGGACTTTAATGGATGCTCTGTCAGTACCACAATTTTCTGGGCCTGGAAATAATGGTTCAACTTCTTTGAAGCCATTACTAGAGCTAGTGCCAATTTCTCTAAGGGTAGATACCTTGTTTCTGCGTCGGCTAAGGTTTTGCTTACATAGTACACAGCCTTTTGCTCCCCTTTTTTCCTCTCGGATTAGTATTGCACTAATCGCATGTTCTGAAACTGCTAAGTACATGAATAGCTCCTCCCCAAGTTCTGGATTTGAAATTACTGGTGGTGTGATCAGGTACTTCTTCAGATCGGCTAATGCTTCTTCGCACTCTTCTGTCCAGAGAAAGTCTGTGGCTTTCTTCACTAATTTGAAGAAAGGTTTGCACTTGTCTGAGCTTCTGCTTATAAACCTGTTTAGGGCTGCGGCCCTTCTAGTTAGCATCTGAACATGTTTTGCCAACGTCGGGCTCTTCAACTCTAGGATGGCCTTGATCTGATCTAGGCTGGCCTTAATGCCCCTCCCGGTCACCAGGTATCCCAAAAAACTTACCAGATCCAACTCCGAATGCACACTTCGATGCATTGAGTCGGAGCCGATATGTTTTAAGGATTTCAAAGACTGCCTTTAGATCGGCGAGATGACCTTCAGGCTCCTTGGACTTAACGACCATGTCGTCAATGTAGACTTCTACTGTTCGGCCGATCAGGTGTTTGAACATCTTGGTTACCAATCTTTGGTAGGTGGCTCCTGCGTTTTTCAATCCAAAGGGCATCACTCTGTAGCAGTATAGCCCTTTGGGAGTGATAAATGCGGTCTTCTCTTCATCTGCTAGGTCCATAGCTATCTGATAATACCCCATGTAGGCATCCAGGAAGCTCATCCTTCCATGCCCTGAAGTAGCATCCACTAGCTGGTCAATCTTGGGTAGAGGGAAGCTGTCTTTGGGACATGCCTTGTTTAAACTGGTAAAGTCTACACAGACCCTCCATTTACCATTCTTCTTCTTTACCACCACTGTATTGGACAGCCATGTTGGGTAGTGAACTTCTCTGATGGCCCTAGCTTCCAGAAGTCTGTCTACTTCTTCTTCTACTGCTTCGACGTGCGTTAATGTCGGTCTTCTGGCACGTTGAATTACAGGTTTGGCCGACTTGTCAACATTCAGCTTGTAGCAAGTGACCTCGGGGTCGATGCCAGGCATTTCATAAGGAGTCCAAGCAAACACCTCAATATTTGCTCGCAGAAAAGACTCCAACTCTTTTTCCTCTTGTTCGACTAAGCCCGAGCCGAGAAGAAAGAAGCGTTCTTCATCCCCATCATGGACGAAGATTTTCTTCAGTGCCTCTTCGCTCTTCTCGGCCGGCTCCTTGCCGATGTCTTCTAGGACTTCTACATCCTCATCTTCAATTTTTGCCTTTTTCGGCTCTCGTATGCTGCAGGTTGATTTCATTGCTGCCATGGAGCAATTCTTCGCCTGCAGCTGATCGTCCCTGACTTTCTCAATCCCATGTTCTGTTGGGAACCACAATAGTTGATGCAATGTTGAGGGAACTGCCTTCATTGCATGCAACCATGGCCTTCCCAAGATGATGTTGTAAAGGGAGGGTGTGTCAATGACGGTGAACTCTGTCTTGATCTTCCTGGTGCCAACCTGCACCTCCAAGTTTACTGCTCCCAGTGGCCATGTCGGCGTTCCATTGAACCCAACCATTGGGCCATTGGATTGTTCCATGTCGTCTGGGTGAAGGCCGAGCTCCTTGTAACATCGGATGTACATGATGTCACAAGAGCTGCCTTGGTCAATAAGGATGCGTTTTACTTGGCACTCCTCAACCTGGAGGGATACTACCAAGGCATCATTATGCGGATGCTGGACCATCTCTAGGTCGGCTTCAGTAAAGGTTATCATTAGTCCCTAGCATCCTTCTTCCCGATGTCTTTTCTCCCCGACTTGATAGACATGTTGTAGGTGTTTTACTTTCTGGGTCTTCCCTCTGATTTCGTTCTCGTTGACCTTTGAGTGAATCACATTGACTACCTGAGGTCCTCCTGCCTAAGGTTGCTGTGCTGGGGGAGGCAGAGCTGCTGGTGCTTGAGGCAATCTTACCTGTTCTTCTCTTGTTCTGGCCTTATCAACCAGATCTCTCAAGTGGCCTTGCCTTACCAAGTCTTCTAAGTGTGCTTTCAGGGCTCTACAACCTTGGGTTGTGTGTCCCTCTTCATTGTGGTACAAAGACCTGACATGCGTTCCTCTCTCCATGAATTCCCTGGCGCCCTTCTTTGGTGCCCTAAAATAGGGTTAGTTAAATTTGTTCCAGACTTTGTTAATTGGGGCGAACACAGATGCCACCGCTTGGCAGACTCGCCTGCTTTCATGCTTGTTCGATCCGTTGTTACTTCGGCCTCGCTTCGGTGAGCCGTTTCCTTTCTCATGCTTTACCTCCTTAGTCCCCGATGTATCTTCCTCGGCTCTGGCATACTTCTCAATTCTCGCCATGAGCTCTTCCATGCTTTTTGGTAAAGTTTTGCCAAAGACTTCCGTAGTGGACAGTTGTCTTTCAGGCTGTTCTTGAATGACATGACCGCCACTTCTTGATTACATTCTGGAATTCAGTTGAATACCTCGTAGTACCTTTTTGCATAGGCCCTAAGGCCTTCATCCTTACTGATCTTCAAAGCCATCAGTGCATCCACCCTCAATGGCTGCAGCTTGTTTGTCACGAACCTGGCTATGAACATCTCGGCCAGGCCTTCCTATGTCTTCACGCTCCGCTTCGGTAGTTTGTGGAACCAGTCTGATGCAATCTCCCCGAAGGATGAGGGGAACACTTTGCAGAGCAACGGCTCGTTCCCACTATAAAGTGCCATTGAGTTTAGATATAATCCGACGTGGAAGTTGGGGTCTAACTTCCCGTCATATATCTGAAACCTCGGCATACTGAATCTCTTCGGCGCCTCAAACCTGTCCAATTCCACCGAGAATGATGTCCTCGGCTTATCTGGGAAATTTACCTCGGCTTCGGCATTCTGTTGCTTCCTTTTGAGGTAATCTCTTAAGTCCTCTTTTGTCCTCCCAGGAGCTCGGCTATCACCTGCTTTCAGTTTTTTTGGTGCACTACTTTCAGTCTCGTGGTGAGTTCTCTTTGACCCCTCTCCATGAGTTGTGTCGAAGCAGAGCATCTGCCCCTGAACGTGCCGATGTCCCTTGGGGTCTGCTTCCTTTGTGTGATGCATCCTTCGTGATTCTTCTCGTCTTGGCTCCCTTTGTCCGACCTCCCTGGAAGGTCGGTGAGAGTGCCTTTCACTCCCGTTGTTTTGAGGGGCTATGGGGATTGTTCTTTGCCCTCCCTGCTAGGCATTGGCTGTTGGAATCGGTGTGTCCTGCAGCGGGAACGGCGGCTGCATGACGTTATTTTGCATCATGAAATTGACAACCGATTGCAGGTCTACCAATTTGTTTGCCATCTTCTTCATCTTTTCGTCCCTCCGCAGGCATCTATCATTCTATACCTGGAGGTCGTCTTCGTTGTAATAGCCACTTCGATCTGGTTTCTTTGGTGCGTCGCTAGTCTGGCCGATGTCCTTCACTCCGTGATTCTGGTCACGAGTTTCTGCATTGTATTCGTCTCCTGTGGCGTCCAGGTCAATAAGTCTCCCACTCCCGGCAGGAGCGTCGTCCCCAATCTTTTCCTTATGTCCGTTGCTGGCCATCTATTCTCCTATCTTTCCCACAGACGACGCCAAATTGTGTGGGTGATTTTCTGACCACACTGCCCGCTTAGTGATCAGTTGGAGAGAACTGGCAGAATAGATGACACCTGGCTAACCTGCAACAGAAAGAAAAGATTCCGGCGGTGGTTCTTCTACCCGGGGGTACTCCGACGATCAAGTCAGTATCAGTCAAAGATAATCCAGTGCTAAATTCACTGCTCAAAGCATAAATTACGTACTTTAGACCCACGGGGGTGCCTTTTATTTTATAGTTAACTCAATCCCAGTCCCACTAGAAACCTGACTTCTATGGACTCCCATTCAGTGCTTACTTTGGACTCTACAAGAGATAAGGATAGACTCCCTAAGACTGTTATCCTTATCCATCATGTAGTCTTCCTTCATCCTAGGACTCTTGTCTCTTATCCGTTTATTTCGGATTCCGATATCTTCGGAGGAAACCTCGGCCTAGCCGAGATCACCTCGGCACAACGACCAGGACACGTGGCACCTCGGCTGACACGTCGGCGTCACTTTGCCACGTATTGGTACTCAGAAAATATATCCCCACATTAATAATTAATTTTTATTAGTATCAATTAATATTAATAATAAACAATTGTTATTAATTAGCATCAATTAATAATTAATTCATTACAAAAGTATACAATATTAATTTATTAATAATTAATAACAATTAATATTGATTTTTTAATTAATATTGATTTTTTTCTTTTTCTTCAGAAATATACAATTTTTTTTATTTTTTAATTAATATAAAAATATACAATATGAATTTATTAATAATTAATACCAATTAATATTTTTTTTAATTAATATTATTTTTTTCTTTTTCTTCAGAAATATACAATTTTTTATTTTTTAATTAATATTGATTTTTTTTCTTTTTTAATCAATATTAATATTTGGGTATTGGCGAGGGCATTTAAGTAATTTTAGCCCCCCACACCAACTGCGTGTTTCAGTCGAAAATTTAAGCACTCCCTGACCAACTTTTGAGATAAGCTGAGAAATAACTTGGTTTAAGTTATAAGCTGGTTAACTTAAGCCGTACCAAACACAATATTTTAACTTAAATTAAGCTAAAAGTTGAAATAAGCAGCTTATAAGTCCTACCAAACAGGCCTACTATCGGCTTGGGAACAGACTTTTTTTTAATAATTTTTTGATTTTTTAATGAAAATATAATGCAAAAAGAATTAGTATGTTTGAGATAATTTTTTGATTTTTTACGAAAAAATATCCAAAAAATAGAGAAAATAGAACCTTTGACTTTTAGTATAGATTATTGACTTTTTAATTGTTATGATAATTTTTTTGACTTTTTGACTAAAAAAATTACTTGCCATACAAGGCCTATGTTTGGGAGCTAAGGGCATCCACTATGGATGTGTTAAAAGTTGTGGTTTAAAATGTGCGTTATATGATAAAAAGTGTTAAAAGTGAGACTTAAAAATATATGTGAAGAGTTTGTTAATTTAGTAAGTGAATGGTGATACAATAGATGTATTAAGGAGTGTGTTTAGGTGTGTATTAAAAATATATATGTAATAAATAAAATAAATAAATAATTTAGTTTAATTAAAAATTTCAAGCCCAAAATTAAATTTCAATCAAAAAAAAAATCCCAACAAGTAAAAAAAAAATTCAGTTGACCACTGGTTGATCGACCGGTCAACCGGTAAGACCCAAATTTTTTTTTCTTTTATTTTCTTTTCTCGAAGGGTTCGGACGTCCGGGGTGGATTTCCAACCGGACATCCGGGGGACTTCCGGCCAGACGTTTAGAGGACTTCCTCAGGCACACTCCTCTCTCTCTCTCTCTCTCTCTCTCTCTCTCTCTCTCTCCCTTCGCTGGCTAAAACACTCGATGCAGCTAACAAACAATTTAACATCTGACACTAATAAAGTATATTAATGCTGCCCTTAGCAGCTCCACTGTAACACCAAACAACAAACTTTGCTAGCTAAAATTTAACAACTGACACTAACAAATACACTAACACGTTCATTGTGGATGCTCTAAGAGACCAAAAAAAAGAGAACTGATTATTTAAATTATAAGAGAAAAGAAAAGAAATGATTGTGATTTCTTTTATTCTTGTTTGGATAAGTAAGAAATAAAAGAAAAGAAAGTATTATGATTTCTCTCCTTATTGTTTGGTTAGATCTGATAAGAAAAAAGAAAAGAAACTGTTTTATGTTATATTATCAAAATAACTTTTTTATATTTTGAGGACATAGGTGTCAATTATTTTATTTCTTTTATTTTTATAGGGACAAAATTGATATTATGAAAATATAAGAATTTGTTAGTTTCTTTTCTCTCCCAATCTCTCCACTTTTGGGAAGATTGAAAATTGGGGTCATAAGAGAAATGGATTTTTCTCCGTTTCTCTCCATTTCTCTTCATTTCTCTCAACTTAAGTTATCTAAACAAGTAAGAGTAATACATATCTCTCAATTTCTTTTCTTTTCTCTCCAAATCACTCAATCCAAACATAGTGTAAGAGAAATTATTGGTTGGTCGTGATGCTCATTGATAGAAGAATGAAGTCACAAATTTGGAAATTTCTACTATACATGAAAGTGGTTTTCATGTATGGTACATAAAAAAAAATATAGATCATTAGATTTAGATAAGATAAATGTTAGCCATTAGATGAATCAAAAGTAAAACTAGGTAGAAAAAGTAAGGTGGTTTTCTAAAAAGTAAAATAGTTTTGAAATAAAAAAAAATGACGCTAACTTACCATTTGCTACAAACATGCTTAATATTTGGTATTCACTCACTTACTATTTGTTATGAATAAACTTACTATTCAAAATATTACCTGCTAAACAAGTCACCTTCAATTCTTGAAAATTGTGTCATCTTTTATATTTTAAATATATAAAACTAATGACATGCCATATTTAATTATTTTCCCTCTATATTTTGTCTTGTTATGATTTGTAAAAAGTAAAATATGATAGGTAAATATTAATTTATTAAAATTGACTAATTTTTTTAAATAGTCATTAAGAAAAATTAATTTTTGCTATAATATTAAAAATAAAAAAAATAAAAAAAATTGTAAAAAAAAAATTTAATTATAATTTATTTAAACTTAATTTTAAAAACATTAATTTAAATTAGTTATTATTATTATTATTTTTACCTACAACACCTCAAAATAGTAATTACTATTTAAAAGCCTATTTGATAACGTTTATATTTACTGTTGTCTATATAAGTATAATTTTATTGACTATTAACTTAAGGGTGTCTTATTGATTGATAAGTTATATTTAATTAAGAAGTAAGTATAGTTTGATTGAGTAGTAAGGGAAAGGTTAATAAATAATAACTAAAATCTAATAGAGTAGTAAGTGGAAATTGAAATATCTTGTATGGCAGAACAAGCAGGTGGCTATAAGAATGTTGGGCTCATACAAAAGAACATGTACAACCATTTTGGGACTAAGTGTAGAGCACAAGTTGTCAATGGTGACGCAAAAGGTGCTTTGGCTTATTATCAATTGTGATAGTATTTATCACTTATTATGACAATATTTATCACTCTTAAATATAATACTTATTATTTGTTCCAATTCTAATTATCAATCAATAATTGTTAGTAGTAAGATGTTTGATTAAGTAATAAGTCAAAGTCATATTATTCGTTCTAATTCTACTTACCACTTAATAGTTGTCAGTAGTCAAATGTTTGATTAAGTAATAAGTCAAGGCTAATAGAATTGTAGGTGAAGTCTCATTGAGTAATAAGTGGAATTTAATTAAGTAGTATGTTAAGTCTAATGAAGTCATAAGTGAAATCTTCTTAAGTAGTAAATGCGGTTTAACTGAGTAGTCATTCAAATTTAATAAAGGGCAAATTACATATACCTCCCTCGAGGTTTAGCTAAATTATAGATACCCACTGAGGTTTTGGTAATTACATCTCACCCCCTGAGGTTTATATTTTCGTAACAAATTGCCCCCTGAGGTTTATATTTTCATAACAAATTGCCTCATAATTTGTTATGCAAATATAACCTTCAAGGGGGTATCTATAATTTCTCAAACCTCAGGGGGTATCTGTAATTTTGCTAAACGTCGAGGGGGTATATGTAATTTGCCCTTTAATAAAATAGTAAGTAGAATCTCGTTCAGTAATAAATGAGATCATACTATGACACTCTTTAAAGTTGGTTAGAGTAGTAAGTAGAGTAAGTGGAGTATCATTGCCTGGTAAACGATATTTGATTGAATAGTAAATCAAGTTTGATGGAATAGTAATTAATTGGAGTCTCATTTAGTGCTAAATGAAGTTTCATTAAGTAATATGTCGAGTCTAATAGAGTAGTAAGTGGAGTTTCATTAAGTGGTAAATAAAATTTCTAAGTAACAAGTCAAGTCTAATGGAGTAGCAAGTGGAGTCTCTTTAAATAGTAAGTGAAATTTCATTGAATAATAAATCGAGTCTGATGGAGTAGTAAGTGTGGTTTAATATGAGGAGTAATTCAAGTTTAATGGGATAGTAAATCGAATATCATTGAGTATGATAGATCAAATGAAGTGATGTTTTATTGAGTAAGTCATGTTTGATTGAGTAATGAATAAATTTAATCGAGTAGTTAGTAGAGTAAGTTAAGCATCGAATTACTGGCCGGTTACGACACTAAACCTATAGGGGTAGATTTTGGTTGTGACAGTCAATGAGTAGTAAGTAAGGTTTAATTGAACGATAAGTCAAGTCTTATTGAGTAATAAATAGAGTTTAATTGAGTAGTAAGTAAAGTTTAATAAAATAGTAAGTAGAGTTTTATTGAGTAGTAAGTGAGATTTAATTAAGCAGTAAGTCAAGTCCAATTAAGTAGTGTCTTATTGAGTAGTAAGCCATATTTAACTGAGTAGTACGCGAAATTTGATTGACTAGTAAGTGGAGTCTCTCATTGAATAGTAAGTGGGGTTTAATATGATACAACTAAGTGTGATTTAAATGAGTAGTAAGTGGGATTAAGTGGGATTTAAATGAGTAGTAAATCAAATCCAATTGAGTGGTGTCTTTTTAAGTAGTAGCGAAGTGGAGTTTGATTGTGTAAGAAGTTGAGTCTCATTGAGTAATATGTAGTGTTTAATTGGATAGTAATTCAAGTTTGATGGAGTAGTAAGTAAACAATTAACGAGTAGTAAGGGAGTCTCATTAAGTAGTAAGTGTGGTTTAATTTAGTAGTAAGTAGAGTCTCATTGAGTAATAAGTGAACTGTAATGAAATAGTAAGTGAAAACTCATTGAGTAGTAAGTGAAACCAAAATTGAGTAGATAATGGAGTCTACTAAAGTAGTAAGTGGAAGCTCATTAAGTAATAAGTGAAACTAAAATTGAGTAGTAAGTGAAATGTAATGAAATAGCAAGTGGAACTCATTGAATAGTAAGTCAAGTCTAGTGAAATAGTAAGTGGAAGTTCGTTGAGTAGTAAGTGAAGTCTAATGAAATAGCAAGTGGAAACTTATTGAGTAATAAGTGAAACAAAAATTGAGTAATAAGTGGAGTTTAGTGAAATAGTAAGTGGAAACTTATTAAGTACTAAATGGAAGCTCAATTAGTATTTTTCAACTTTTTGGGGACAATGATAAATTTGATGAAATAGTAAATAGAATCTAATTGAGTAGTAAGTGTGATTTAATTAAGTAGTAAATCAAGTCTAATTAAGTAGTGTCTTATTGAGTAGTAAGTCATATTTGATTGAGTAATAAATGGAGTTTGATTGATGGTGGTGTTAGTGGTGGTGAGTATAATATTAGTAATGAAGATGATATCGTCAATTCTAATGATCTCCCAGCTGAAAGAGATGTTAAGTGTCTTGATGAATTAACTGAAAAAGATGTGTTTAAAATGACATTTGATTCGGAAGAAAATGAAGAAAGATTTTATAATACCTGTGAAACCTCATATTTTTTAGGTTGTTTTAGTGTATTTAATGGCCCGGAAGTGACGTGTTACAATTAGGTGTCAGAGCCCAGGTTCAAACCTTATCTACTCGTTTCAACATGCGATTAGAGACTATCTTGCTCCGGCTATATTAAATTATTATAACACTATCTATTCTATCAATTAAAAGACATCAAAAAAAAAATGAAAATTTTCTTAACCAACCTTAGGACATTCTGTGACACCCCAAAAGGGATTCACCTTGTGTAAAACTTGTCATATTTGTCCCCCTTCAATCATTACTCTGTTGGAGGCAAAGAAAAGTTGAGAGGACATGTTTGTCCTCCTTCAATCACTATTTTGCCAAAAGCAAAGAAAAGCTATGGGGAACTTGACATCGATAGGAAATTAAAAATAAGAATAGGAGGAGGGACACACAGTCGAGGCTCGGAGGAGTCAGAGTCTGTTATTTCTATCGGGAAATCATTAAGGTCGGGAAAAAGAATGAGAGGACGATGAGAATGAGCCATGTCAGGAATGAAAAATTTTGAGCTATAGCAGACTGAGTTTTACAACCTTTTGTTTCTACTCAACTCTCTGCTCTGTCTCCCTAGCAAGATCAGGTTAAGAAAAGAATGAAAGAGAAGAAGAAGACAAAGAGGAAGAAGGTCGAGACAATCGGTGAAATCAGGGCAGGACTGGACAACCTGTTGGCTAGGTGCCGCGATTATTGAAATCGTGCGCCAAATTCGAAATCAAAGAAAATAATTGAGAAGAATGAGAGAGAGAGATAAAAACAGAGTATATATGTATGTATACTATATGTATATAATATGTATTTTGTCTGTATACGTATTGAGAGGGAGATTCATAATCTGGCTTTGGGCCGTGGTAACGGCCGGGCTGAAAGAAGTCCGAGCGTGTTTGGGCCGAGCTGGCTTGGGCCGACCCAGGGTTGGTTTGCTCGGTCGAAGTCCAAGGCCCATTCGGCCGAGATAATTCTCTGACAGCCTGGCCTCTATTGTTCACTTGTTTAGTTCGGCGAGTAAGGTCCTTTGCAGATCGGTCCAACCGAGTAGGAGCTCGGTCATAACGGAGGGGAATTGAGCATGGTTTGTCTCACTAGGTACCACGATCATAGGAGGCTAAGGTAGCGCAGCCGGGCTGCTCATTCGCGGCGACGCCATTTAGCGGTTTGATTAGGTGGTGTTTAGCTGAATTTGCGCTGACATGTGAGAGAGCGTGATAAGAGAGCAGCTCCACGTGTCAATAGGCGAATGGATGTAGAAGTGAGCGCAGAAAGTATATAAACATGACTGCGCCCCCCATGCTGGGGATGGAACATCTTCGGGTGAGAGAAATACTCATTGTGATATATCTCTTCTCTCTCTTTTCTCTCTCTCTGAGTGTGTGCTAACTCGACCGTCGGAGGGGTTTTCCGGCAACACACTGCCAGGTAGCTCACCTTCGTTGTGTTCGCAGGACGATCAGAGGAATGCGCAGCTTGGACGTGAGGAGTACGAGTGGTGTCGAATATTTCCTCCCCGTACAATTGGCGCCCTCTGTGGGAAGCTTGAATAGACACAACCTTGCCCTTCAAGCTTGTCGAATCACCCACTATAGCAAACAACGACGAAGTACCATTGTCTGCCATCGACGGTATTACCCCAGAGTCAGTCCGGCAGAGAGACGGACTTCCTGCCGTTCCGAACATGGCGAGCCTAGAGACTTCCCCAGGAGGTCTTCCTAGAAATGCATGAGATAAACGCGCCAGGGGCTTTGGTCATTCGCGGAGTCCAGACGGACACCAGCAGCGGAGAAAGTCACACGCTCAACGCTTGGGGCATAATTTAATGGACCAAGACGCCGTCATCCAGAGAATGGCGGCAGAGATGGAAGCTCTTAAACGGCAAGTCAAAGGGAAGGGTGTTGCTGGAGTGGAAGACCACAGTAAGCGCACCCAACCCCGTCGCTTAGGCAGCCAGAACCAGCGGCACACGCCCTCCCTTTCCATCACCAAAAGCTATGGGCTTGGAGACTCAAAGTCGCCCGCAGAGAAGTCTAGCACGCAAGATAGTAGCTACCATCCCTCACGCCTGCCGATGACGTGAAGATATTCCTACTCCGCTCATCCGAAGGACTTGAGAGACGTTTTGAAGAAACGAGCTCGCCGACGGGAGGTTCAAAGGGTACCGGCGCTCCAGCAGTTATCTTACAGAGGTTACGCTAGTGAGGAGGTCATAATGCCACCACCCCGCTCAGCCGTGCCTGTCCTCCTGGACACAAATTGGCGAGACTGAACGTCACCTCCTTCTCTCTTGAGATAGAGACCACACCGCTCCCAACGGGCTTTCACCAGCCAAAGTTTACGCTTTATGACGGAAAAACCGATCCGTCCATGCATGAAAGCCACTTCCGGCAGGTCATGGCTGGACACAGGTGTAATGATGCTCTCATGTGCCTTATTTTCCCATTGAGTTTGGCGAGTTGGGCTTGAAATGGTTTGAGAGGCTTTCGAAGGAAAGCATCGAAAGGTGGCAGTAGTTGGCGGAAGCATTCGTGACTCGATTCAAAACCAACACCAAAACGCCTAAGGAAGTGAACCACCTCTTCAACGTCAAGATGGAGCTGAGCGACTCCCTCAAGGCATACAATGCCAGGTATTGGGAAACCTTTAACGAGATCTTAGATTGCCCGACCAACCTGGCAATCACACAATATAAGCGCGGTCTCCAGATCGGACATAGACTGAGGGACTCGCTTACGATGAACCAACCGAATTCCATGGGGTAGCTGATGCAATGCATCAATGAGCACATCCGAGTAGAGGATGATGCGGAGGTGTCCACCGTGAAGACAAATCCGGTGGCAACAGACAAAAGGGTAGTTGGGAAAGTACACGCGGTCGGACAGGAGACAAACCATCCAAGTGACCGCGCAAGAGAGTTAGACTGTGGTCCGGATCGTAGAAACCAAGGTAAAGGTCGCTACAATGACCGCACAAAATATCCCCGCGATGACGCAGCAGATGTGAACAGAAAATTGAACGCTCGAACGGGCATCACCACGGTTTTCAAGATTCCAATCTACCGCATACTTAGTGAAATCCGCGACGAGGTTTACGTCCGGTTTCTCGCTAAGTTAGGCGATGCGCAAAAGGGCTTCAATCTGCGGTACCGCTACACATTTCATAGGGAGCGAGGGCACCGGACGGAGGACTATTTGCCCTTGAAGCACCACTTGGAGGAGTTAGTTACAGCCGGTCACTTAGACCGTTACATCGATGGGGGAGTAAGGGCTGCGCACCATACCCCGGCTGAGCCGAGCGGTTCAGATGACCTAGAGGCGCTCCCCCAAGTCGTAGTCAATGTGATCCACGGTATAGTGGAGCCGGCGCTGGTATGCGAGCTCCGAGGGATTATCAAAAAGGCAAAACATATGAGGGAGGTTTTGTCAGTCCAACTCGCGATTAAAATGGGCAAGACTGAGGAGAAAAATGTGATTAGCTTCTCAAGCAGGGACCTTGAGCGCATCCAAATGCCACACAACAATGCCCTAGTGGTCACCCTTCGCGTTAGGGACTTCGATGTTAAACGGATCTTGATCGACCAAGATAACTTGATCGAGATCATGTACTACGACACATTCAAGCAGCTCAAACTCCAGGATACAGACTTGGCTTCGGCAATTTCACCGCTAGCTGGATTTAACTCACAACCGGAGTGGCTGATGGGCAAGATAATCTTGTTGGTCAAAGCCGGATCCGTGGTCAAGCAGGTAGAGTTCTGGGTATTGAAGGTGCCGTCTACGTACAACCTGATCCTAGGTAGGGGATGGCTTCACGCCATGCAGGTGGTTGCGTCAACCTACCACCAGGTCATGAGGTTCCCCTCGGCTACGGGGGAGGTTGAGAAGATTTGGGAGGATCAAGTCATGTCGAAGTAGTGTTTTGTAGCAGTAAATGGGAGTCGAGCTGCCAAACGCTTCGTGCAAATGATCGAAGGTCCGGATGACCAAGGTATCCTTGATGACGTGGGCGCAAGGGCCGAGGAAAAGGCTGTTGAAGAGTTGGTGAAGGTGTGGACTGACACAGAAAGTCCTAACAAGTTCTTTTTACTGGGTTCTAGCCTGACCGCCCAAGAAAGAACCGAGATGGTGGAGTTCTTGGTGGCGAATATCGAAGTCTTTGCATGGACGCCATACGATATGCCTGGCATAGATTCAAGCTTTATTTGCCATCAACTTAATGTCTTCCCGGATGCACGTCCTGTTATTCAAAGAACGAGGAGATCCGCCCTTTACCACGCCGAGGTAGTCCCAGAGGAAGTCAAGAACCTACTGGAAGCCAGGGCAATCCAGGAGGTGCACTGCCCTCGGTGGGTTTCGAACACGGTCATAGTACCCAAGAAAAATAGGAAGTGGCGAGTTTGTGTTGATTACAAGACGGTCAACCAAGCTTGTCCTAAAGACAGCTTTCCTCTGCCCAGAATAGACTAGCTAGTGGATCTTACAGCCGGACATAACAGGCTCAGTTTCTTAGATGCCTATCGTGGCTATCATCAGATCGCCATGCATGCACTCAACTGTGAGATAACTTCTTTCACAACTCTGAGGGGATTGTTCTGCTATAGAGTCATGCCTTTTGGTTTGAAGAATGCCGAGGCAACTTTTCAGAGGATGGTGACCACGATGTTCGCCCCTCTGCTAGGCTACACCATGGAAGCTTATATCGACGACATAGTGATCAAGAGCAAGCAGCAGGCCGACCACTTGTCCGACCTATTCGAGATGTTCGCTAATCTTAAGCAACACAAGCTTCGCCTAAATGCGTCAAAGTGTGCCTTCGGCGTGGGATCAGGGAAATTCCTGGATTTCCTAGTCACAAACCGAGGCATCGAAGTGGACCCCTCACAAATCAAAGCCCTACAAAAATTAAAGCAGCCCAACTCGGCTAAAGACATATAACATCTTGCTGGTATGGCAGCCGCGCTTAACTGATTCATAAACCGGTCATCAGATCGTTGCCGCTCTTTCTTTCGAGTCTTGAAGTCCAAGTTTTCTTGGGACGAGGAATGCGACAGGGCCTTGGTCGAGCTCAAGACGTATTTGCCATCTGCTCCACTCTTGGTGACACCCAAGCTTGGTGAAGAACTCTACCTTTATCTGGCAGTTTCTCAACATGCAGTTAGTGCAGTGCTTGTCCGGTCAGAAGGCATCTAATATCTACCTATCTTTTACGTGAGCAAAACCTTGATACCAACAGAGTTGAGGTACTTGCCGTTGGAAAAACTTGCTATGGCGCTAATGACGGCCTCCAGGAAATTGGCGCACTACTTTTATGCTCACACAATCGTGGTGTTAACCGAATTCCCTCTGAAAGCCTTATTTAAGTGGGTGGATTTCTCCGACTGAATTTTGAAGTGGGCAGTTGAACTAGGGTAATTCGACATCAAGTTTCAACCCAGAACTGCCATCAAAGCCCAAGCCTTGGCCGACTTTGTTGTTGAATTCTCGCCTGGAATTCACCCGGTTTGCCCGGTGGATCTTACCGCGGTAGCCGGGGTGGCGAATGTAAGCCCAATGGAAATTACACAACAGAGTGATGCTGGCGACGCGAAACTTGCGCGCCCGTGCATAGAACCTTCAGTTGGAAGTGTACTTCAGCCCAGTGATGCGACGATGGACTTGGGAATAACAGATCAACCTGTTGGGTCCGACGCAGCATCGCCGAGGGGGATGAAGACGTGTCTGTTGAAATAGTTAGCAGCAAGCTTGTAGCCATGCAGCCGAGCGACCGTGATCCCATCAACCTTCAAGCCTTCTAGGACCCCTCAGAATGTTGGAAACTCTTCGTTGGTGAAATGTGAAAACTTTTTGTAGATGGCACTTCAAGTAGGCACGGTGCCAGGCTGGGCATAGTTTTGATTTCTCCAGACGGTCTAACCATTGAACACTCTATCACACTCGGATTTCCAGTGTCAAACAACGAGGCTGAGTACGAAGCACTGCTGGCCGGACTTAAAAGCGCACTCCAGTTGCGCGCATCTGAGCTGATGGTCTACAGCGACTCCCAACTCGTTGTCAACCAAGCGTCTAGAGTATACAAAGCCAAAGATGATAGAATGGCCAAGTACCAAGCTCTAGTGAGAGAACACATCAAGAAATTCCAAGCAATAAGGGTTCAACAAATTAGTCATGAAGAAAACAGCCGAGCGGATGAGTTGGCCGGTCTAGCTTCCATGTTCGACAGTTCAACTCCCAGTCCTCTCCTGATTGAGTTTCTTCCAAGGCCTACTATTGAGGACTCCGAGAAGACGGAAGTACTCTACACCGAGCTTGGCCCCTCTTGGATGGACCTTATCATCATTTTCCTAAAAGAACGGACCCTTCCGGCCGATAAAAAGAAAGCACATAAAGTCCGAGTGAAGTCAGAGTGGTTTTGGCTCTCTCCATCTGGCGCTTTATACAAGAAGTCATTCATTGGTCCGTACCTCAAGTGTGTCCATCCAAATAGTATGGAAGCTTTCCTTTACGAAATCCATGAAGGCATGTGCGGAAGTCACATCGGAGGGAGATCTTTATCTTACCGCGCTATTTCGCAAGGATACTGGTGGTCGTGCATGCAAGCAGACGTGCAGAAATATGTTAGAAAATACGGAAAATGCCAAAAGTTCGCTCACAAAATTCACCAGCTGGCCAGAGAACTCCTCCCTCTCACAAGTCCTTGGCCTTTTGCAATGTGGGGGCTGGACATAGTGGGACCACTCCTAACAGCACCAGGCAACCAAAAGTTCTTCATTGCGGTGACCAATTACTTCACCAAATGGGTCGAAGTCGAGCTTTTAGTAACCATCAAAGAGAAGGATGTCAAACGGTTTCTTTGGCAGAATGTGATAATGCGGTTCGGCGTCCCCAAGGCTTTGATATCTGATAATGACACCCAGTTTGACGGGCGGCTGTTCAGAGGATTTTGTGAGGAATTGAAGATAGAATTCTACAATTCCACCCCGGCTTACCCTCAGTCCAACGGCCAAGCTGAAGCTTCGAACAAGACCATTCTAGATGGGTTGAAGAAGAGGTTGGAGAAGGCCAAAGGCAAATGGACCGAAGAGCTCCCTAGTGTCCTCTAGGCATATCGGACAACGCCGAGACGCTCGACCGGGGAGACCTCTTTTGCCCTGGCATATGGCATGGATGCTGTCATCACATTGGAGATCTGCATGTCTACAATCTGCAGTGAAAATTTTGAGCCCGAGCTGAACTCTGAAGCCATCGCCCTGGAATTAGACCTAGCTGACGAGCGTCGAGAAAAGGCGCTAATCTACATGGCTGCGTATCAACAAGAATTGTCCAAGAAATAAAACAAAACAGTGCACCCCAAACCGTTTAAAGTCGGGGATTGGGTCTTAAGGAAGGTGATGGGCAACACCCTGGTGCCAGACGAAGGCAAGCTAGGGGCAAACTAGGAAGGGCTATACAGGACAATCGGTCTAGTGGGCAATGGGGCATACCACTTAGAGGATTTGGATGGCAAAGGCATACCCCGACCATGGAATGCGGCCAACCTCAAGCTGTACTATTTTTAGATTTGAGTGTAATTTTTTGTGAAAGGACAAGTTTCTCCTTTATATCTAAATATAATACTCTGTTTGCCAATGTAATAGAAATGAATTTTTTCTGCTTAGGAAGTCTATTGTGTTCAAAGTAATGTAGTAAACCAGGGTAAACATCTCTAAAGCCGAGATGATTTTCCCCTGGCCAAAAGAGTTGATGGTTTACTCAACTATGAGGATTTAGCTGAGATGATTTACCCTGATAGAAGAGTTGATGATTTGGTCAACTGTATTTTCAGCCGAGATGATTTACCCCGGCTAGAAGAGCTGATGATTTGTTCAACTCCAACATTTTTGCCAGGATGTTTTATCTCGGCCAATTGAGTTGATGATTTACTCAACTCCAGCATTTTTTCCGAGATGTTTTATCTCGGCAAATTGAATTGATGATTTGCTCAATTCTAGCATTTTTGTCGAGATGTTTTATCTCGACTAGTTGAGTTGATGATTTGTTCAACTCCAACATTTTTGCCGAGATGTTTTATCTCAGCTAGTTGAGTTGATGATTTGTTCAACTCTAGTGTTTTTGCCGAGACGATTTATCTCGGCTAGAGGAGTTAATGATTTATTTTTGCCAGGATGTTTTATCTCGGCTAATGGGTTAATGGGTTGTTCAACCCCATCCATTTTTGTCGAAGAAATGAAGAGTTGAGGATTTTGACCGAGATGCTTTTATCGCCGGGCAGAAATAGTATAGTTGCAGAAAACAGCAAAACATTACAAGAGTACAAGCAAAAATGAGAACTTTTCATTGATTGGAAAATTTGGTACATGTAGTGGGGCTTGTAGCTTGGTTACAAAAATCCAAAAAAAAAAAAAAGAAAAAGTCTAAACTATACTAATGGAGAGAGGTCGACAAACTCATCCCCGGCTCCTTCTATCGCGACCTCTAGGTCAACAACAGCAGCCTTCTCCTTCTTGCTGAGCTCCAGCTGGCTACCCTCTTCCTCAGCTTCTTTTTCTGCCTCCTCTTGCAAAGCGTTGAAGACTTCGTTGGCGTAAGGAATCAGGTAGTCCGGCTGGAAGGCCGGGGGAGGAGAAGCAAACACCTCGGTCTCTGACCCTTGGCCGAGTTTTTCGCAAGCGGCCTTCCAACCAGACTTGAAATAAATGTCCTTGGTGGCTTCGACCTGCTTGGAGTAGTTGTTCTCGGCCTCTTGGAAACCGAGATTGTTGGCCTCGTCCACGGCGGCCTTCTTGGCTTCTTTTTCGACTACAAGTTGGGCTTTCAGCTCATCCCTTTCTTGCTCGGCCCGGCTGAGCTGGCCGAGGAGTCTTGCGTTGTCAGCGTTGGCCATTTCAAGTGAAGCCTTGGACCTCCTTAGCTCGATTTCCAGATGCTTGACCTAATTGCTGGCATCGGTCACCTTTTGTCGGAGTTTGTAAATCCAGTCCAACACAAGATGTTGTTTCTAGATGGCTTGTGAGAGGACGCGTTAGAGTTCAAGTAAGAGGATTAGCCGTGCAAACACTTGAACAAATTTGAGTAAGCGTGCACAGTTCTTACCCGGGTCATAGACTTAACCGAGGACTTTACGAGCCGGGTGTTGGGCACGTGGTCACTGCTGGTCATGTCGCTCGGCAGAAGTAGCGCTTTCGTCAAGTCGAAAGCCAAGAGATGTTCTTTATCGCCCTTGACCGAGGCATTGGTCGGGATCTTCTTACCCCGGTGTTTCAGCTATGGTTTCCATGGGGGTGTTAGGTCAAACCCCTTCGCCAGTAGTTTGGTGCTCAGTTCGGCCACAAGCTCGACAGTTGGGTCGGCAGACTAAGGCCTTTTTCCTGTTCGGCGACTTTCCTTATTGGCCTGTGCTGTAATGGTCGACGCCAAGGCAATCATGGTCCCAGATGTTTGACCAGCGGTTGACGCGCGGGGGAGGGGATGCTAGGCAACTCAGTGGATGTAGCGGTGATGCGATTCTTGATACAGCTCCGTTTGGCAATTTCTTCTTCCTCGGTTAGCCTGATTAGGGGGACGTCTGGTAGTGTTGGATCAAGCGATGGTGATGGTGCCCGTAGAAAGTCTGTGACTTTGCTTCTGCGGGGAGCCGTGTGTCGATAGCTCAGTACGTAACTGAGAAGGTCGTGACAATCTCGGTGACGATACCGCAACACGGCTCTGATGGCAGCCTTGTTTAGGTTGAAATAATTTGCTTACAAGGCTTCGATAGTTGCAGGAAAAGAGCAATTAGTATAAGATAGTAAAGGAAAATAATTTGACCAGTCAGTGAGCACGACTTACATGTTAAAACGAAGTTCTTGCTGATGTACCAACTGGGCATATCAGCCGTCTCGTAATTCCCTGATACCTAAAAGAAGTCATCGTCATGCATATCTTTATCCGGGGTGCCGGTTACAAGCTTTTCCTTGCCTTGTCTAATCTTCAAGTAGTAATTAAGCCCGTCGCCTGTATGGCCGAGGGTGTATTGGCATAAAATCTTGGCCAATCCTAGGTTCAGGCCAAGCCGGTTGTTCAGCTCAGCTACCCCGTTTATTATTCTGAAGGTGTTTGTTGAAACTTGTGTTGGCGCTAACCCGGTGCGTCTCAAGAACACACACATTAGGGCTGAACTGGGAAACGTAGGCTGCCTTCGATTATGGAAAGCACGGTGAAGGGGCATTGGTCTAGTTTACCCCATGGGGTGCTGTCCTTTACACCGAGCTCAAGATGTACGTCTGCGAGGACGCCATATTTCTCCTGGAACACGGCTAGTGCGCCTGGCATGTCAACTAGGAAGCAGTAACGCCCCATGTAAAGCTGGCCTGTTTCAGCACGGCTATTTTGGTTTGGCAAAGTTTCGTGCGAAGGCTGCTCGACCTTTGAGAGCCCTGGTGTTGGTGTCTGGTCCCTTAGGACTCTGCAGTAAAAGTCAAGTATAAGTGATAGCGCGGTCGTGCAAACGAGCTTGAGTTTAGTTCGATTCTGAAATACAAGAAAGATCTCGGCCAATGGTATACGAAGCTTCGATGCTCGAGCGGACCAGATATTAGCCTGGTCTAGCGGTTTAGCATTCTGTTAGCTCGGTTCCCACCCAAGTCTCACAAACTTACAGCTTGCCCGGTTTTAGTGTTTTTTGGGATCAAATGAGGACCTGGAGCCTGATCCGTTCCAGATCCTCGCATGTTCATCACAGAAGATGATGAACAGCTGAGGGAAAAGGGGCAGAGGAGGTTTTTGGGGGCTACATCCTAAGTTTACTTTATGCGAGGTCCTAAGACCTACAGTTCTCGTACCCTAAACTCATCTATGGGAGTTGGATTTAGGAACATGGCAAGCCCAGGAACAGAAATAATGACAGAAGAGATTTGAAGAACTTATAGGTTTGGAGGCGAGAATCGGATCTTTGAGCGTGGAAATACTTCTATTGTTCACTCGTTTAGTTCGGCGAGTAAGGTCCTCTACAGATCGGCCCAACCGAGTAGGAGCTCGGTCATAACGGAGGGGAATTGAGCTCGGTTTTGATGGATCTCGACTAGGAGCACGGTTTGTCTCGCCAGGTACCACAATCATAGGAGGTTGAGGTAGCACAGCCGGGCTGCTCATTCACGGCGACGCTATTTGGCGGTTTGATTAGGTGGTGTTTAGCTGAATTTGCACTGACACGTGAGAAAGCGTGATAAGAGAGCAGCTCCACGCGTCAATAGATGAATGGATGCAGAGGTGAGCGCAGAAAGTATATAAATGTGACTGCGTCCTCCATGCTGGGGATGAAACATCTTCTGGTGAGAGAAATACTCATTGTGATATGTCTCCTCTCTCTCTTTTCTCTCTCTCTGAGTGTGTGCTAACTTGACCGTATGAGGGGTTTTCCGGCAACACACTACTGGATAGCTCACCTTCGTTGTGTTCACAGGACGATCGGGGGAAGGTACAGCTTGGACGTGAAGAGTACGGGTGGTGTCAAACATTTCCTCCCCGTATATGTATATATGTATATGTATGTATCCATAGATATATAGTTTGTCTTTATGTATATGTATGTAATACGTATTTGGTATATCGTTTGTATGTATATGTATATAGTATATATGGTATTAATAGATAAATATGAATATAGAGTGAAAAAAAAAATTTGTTGGAGTAATAAGTGGAGTTTAATTGAATAGTTAGGCAAGTCTGATGGAGTAGTAAGTGAAGTTTCATTAAGTAGTAAGTGAGATTTAATTGAGTAATAAGTCAAGTTAATGAATAGTAAGTCGAGTATCATTGAGTAGGATAGATGATGTACATTAAGCACTGACCATTTACAAGCACAATATTTATCATTCATTTTTTTAAAGATATTTTTACTAGTTAAGCTTGGAATGAATAGTGATGCAAATATTTATTAAATATTTTAAGTGGTGGGTTAAAGTGGTAAGTCAAATCTAATAATGTAGTAAGTGGGGTTTGATGGAGTAGTAAGTCAAGTACCATTGAGTATTAAGTAATGTTTGATTGAGTAGTCAAGTTTGATAGAATAGTAAATAGAGTAATCATTGAGTTATAAGTTAAGTCTAATGGAATAGTAATTAGAGTCTCATTGAGTAGTAAATGGTGTTTGATTGAGTAATAAGTCAAGTTTGATAGAATAATAAGTCAAGCCTCATTGAGTAGTAAGTCAAGTTTGATAAAATAGTTAGTGGGAATCATTGACTTAAAAATGTCACAATAATTTGAAGTTTATCCACATTTGTTATAAATTGAGAATCATTAACTGATAAAAATGTCGGATTGAATTATTTAATAATAAGAAGATTTACTATTTGTTAATCTGTCTCTACTTATCACTCATTGTGAGTTTATTTACCATTAAATATGTCCATACTCATAATTCATTGTTTATTTACTCAACTTACTGTTGAATGCCATCATAGTTCCCATTTATTACGACTCTCCTCACCATTCATTGAGAAAATACTCAACAGTGTAATTACACTTAACCTTACTTATCATTAAATTTGATCCCACTTAACCATTATAGAGACAAATGTTTATTGCTCCGAAATTATATTTTCATATTACAAGAGTCAATAAGTACATGTTCATCCCTCCATATCCAATTTTTAAGCACCCAAAAAAAAAGTACATGTTCATATATTCTTGAGGGTGCAATATATGTATCTATTTAGGTAGCAGCCTCCTAATTCTTTAATTTTAAAAAATAAAAATCCCATGGTTATGAATTCTTTATAGAGAAGTTGTAATTCCAATTTTAGAAACCATTAATCAACAAAATAGTGTTGTAACCCTTAGATTGGGTCTGGAATCCCCCCTCTGCTCTCAGAGATTTGTTGAGTTTGGATTGCTCTTTGTAGTCTACAGATTAAAAAAAAAAAAGAAAAAGAAAAGAGAGATTAAAAAAATAGTTCGTCGGAATCCATGGTGTCGCCAGAGAGGAAGAAAGAGATTCAAAAAACAATCGCCGGAGTCCATTGTGTTGGAAGAGAAGAAGAAGAACATGAACAAGAACAAAAAGAGATTAAACAAAACGTCACTGGAATCCATGGTGTGGCCAAAAAAAGAGAAAAAAAATTTATTCGGAAACTATGGGCTCTTTTGAGAAGATGGTTATAATCAGTTTTTTGATTAAAAACTGATTATAATCAACTTTTTGTGAGAGAGGGAAGTCGGTTATAATCTGGGAAGTGGATTATAACCCACTTCCCAAAAGACCCCTATGGTGTTGTTTGTGTTTATATTGACGGATGGGTGATGGTGTGGTTATGGGTCTTGGGATGTAGGGTGTTGGAAGTGTTTTGCAGGAGAGGGAGAGAGAGAGAGAGAGGAAGGTGGACAGAATGAATGAGAGAAGATGAACAGTAGCTTACAACAAAGAGAGAGAGAGAGAGAGAGAGAGAGAGAGAGAGAGAGAGAGATGAACAGTAGAGAGAGAAAGTTTACTATTAAATGAGGGACTTGACTGGTAGTAATCGGTTAGCTGTTTCGATTTTGGATAGCTAATATTTAAGATTCCAATCTGATGGTTCAAAATTATTTTCATGTATGGTACCCAAATACCACTTTTGGGTATCATAGTTGGACCCCACAAATTTATGTTATGTAATTAAAAAAAAAATGAAAAGATATGATAAATAATAATTGATTTGAAATGTAGTATTTGAGATTAACTAATACTCCTGTGGTCATAAAATAATGGTCTATTTTGGAGAATTTATTTTTTCTATAGTACAACTATTATATTTTAAAAATATTAATTTTTTAAAATTACTTTTTGATAATACATTTTTTTGAAAATATCAATTGTTATAATTATACCTTTTGTGTTAGTAATGAATTTTAAAAAAAGATAAAATAGTAAATTCATATTATTTTATTCTTTGATTTTTTAAAAAATGATTAATATTTAAAAATAATAAAAAATAGAATAAGAAACTAATATTTTAAAATAAATAGAGTAATTTTTCTCTTCTCTAGCCTTCCACATCACTGTCAGTGTGAAAAAGCCAACTGGGCTTTTACAGTGAAAAAATGCAAGACCAAGCCCAGCCTTGTCTGGCTTTAGGCCTAAATGATTGACCCAAGGACTGACTTGCCCAAAAAGAAAAAAAAAAAAATGTAATACTCAATTGCCCGTTATTATTTTGGGAACTTACGGGTCAATTATGTTGACTAAACTTATTTATAAGTGATTTTATTAATACCCAAATAATAATTAAGTACATCCAATTAAATAAGTGATTTTATTAATACCCAAATAATAATTAAGTACATCCAATTAAATTTACTAATAAGAACAATACATATTAAACTTTAAATAAAATATTTTTTTTCTTATCATACACTTAAACTACTTACTCATATTATTCATATATAACTCTCTTCATCTTTTTGTCAAAACTTTAATTATTTCTCTTCATCTTCCTCACTTTAAAACTCTAATTTACCCCACCAAAACTCACTATTATTATCAATATCATTATTTCTTATTATAAAAGTAAAATCAAAATTTTGAGTAATGAAAATAGGAAAAAATCAAAATTTTGAGTCATGAAAAATAATTGATTTGTGACAAATATTCAAATTGTTTTTAATTTTATTTTCAAAGCTCAGCTTCCCACTACTCCACGTTTAATAATAAAATATTAAAATTTTATTTTGATATTTTTTTAGATAATATATTTAAAAACAAAGTCCTCCTCAATCAAAACCCATTCAAGGGTTTTAGTTTGTACAAAGCGACAAAGGCCAAGCTTGGCGGTGACACAGAAAATGTTAAAAAAAAAATCCCTAATTTTATGATTTTACTTTCAATCTATTTGGGTGTACTTTAAGGGTAATTTGAGAGGGGAAAAAATATAGGATACATTAAAAGTAAATTATAACCCTAAATAATTTAATAGAGTATACTGGGAAATTGGGCATACTTAATGATTTTTTTGAGTTCAAATAGAATTCCCCTTATTTAGCTATAAGTCTGTCGACTATTTTTGACACTTCGAAAGTTAGAAATGTAATTCGAGTATGCCAATAAGAATCTGAAAAATCTTTACAGATAATAAATGCCAATTTTTATCAAGCAATTGCGTTAAGGTTCTCTTAACTTCAATGAAGAGGACTTTACTAGGTTGTGTTGAAAAGATGAACCAAAACTTTAACTTAAATTCGTAATAGAATGGAAGTGAGAGACTGGCAGAAATTGCAATTGATTAACTGAATAAATAATTACAAAATGTTACCTTTAATAAGGGCAATTTCAAAAATTTTAAACTGATTGGGTTTTGGAATTACAAGGCTAATCTACAAATCTACTCCTACAAAATGTAAGTGCAGTGCATAGAAGTGAAGTGCAGAAATTTAAAGATAAATAAAATTGACAAAGATGTAGAGTTTGGATTTGGTCGGGGATCCTCTTCAGTCTTTACTTCCATCTATTTATAACCTTCTCTTAGCGCCTTTGAAATAGTTAGACTGTTATCTTCCGCCATGTTCTCCTTCCTTCTCACTACTTATTAGGGCCATAATCTTTCATTCATGCGTGTGTAACTGCTAGCAACTGCTCTTTGTTAACTCATTCTTCACGTGCCTTTCACATATTGCTCATTATCTTTACTGGTTGTACTTCATTTGCAGCTCACGTGGGCACCTTCGAAGGTGGGACTTTTCATTATCTCATCAAATACCATTGCCTACCATTTGTCACTTTCGAATTGGATGGTTTAAATGTAGCACCAACAAAGTCCTATTCTATTTTTCATCTATCAATGTCTCTAAAATGTCCTTTTCTCACTTTTTTTCATTCCCATTATTCACACCACCATGACTGCACCTTCTTTCACTAGAGACCACCTCTAACCATCGTCTTAGACCACTGGGAATATTTTTTTGGTTGTAATTTTTGACAAATTTTCTACCATTTTTTAAAGAAAAATCAACATCCATCTCCACTATGTCACTCTCTCATACCTCCTTAGATTTGGTGCTAATAAGAGAAATAGAAAAAAAGTAGAAGTATTTAACAATGATAAATTTACTACTGTATCAATATTTATCAAATCAGTTAATCACTTTCACTATCATACTTACACTTGCATACATACACCATCCCTTCCGTATTCATTCAAAGAAACACGTCTACACGCTTGCATATAAAAAAGAAATAAAACTCATAAATTTATAACTATAATATATTTATGCAGATAATTTATTACTATATCAATATTTATCAAACTAGTTAATTAATCATTTACTCTCTTTCACTATCACACTCACACTTACATATATGCACACTCGCTCACTTATTCATTAAAAAAAAACACACACACACACACACGCACACACACATTCACACAATTACATATAGAAAATAGTTTCCTTAGTGGTAAATTTATTACTGACACAAATTTCTCCAAACATTAGTTTACAAGCAGTTGACAGAGAGAATAAGAAAGAGATGTGTGATCTGAAGAATCTTCGTATCTTTCATCATTATCATCATCATCTTACAAATCCAAAACAAAACTCAAAAAAAAAAAAATGCTAGAATCAAACCCAAACAAAATAAAATTAAAAAGCAAAAACAACTTGAACTGAGAAGAATTTTGAGATTCTGCCATGATTGTCAAAATTTTCTAAAGCATCTATGATGATAGAGTGTTGATTGGAGAAGATAAAGTGTAGATTGGAGATAGTAAAGTGTAGTAGGAGAATATAGAGCTTAGATCGATGACGGTGGTGGTAAATCAACAACATTGGTGGTAGATCAATGATGGTAGAGTGTAGATCAGAAATAGTAAAGTGTAGATTGACGATATTGAAGGTGGTTCGTGAGAGGTAGTAGTGGCAATTAGCGGTAGATGGTGGCAGTAGGCGTTGTAACAGTGTGTGGTGGTGGTGTGAAGCTTCAAAAATGGTTGAGGGATGAGAGATGAGAGAGAGAGAGAGAGAGCAAAAAGATCTTTAGGAAATATTAGAGAAAGAAGAGAAGGTAAGAAATTTAATAAGGATATTAAGATTAGTTAAAGGTTTTAGGCTTAAAATGAATTTGTGGTCAATTTTTGTATCGTGCAAAAAGGGGTGCTTTCATTCAATGACTTCCCCCTTTTGTACCTAAGCTCCCGGACCTAAAATTTTATGGTAGCTTAGTTTTTATTTTTAAAGGTTTCTTAATTCCTTTTTAAAAATTAAGTGGTGACTCTTTATTATTAAAGCGAGCTGGTACAACAATTTGTGTGAATAATTAATCACTAAAATCACATTTATTTTAGGGTAAATTACATTGACACCTCTTATGTTTCTTCAAAATCACATTGATACCCCCCATATTCTGTGAAATACCACTGACCTCCCTTGTTAGTTAACACAGTCAAATAACTTATTAAATTTACTATAATGCCCTTGTCTCTGTTCTTTTCCCTCTCCTCTTTGTTCTTCTGTAACTATAACTTCTCTCAAAAACCATAATTAACAACATTCACTACCATCAAACCCACCATCATCTTCTCCCAATCGACAACAAACAAATCACTTCAACACCAAAATACTTGATCACTGCACCATCCCATCTTGCCCTCTCGCTATCCACTACCCCCAAATGATTCAAAGTTGAACAGCAACCAAGAAATAAGAAAGTATTAAGTTGTTGAGAAAACAAATGAAAAGAAAAAAAATTGAAAATTCATTGCACACTTGAACTTTCTTATTTTTATTTTTAGCAAAGATTTCAATTTTATTTTGAGCAAATAAAACCAAACCCAGTTCAAATAATTTCCAAATTTCTTATGTATAAACACATATATGTGCATATAATACATATGTTCCCAACGAAGAATTCAATTGACTTCCATATCTCATATAAATAAACAATATACACAGTAAAACTTATCTTTTTGATTGACAACAAATAATGCAAAATGTGACTCTCTCACCCAACGAAACCCATAACTAACTCCATCATCTTTGCCCTACTTCCATCCTCCGATCAACAAGTTGCACCAATTTCCAAACATCACAACCACAATGACTACTTTGTACCATTTTCAGCGCTGACATAGACCTACCCACTATTACACCACTGCATCAGCAGATCAGCGCCACTGCTGGAGTACTCCATTCATTAAGTCGAATTACTTTGTGAAACTCATGGGTTCAAATGATTTTGGTGGCACTAGTGGTAATGGTGCTGGGTTATTCAATCTATCGATATAATCTGGTATGAAGAAAGATATGGGGATAGCTATGGAAAGGGTGGTTGTGGGTACAGAAGGTAAGAGAGGTTAGAGAAGTGTTGTTGTAGGAAGTAGGTTAAAAGTTAATTTTTTATTTTTATTTTTTTTGGCTTTTTTTGAATAAACATATAAAAAAGTAGAGAGATAATGTGACCTAAAAGAGGTTAAAAGTCAAAAAAACTACTTTTAATCTCTTTGCCAAAAGATAGAAAATAGATATATGGGAGCAAAATTGACATTTTAAGAATTGTTTTGCTAATGTTATATTTTTCTGCTAAGTGAATTGACGATTGACTAACAGTTGGGTCAATTTGTTACAAATTTTTCTAAAGTAAGGGAGATTAATGGTATTTTAGAGAATAAAGGGATGTCAGTGTGATTTCAAAGAAACAAAAGAGGTGTTAGTGTAATTTACCCTTGTTTTTAATGGTCCAAATAATTTATTTTATAGGGCTCGTTGTAGGCACCCCATTCTGACTGGTCCCAATGCTTGGGGTGCTTTCTTTTGATTACCCAATGATGAAAACAAGAACATGTTTATCACAAAATTCTCAGTAAGAAAAATAGAATTTGTGCTTTATTTCCAAACCTCAGCTTGTTTTGGCCAAGTGTTCATCCCGTTCAAAACTCTTTTTCGAAATTTTCTTTCTGTGCTTTGTTTCGAATATTTTTGTACTATTCCGAGGCTCACTATTAAACTTCAAAACGAAACATTTCTCAAGAAATTGAGCAAAGAATAGTGTGAAAACAGGATGAAAAAATGATAATTCTGTTGAAATATCCTATTTCGAGCAAAAATAGTCAACTATGACCAATATTTTGGCTAATGGGCCGGCTAGCCAAGAATTTGGCCGACCAACCAAGTTTTTGATTGGCCAACCAAGGTTTTTTGGCCGGCCGACCAATGAATTGGTCGGCTAGCTAATTTGTCCAAAAGTAGGGCAATTTTGGCAGAATTCTTGTTGAATGCGTGTGGGTCATGCCATTTCAAATCTTTTATTGTTGTATTCATGCATGAGGTACACATCCCCTCCCTCCATTATCTTCATTTGGCCTCCATTGTCAAAAAGGGGATTGTTTTCTTTTCAAAATGTGGCATTCATTTTCAACCACCATCCAATCATCTATGTCTCCCACCTTATCTCTCACCTCCTTGACTTAGTAGCCTTCCCTAATTACTTATAGAGACAGAGACGATCAAAATATAAGGCGGGATTGAAAAAAGAAATGAATTAAGATAAAAGAGAGATATAGAGATTGAAAGAGGAAAAGCCTTAAGTTTTGAGCCAAAACTTCCATACACACTGATATTCCATATTTCCATATACAAAAATCATCCCATAAATTCTGTTAGAGCTATATTCTTGAGCCTTGATAAAAAGAGAGTGAGTGTTCCTTGAAAGAGAGAAAAACAAAGAGTTGTAACTCTTCCCTCCCCTCTACACACACACTATTAAACAACCCAAAAACACCGTTCTAACTAGAATTTTGAAATTTCAAACTGAAAATAGAGAACACACTTCCTAACGTTGAAGGTGATCAAAAGGAAGTATTGAAATTAAATCCTTCCTTGGAAGGTAAATTTTGCAAACTTTTCATTTTCTTTTATTTTCTTGCTTTTTCTTTCTTCAATTTCATGTTATAAACCTATTGTAAGCTAACTGGAAGTGATTAGTAAAGCCACTTGCATATTTTCCATTTGTGTTTCTTGTGTTTAAAGTAAAACAGAGTTTCGGCCTAGACTAATTGGTCAACCAGCCAATTTATTGGCTGGCCAGCCAATTAATTACATTTTAGCTGGCCAACTCATCTTTTGGCCGGCCAGTCACTTTTTCCTAGACAGAACCCAGTAACCTCCCGGTGTCGAGCAAGACAATATCTGACGGTCTCCGAGGCCCTCTTGAAGCTTTTGTTTTTGTTTTATTTAGAGAGATTGTGAGGATTTAATTTTTTTTGTAATATTTTATTCGTTTCCTTCCTTATTAGAATATGTAATATTCGCAGTTGTAATAATTTCCTGCCCCTCTTCTTTCTATCCTGTTCTTTTACTTGCTTTCTTTATCTGTAAATATGCATTATATGCTGTCTTGTCATTATATCCATACTTCGCATCCATGTTTCATGCCTTAAGATTCAGCTAAATTTGCATATGTGAGTTTAATTGATTATTATGTGATTTTGTGCGCTACTTCATGTCTTGAGATGATTCACATGTCATTTATTAAAAGTTAGATCTTTAGTTGCATTTCATGAGTGAATTGCATTAGGATATTGTATATAGGATTATGCATTTGTTTACTAACTTTTTTTTTTTTGTAACTATTTGCGGGACGTCAGTAAATATGTAAGTTTTTGTGCTTTAGCATCCTGCTTTTTGTGTATTTTTCTTACTATGTTTAGCATCCTACTATGCGACTATTTGCTTATTTGATAGAACTCTATGCATGCCAGTGGGTGAAGGTTGTGTTGTTTAATTTGGAATAAATTAATTTTCATGATTGCACTATTCAAAACATTTTCGAAATTTATGAAATCAAATTGTTCCAAAACAAATGACATAGTCTATATTTGTTTGCTTCATATAGTAATTTTATCATTTAATAAATAATTCGAATATGAACATATAAAGTAAATAAAAATCATATCATAGCTTAGTAGAGGTTGATTGTTTCATCGGGTGAGCGGAGGTGCTCAATTAATGACATTCCCACTTCATACCTAAGGTTATGAGCTAAGCATCCTTGGTATGAGTAACGGGCTTCCTAATTTTCTCAAAATATCAGGTGGTGGCTCTAAGATCTGGTGATGTAGTCCATTTCTTTTAAAAAATTTGTAATAAAATGGATTTTCTATAAAAGCTGCCAAATCTGGACTCTTATCTATGTTTCATATTGCACTCATGAGACTAGATCAAAGAAATTGAGAGTCCGAACTATTTAATGCGTGCGGGTACCCCTTAGGTGGTGTTACAATTTTTGGCGACGCTGTTGGGGATATTAAGAAATTTTAACTTGAACTCCATGATGTGACTTTTATTTTCTATTATATATTTATTGCATTTCATGCAATGGTGCTCCTAAGTCCTGTGCTCGTCACCTATTATCTTAGACGGCTATTCGGCTTTGGGCGGATAGATGTTCATGAGCTCTAATATGGTGAGAGCACAAGCCTTGGAATAGGGATCATTACGTACCGCTTGATCCACTATATTGAGTAGGTATATCGGTATCTTGCTAAGGTACACCTTTTGACCACATTGACCTAGTGCATGTAGTAAGCTCTAGCAACTTCCAAACTAAGGCAGGATGCTACCCCATCCTAAGATGTATAATGCCGTTTGTTTAAATAGTAAAACCCTAGATCATTTCAAACCCAGGATAGGATAACCCTACCCTCCGTAGGGGTGTTTGTTCTCTTTCTTGCTATGTGCAATGTATGGGATCTAGGGTCCTCAATTCTGAGCAGTGGTTCAGGCTTTTCAGTGTGTGGGGTTGAATTGATTTTTTCACATGTTGTATAATGAGCACTTGAGTCGGAATGCTGTCGAATTTCTAATTGGGAGTTCCATTTTGTTTTTGCTAGGTAGTCGTAGCACTATAGCTTTAGAACGGTCTAATGTTTCCCAAGTTTTATGGACTCGCACTGGTAAACCTAGTAGAACCGCAGACTTGGTTCAAGGACAGCCAGTGTTGGTTTACAAGGAGACAGGTTAAAACCTCATTGTCAAAACCTTGCCAACCAAAATTTCTAGGATCTGTGTTGGATTTACCTTCAGTGGTGATAGACCCACTTCTAGTAATGACGGACCCACTTCCAATAGTAACAGATCCACCTCCAGTAGTGACGAACCCAACTCTAGAAGTGACGGATCAACCTCTAACAATAATGGACTAACCTCCGATAGATGTAGCAAACATGCTTTTGGCTCTTTAACAAAGCATGGATGCTATTACCAACAAGGTTGTTGCCAACAAGAAAGCTTTTGCCGAATTACAACACTCGTCTGCGGAGTCTACATCTCATCCATCTCCAGTGATTCATTCGGTTTTGGAACCACTTCTGTCAGTTGAGGACCTTCCTAAGCCCAACTTGCAAGAAGACTTGAGGGTTCTCATACAACCAATGGGAGGACTGTTCTCCATGGATATCGATGAAGTTGACCCAGCTATGCTAAAATTAGCCAAGTTGGAGAAAATGTTCAAAAAATCATAAAGGATCAACTCCATTCCAGACACCGGAGATGGGTTTATGGACAAAACTATAAGGTTTCCTGAGCGGTTCAAAATGCTGCACATGGATAAATTTGATGGTGCTGGTGATCCTATGGTTCATATCCACATTTTCTCAGACATTTTGACGCCTATTAGCCTATTTCAGACTCAAAAGCTTTCCTTGGTTGGAAGAACCATGTCAGGAGTGGCTGCCATCTTGTATGTTAAACTAGAGGGCTCAATAAAATATAGTTAGAAAGAGTTAGTTGAGGCCTTTATCACCCAATATTCTTACAATACCTAGACTGAGGTAACCACTTGGGAACTGGAGGCAACTCTACAACAGCCTAACAAGAGCTTCATGGCGTTTGTCACCTGGTAGAGGGCAAAGACAGCCATGCTGACAAGTCGACCCTTGAAAAAAGATCAAGTCCGCTTGGTTATCAAAAATCTGTATGGAGGATTATTGCAAAAGATGATAATTCTCCCACTTTTCAACTTCAAGGATCTCCATGACATTGGGGTTCAAATTGAGGATGCTATCAAACAAGGGATCATTACAGAAGGAAATGAGCCTATGAGAAAAATGTTCAATCACAGTTCCAATGCTACTGTCGGTAATAGCACAACTACCAATACCCGTAGATATCAACACTGTCACCATTTTTACCAAAATGGCCAACCCTTTTGTTGATATCGATCCATAACCAACCACTTTAACTCGACCTCGAAACCAAAGGTTTCACCCTCTCCACATGTCCCTAACCCGAGCTATGGAAATTTTGGTGAAAAACGGGCACCTCAAGCTCCTTGATCCCCAACCCCTTCCTAATCCACTTCCACGTAGCCATGATCCCACCAAGTATTCTGTTTTCCACCAATAACATGGTCATGGTACTGACCGTGGTTTTCAACTTCATTATGGGATTCAAGATCTTATTGATAATAAGATCATAGCTCCAACCTAAAAAACCAAAACCACTACCAACCCATTGCCACCCATGACCAAGTCTCATCGTCTTCCCATCTCAACCTTATCCATACACTACCATCTACTAATAACCCCAGCATATACATCACACCTTTCTATATACCCAAACCCAAGGTGCTTATTCTAAAGAGCGTTGGTTTATTCATGATATATGCACCTTGAGTCTAGCCAAAACCCCCAACACCCTGTGGTGGCAGATGATTTGGAGCCAGAATTAGGTATTATGGCAGATAGTCTCACAGGCATGCACTTCCCTCTTTATTGTTTTCTTGAGCCATAGATGGATCAAGAAGCAAAGAAGCACTGAAGAAGTTAAGGGTTTGATACTGGCTGATTCTGTCATAGATTTTGAAACTAGCACAAGACCAGTAAACTCAGGAAAGATATTATGATTGATATTGTGATTAGGGATGGGCCACCTGTACATATTTCGTTTCAGACGTAGCGGATGGCATGCACTGTTTTAGCAATTTGAGAATGATTTCATTTTACTTTTTGAATTTGATGTTAAGTCAGAGTCTAGTGATTTTGGGGGTGATAACTTGAACATCACTATCTTGACTGTGTCTATCTTTTCACTTCCTTCTAAGTCTATTTCAATTATTGAGCTAGCAATTTTGAATGAAAATGCCGTATTTTTCACCTATTCTCTGTGCCTTTAAATCATTGCATTGACCAAAAAATTCAAAACTTTTTCCAAAAAACTTTGATAAAAATGAAGAGGAAGGAATTTCTCAGGATTTGTAAAATTTGATTGACTGAGAGGAAGGGAGGTGTGCTAAGCCCTTAATGAATGAAATCATTACTGTTAATGTGGGTATTAAGAAGGATCTTGGTTCAGTCTAGATTGGTTCTACATTGTCTTCAAAGGAGAACGAGTGACTAGTTGCTTTCTTGAAAGATTTTAAAAATTATTTTTGCGTGGTCCTACGAAGACATGCTTGGAATTGATTTTGAGACTGTACAACATATAATCCCTCTCGACTTGTGAATCGACCCCCTAGCTTTCAAACCTTGATTTAGAATGTTCAGTAATCAACCAAATATATGAAGGTTGCATAGTCGAATTGGAAGCAACCCTTGAACTAGGGGCAAAAAGGTCGGATGTGATCAAAGAAGGCTTGCATAGTTAGATTGGAAGCAACCCTTGAACTAGAAGCAAAAAGGTTAGATGTGATTGAAGATTCAAACTGGGTAATTTCTCAGGCCAACGGATACCAGAAAGAAAGTCAAATCCGGGGATCTAAGAGAAGGAGATTTATTGCTAAAGGCCAATCGAGTTTCTACCCATGACCCTAAGGGCAAATTTGGACCCAATTGGATGGGCCCCTACATTATCAAATCTATCTGGTTAGGAAGAACAATCATTCTCATGGGTTTAGATGGCTTCGAATTCTCACAACCAATTAACTTGGACAAGTTAAAAAGTACTACCCTTGAGAGGCTTGTTAGGCCGAAAACTCGGAAGGATGACCCAGGCAAAAGTTAGAGCAGAAAAATAAAAAAATAGAAAATGAAAAATGAAAAATGAAAAAAATGAATGAAAAAAATAATAAAAAATAGCAATCACAAGGTCAAAAACCCGGAAGGGCGACTTTGGAAAAAGTTATAGCACAAAAGGAGAGTGAAAATACCCTAGTGAGCCTTACCTGGGAACGACGTAAGGCTTGATTTCTATCTTTGGGATACGTAGGCAACTTCATCCTGAAGTGCGGCCCCAACCATTTTCAATTTGCTTGTCTCATCCATGTTTGATTGGCATTCAACTCGGCTATTCTATCCATGTTCAATTAGGTTATTTTCATTCAGTTCAATTGTCCTATCTCTTCTTCATGGAAGGTTCAGTTGCAAGACAGATCAAGTGGCAATGTAGTGTATCATGCTCGGGTTATCTGATTTTGAGGTTGTACATCTCATGGGTTGATTTTATGTTGGTCGGGTCGTGACTATTTATGAAAATAGGTTTTGATGATTTTTAATGAAGTTGACTGATTTTCTCAAAAATTATTCCATTTTTGCAAAACCCAGACCATTTCTCAGATCCAAAAAGGAAAATTGTCAGTGCTCACAGCTTGACTTACATGATTTCAAAACAGAGAGTAGAATAAGCATACTAATCTAACTCTCATGTTGGTCAAAATCTTTCAGCAAAAAATATATAAGAAAAAGTCAAAGCAATGAACTAAGGGCATAGTCGAGTCAAGAATTCTGTCTTCTCCTTGCACTCTCGAGTCTCATGTTCATATTTTAGTTAGCCGGCCAACTATTCAGTCGGCCATCCAAGTTTTGAATTGACTCCAGGTGTGCTTCTTGATTGTTTTAGCCGGCTGGCCACTTGTTTTACTAGCCGGCCAATTTTTTAGCCAATTTATCAGTTCATTCAGCTGGCCGATTAATGAATTAGCCGGCTCGTCAATTTTTTTTCTAGCTGGTTTGACAACAAATCAGGTAGCTAGCCGACCAATTTATGAATCTAGAATGGAAAACTGCAGAAGTTGGGTAGGCTTCATGGTGTGTCCTTTCGAGTTGTGTTTTGAGTGTTTTTCACTCTAGTAAATGTAAATAGGTATGTTTGGATTGTTTTTTCTTTGTTTTTCTTCATCGAGTCATTCTTTAATTTCTGGTTAGTTGAGGACTCAGTGTCCAATTTACGATTCATTAAAATTCAATCATTCTCAGATTCAAATTCGAAACAAAATATTTTCAAGCTTTGCAAAGCCATTCACGCCATGATATGCAAACTACAAAACTTCATTTATTAAATTTTAGGGTAAAGACCTTGATCAACATTACAAAACAAAAACAAAAAAAAAAAACAAAAGGGAATTCTAAAGCATTGGTGCTCCTTCTTAAGAAAAACAAACAAACAAACAAGGAAGAAAAGAAAAAAAAAAAGGAAAAAAAAGAAAATTTTGAAAATTCAAAAAAAAAGAAGGGGGGAATTTTCTCAGATTCTGGCAGCAGCAGCCCAATGGTGAAGATTTCAAATCAACTTCATTTGTAGACAACTTTGTCACTCAACTCTACCGTCAGCTGCATCGCCACATCTTCACTCTTGGGAAGCCTTTGAAGATTCTGCCTTGGCATTGGCAGAGCTTTTGAAAGAAATTACTCCCCGCCGACCGTCAAATAAGAAGTATAAAGGAACTCCGAATCCGGCCATAGAGGTGGCCTCTCATTTCAACTTTTTGTTCTGCTTCTTCAGTGCGCTAATCTCTACCCGAGCATCCTTGTACATACTCTGGAGCAAAGAGAGTTGGGTGTTTAATTGGTGTACCTTACTTGTCCTGTTCTATAGTCGGTGGGACAAATTGGAGACCCCGGTCATTGTCTCCACACAAGACTTCAATGTGAAGTGGTTGGTATCGATATCATACTGTGCTGCCATTGTTTGCTCGACTGACAGCGCAAGAAAGCTGAGAAAAGGGGCAAGGACAGAGGCACTTTGTTAATGCTCAAAGGAGTTGGCCACATAATTCGCAATTGGGGAATCGTTAAGGTCGAGAAAGAGAATGAGACGACGGTAAGAAGAGGCCATGTCAGAAGGGAGTAATGTCGCTAAAGATGAAAATTTGCAAAGTAATGGCAGGGGAAGTTTGCAGCTTTCTGCTTTGTCCCTCTCACATACCTTGGTTTAAGAAGAAGCTGGAAGAGAAGAAGAAGCCGAGAGAAGAGGGATTGCCGAGGCAATGTTTTACAAAATGAAGCCAGTCCAACTGTTGTTGGTCAAGCATGCTGTGATTGTTGAAATCGCACACCAGACACGGCGTTCGACGAAGACGAATGGGGCAGAGAGAAAAAGTGAGAGACAAAATAGGGAAGAGATATATGATCTGTAAATAATATGTATATATGTACACCGTATTTGTATATATATGTCTGTGTATCCATATCTATATCCGTATGTTTGTGTCCGTATATGTGTATGTATATATTATGTTCGTATATGTATATATAGCTCGTGTGTGTGTATGTGTCTGTATATATGTATGTATCTATATATGTATATTTTTTGTATTATGTATATGCATGTAATATGTATTTTGTATTTTTGTATTTGTATATGTATATATGGTATGCATAGAAAAAGTTCACCAAAAAAAAATCAAAAAGAAATTTTCAAAAGAAAATCAAAAAAAGAAATTTTCAGAAAATCAAAAAGAATTTACCAAAAATAAAAAAAATAAAAAAATAAAAAGAAGAAAATTTTGAAAAAGAGAAGAAGAATAAAATTTTGAAAAAGAGAAGGATAAAATTTTGAAAAATAGGAAAAATAAAAAAAAAAAATCATTTTGTGTATCCATCATATTAGTTTTGCATCCATCATTTTATTGTTGTGCATCCATCATATCATGTTGCATATTGTATGCCTCACATTGCCCCTTTGTTTTTTTTTTTTTTCACCATCACACTTTCACTGTCTGTTTATACATGGTACAATCCATTCTCATCAACCTTTGATACAACTTTTTTCATCAGTTACTGTTGGCCTCTTTTTAGGTTATAGGTTTAAACCAGTCGGTTTATGTTGGCCCTTTTTCGGGATGACGATACTACTCGTTTCTTGGGTTGTTGACAGTTCAAACCATCGTTGGTTAATACCTTTATTTTCTTGGGTTGTTAGTTGGGACTACCTATCAGTTAATACCTCCCCTATTTTGGATTGTAGGTTCAAACTATTCATCGGTTACATTTTCTCCTCTTATGTGGGTGTGTTTGGATTGTACCCCTTTGTTTTGCTTCATTTGCATGAGGCTTGCCTCACCACTTATCATATATTACATATTGCATTGCACACATCATGCATTTTAAAAAAAAAAAGAAGAAAAGAAAAAAATTCAACTTTCAATTGCATTAACATATCATTTGCATGGTTACACTGTTGCATCATTTGGCTGCAATTCATTCACATCAACATTTGATTACAATATTTTTCATCAGTTACTGTTGGCTTTCTTTTGGGTTGTAGGTTCAAACCAATCGATTTATGTTGGCCCCTTTTCAGGATGACGATACTATCCCTTTCTCGAGGTGTTGACAGTTTAAACTACTATTGGTTAATACCTTCCTTTTCTTGGGTTGTTAGTTAAGACTATCTATCAGTTGATACCACCCCTGTTTTGGGTTGTAGGTTAAAACTATTCATCGGTTACATTTCCTTCTCTTTTAAGTGTGTGTGGATTGTATCCCTTGTTATGCTTCATATCATTTGCACGAGGCTTCCCTCGCATATTATCCATTGCATTGCGTTGCACAATCATGAAGTTTCAAAAATCGGTTTCGCGAAGCTTATAAGTCCATCTTTCAATTGTGTTTCGAGCATGTCATTTGCATTCTGCCCCCGAACTACGTTGGTTTAATTTCTTGCAAAAGGATACGTTGGCAACCCTCGGGTTCAACCAACTGCATTTGCATCTTGTTTGTTTGCCTAAGTCTTGCGGCCTTGTCAAAAGAGTCGTCTTCGGGCTTGACATTCACTCACGTTAAGAAATGATTTCGAGTTCTGTCAAAGAGGGCCAACTGTTGATACCCTATTTTGACGAACCCTGAGACTTAGGCGTTTTCTTTTGATTACTTGATGATGAAAACAAGAATGTGTTTCTCACAATATTCTCAATAAGAAAAATGGAATTTATGTTTCATTTCCAAACCTATGCCTGTTTTGGCCAAGTGTTCAAATTCTATTCAAAACTCTGTTTCGAAACTATCTTTTCGCACTTTATTCTGAATATTTTCGTAGTGTTCCGAGGCTCACTTTTAAAATTCAAAATGAAACATTTTCTCAGGACACTATGCAAAGAACGTGTGGAAATAGGAGAAAATGATGATAATTCTATTGAAAAATCCTGTTTCGAGCAAAAATAGTAAGCCATGGCTGATATTTTGGCCGGCCAATTAGTTGGTTGGCCAGCCAAGGTTTTTTGGCTGACCAGCCATTAAATTGGCCAGCCGGCTAATTTGCCCAGAAGCAGGGCAGTTTCAGCAAAATTCTTGTTGAATACGTGTGGGTCATGCCATTTCAGATATTTTTTTGTTATATTCATGTACGAGGTATACACTCACTCACTCCCTCCATTATCTTCCTTTAGCCTCTATTATCAAAAGGAGGATTGTCTACTTCTCAAAAGATGGCATCCATTTTCAACCACCCTCGTCATCCCATTATCCATGTCTCCAACCTTGTCTCCCACCTCCTTGACTTAATAGCCTTCCTTGATTGCTTATAGATATAGAGAGGAGCAGAATATAAGAGGGGATTGAAGAGAGAAATAAATTAAGAGAAAAGAGAGATATAGAAAGAAAAAGAGAAAAAGCCTTAAGCTTTGAGCAAAAACTTCCATACACACTGATATTTCATATTTCCATATACAAAAATCATCTCATAAATTCTATTAGAGCGATATTCGTCAGCCTTGATAAAAAGAGAGTGAGTGTTCCTTGAAAGACAGAAAAACAGGGAGTTGTAACTCTCTTCCTCACACACACTGTTCAACAATCCCAAAACACCATTCTAACTAGAATTTTGAAATTTGAAACTGAGAATTGAGAACACACTTCCTAACCTTAAGGGTGATCAAAAAGAAGTTTGGAAATTAAATCTTTCATTAGAAGGTAAATTTTGCACACTTTTCATTTTCTTTTACTTTCTTGCTTTTTCTTTCTTATATTGGCTTTCCCCCCTCCCCCTCCCCCAATTTCATATTATAGCCCCGTTGTAAGTTAACTGGAAGTGGTTAGTTAACCCACTTGCATATTTTTTGTTTATGTTTCTGGTGTTTGAAGCAAAACAAAGTTTCGGCATGGCCTGATTGACCCGCCAACCAATTTATTGGCTAGCCGCCAATTAATTACTTTTGGTTTGGCAAGCTTATCTTTTGGCCAACCAGCCACTTTTTCCTTGACAAAGCCCAGCAGCCTCCCGGTGTTGAGTAGAACAGTCTTTGATGGTCTCCGAGCCCCCTTGAAGCTTCTGTTTTTGTTTTATTTAGAGAGATTGTAAGGATTTAATTTTTGTTGTAATGTTTTATTCCTCTCCTCCTTTATTCGAATATATAATATTCAAAATTGTAATAATTCCCCACCCTGCTTTTTTCTATTACGTTCTTTTACTTATTTTCCTTATCTGTGAATATGCATTATATATTGTCTTGTCATCATATCCATACTTTGCATCCATGTTTCATGCCTTAAAATTTGGCTAAATTTTCATGATTGCACTATGCATAACGTTTTCTAAATATATGAAATCAAATTGTTCCAAAACAAATGACACAGTCTATATTTATTTGCTTTACATAGTAATTTTATCATTTATTAAATAATTGGAATATGAACTCATAAAATTAATAAAAATCATATCATGGCGTAGAAGAGGCCGATCGTTTGATTAGGTGACCGGGGGTGCTCAATTAATGACCTTCTCCCTTTATATTCAAGGTTTCGAGCCAGGCATCATTCGTCACGACGAACAGTGGCCTTGGCATGAGTCACGAGTTTTCTAATTTTTCTAAAATATTAGGTGGCGACTCTAAGATCTGATGATGTAGTCCATTTCTGGCAAAGAACTTGTAATAAAACGGATTTTCTATGAAAGTTGCCAAATCTGGACTCTCATCTATGTTTCACATTTCATTTGTGAGACTAGATTGAAAAAATCGAGGGTCCAAACTGTTTAACGCGCGCAGGTATCCCCGGGCGGTGTTACACTCGTCAAGCAAGTCATCCATAAAAAAAAAAAAAAAATTAGATCAATCGAGTATTGGTAACCCCAAGATCATATCACATTTATTTTTAAAAAATTAGATGGTTTATTATCAAAATCACATTTGTGGTCCACTATTTTTGGATTAATTACACCAAGATCCCCTTAACTATTAGCAAATATGACCTTGACCTCCTAATCTATGAACTTGTACAGATTGACCCCTTCAACTATGGGAATCGTACAAATAAACCCATTTTGAAGGTGATATAAAGGAAGTGAAAGTGATATATTTTCGCAGTTGAAGGGGTCAAAATGCACGAATTCATAAATGAGGGGATCAAAGTGATATTTGCTAATAACGAAGGGGTCTTGGTGTAATTAATCTTATTTTTTAAGACAAACTAATAGTTGACCCATACGATGTACAAGAATTTATTTTAAAAAAGAAAAATTGATTTTGAATTTTAATACTTTATGTGTAGAAAATATTTTAACAATTGAAAGCTAAATACAAACAGATTTGCTAATAACGGATGAAATTTTTTGTCATTGTGTGATTCTATGTAAAATAGGCTCATAAAAATAATTTTTTCAAAGCTATAAAAAAAATGTCTATTTTCAACCTGAAATTAAATCTTCATTTGTGTTAATCAAATTTATCAAAAATTATGAATTCCACTTGCATCGAAATATTTTTTCTAAAAAAAATAAAACAATGGAAATTCTATAATATACAAATTATGATTTGACTATACCTTATGGTGTATTATTTTGGTTATTAACCGAAAAGGTCTTTATTAATTTTCTTATGTTTTTAGTTATGTCTAAAGTGGTGTATCAGATATTTAATTATGCTTCAAGTAGTATTTGATTATAATCTATTATAATATTTTTATATGACAAAATTTAAGTATTTTACTATACGAAAAAGTACTTAAGGTGGGTTGACTCAGAGGTAGGATTATATCAATAAAATTGTAAGAGTTATTCACGTTGTTGCATAAAAAATTACAAATTCAAATCATAAACAGTATTGTCAAAGGGAATCAAGCACAAAATCTCTATAATTTTAATAATTTCAGTTCTATAACCTTAAAGATACACAATCATTTTCGATGAATCATTATTTTTTAAAATAATATTTCATACTATTTATCATTTGGCATTTGTCAATTTATCTTCTAAAAACTTAACCCAAAAAAAAATGTATTGAGTTTCATTATTTTAATCAATCAATATCAAATTGGATGCCACACGTTTATGTATATCACTTCTAGAAATATAATGTCGGACATAAAATCACAATGAAGTTAATTTTAATTAATGTAGTGATATTTTATATTATGATATTTGTTACAAAAGAATAATATTAATTTTAATTTAAAATAAACTTTCAATTTCAATTATTTATTTTAATAATCTTAACCTTATCGTTTTATAAAATTGTCACTTGAATACTTATATATAATATATTTAGTTAAATTATTTGTTTATTTTGATAATTTTATTAATATTGTGCTATAAAAGTGTAATTATCATATAATAATTTTATATGATATATATTAAAATATAAGATAGTGAAATAAATACTTATTTTGATATTAAAAATAATAGTTAAATTAGAATTAGTAATATAAAATTAAAACTAATTCTAATTACTTAATATTATTTTTATTTAGAAAATAAAAATATGTAGAAATCGGATTACACAAAATTTATTTAAAAGATTAAATATAAATATGTTGTGATTGGACTAAGAAGAAAATGCATAAATTAATTATTTAGATTATTGATTTTTTCTTTAATATTCTTTTTGAATTATTCATACATATTGTATATAAGTATACAAAATTTAAATTAAATATAATGTTTTGTAATAAATAATTTCATGTTAAATACAAAATTAAATATAAATTAATATTAAGACATCAATAAGATAGATAAAAATAAAAAATTAATTAATTTGATTTGTGCGATGCACATAATTAAGTACATTCTATTTTATTTATTTATTTATTTGTACATCGAGATAATTTTTTTAAAATATTATAATAATTAAATTAAAATATCAATTATAAAAAAGAAATCTGACAATGATAAAATACACGATGACAAGTATATGAAAAATAAGTATTTCTCAAATAGAATTCATATAAAATTAGCTATTATTAGTGAAATTGAGCTTATGTAGAACTTTATATGTAAATTATAAAGGCATGTTGATGCAACTTTTTTAGAAGAAAAAAAAAAAAGTAAGCCTTTAGAATGTGTAACATAAGAAAAGAAAAAATATTACTTATATATAATGAAAAATCTAAAATCTCCGAGATATTGATTCGAGATTATGTTTGAATTTAAAACAATAAATATTAATCACAATCAACCAATCAAAACAAATCGGTACAACGATTTAACGTGAAAAAAAAAAATCACAATTGGAGTTGAAATTTACAATATCACTCAATTTCGCATAAAATTCATCAAAGGTGTCACTATTTTTCATTGAAAGGTTTTCAAAACTAGAAATGAGCCTTTAAAGTTTTGAGCGTTTAACCAAATGAATGCCCTCATAAATAGTTTGTAAGATATTTCAAACCTCTTTTACGACTTCACACTTACAAATACAACTAAACTCTTCTAGTGTGACGACGCAAAAGAGAGAATTGATAACTTTACTTTTCCATCTACTATTTTAGTAATCAATTGTGTCCCATTTATCAATTGGTTTGGGGAATGTTACTCTATCAATGGTAATTGTTGGTTTGGTCCACCCACACATGTCGTGTAACGCCATCTAGTGGGAGGTTTTACATTGGGGATAAGAACATCCAGATTTTTAGAAGCGATGTATCACTGATTTTTGGGGTGGACTGTGGCACCAAGTCGATGGACCTCTCTTATGGTGCAAAACCAACAACCGACATCATACACCGAATGTGCAAGGATGTTAGTCGGTTAAGTGCTGCCAAAATACGAGAAATTTTGAGCAAAGCATTAAAGGGCACAAAGAAACAAGACAATGAAGAGGTCGCAAGATTAGTTTGCATGTATGCATGCGTCAAGCTATTCTTTTCTACATCCGGAGAAACAATTGGATGGGCTTTCTACTCATACATGGACCCATTAGACAACATAATCGAGTATGACTGGGCTGAGACCATCCGGGCAACCCTGATGGGTTCATTAGGCCAAAACTGTGGAAAACAAGGATGAGTCACCGGATGTGTGATGTTGTTAATGGTAAATCTCATAAAACTTATTCTATGTTTAATATGAACATTTACGGGGTCTGCCCACTCTGATGTGAATATTCACATTATTGGACAATGGTGTGGAAGTTGACATCAGTGATGTAAACATTCACATTATTGTTTGATAATGTACAAACACACATTAGTAGACGCTGGTGTAAACATTCACATCAGTGTAGATTGATGTGATGTTAGCACCAAAACAAATGTGAAACATTTACATTATTGATGTGAATGTTCACATTATTGCGCAATGGTGTGGAAGTTGACATCAGTGATGTAAACATTCACATTACTCTTCACTAATGTACAAACACACATTAGTAGACACTGGTGTAAACATTCACATCAGTGTAGATTGATGTGATGGTAGCACTAAAACAAATTTGGAACATTCACATTACTGATGTGAACATTTACATTACTAAGCAATGGTGTGGAAGTTGACATCAATAATGTGAACATTCACATTACTGTTCAGTAATGTATAAAAACACATTATTAGCCATTGGTGTAAACATTCACATCAGTGTTAATTGATGTAAACATTCACATTACTTACCACTAGTGTAAACATTCACATAGTGTTAATTGATGTGAACATTCACATTAAAGGCCACTGGTGTAAACATTCACATCAGTGTTATTTGATGTGAACATTCACATTACTGATATTTGTTATTTGTTTCAGTACTAGTTGTGTGAGCATACAACAATCTTACAACCCCGCAACCCCAACGCCATTCCGCGATGTGTGAAGTGGGACCTTACAGCCTTACATACCAACATGAAGTCCATATCTTTGGCTAAGCTTGGTTTAAATGAGGTAGAAGTACAACCAAAAATATTGTGCCCATTCACATAGTGAGACAAGGAACTATCTAACTAACATAATGTCACCAACTGCAGGTATATGGTGGCGAGCTAATGGCATCCCCAACTGAAGCGAAGATGTACCATCATACAAAATTGCATGTGGAGCCCAAACCTGAGGTTTTGTCAAGTGCACCAGCCAAGAAAGATGAAAGCAATGATGATGAAAGCAAAGACAGTCAATGCAGTGACGATAGGGATGGATTTTCTGTCGATGCAATGGACCTAAATGATGTTGGAAATGACATCAACCCCAACTTTAACACCCCTAATACTGAGAGAGGTATTATCATAGCACAACCAACTGAGCTGGACATTGTGGATGTACTTATAAAAGAAAACCAAAAAGCTTGGGGTCTTGAAGCGAAATACAAACAGTTGGAAGAATCATGGGAGTTGAGGGCAAGGGTGATTGCTGCCCTTGAAGCCAAACTATTTGACCAATCGGGCCTATCCAATATGGACATGGACATCAAGAATTACATAGAGTGGAAAGATACAGAAATTCAGTAGCAAAGTTGGTCATCAACTTGGAATGTGAAAAAACAATTCTTTAAGACCTTTTTGACGATCAGTCTGTCCACATTATCACTCAAGTTGAAGCACAAAAGGCTCATGGCAGCCTTAAGAGACAGCCTTAAGAAGCATCCCACTGCAGCATTGGAACACATTATCAGCCCACCATCGAGGGTAAAGCGCATCAAGCATAAAGTAAGGAAAGAGCACCGGTTGGATGAGTTTGAATACCCCAACTTGCCTGGTCAAAAGAAAGGGAAAGAGGGAGCCGAAGAGTAATCCTATGCAGTCCAAATTGCACAAGAGACAAGCATCCACAAAAAAAGCACCCAACAAAGTACAATAAGTTAACCTTGAACAACAAACTGAAAGTTTGGGCTAACATGAGCAAACACAACAAGCAGAAGGTCCAAATTTTGCACAAGAACGACGGTGATGAGTAAGTGATTTTACATATCCCCAACTGATTTTTTTTTGGCTTATGTTCAGTTCACATACATATTTAATAAATTAGATCATTTCATAAATGTGCAATGTTGACATTAACGTTTTTTGTAATCACAATGCACAGGTTGCTAGTGTGGCGAGAGGACTCAAAGACTAAAGATGTGTATTTTGATGACATCATACACATCATCAAGGAAAAATCAATAACCAACAACGTATGGCAATTGTAAATGTGTACAAAACACACACACACACTGTAAAGACACTGCAAATAATGTACCGCCACCCCTCTGTTTCTGCAGGTGATAGATGCATATGGTGAAATTCTACTTGAACTACAAGGGCTAGTCAACCCAAGTTTGGAGGATTCAGCATTCATCTTTACAAGCACATGTTTGGTAACCATTAGACTTTTGGTTTGTTTATCTTTCAATAAATGTCAATGTTCATCTCAGCATTATATGCTTATATTGTTAACTTAAATTATAGGCAGATGTGAATGTTAACAACAACATAAAATGACAGGTCTAAACATTCACATTGACAGATGTGAATATTAACATTATTCGCAGTGAACATTATATGCTTATTATGTTGTTAACTTAAATGATACACAGATGTGAATGTTAACAACAACATAATATGACAGGTGTGAACATTCACATCTATAATATATTGGATGACTGTTTCACAAATTAATAGATGTAAACATTCACATCATTCACATCACTCATCATTAATAGATGTGAACATTCACATCATTCACATCACTCATATTAACATATGTGAACATTCACATCACTCACCATTAGCAGATGTGAACATTCACATCATTCACATCGAACATTGATATAAATACTTGGTACATCATTGTATGCCCTTTGCGTGCAGAAAATCATGCAAGAGTACCTCCTCACAAGAGAAATAAACTGATTGATGTACACATCAAGGACTATCAAGGCCAGAGATTCTTAATCTTCCTAATAAACGACAACTTCCACTGGACAATTGTTGTGTACGACGTGAAAGAGAATGTATGGAGGCATTATAACTCGCTGCGCCCAAGATAAGGCATACATGACCCACATATTGACAAAGCACAAATATTAGTAAGTGGCTGACACATATAATACTTGTCATGATGTGTAATATTTGAACTTGGACGTATGCACTATGTTGGTTGGTGCCTAATATGAAATTTCATTGTTGGTAGATGGACTACATCGAGGCTTTGGTGCACAACATCGGACGATCATCACCATTATGGACCAAATTATCAAGCCAAAATACTTCGCAACCAATCATATCAGTAGATACATGTCCTTAGCAAGCATCAGATTCGTAAGCCTAAAATTGATTTGTACATATGTTCCACAACCATTACCCACCTAAATTTCAAAATCTAACAAGAAGTTTGCATTTTCAGGGTGGATTACAGGCCTGCAGTTTGTTACATCATGAAGGCGCATGTATACCGTGAAGACATTGTTGCCAGCCTAGATCGCTTTGAATGGTGTCAAATAAGAGACTCATTAGTAACCTTTTTCTGAACCACAGTAAGACAGTGAAATGTGAAAACCTATAGATGGGGGGTGTCCACCTATCACTGTTACCCAAATCTGTTATCCACATTTAAGACAATTTAGTATCAACAGATTTTACATATTGGAGCAGACTAGCTTAATTGTAAATCAAGTCTATATCACTGCTTGTACAGATATTTTTCAGTCAATATATGTATATGCATTTTCAGGCCTATTTTGCGTTGGTCATGCACATTGAGATTGTATTTTTTTTTTTGGACACAGGACATGATGTGAATGTTCACATCACAGAATGATCATACACTTTCTTATGTTTTAAACCATACTACATGGATGTGAATATTGCTTAAAGTGTTCATGTAACACAATATGACAGGTGTGAATATGATATTTCTTAACAGAAATCAATATTCACATCTAATAATTTGATGATATGAATATTCACATCATAACTTCTGATTATTTGAATGGCAGCAACGATGTCATGAATATTCACATCTTATGAGTGTGAATATTGTTATGATGTGAATATTCAAGTGTTGTAAGCAATAACCGTGATGAGCTGATGGGAACACCTTTGGCATAGCTTCTAATAGGCGAAGATTATGATCCGAAATAAAAGTAATTTGGCGCTTATCATCAACAACCTTCCCAAGTTCATGCAAGAACCACGACCAATTGGCCGTGGTCTTTGAATCAATAATCGCAAATGCAACAGGAAACAGACCTACAACATAACACCAATACACAGCTGTTCACAATATTCCAAAGTGAATAGAAAACAGTATAAACGAAACAGGTCATGTGAATGTTTATATCTACATTGCCCTATTACTATTGTTATTTTTGGATTCGGGTTCATAAACATCAACGATGTGAACATTCACATTAACGACCATTAATAATTCATTGTTGATTGTTGAGTCATTGATAATGTGAACATTCACAGTACTGTTCATTAATGGATTAACTGACATTAGTATACACTGATGTGAACATTCACATCAGTGTATAATAATGTGAATGTTCACATTACTATCATTAGCAGACACAGATGTGAACATTCACATCAGTGCATACTAATGTCAATGTTCACATTACTTATAATTTCTCAATCACTCAATTGTCCAGACTATGCTGCTCAGAGTGAATATTGACATGAATAGATAGCTAAAAAAAATACTAACCATTGTTTCCGTCTTTCGCCGTTGCTGCAAGTAGCTGACCTTTGTACTTTCCTTTGAGGAATGTTCCATCTAGGAATAATAAAGGCCGACAAGAATTGAACGCATAAATACATGCAGCGAATGACACAAAGAAACGACAAAACTGTTGACTACTCGCATCACAGTCAATATTGACATAACTCCCCGAATTGTACCGCATTATAGCATTTGAATACCACCGCAGCTGGTCAAACGATAATGAGTGATCTCCATGAATACCAGCCTTTTCTTTCTCCACGCCCAACCATACGACATGGTAACTCACATCTAGCCCATAATCCCTCTTCAAAATAGTCACCACCTCACACGGCCAAGTCAATGGCTTGTCCTTCACAATTTCAGATATGTTACTTGACACCAAATTCGAACTAACTCACAGATTCTTCGATGTTTGGACATCCGTACCATAACTATGCACATCACTAAACCTCTTGATGTAGAAAAAATCATTTGCTCGTTGTGCTCTACAATGTATAGCCCACAAGTAGCCTCTTTCCTCACGCATCGCACACACAACAGTAACTCTTGTTGTCTCGTTCTTGATATATGTAAACTGAAACCCACATTGGATGGCATACTTACATAAAATATCACGAAATTCTTGTGCACCTTCAACAAACCGTTGTCCCACATGCGTAATACCATTTGCCCAAGGGGCTGACAACAACACCTTCTCCTTATGGTGGCAAAATCTTTGTAGTGCATCAATATCTTCCTCAACCCCCACACGCAGCGATCCCGAGCTACTTGACTGACCAATATCACTTTTCAACTCAACCACAACTTATACATGTTGTACCCCCATTGATTTAGCAAGCAGTAACATGTTCTGAAATTCTTCCTCATTGTCCAAATCACACCTATTAATCCTAGATAACCGACAGAACAATGAAATAGAACCAGCAGACAACTCCCCCCATTTTTCACACAAACAGTCCACCAAACGCGAATAACACAATGCGTAGGCAACATTTATTGCGTAGGCAACATTTATTACAGTTGTACTGCAACCATATGTACACACCAACATCATAAAGGTATTCATCTCTTGTAAAAACACAACAATACAACAATCAACAATAATCCAAACCAATATGAAAATTCACATTGTGCAAAAATTAGATGACGACGTATACAGTTCAAGTGTTAAATCCATAATTCACATTAACAAGATGTGAATATTCACATTGATACATATCCTCTGAATTATATCACCCACACAGAGCCTCATTAAGCAAACATCAAAGTAAAGTGATAACATCCACATTCTTCACATAATATTAACACGATGTAAACATTTACATTGACACATATACTCTGAATTATATCACCCACACAGAGCCTCATTAAGCAAACATCAAAGTAAAATGCAAACATCCACATTCTTCAAGTAATACTAACACAATATAAACATTCACATTGTTCTACATACTCTGAATTATAGACGATCCACATTCATCACTAATCTGATGACCTCCCTTCCACAGGACCACGATGTAAACATTCACATTGATCCATATTCTCTGAATTATATCACTCACATAGAGCCTCATTAAGTAAACATCAAAGTAAAATGCAAACATCCACATTCTTTACATAATACTAACATGATGTAGACATTCACATTGTTCCACATACATTGAATTATAGAAGATCCACATTCATCACTAATCTGATGACCCCCCCTCCACAGGACCACGATGTAAACATTCACATTGATCCATATACTCTGAATTATATCACGTATGATGCATATAATTGAAAAAACAGAGCATTTAATCCATTATACAAATCAAAACATAAAGTGAACATGTATTCATAACCAAAATAATACTAACCTTAATCATGCAATCCTACAATCGTCCAGAAACTCGAAAACAACTGCTTTGAAGTAGTTATACTCCAGAAAATCTAAGAACCGAACACCTTCAAATTCGTCGTCTTCACTTGAAAATCACCGAACCAGACTACAACAGCAACAGTGAAACCCTAGCACATCAAAGCCTCAAAACGAGCATACAAGATAGAAACGTATCCATTTGAATTAGAATAATAGAAACTACCAAAACTGAACCCACAAAATCACAGGAAACGTGTTATGTATTAACACAGTATATATATATATATATATAAGGGCATAATAGTCCGGGTAAAAATATAAAATTAGAAAAATGGACTTTATAGAATAAAAAGAAAAATATATGGGACTAATCAGGTTATAATATTCCTTTGTGGACTTAATGGGTTATAACAACTCTAAGATGGATTTATTAATAAAAATCCCAATAAAATAATTCAAAAAATAATTATATAAATTAAATTCCGAATTAAATGCTTACAGAAATTAAAGTCAAGGCTTGTGTTAGACACAATCTCCTTAAAGTAGATTTCGCCCTCGCTCCAGTGCTTCGAGTTTTAACGTTGTCTACTTCCCAAGATGCAATGACTAATACTTGAATTTGCAGCACTACAAAATCAAGTCTGTCGAACCAAACGATACTGTAACTCTTTCCCTTTCTTTTCCTAAAAATAAATGCAGAAACAAATGCAAGAGCAAAGGAGGATGAACAGAAGAAGTCTAGAAATTTTTTGATGGAAGTGAATACTGAATGGCCAACTATTTATAGCAAAAACAGTGGCTGTTCGAACAGGTACCAAACAGATAGAAACCTGTTCGGATAGATTCGATTGGAATTCAACAGGTATGAACCTATTTTGAACCCTTTGAACTTGTTCGGGTGGGTCTGAACCTGTTAGGGATCTGTTTGGGTGAAGGAAAAATTCTGGACCAATTTATTTTGCATTTTGAAAACAAAATAAAAAATAAACAAAGAAATTACAAATATTTTTTGCCTAAAAAGATAAGTATTTGCCCGGACAAGCCCAACTCAACCTCACACCAGGCACTCGTGTCCAAGCCCAGGCCTAGCCCAGCTTGCCTGATTGACCGGACGGACAGTGGCAGCGGCGCGCGCATGTGTTTTTTGTTTTGGATCCAATGGGTCTAGCTTACTTCACCAATAACCTCACTCTTCCATAAACTTGGGTACTCCTTAGGGCCAATCCCAAGTATCCCAAGCTAAGGTATCATAACCTCAAGCCTTTCCAATGTAGGACAAGGAAAAACACCTAAAGCCATTTCCACGAGCCCGAAAATGCGCGTGGAATTCTCATTCATTTGGAAATGATTTTGAGCAACCAAATACATGATGTTATTCACTACGCGACATTAAATATGAATCCAATGAAAAATGTTAAAAATAACGCTTAGGTCCCACTTAATTAATACTCAAAGTTAGCAAAAAATAAGGTTTTCCCAAAGCTTTCAAAACCATTTTCCAACAGTGGTAGTGGAGGTGGCGGTGGCAGTGGCAGTGGCATGGTGGTGGTGGTGGTAGCATTGATGGTAGTGGTGGTAGTGGTGACGGTGGTGGTGGCAGTGGCATGATAATGGTGGTGAGTTTATAATAGTGATATCCACGCTTATGTTTATTATTTATAAATTCAGTCAGAATTAAATAAGTTTCATATAACTTAAAATTTTCTAAACTTGTTGTTTACATTTTAAGAGACACTTAAATTTTTAAGTGATATCAATTATGATTATCAAATTAACTTAATTGATTATCACTTAATACATTCAATTTTAAGTGTTGTATCAAGTTATCAAATACCCTAAACTCTTAGTATAGTGTAAGGGGGAAAAAAAAACTATTTTTGGCGTCTAACATTTGTTAACACACACCAACAAAATCCATATCATTTGTTTAACAATGATTTTTGGACAAAAATATATAAGCTTCTAAGAAAGCTAGTTTTTCTATTTAGTAATACTAAATGTATGAATCATATTCATTTTGGTATGGTCTACACTATAGTAAGTTTTAATATATATCAGAAATTCAAATTTTTGGTTGAATCTTTCTTTTTTGTACATAATATTTGTGTTTTTCTTGAGATTTTATAGTACTAATTCTATTTTCAATTTGTGCACATTTGTAACGCCCCGAAATAATAACCATTATTCATTCCATGATAATTATTAAATAACACTACATTTCCGAACATAATATCCTTTCATTCATATAATTCCATTTTACAAAGGGTAACACATTTAGTAATACATTCATAAGTTCTAACCCTGAATCTATAGCATGTGTCATAAGTAAAAGATATGAAATAAAAGTCAAATATGTATATAAATGCTCTAATGGTTACAACTTTTCAAGACGATACTTGATTACAATAAAACTAAGTTTAAACTCAATATAAATAAAGCCCTAGGCTTGTACAAAATAAATACAACAATAATAAAAGAGAAGCTATTGGCTCTAAGTCCCCCCAAGCTACTACCTTGGCAGAGCATGTCATCAGCACCTGAAAATAGTTTTCTACATAAGGTGAGCCAAAACCTAGTAGAGATACTCTAACATAGTGTATGAATCTTAACAAAGCCATAAGGTGAATCCATATGTAATACTCATGCCAAAACATTTTATATCTCTTTCCAAAAATCATGCAATGCCATGTTTATATCATAATTCATGAAATCATTTCATTTACAATGGAAAACAGGGTAATGGATACAACACTAGGAATCTCTAGGTACGCATCTGCAAGTAGCCTATACAAGCACTACAAATTGCCATTTTTATCGGTACTAACCGGAAGACTCGACACCTAATCGCATAGGTTTATAGACTTTCACCAAGGACACAGAGGTCAACAATAATACCACACCCCCTATCCAGATTCATCAAGGTATTCACACCATTTTTCTCAAATAATATGCATTTTTAATGTGTTAAATATGCATCAATGCTCAATGAAAATAGATGAGAAATTAGTTTCAATTCTCATAATTCTCATGCAATTTCTACAACAATCATAGTTATCCTCCACCGATAGCCTAAAACATATATCTCTAAATAGATAGATAATTTTCAATAAAGATAAAATTTCTAAAATTTCTAGATGGGAGCGATAATACATATCCAACTCTGCCATCATCATCCTCATTATTCTAATTTCATAAAATCCAACATTATAGCGATCCCGATTTTGACCCGTCTCTTGTGGTGTTCCGGGCTCGGGTTGGTATGGTTTTGAACGGTGTTACGTATCTTAGTTTTCCTTGTATTCTCCTTATTTTTGGTTATCGGGTTATAGTGGTGTGTTTGAAACAGGTAATGTCTCCAAACCTTTAAATGTGAATTAACCCGAATTGTGCCTTGCAGAGTTGTATCAGAAGTTAATTCTTTCATGTTTTGCCACTTCGTTGAGTATGTCGGGGGTCGAGTCACCCTATACAGCTTACGGGGGTCGAGCTGTCCGGTCAGCTCGCCGAAACAAAAATGCAAAATGCATTCAAGTTGCTTGTCCGCTCGAGCGGCCATTTAGGCGCTCGAGCGGAGAATGTTTGGTTCCAGAAGTTTGACTTGTCTACAAAAAGTACTGGGAAAGTGTATTCGACGCCGAAGGGCTGACGCCGAGCGGGCTTTCCACGCCGAGGCACTATGTTATATCAATTCATGAATCTGATATTTCAAATCACTTTTGTATATCTCTCTCTCTCTAAAAACATTTCCTCTTCCTTCTCTTTATATTTCTCTACACAAACTAGATCAAAAACCTTGATTTCTCAAGATCCATTTGAGTTTTGCCATTACTTCTTTATCAAAGTGGGTTATCATCTCGAGGGCTTCGTTGTATGCGGTGAAGATCGAGTTTCGACAACGTTGATTTTGGGGGTTTCATCTCATTTCTTCTTCCAAACTTGCGGTAGGGATTTTCTTAGAGTTTTATATATATTTTTGCAAGATCGATACGATTTTCAAAATCATCTTTCGATAGCTTTGAAAATTGATTGTTGATTCAAGATGTTGAGCGATTTTGAAAGTGGGTTTGTCTCTTGTTCTTTTAAAATGATCTTGTGGGTTTTGATCTTCGTTAATTGAAGAAAAGATGATTTTGGAAAGGTTTCTTTCAAAAGATTTGAGTTGTATAGTTTTGGTGAGAAAACCTAGAATTTGAAATTTTTTTTAAAAGAGACTGAAAATTCATGAATGATATTGTTATATTTATTTTGTGTGTCAAAATAAATGGACATTTGGAAAATTTCTTATTTATATTTATATAAATGATGAATTTCAGGGAATATGATAATTATTGTTCATTTTGAAAATTATTGTTCAAAACGTTGAAATAGTCTTGAAATGACTAATTGTTAAGGATACGTGAGAAGATGGAATTGTGTTATTCCTTGGATGATGAATTGGAATAAAAGTATTTATATTCATCTTGTGTTATTGGCATAATAATTCATTTGATTACATTAAACTTTAAAAGTTTATTTGAAAACTTGCATTGAGAAAAGAATGTTGAGAAACAAGTTTTCATGAAATAGTTTTGGGATAAATACGTTGGTAAGTCTTGATAGGTGGTGTAGATGATATTGAATAAGTTGGCCTGAGAGTCCAGGGTAAAAGACCGAAATCCTGCTTGGATAGGTGTCGAGCCTTCCGGTTAATACCGGTAAAAAATGACAATTTGGTAATACTTGTATAGTCTACTTGCAGATACCGACCTAGGGATTACCAGAATCGTATTTACCGCCCTTGAAATAAATTGTTAAGTTTTGAACAATTGAAATTGTATGACGTCATTGAGTATGATGGTTTTCAAAAGATGAAAATGTGATTTTATCTTCAAAAAGGGCATAGCATGGCACATGCATTTCATCTCTTGAGACTTGTATAAAATGTATATACTTTGTTAAGGATTTCCTACTGGGCTTTATGTTCACCCTACGAGATTTTTGTGCAGGAAAAGATGTGGTGATGCCGCCTAACTAAAGGCGAGGAAATGTGTGTTGAGAGTACGAGACTTTCATTTTGCTGTGACTCTGTGTGTAAGCGAAGGGCTGTATGTGTGTGGGTTTGAATAACCGTTTTGTGTAACTAGACTCAAGCTTTGGAAACTTGTAAACCCTTAGGGGTATTTATTTGTTTATTTACTTGTTGTTGGATTAATGTATTGTTGCATGAAGAACTATTATATCATGTAATGTAAGTTTGGAGATTTATATTCAATTTTCCTTGAAAGAGCCATGATTGTTGTATTATCATTTGGGCTAGAAATTTGGGGTGTTACAAACATCATTTCCATTTCCCTTTTTACAAAATCAAATATTCGCAATTTAGGGCAAAAATCCCCGTTCTTTTAAAAATCAAATCTAAGGATGACATTCACTATTTTATCACAACTCAACCACAAATACACTCCCACAATCATTTCCAAGAAAACCAATTGGAAACCCATCTTTTGATTTTTTAAACCAAACCCTTGACTTGTTCAAAAATCCCCAAATACAATGATTTCTTTAGAAAGACAAATAAACAAGTTAAAAACCATACAAAGTGTGGAGAAATCCTACCTCAAAGATAAGGACAAAGAACAAGGGTTGAAACTTGACGAGTTGAAAACAAAAGATTAATGGATGATAGTGTATTTGAGGTTTAAAGATGGATTCTAGAGAGAGAGAGAGAGAGAGAAAATTTGTGTTTCTGGAATGTAGAGAGAGAGAGATGAGAAAATGACTCAAAAAGTGACTTTTTTGAATTGATATACACGTAGACCGTTCGAGCAACCAAAACACCGCCCTAGCGAACAAAGTACCTCTTGAGCGCACAATGACATATTCTCAGAAGTTTTGCAAACAACCACTTGATCACACAATGACATACTCTCAAAAGTTTTGCAAACAAGCTAACCGCTCGAGCTCAAAAAGGATCGCTCGAGCCAAGACTGCTCGAGCGCAAGAAGTACTGCTCGAGCTAGAAAAACACACTCCCAGTACTTTTGCAGGCCTACAAAAGTACTGAGAGTTCTTAAAGACTGCATGAGCTCGAGCGAACTGACCAAAACCTAGGCAAAGACTCATTTGAAAAATGAACTCCCAACCTGTTTCAAATGCAACACAATACTCAAATAACCCAATCTAACGAGGAATAAGATGAACAAGGATATAAGCAACCGGGTAAAGCAAGGAATTCGGATCCAAAATAATAAACGAGTTGGGTCTAAATCAAAATTGTTATAACCTCCTCTCTTAAGGAATTTCATCCCTGAAATTATAAAATCAATACAATAACCACAATATTTAAATCAACATAACAATGATCCATCCATCCTCATAACCATGCCCCATCCACCGGTCATTCATTCTCATAACAACAATAAATAAGGTGTTCAATATTGAATATACAATTCACTTTTTTCAAAACATATGCAATGTTTTACATTTAATCAACATAACAAGATTTTCATTACAAGTTTCAAATATTAACAAAAAGGTCTGGATACTTCTCACAGAATTTTTCCTCGCGCTCTCAAGTCGCCTCCTCAACCCCATGGTATCGCCACAACACTTGTACCAAAGGAATTGTCTTACCTCATAAGACTTGGTCTCGTGTATCTAAGACTCTAACCGGTCTCTTCTTATACGAGGCATCCTCATCTACCTTTAACTTGGTCCAATCCAACACATGTGACGGATCTGGATCATACTTCCAGAGCATACAAATATGAAACACGTCATGAACCCTAGAAAGCTGTGGTAGCAAGGTTAAACCATAAGCTACCTCCCAAATGCACTCTAGGATCTCAAAAGGCCCAATTAATCTAGGAGATAACTTCCTACTCATCCCAAACCTCATTAAACCCCATTTTAGTGATAGCTTCAAGAAGAGGTAATTTGTTATCTCAAATGATAACGGTCTTCTCCTGCAGTCGGCATAATTCTTCAGATGACTCTGAGCTGAAACCAACCTCTTACCGATAAGTGTGACCTTTTCTGTCGTTTCCCAGACTAACTCAGGACCTAACATAAGTGCATCACTCACCTCAGCCAACACACTAGAGATCTACATGGTCGGCCATACAAAGCCTGAAACAGTGCCATACCAATACTCACCTGAAAGTTGTTGTTATAGACAAACTCTACTAAAGACAAGTGTCTCTCCCAAGACCCTTAAAGTCAAGAACACAACCTTGAAGTATATCCTCTAGGATCTGAATGGTACGCTTTGACTGCCCTTCAGTTTGAGGATGATAGGCGGTGCTAAATGTCAATCTAGTGCCCAAGGCATTCTGTAGGCTCTGCCATAACCGAGCCGTGACACGCGGATCTCTATTCGAAACGATAGTCACAAGGACCTTGTGAAGTCAAACTATGTCCCTAACATAAAGGTCAGAAAGATAATCTAGCGAGTCACTCGGGTTACATAGGTACAAAATGTGTTGACTTAGTTAACCGACCAACTATCACCTACATGGCATCATTACCCCATTGAGTCCTCAGAAGACCCCATAACAAAATCTATCGTGATATGCTCCCACTTCCGCTCGACTATAGGTAAGGGTTGTAACAAACCTATTGGTCTCTGATGCTTGGCCTTCACTTGCTGGCTAGTAAGGAACCTCAATACAAACAAGGCTACGTCTCTCTTCATTCCCCTCCACCAAAATTGGAGACTAAGGTCGTGATATATCTTTGTGCCTTTCGGATGTACCACATGGCGCGAATGGTGGAACTCTTAGAATGCCTCCTCTCTACAAGGCTCCGACATGAAAAGACGGTCAAGATATCTAACACCTAAGTTAGAATACAAGTTCAAGCCCTTCTCTACCTTTCCACTAGATATCTTTTCTCGGAAAAACTCTACCTCGTGATCATCTCATTGTGCTTCTATAACTCAGCACACAAACGTAGGTTGTGCAATCATAGTAAACAAGGCTGCAGACTCAATGGACTCGCCAAGATGAAAGTCGAACTCGCTAATAGCACCCAACATCTCCCATTCCCATATGGCAATACAAGCTACACTGCTAATGGATTTCCTACTCAAGGCATCGACCACTACATTGGCTTTTCCTAGGTGATAATGTAACTCGAAGTCGTAATCTTCCATAAACTCCATCCACCTCCTCTGTCTTAGATTCAAATCTTTCCGTGAAAACAGATACTTCAAACTCTTATGATCAAAGAATATCTCAAATCTCTCACCATACAGATAATGTCTCCAAATCTTCAAGGCAAAGATCATAGCTGCTAGCTCTAGGTCATGAGTAGAATAGTTTCTCTCATGTGTTTTTAACTGCCGTGAGCCATAAGCTACTACCTTCCCCTCTAGCATCAAGACATAACACAAAGCTCTTGAAATGAATAGCCCAAACCCCTCTCTAGAATAGTCAACACTAGAGCAGTGGTAAGTTTAACCTTAAGCTCTTGCAATGATTTCTCACAAGTCTCACTCTACACAAACTTAATTCCCTTCCTCGTCAGTTTAGTCAACGGTGAGGCTAATCTAGAGAAATCCTTCACAAAACATCGGTAATACCCAACTAGCCCCAAGAAATTCTAGATTTCAAAGGCATTCTTAGGTTGTTCCCAATCTTGCACTGCCTCTATTTCAGAAGAGTCTACAATCACCCCTTCCCCAGATACCACATGGTTTAAGAATTTCACCTCTTTCAACTAGAACTCACATTTCTCGAACTTAGCATACAATTTGTGGGCTCTAAGCAACTCAAGTACAGTCTGTAAGTGTTTCTCGTGTTCCTCCTCAGGGGGTGAATAAATCAAGATGTCAACAACAAAGATAACTACAGACCTCTGATCAATTACAATTCGCCCCATTAGCGGGGGCTCTTCTAGCATGAAGTTCCCAGGCGTGTGATATGATTGATGGCGGAGCCGACATTCCGAAGGCTAGATCAGCCACAGACCTCTGAAGATCGCCGGTCATTCCTATCAGCTTAAAAGTAGTGGGTTCACGAGTTTGAAATACCTATGGTTCCCAGATTATATGTGCGGCAGGTGACCTGGGCTGGCATTGCATTTCAACATCGGCCTCACCATGCATGGTGATTCCCTGGTTTAATGCTGCTGCCATGACCACAATTTCTTCTGAATTCTGCGTCATCACGAATCTACTGAACTGAACAGAGGTGATGTAACTGGTAACTAATGGATTAGATGAACTGGTGAGCCTTGACTGGCCTTTCTCTACCTTGCCTCAGCGAAGGAAACACTGGCTGTTCTGAACTAAATCACTGACGAAGTCTATCAATAGAGGTTCAATGCACCCGGGGGATATCGGAGCCTTTTGAAGCTATAGTTCCACGACTACCTTGCAAAAGAATAAAACAGACAGCATCTCAGCCTGATTTCACCTGAACAGATGTAAGTACAGTTGCATGACTATGCTCTCTACTGAATTCTGTCCCAAAATTCTACCTGTAAACTGATACCCTCGGGTAAAAAAACTGATTCCCCCAAAAATACTGATGCCCTCAGGTTTGATATCCACACTTGCAAACTGATATGCACGTTCCTTGTAGAGGCACACTCTAAAAACACATAGCAAGTAAATGCGAGCCAAAACATCCCTATGTTGGGGTAGGGTTTCCCTATCCTATTTTGTCAAGAGCTAGGGTTTTACTACGCACGCAGCGGTTTTCAAATAACCTACAACTGGGCAGCAACCTGTCCTAGTTTGGAATAGTCACTATGGATTCTAATATGTACTAGGTCGAATGTTCAAAAAGGGTGCCTCAGTGAAAACCGAGGTTTGTGTTCCCGTTGTGGCAGAGCCCACAACTGGTTAGCCTTATGGCACGCTTCTTAAAGCGAGCCTCCAGAAAACCGTTCAGGAATAGCATACGGCAAACACGGTGTCCTAAGCGCACCAATGCAAATGCAATGCCAAGAAACACATAAGTGTAATCAAAACAAGATATCATGAGTTCGAGTCAAGTTCTCTAAGTCCCCAGCAGAGTTGCCAGAAACTGTAGACGCGCCCGGAGAACTCCCGAGAAAATCTCGTTTTGTTCTTTAGCTACTACAGTTCGGACTCAATGTCACAGTTCTGAATCTAATCTCGCAAAGTGCAATGCAAGACCGATAAATCACCAAAGAGTCCAAATTCGGCAAATCGTTTTGGAAAACTGATTTTTGTAAAGAAGTGCCAAACATGGACTACTTTGCCAGATACAGAGTCGCCACCTAAATATTTATTTTGGGGGAATTTAGGAAACCCTGACTCGTTGCCTAAGGCCACGTGTCCGTCATCACCAAAGTTGCCTCGGCTCGGGAACTTGGGTACGAGAGGGGAAGGTCATCTATGAGCACCCCCGCTCGCCCGATCAAAGATCGGCCTGTACTAAGCATGATATCTTGTTTTTGAAAATACATGCATTCCTATTCCGGTTAATTAGCTAGAATTACTATGTGATGCGCATAACACACAAGTATAGACTAAATCGCCTAATTTGGAACAAAGCATCGCATATCCGTTTGTTTGGAAATGGTTTGAAGTTTGCTACTCGCAAGTAGGCTAAAACACGAATTTCAATGAATCGTTCCAATTCAAGTAATCCAACCTTCACCCACAGGCATTCAGGCAGTTGTATCACATAAGCAATTACCCTCATGGCAAGCATGCTGTTATGTTAACACTCACACGCATGCAAGATGCTAAAGCATAAACACTTACAGTGTACTCCGAGCCAAAACAATAGCTAGTTAGTAATCATGCGTGATCCTAGCTCATGCTAAGATGGCTAATGCAACACATGCAAAATGCAACTAGAAATAGGCTCGACTATTCTAAAATGGCATGTGAGATGCGACAACTCGATACATATATTCAAATAGGAATTGAAATACAATGCAGTTAGTATGATGCGCCGAGCCCGGTGCATGCAATACAAATGGATGGATGCAAACATGCGAGCATAAGGTATGCTAAATGGAATATGCCCTAAAACTAACCATTGTAAGCAGTTAAGTAAAAGGGAGTAAGACGTGGGGTTGGAAAACATGCATCACACACACGCACGCTTATTACATCAATTGGCCCTCTCGATGGAGGGTCCGAAAGAATAATATAAATCAACTAATTAACTAACTAACAAGCTAATTAATTATTACACAATCAAATGAATAACTAGCTACAACTAATTATTACAACACTTCAATAATTAACAAATTAAATAAGCTACAAAAAACAGTAAAGCGGCCTCGATAAGAGGGACAAATGCATGCTCGATCGACTTCGCTCGAAAATCCGTTACCATACCACATGTTGCCTCTGTTTGCACTGTTTTGCACCTCTGAAAACTGCACAAGTCTCTATGATGCTCCAGAACCACTTCATGGTCATATTGAGAGGCCATCGGCCAAATGGAAAGGCCATCAGCTAAGAGATGAAGGTCATCGACCAAAAATAAGGCTCTCGGCCAGACATTGTTACCCGATCGGCACTAAATATGGTCGATTGGCTATTTTTTCCTGCAAAAAGCTGTTTTGCTGCAGCAGAGGACAAACAGAGCATGGCAATGCATTTGCAAGAAAATGTTTACAACCACACCCCTTATTATGTTTAAGACTCAAAGGTGTGTGGCTCTCGACCCTCGGACCACCAATCACGCATTTCAATGCATGATGGCCAATATAGCGACCCCGGTCTTTTCCTATTTGATTACTGTATCCGGACTTAGGTTCCATAGATCTTATCATTGTATAATTGTTGCTGTCATCCTTTATTTTCTTATTTGAATTATAGGATATATTGGGCAGGTTTGTTACAGGTTGGTTGGGTCCGGAAACCAAGTGTTCTTTTCGCTTTTGGGTTGGTCGGCGAGGTTTGGTCGCCGGCGAGGTTGAGTTTGTCTCCGTGGCTCGAGCAAGGTTTCTTCGCTCGGCGAACGATTGCGTCTAGTTTAGACCGAGGCGGTTTCTTCGCCGGCGGCGAGGTGTATGTTTTCGAGTTCTTCGCTCGAGCGAGCATTCTGTCGCTCGAGCATGCTTCTGGGTTGCAGACCTGAAGCATTGCATTCTTGGCTCGAGTGAGCTTTTCTTCGCTCGAGCGAGACTTTCTTGTGTCTGGTCGCTCGAGCGAGCTTTTCTTCGCTCGAGCGAGCCTGTTTAGTTTATATAGGCAGCAACGGGTTTTGGACAGTTTTTTCATCTTCTTTTTGGATTCCAAACCCTAGGTCCGACTTCTCTCTCTCCCTATTCACCTTTTCTCTTAGATTTGATCTATTTAGAGTGCGTTTCTACCCTAGTTGCTTTATTAAAAAAGTAGTGTGGGTCAAGGGCTTCAGTTTAATCTGAACAATCTTGGAGTTGGAGCACTTTGAGTTTGGGTCATCATCTTCGTCTTCTCTTTTTGGGTTATTTCTTCGAGGTAGGGATTTCCTACTCCAATTTATGAGTTTTGTTCTAAGTTTTGGTATTTTGATATGTTGGGGGGTATTTTGGTAATTTTGGGAAAAACCCTAATTGTTTAAATAAATTGAATTGTATATTTAATTTAAGGAACATTGGGAAATTAGTTAAATTCATGAAATGGAGGAATTTATTGATTAAATGGGATAGTTGGTTAATTTAAATCACTCGTTTATCGAATTGTTGATTTATTTATTTCCAGTCTAGAGATAACTGTTTTGGGCTATCGGTGGAGGATAGTCATGATTGTTGTAGACATTGCATGTGGATTAGGGATAATGAAACTAATTACATTGGTTAAGTCATTAATTTTGAATTGAATTATCTGAGACATTATGTGTATTGATTGTTTGTTGTATATGTTATGTGCTTACATACATATATTGGTTGAGCATTGCATATGCATATTGTGTGGGAGGAGATAGGGGATGTACTCCACGGTTTAGGGGAAGATAGGGGATGGACCTCTAAACCGGATGTTATTTGAGAGGTGATAGGGGATGGACTCCATTAGCATCACTTTTATGTGTGCTTATTTATATTGAAGTGTTTTATTGTTTGGGAGGAGATAGGGGATGGACTCCATTAGCATCACTTTTATGTGTGCTTATTTATATTGAAGTGTTTTATTGATACAGCACTAAAATGTGTATCAAACTGGAAGGATGAAGTGTTTTGATGTGAGTTTGAGTCTCATTTATTATGTTGAGATTGGAAATAATGTGCGGTGACATACAAATTCCTTTGTTATAGTTTGGCCGAGTTGAGCCATATTGGTAGAAAGGAAAAGTGGAATAACTAATGGAAAGTGAAACTGATAATTTGTATTATCCATCTATTGAATGCTATTGCTTTATTCAATACTTATATTTGGTTTAGTATATTTCTACTGGGCTGTGGCTCACCCTATATGGGAACATCATTTTCAGGTCCAGGTGATTCACTACCTCCAAGGACTTAGCTTGGAAGGATTTGGACAATGAAGCCTTGTCTTTAGTTTTTTGTTTTTATTTGAATTACATATAAACATTCAAGCCTAGGGTTTTATTTGTTTTTGAGTTAGAACTCATGTTTTTGTGTCCAAGTGTTGGCTTGGCAAGATGTAAGCCCGTAGGGCATTTATTTTGGATGTTATATGTAATGACTTTATTTAGGATACTCTGATGAATGAATTTTGGTTTATTTTCTTAAGTAGTGCATCGTATTATTATGTATGTTATGGGTTATATTTTGAGGGCGTGACAGCCAAAGGAGCCAAGTGTGCAATTCAATATCAAATGAAATGCACAAAACACATAAGGGACCTTAACCTCTATCATGTGTGATCAAGAGGCAAGGCAATGCGCACGCAATGCAATGTAACCTAAGCATGCAAGCAAACATGCAAACAACTCAAGCATGCAACAACATGCAAGTAATATCATGCAATGCAACTAATATGCAATAGCCATACAACCTAAACATGTAAACATGCATGGCATGTAACAACATGCAAAGATGGACTTAAACTAAAGTGGATAGCTCTTAAATATGCCCAAATCAGTGGCCAAAATGCCAAGAAATTATAGACAAAAGCACATACAAATATGCACATATGATGGCCTATCACCTAGGCATGGGAGGGCCACTTTCCAGAACACTTAAAAGGGGACAAATATGGACATGTGATGAACATGGTAAGCTCTAAAATCACACCTGGAAAGGTGCCAAACTAACCAAATAAAGCAAGCAAATCATGTAAGAAGGCCCAAAACTTGAAACTAGCCAAGGGACTCAAACCATGGCCATGCAAGGCAAGCCCCAAAGGGCCAAGGGCACCTAAAACAGTCCCAAGGCAAGTCAAGACAAGACCGAAAACATGCTCGAAACTAGCCAACACAAGCTAAAACACAACACCAAAAGCATGAGGCATGCAAGGCTACAAAAGGGGTGTTACACTACACCTATCAAAACCAAACATGGCATGAATTATCCAATGAAAAACAGAGTTATGGCATGGTAAAACGAGACCAAAAACCCACTTAGATGGCACCCCAAAGACCTAAGCATGGAAGCATACACAATGGTCTATTTATGAGGCATAAAACATCAACTGTTTAAAGCATTAAAGGAGTGATAAGTGCAAGCTTTTGAGCATGAAACATGGACTGACATATCATAACAAACGATACCAAATCATTGAAATGAGCCAAGTAATGCATGCTAGTGACTTGGACACTTGAAACTAACAAGCTAGATTGAACCATAACTATACAAAACAATGCAAGCATGACCAAAACAACACCAAACAGACTTTATGCATGGTAAAACAAGGCTAAAATCTTCTTTGGGTCAAGCCAAAGTCATGCTAAAAATATGGCTTAAAGCACAAAGCATGTTAAGGCAATTTCATGGAAATGCACTACAAGTGCATGAGGCATGCAAAGGCTAACCAAATCAAACCTAAACAAAGGTATGGCATGGTAAGACAACGCCAAATACATGATGAAGTGGACACAACATAGGCTAGAATGACATGCTACTTAATGAAGCATATAGAACTAGTGTGTGTGATTTACACTACAAGTGTATAAACCATGCATGGAGTGACCCAACCAAGCAAAAAAAGTGCTAAGCCTCAGCAAAATAACCACAAATACATGCTAAGATACAAGCTAACACAAGCTTAACAAACATGTTCACTCAGTGGTGGGAAGGCCTAAACAAGGTGATCCCAAAGCTTAAAAATAAAGCACAAGAACAAGGCCAAACAAGGCCTAAGAGGGGGTAAACAACCCCAAGCCAAAAAGTGATCTTAAACAAAGATCTAAAGCATAAAAAATCAGAACTTTTATCAGTTAAGAGTTAAGTTTAAAATAATAAGCAAGAAGGTTTAAAAGCTTAAGCAAGAATGGGGGATCAAAAACAAGATTACTCACCCTTGAAGAACATCTTCAAGAACACCACTCCAGCGCCTTTCTCTGATCAAAACCAGCCCAAGAACTCTAAAACCAACTCCCTAGTACCTTAGCAACAAGAGAATGGTGTATTGCTAGGTGTTTGTGTGCAATAGTGTGAACAAAACACCCTTTAGAGCACAAACACACACACAAATGTAGAGAGAGGGAGATATAGAGAGAGAGAGTGATATATAAACTCTATATCAGATTTTTAGAACCTCTAAAAAGGGAGAAGGAGCTCCCTTCTTATAGAATTCCAATTCCAAAGCTTCCTAAGCAAGCTAAAACAAGGTGCAAATCCCTCCAGACACGTGTATGGAGGATGGGAATTATGCATGCCAGTTGTGACAGCGGCATAAAATATCTGCATAAAGCAGATGAATAGGGCTCGGCCAAAAAATATGGCCAATCGACCAACACAAGGGCCGATTGACTAAAAAGAGTGCCGATCGGCTAACACTTTTGGCCGATGGCAAGAAAACAAGGCCGATGGCTTCATGCCTTGGTCGATGGGTTGAGGAGATGGCCAACAAGCCACCCTCTTCCCTCAGAAGCAAAAACACAAGTGCTTGGTCCACAACTAAGCACAAAATAGGCAAGTTGAGAGATCTTGAGGCAAGGCGCGCGACCGAGACCTCCGAGAACTCAAAATGAACACGAGCATGGATTATCATCGAGTGTTCAAATGATGACGTACAAGTCTTAAGGACGGTCAAAAATGGGGTGTCTACACCTGGTTCAACTTCTGGTAATCAATACAAAGTCACAATGTGCCATCATTCTTCTTAGCAAAGAGAGCTGGTTCCCTAAGGCGAAGTACTAGGGCGGATAAAGCCCTTATGTAATAATTCTTGGAGTTGAATCTTCAACTCACTCAACTCGGTGGGTGTAAATCTATACGGTGCCATGAAAATCAATGTCGTGCTAAGCACTAAATCGATGGAGAACTCAATCTCATGGTGAGGTGACAAACTAGTGAGATCATCGGGAAAGACATTTTGGTATTCACAAACTACCCTTAGCAACTCTACTCAAACCACATCACTCTCGACACCCAAGAATGCAACAAGAAAGAGACTAAGCTAGCCTTGACCACGCAAATCATACACTGGAAATGAGGCTATGGTCCCCTAGGAAATAAAAATAATAACTACTCGAGGTGCACACCATAACTCTCTGATGGTAACAGTCTATAATGGCCCGATAGGATGACAACCAATCCATACCCAAAATGACGTCAAAATTCAACATATTAATCAACACAAAAGCAAAAGGAAGTCGGCGACTAGCAACCTCTATCTCACAACCCGACACCTCTGGTCCAACACAACCTCACCACCAACTAGTAACTCTACCCTGAGTGGAGACGCTAATTGAGCTACTTCTAACCCCAATGCTGATGCAAATGCAGATGATATGAAATAATGGGATGCACCAGTATCAATCAATAAATTAGCAATGGTGTTACACAATAAGAAGTTACCTCTCACTATCGAAGGTGCTGGCAACAAATTTGGCGTGGTAACAGCATACATACACCCTGTAGGTCTCTACTCTACATGCTCACCCCTTAGAGCATAAGTCTAATACGCTGACTGAGCCAAAGAGGCTCCCTGATTGGCCCTTGAGGCTTGTGTTGACGGTGTAGGCTAATGACTCTATGTCTGTCTCGAACTAGACGCACCAGATACGCCACCCGACTGAGGGCAAAACCTCCTCACGTGCCTCGACTGCCCACATTGATAACAGGTAGGTGATTGCCCTCTCTCCTGACTTTAGCTCTATGAACAAGCCGCATACAGTGCAAACTATTGCTCTTCTCTTTTCTGGAGGCAACCTAAGGACTTGTGGCCTAGCTAACCACACTTGAAACAAGTGATCCCACCCTGACCACCTCTCCTTGACCCAAAACTCGGTACAGAAAAAGTGGACCTAGACTGTGCTTCCTAGGACTACTGTAGAGTAGATCTCCACTAAACCTCCTGACTCCTCTACCTGGAGTTCCTCATCCGTTCCTCCTCCAACTAAACCATGGTCTCGAGATAAGCTACCACTTCCACAAGGCATTTGTAGTCCCTAATCATGGACCCAACCACTTTGAAAAGAAGCCCGGCCCTTAATCTCTTCTTAAACTTAATGCAACAACGTTCCTTCGTCGCTGAGCTTCAAAAACTACTCTCTCAGCTTCTTTCGAGCCATGTGAGGCAAAAAGTTGTCCTGGAAGGCATTGACAAAGGCCTTCTAAGTCGCCCTAATGTGCCCACATTCTTCCACCATTGACCTGCATCTCCCTTCAGCTGGAAGGATGCCAAGGTCACTCTTAGTCCGTTGTCCTCGATGCCTAGCATCTCAAACATCTTCACCATTTGCTCTAACCACTCATCTGCCTTTAGTGACTCCTTCGGACCCCCCAAAAACTCATCCGGATTAGACCCGAAGAACTCCCTCTTAAGAAAGGACAGCCATGTCTCAATAACATGGGCCTAGACTTGATTCGCAGCTTTGAGAATGTCCATGGATTCCCACAAAGCTCTAGCTATTTCACGGGCCGAAGCGCCCATAGCCTACTGACCAACTGATTTGGCCACATTGGCCTGACCAACCCTTTCCTCATGTGCCAGAATATTATCTGGTAAAGGAACCTCCTACCATCTAGGCCTACCACGCCTACCACCAGCACGTCCATGTCCACGTCCTGACATCCTATTGAAGGTAACACAAGAGATTAGCACATTTACAAATGTGTCGAAGCTAACTCACTCGAGTCCTAATGCGTTGGACAACATTTTATTCACTCCACATAAGCACGTAGTCACATAAACACATGCGAATTTTCCTTCCTAGATAATGGTCATCCCGCGATGTTGCTAGAGTTCCAATTATAAATAGCAGTGATCGAGTGCTCTTCTAATAAGACTTCTAGAAATTCGTAGATCCAATCAATATCTTAGAAATTAAATTTCATACACACTTAGTCACATAAGCATGTTATCACATAGCATACCAAGTTTACCTCTAACACAACTAGTGAGATAACCCATTGCGGTAAAAACCACATCCCACGATCCTAAAGTATTCAAACCCGATAGCTGTGATACCATGTTGTAACACCTTGAAATAATAACTATTATTCATCCCATGGAAATTATTAAATAACACTACATTTCCAAACATAATATCCTTTCATTCATATGATTCCATTTTACAAAGGGTAACACATGCAGTAATACATTCATAAGTTCTAATTCTGAATCTATAGCATGTGTCATAACCAAAAAATATGAAATAAAAGTCAAACAGGTATATAAATGCCCTAATGGCTACAACTTTCCAAGGTGATACTTGATTACAACAAAAGTGAGTTTAAACTCAATATAAATAAAGCCCTAGGCTTGTACAAAATAAATACAACAATAACGAAAGAGAACCTCTTGGCTCCAAGTCCTCCCAAGCTACTACCTTAGCGAAGGCATATCATTAGCACCTGAAAATGATTTTCCACATAGGGTGAGCCAAAGCCCAGTAGAGATACTCTAACACAGTGTATGAATCTTGACAAAGCCATAAGGTGAATGCATATGTAATGCTCATGCCAGAACATTTTATATCTCTTTTCCAAAATCATGCAATGTCAAGTTTATATCACAATTCATAAAATCATTTCATTTAAAATAAAAAATAGGGTAGTTGATAAAACACTGGGAATATCTAGGTGCATGTCTGTAAGTAGACTATACAAGCATTACCAATTGCCATTTTTACCAGTACTAACCAGAAGGCTCAGCACCTAACCATGCTGGTTTCTGCACTTTCACCAAGGACACACAGACCAACAATAATACCACAACCACAACTACACCCCTAACCAAATTCACCAAGATATTTATTATTTTTTCTCAAACAATATATGTTTTCAATGTATTAAATATGCATCAATGCTCAATGCAAATGGATGAGAAATTAGTTTCAATTCTCCTAATTCTTATGCAATTTCTACAACAATGATAGTTATCTTCCACTGATAGCCCAAAACAGATATCTCTAAACAGATATATAATTCCCAATAAAGATAAACTTTTCAAAATTTCAAGATGTGAGCAATAATACATATCCAACTCCACCATCATCATCCTCATTATTCCAATTTCATAAGATCCAACATCATTTTCATTTCTTCTTTTACAAAATCAAATATTTGCAATTTAGGGCAAAAATCCCCGTTTCTTTAAAAATCAAATCCAATGATGACATCCACCATTTTATCATAGCTCAACCATAAATACACTCTCACAATCATTTCCAAGAAAACCATTTGAAAACCCCTCTTTTGATTTTTAAACCAAAACCCTAGATTTGTTCAAAATTTTCCAAATTCCATGATTTCTTTAGAGAAATCATACAAAGTGTAGAGAAATCCCTACCTCAAAGACAAGGACCAAGAAGAACAAGGTTGAAACTCAACGAAGCCGAAAACGAATTTTGTTCCGATCAAATGGAAGCTTTCGGTGTGCTCTACTCTTTTTCCCAAAGGGCAATGGTTGAGAGTTCAATGGATGATAGTGTATTTAAGGTTTAAAGATGGTTTCTAGAGATAGATGAAGAAAATATATGTTTTTGGAATGTAGAGAGAAAGATGAGAAAATGACTCAAAAAGTGACTTTTAGGAACTGATATACGCGCAGACTGCTCGAGCGACCAAAACACCGCTCGAGCGACCAGACACAATAAGTGAGACTTCTCGAGTGAACAAAGTACCGCTCGAGCGCACAATGACATACTCTTATATGTTTTGCAGACAAAGGCTAACTGCTCGAGCCAAGATCGCTCGCAAGAAGTACCACTCGAGCGACAATAACACACTCCCAGTACTTTTACAAGCCTACAAAAGTGCTGAGAGTTTTCAAAGACCACTCGAGCAAACTGACCAAAACCTAGGCAAAGACTCCTTTGAAAAACGAACTCCCAACCTATTTCAAGCGCAACACAATACTCAAATAACCCAATCTAATGAGGAATAAGATGAACAAGGATATAAACAAGCAAAAAAGCAATGAGTCCGGATCCAAAACAATAAACAGGTCGGGTCTAAATCAGAATCGTTATAGCATTGGCCATGTTATTTGTTTCACTTACAATTTAGGATAAATTACAAATACATCATTTGAGATTTGAGTAAAATATGAATTGCTCTTGTAATTCTGAAAATTACATCCAGTCCCTTTGAAGTTTTTAATTTCATAGCAAATGACTCATTTTATTAATAAATTATCAAGTTCATTTACAGTTTTTAATTATATTAGAAATATATTTCAATTAATAATTCAAATAATTTTATTAGTGTGTATGAATGAAGTTAGGAATTTTATTTTTTTAATTAATTAAGTTAAATAAAAAATTCTAACAATGGAGTATTTATAATTTTCCAAACCATAATAGGGAATCCATATTTTAAATAAATCTTAAGAAATATATTTGAAATTTATCCTACAATTTAATGTTTCAATTTATAAAATAAAACTTGTGTGATGGTTATTGCAGCATCCACGCATCCAAAGAATATACAAGCGGCCATCATACACAGCTTATTTGTGAAAGGGGACCTGGCAAACTTTGAAGTAATAAGTGAAAGGAAAAAGCAAAGAGAATACTACAGGGATTACATTGAGATTGAGGTCTTCGATTTATATCCTGATTTTGAGTACACAACAATTGATCAGCTTCTTGATGCTTTTGTCACTAATACCCCAAACATTTAGGAATATGCCAAACTTTAAGATCCACTCAAGTCTCTATTGTTCTTCATTCCATTTCCTTCTCTATTTTTATTTCATATATATCTTTTGTGAGTCGGAACATTTCAATTTTCAACAACAAATTGCCGTGATATGTGACATTTGAAAATAATAATTTTCATTTTTCTTTTTCAATACATTAGTTAAAGGGTTCTATTATAGTGCAACCTTTTTCAATGCATATAAATATCATATACACCTAGCGTTTATTTTTGGATATAACCAACACACTTAAGACAAAGCTTCCGAAAAACAATAAAATAAAAGCTAAAAAAAAGGCTAAGAAGTTTCAAAAGAGGGAATACTTAGTGTTAAAATTTTATTCAATGTTTCTAGTTTGATATATTGTTGGACGAAAAATTATTTGCAAGTCGGAATCTAACTTGAATTGAATAGTATCATTGTGAGTACACCATGATATTATCTAATCATGTCAATTCATTTTGACTTGAAAATCACTGTTATTCTTGAATAAAATTTTAAATGCTTCAGGTAAAATTTACATTTGTATGCATTTTAAACACTTTCAATATAGTTTATTCTTAGAAGCATTTTTAAACGCGTTAATTTGTTACAAAAACTCAAAAATCTGACATTAGATATACTAGATGACAAAAAATAATAGAAAAGTTATTAGGTGCTCTTGGAGCAATAGTGCATTTCATTTACTAATTGACATTTTTACATTCTATCCTAAAATACCTACAAAATGATAAATCCTATTGTTTAGACTAATAACTATCAATTTGCAGTACCACTTAAACTTGCTACAAAAATGCTGAATAATTTCTCAAAAAGATGTGAGTGACTTAAAAGTAGCTAACACAGTTTGAAACATTTGGTAGTGTTTTTGTTCCTTAAAATGCATCGAATAGGCCTAAGCTACCAACGTTAGATTTAAATCTTGATAAGTTGACCAATAATTGTTGGGATTTGAACACACATTAAGTACCTAAACTCTATGGGTTTTGAAAACAATGAATCACTAAAAAAACGAAATTGACAAAACACACAGATATATGAGGTTCGGCAATGTGCCTACATCCTTGGGAGCCACACCAATTTACTATATTGATTATAGAATTATAGACACTCTTTCTCACCTTTCACTCTCTGAAAATTGCAACAACTTCTCTTTTTTCTCTAACCCTAAAAACGTGAACAATGTTACATTATATAAGGGTAAAGCCTGTATGGCCGAAACTAACAATACAGGTTCGTCGCGGGGGGCTTGCCCCCTGTCTCCTCGAGTTTGGGCTCTCTACTGAAGGTTGCTTGCATACCCAACAATAATATGTTTCTAGTTTGGTTCAATTATATTATGAGCCAATTTGCAAAATAATAAGCTTTAGCATAAATTAATCCTCACTACAAAATATTAAAGTTTTAGAGACCAAAATTTAGGGACAAAACTATTTTTTAGAGACCAAATATTTTTGTTGCAAAAAGTGTGTTATTATATTTTTAGCAACAGAAATTGGACATTAGTGATGAATTATTATCCTTTTGGGAACAAATTTTTTGTAATGACTCAGATTCTAGTACGCATCGGATTGGTGTAAATTGATGCCCATCACCTTAAAACTTGTATTGTTGTCGGACTCTTGGTATTGATGGGTTGTCAAAGTGAACCTTAAATGTTATAATTGAGGTTTGGAACCTTGATTGAAGCCTTAACAAGGTACTTAGTCAAGATTAGATCAAAAGCCCCAAATTTGAGTTTTCGTTTTTGACCAACCTTCACTCTTTTGCCCTTTCCTCCTTCCATACTTTGAATTAGAATGTGAGGTCAGAACCATTGGAAAGCTTGTTTCCGAGGCTTTGATTTGGACACAAGAACGACCTAAAACGGAGTCCGGACGAGAGAGTTATACCTATTTGAATTTTGAGTTTCTGTGCTGGAAACATGCTCGCTTGAGCGAGCTTTTCTTTGCTCGAGCTAACTATGTAAGTTTTAGAGATTTTGGGAGCTTCATTTATACGCTCGAGCCAAGCTTCCTTCGCTCGAGCGACCAAGTCGTTAACAGACATTATAAAGTGACTTATTGGCCTAAAAACTTTATTTTTCTCCCTCTTTTCTTCTCCCATCCTCAAAACCCAAAACCCTAACCTTCCAAACTCTTGATTTCTCTTCTTTTTACCCAAGATTCACCCCAAATGTTTCAAGAAGGTTGAAGAACAAGCCTAGATCAAGACTTCTACTGGTTGTTTTGCGATTTCATTGGAGCTTCAAGTTGGGTCTTCATCTTTAGCTTTGAATCTTGAGGTAGGGATTTCTAGTTCTCCTTCAATGCTCTCATTTATAGATAGATTTGTGAAATTTTCTTTATATAAATACAAAATTTATATTTTTAAATATATGGTGATAAATCATGAGATTGGGGGTTTACGGTTTGAAGTGTGGGGTTTACTTGTTGGGTTATGATTTTGGGTGTATAAGCAATAGAAGAGTTGGAATAAAAGGTGTTTTTGTGAAACGCTTTGATTTCTCTTAAAAACCCTAGTTTGGTTCATGAAGATAGAGGATGGTTTTGCTTAAATTGAAAGTAGTATTATGACATTGAGGTGTTAAATTGCACATATACAAATTTAATTAGATTTTGGAAGTGTTTGAAAATTTATGTAAAAGTTGAGATTGAACTCTTATTGTTGATCTTTTAAATTATGCTATAATATGAAACCAAATTTAGGTAAATGAATTGTTAATGGTACGGATGATACGAGATTTGTGATCAAATGATGAAGTGAATATTTAGGAATTTTATTGTGTTATGTTGAATTGCATTGAGTTATGTTAAATTGTGTTATGTCTAAGTTGGGTTAAGATAAGTGTCAGTAATGATAAATGGGAGATTGTGAAATATGACAGTATTATATGAAGGAGTTGTATCAAAGAAATTAATGTTGGAGATTTAATTTATAGCCTTGGGTGGTAATTGATAATCAATCTGTTGTGAAAATTGAATTTGAAGACTTAATAATAATATGAAAAAGTAAAGATATAATTTGAACCCAAGAATTATGAAAACTTTAAAGATGAATCTTTATGCCTCTATGGATGTGTTGTTATATTTTTATAACAAAAATAATGAATGATTTGATAGATAATAGAGAAGGTAGTGGAACATATTGTGTACTTGTTATGTAAATGGAATTTTAACATATGGTGGATGTGTATTGAACCAATGTGTTACGGGAATAATGGAACGAATGTGTTACGAGCATGATAGAAAATGTGTTGGCATTGCCCACTAATTATAATGATGAATTGTGATGTTACCTTGGGGTCTGTTTCTCGCTGTATTTTGAGCCAATAAAGCGTGGTGCTTAAAATAGGTTCCACTTTCCTTCTAGAGTAGCGCCCAGTAAAGCGTGTGGTATGTTGAGGTTCCGTGTTCCTTCCGGCTTGTGACCGATAAAGCGTAAGGTTCCGCGTTCCTTCCAGCTTGTGATCGGTAAAGCATGAGGTTCCGTATTTCTTTCAGCTTGTGGCCGGTAAAGTGTGTGACTCATGGAGATGACTTGTTAATGGATCCGGTATTTGATATGAAATTGTTTGAAAGAATGGAAAATGAAATGGTAATTGGATTAGGGTTTGCTAATGATGAACTCACTGGATTGCTTATGACTATAAGAGAAGATTATGAGTTTTTTTTTGTAAATAATTGAGAAATTGAATTGAAAAGGGTTTGTTACTCTTGTATTATGTTTGAACTCTAATTGATAATGCAAACGTTAATGTGATGTAATTATTAGACAAGTGGGAGTTGAGTGTATGAGGATCGTCTTTTTGAATATCAAGGAAATTTGGATTTTGATGTTATGGAGTTATAGTAATTGGAAATAGTATAAGGGAAAATGGAAATGAAATGAGGAATAATTTGGAATCGGGTTAATAAATTTAAAGTGATGTTGTTCCTTAAACATATTTGTTTTTGAAAAGAATTTATGATTTTATGATAATGAGGCATAATTTTTATATAGCTGGAAGTTTTCCTTAAATGCTCAAAGAAATTTCAAGAAATACGTATAATATTTTGAACATACAAAACATCACCTTACTATATGGTATCACCTTGCATGCGTGATCATTTCTATCTATGTGATAGTTATTACTTTTGAACTATGAGATGTCCTACTAGGCATTAGTGCTCATTCCTCGTTGTTTAATTTTTTTTCAGGAAGAGAATTCAAATTCATTAGCTGAAGAATCAAAAGTCCATGAATCTCTTATGTGTAATTTCATTGTAGATATGAAGGAAATGAAGGATGTATCTTGATATTTGTAATTATCTATTTGTAGTTTCACAACGGGAGCATTGGCATGTATTATTACTATTGTTATATTCATTGAGCGAGAGAATATGTATTATTATGTTTCTATTACTCAAGAGTAATAGATATTTGTAAAAAATAAAAATAAAAATGGGCCTAAATTAAAGGCTATTGGTAATGTTCTGAGCAATTAAAATTTTGGGGCATGACATTTTTTGTCTCAAAAAATAAACTATTTTAAGATCAAATTATTTTTTCCCTAAAAGTCTATTTATTAGTGACATTGTCAAAATTTTGTCGCTAAAAGTCTTATTTTTCACTTTTCGAGACCACCTTTTAGCGATTATCCCCACAACAATAGAAATTGGTCTTTGAATGTCTTTTGCAACAAAATTTTCACTTTTAGAGACCAAAAAATTTGGTCTCTAAAACTCTTGTATGTTGTAGTGCCTTTACCTTGTAAACTATTTTCCTCTCACATTTAATGGATCTGGAGATCCTAGAGTGTTGAATTCTTTTGTTGAGACCAACAAAGGCCAACTTTGTGCCAAGTAAGATGATTCTAAATAGAACATGCCAAACAATTATTTATACAAAATACTAGAATGGCTTGTCATCGACAATCACATGATTGAATCATATATATATATATATGTGTGTGTGTGTGTGTGTTAGGTTTTTGTAATTAGAAATTTCATTTGATAAAACTCATTCTAGTTATAATTTTATTTGTTTCAGTGAGGATATGAGTGTTTAGAGTGTGAATCCAACCCAAATTGTGTCTATGCAGATGAGGTTGTGATCTTGAAGTTTTCATGTTTGCCACTTCGTTGACTATGTACGGGGATCAAGCTGGTCATTTGTGAGTTCGAGCGGTCAATAGGAGCATCCAATATCTCTGCCTGCAAACTGAACTTTTGGAAAAACAAGTTTTACGGCTCAAGCGGTGAAAGTTACACTCAAGCAGTCAGCCTATATGTTTTGTACCGCCTTTACTCACATTGCTCGAGCGGTGAAGTGTGCGGTCGAGTGGTCTTGGCAATCCTGTTTTCTATAAAGTGCCCTATTCACTGTTTTTAGGGTTTAACCTGTCCAAACTTTTGGAAAATGAAAAACCAAAGTGTGTTATATTAAAGAGTGTTTTATAAGTGTTTCCTTGATGATTTGAGAGTGATCAATGAATCTATGAGCTTCACATTGAATTCATCAAGGTGTTATTTTTTCTATTACATTCACAAAAGAGAAAGGAGTTCTTCGGTGGATTCCGGGGAACTTGGGCTTAAAGCTTTGGTTGATTTCGTAGTGGCTCATCATCATGGATTTGATATCGGCATTGTGGATTCAACGTTGGGCAAAACAGTTTTGTCACGCCCCTAAATTTTATTAACTGGATACATTACCAAATCCTTAGATTTAAGTCCATTTAACCAATACATTCATATAAACAAGTGACCATTACACTTAATTTCACATTTAATCTCTATAAATTGAAAACCCTAACTTCCTTTACATGTGTTTATAAAAATCTCCTCAAAATGAGGTTTTTATGCAATAGAAATTACCACCCATCTATCTATGAAAAAAGATTGAAGAGAAAGAAAATCCCTACCTTAAGCAATAAGAGGAAGAACTAACTTCAATGAAAATGTGATCCACTTGGATGGATAAAAAGACCTCGATGTGCTCTTTGTTTTTATATAAGGAACATGCGGTAAAATATAGCGATTCTAGTTTGGATCCGATCCATTTGATGTTTTGGATACGGGTTTCGTTGTTATATATAGTCGTTCTTGCCTTGTTTCCTACTATTCCTCCTTAATTTTGGCTATTGGGTTGTATTGATTGCATTTGGAACAAGTGGGTGGCTTGTTTTTTTTAAACTTGTATTGCCCAGATTTTTATTCTTACGCTCGAGCAACATTTCTTGCGCTCGAGCGGTCTTTGTGAAATTCCAATACTTCTGCAAGTCTGCCAAAATACTAGGAGTTTGTATTCTTTGCTCAAGCAAAGCTTCCGACACTCGAACAATGACCTCTGTCTAAAAAACTATTGGGAGTTTGTATTATCTGCTCGAGCAAAGATTCTTGCGCTTGAAAGACAGTCTTTTGTTTGTAAAAACTTTTGGGAGATTATATTCTATGCTCGAAAGAAGATTCTTGTGCTCGAGCGGAACAACTTATTGTGTCTAGTCGCTTGAGCGACATTTCCTACACTCGAGCGAACTGTATGCATATCAGTTTGTAAAAGTTCATTTTTACATCACTTTTTCATCTCTCTCTCTCTCTAAATATTTCAAAACAATGATATTTCTCACACACACACTCTCTTTCTCTCTCTAAAACTCATCTAGTTCACTTGAATCCATCTAGATCCATCAATCTTTGTCCCCGTGTGCCATTGTTAAAAAGATAGAGCTCACCTAGAGCTTCATTTTGATCCAAACAAAGTTGGGTTTCAGCATGGTTGGAGTCTCTTCATTCTTCTTCTCGTCTTCTAGCTTCGAGATAGGGATTCTTCACACTTTTGTATGAGTTTTACCTTAGTTATTTTCTATTTCAAAAGATTATAGTGGTTTGGGTGTTTTTTGGTAAAACCTAGGGCTTAAAATGAAAATGAAAATGAGGGGTTTTCAAATGATTTCTTGGAAAAGCTTGTGGGTATGAAATTGGAGTTAATATATGTTGAAATTTCCTACATTGAAATTGATTTTCAAAAAGAAAGGAATTTTGTCCTAAAATGTGAATGTTTGAGATTGTAAAGAGAAAATAGAATTGATGATGAGACTCATGAAATTGAAGTAACGCTGATGATAATGGCGGAGTTAGATATGTATTATCACTCATATCTTGAGATTTTGGAAAAGTGTATCTTTAATGAAATTTATTTATCTATTTAGAGATATCTGTTTTGCGCTATCGGAGGAAGATAGCTATGAGTGTTGTAGAAATTGCATGAGAATTAGGTGAATAAAAACTAATTTCTCATCCTTGTGCATTGAACATTGTTGCTTATTTGATACATTGAAAATGTATACGATTTTGAGAAAATGGGTGAATATGGAAAACAAGTGTGTATTACCAAATCAAGTTAGCATGTGTATTGAGGGTGAAAGTCTCGAAAAATGCACGTATACATGGGTGTCGATTCCTGCGGATCAAATATTCGTAAAATGGCACTAGTAGCGCTTGTATAGGCTACGTTTACATGGGTGCCATTTGACAGTTTCCCGCAAACAAAATATTCGTGAAAGATTATACTGGTTTGAGATTTCCCCTTTCTTTCTATTGTGAAAGGCATGGTTTTGAGAATTTAGATATAAACCTGGCAAAGCACGACTTTTGAAAAGGATATAAATGTTTTGGTACTGGCATTGCATATGCATAAAATCTTATGGCTTTGTTAAGATTTATACATTGTGTTGTAGTATTTCTATTGGGCTTTGGCTCACTTTATGTGGGAAAAATCATTTTCAGGTGCTGGTAATATGCCTCCACCAAAGACTTAGCTTAGGAGGACTGTAGAGCTGAAGGCTTAATGTTGTTATTTTGTATTTAATTTTCTACAAGCTAGGGCTTTCTCTGTATTGAGCTTAAGACTCACTTTTGATGTACCCAAGCAATGACTTGGAAAGATGTAAGCCTTTAGGGCATATGATTATCTGTTTAGCTTTCATTTCTTTTCACAATCTTGTAATACATGTTGTGGATTCAAGATATACTATTTATCAATGTATATCGCATGTATCACCTTTTGTATATCAAACTCTAATTAATGAAATCAATTCATTTATGTTGCTATTTATTGGTTGTTATGAGATGGGTATATTGTGTTTATTTCAGAGCATTACATAAAAAAATGAGAGAAAAGAGATGAAAACCAAGCTTGAAAGCTTGAAACCCACAACAATGATGGAAAAAAGGAAGAAGAGAGAAAAGGAGCAAGAGAGAGTAAAGAAAAAGTGGACCACAAGTGACTTTTAAATGTGCTGAATTCGAACACTTTGCTCGAGCGACTAATTCTTTGCTCAAGCGAACAATATAATCTCCTAGAAGTTCAGACCAAATAAGGCAGACTGCTCAAGCAACCACTCTGTTTGCTCGAGCAAACATCAACAACTCTAAAAAATCTCAGGCCTGCAAAAGTACTGGGAGCTTCGCGAGACCGCTCGAGCGATCATTCCATCACTTGAGCAGACAAGAAAACAAATTCTAAAGTGCTACAAGTTTCGTAGTGAAGACGGTGTTAGAAGAGGCACATCGGGTTTGGTTCAATTTAGGAATGGATTCACTAAGTTATTGATAGTACTCTTGTGTAATTCTTTTTTGTCTTCTTAGTGGATTGTTTTGTGGCTTTGGCCCTTGATTTTTTCCACATTAAATCGTTATGTCAATTTGTCTTGATTGTTTGATTAGGATTGTTATTTATTATTTTAAATTGAAACATAATCATGAATCAATACCTCTAGGATTTTAGATTTTTCAATTGGTATTAGAGCATGTCGCTCAATCTTTGTTTTTCAAAACTATTAGAGCGAGATCTTGTTTGATTTGTGATAATGGATTCAATTCGTGGGGGGAATTCTACAATTCGACCACCCCTACTTGACAGATCTAATTACTCTTTTTAGAAAGCTCAAATGAGATCATTTTTGAAATCTATTGATGAAAAAGTTTGGCAATTTGACATGTAGCGATCCCGATTTTGACCCGTCTCTTTGTGGTGTTCCGATCTCAGGTTGGTATGGTTTTGAACGGTGTTACATATCTTAGTTCCCTGTATTCCCCTTTTTTTGGTTATTAGGTTATAGCAGTGTGTTTGGAACAGGTAATGTCTTATATTTGTATCGGGTTGTAGTATATCTTTCATGTTTTGCCACTTCGCTGACTATGTCGGGGATCGAGTTGCCCAGTCATCTCACGAGGGTCTAGGGGGCAGCACCCCTTGGTGGTTCCGAGGGCAGCACCCTGGCGAGGTCGAGGGGCAGCACCCCTGAAGCAAAAATGCAAAATGCATTCGCAGTTGCTTGTCCGCCCGAGCGGCCGTTTATGCGCTCTAGTGGAGAATGTTTGGTTCCAGAAGTTTAACCTGTCTGCAAAAGTACTAGGAAGGTGAATTCGACACTCGAGTAGGGCTTTCCACGCTTGAGCGGACCATGTTATATCAGTTCGTGAATCTGATATTTCAGATCACTTTTGTATATCTCTCTCTCTCTCTCTCAAAAAATATTTCCTCTCCCTTCTCTCTACATTTCTCTACACACACTAGATCAAAAACCTTGATTTCTCAAGATCCATTTGAGTTTTGCCATTACTTCTTCATCAAAGTGGGTTATCATCTCGAGGGCTTCGTTGTATGCGGTAAAGATCAAGTTTAGGCATCGTTGATTTTGGGGTGTCATCTCTATTCTTCTTCAAACTTGAGGTAGGGATTTTCTTAGAGTTACATATATATATATATATATATATTTGCAAGATCTAGATGATTTTCGAAATCATCATTTGATAGCTTTTGAAAATTGATTGTTGATTCAAGAAGTTGAGCGATTTTGAAAGTAGGTTTGTCTCTTGTTCTTTTAAAATGATTTTATGGGTCTTGATCTTCGTTGATTGAGGAAAAGATGATTTTGGAAAGTTTTCTTTCAAAAGATTTGGGTTGTATAGTTTTGGTGAGAAAACCTAGAAATTGAGAATTTTTAAAAGAGATTGAAAATCCATGAATGATATTGTTATATTTATTTTATGTGTCAAAATAAATGAATGTTTGGAAAATTTCTTATTTATATTTATATAAATGATGAATTTCATGGAATATGAGAATTGTTGTTTATTTTAGAAATTATTGTTCAAAACGTTGAAATAGTCTTGAAATGACTAATTGTTGAGGATACTCGAGAAGAGGGAATTATGTTATTCCTTGGTTGATTAATTGGAATAAAAGTATTTACATTCATCTTGTGAAATTGGCATATCAATTCATTTGATTACATTAAACTTTGAAAGTTGATTTGAAAACTTGCATTGAAAAAAGAATATTGAGAAACAAGTTTTCATGAAATAGTTTTGGGGTAAATACGTTGGTAAGTCTTGATAGGTGGTGTAGATGATATTGAATAAGTTGGCCTGAGAGTCCGGGGTGAAAGACCGAAAACCCACGCAGATAGGTGTCGAACCTTCTGGTTAATACCGGTAAAAATGACAATTTGGTAGTACTTGTATAGACTACTTGCATACACCGACCTAAGGATTACCAGAGTCGTATTTACCGCCCTTGAAATAAATTGTTAAGTTTTGAACAATTGAAATTGCATGACATCATTGAGCGTGATGGTTTTCAAAAGATGAAAATATGATTTATCTTTAAAAGGGGCATAGCATGGCATGTGCATTTCATCTCTTGAGACTTGTATAAAATGTATATACTTTGTTAATAATTTCCTACTGGGCTTTATGCTCACCTTACGGGATTTTTGTACAGGAAAATATGTGGTGATCCCACCCAACTAGGGGCGTGGAAGTATGTGTGTTGGGAGTACAATGCTCTCATTTTGCGTGACTCTGTTTTGTAAGGCAAGGATTGTATTTGTGTGGGTTTGAATAACCATTTTGTGTAACCGGGCCTAAGCCTTGGAAACTTGTAAACCCTTGGGGGTATCTATTTGTTTATTTATTTGGTTTTGGATTAAACGTATAATCGTGTTGAGGAATTAATTGTATCATGTAATGCAAGTGTGGAAAATTATTTATGTTTTCCTTTAAGGAGCCATGATGGTTGCGTCATCATTTGGGCATAGAAAATTGAGGCGTTACAATTTGGTATCAGAGCTACCGGGTTTGAATACTTGGAGTTCATGGGAAGTGGTTGTTTAACAACAATGGATTCATTTACCATGCTTAGGAAGTGTTATGCATTTTGTGACTATGTGATAACATGCTTATGTGACTAAATGGGTAAAGGATTAGACTTTTTGGATGTTGTTTGCGCCTGTTAAATTCCTTGAGGTCTTATTGGAAGAGTACTTGATCAATATTCATTCTACTAAGAATTCTTGGTTTTTCGTGGGACGAATCTCATCATAAAAGTATAATCCGTATGCGTTTACATGACTAAGTGCTTATATGGGGTGAAATTTAATTGTTATATGGCAGAGGAATATATAGAATTATTGTGATCAAACGTGTAAGGCAAGTTGCGGGCATGTGTGGGTTAGTGTGCTAAATTAATTCTATTGTCATTTATAGAATGTCAGGAAGAGGTCAAACCCCTGGTGGTAGACGCGGGAGGCGTGGTAGGGCTCACCAAGGTGTGCATGAGGTACCGGTCCATGAGGTTCTGGTGCAAGAGGAAGAGTTCAGCCGAGCTAATGTGACCGAACAAGTGGGGCATGCAGGAATCCCGGGATAAGTGGGTCAAACCACAATGGGGGCTCTAGCTCGAGAAATGGCAAGGGCTTTAAGAGAGTCTATGAACTTGCTGAGGGTGGAGAATCAAGCCTGAGAGAACACCGCGGAGTCAAGGACGAGTTTCCTTATTAGAGAGTTCTTACGGGCCAAACTGGATGAGTTCCATGGTGGCCCGAGCCCAAGAAAGCGGATGAGTGGCTCGAACAAACTGTGAAGACATTTGAGATGCTTCACATTGAAGATAGTGAACTAAGAGTGATTCTAGCAAGTTACTACCTTAAGGGAGACGCGGGTCAATAGTGGAAATATGCCAAAGATAGAGTGGAGCCGACATGGGAAGCCTTTGCAGTTGCTTTCCAAGATAAGTACATATCTCCCACTGCTAGGGAGAAATTGAGGAAGGAGTTTAAAGACCTCAAACAACTCGACATGCCCGTGGCCGAATTTGAGGCGGTCTTCTCTAGTTTGTCCCGATTTGCACTAAAGTTGGTGACAACAGAAGAGCACCGTTGCATTGAATTTGAAAAGAAATTGAAAACAAAAATTATGTTCAAGGTTGTCGGAAATATGATTCGGGAATATGATCGTCTTGTGGAGACGGCGACACACGTAGAAATTTCCATACAAGCCAAGGAAGAGAGGCTTCGGAGTTCGAGGTCTAGGGGCCAAGAGTCTCAAGGAGACTATAGGCAGAACAAGAAGAGCAGGAACACCTATCCATCCCAGTCCCAACCACAGCAATCTAGATCCACTTTTCTTTTGCCTAGTGCGTGTCCAGGAAAAAGTGCATCGAGTAGCTTCTCGTGTTTCAAGTGTGGCTAACCGGGTCACAAAGCCTTCTCATGCCCGCAGAAGGGAGGAGGGCAGTTAATGTTACCACCACCTAACTGATCTCAAAGTCAATCTCAGTATCAGAATAAAGGTCAAGGGTTTAATTGTTATCAGTGTGGTCAGCCGGGGAATATAGAGAGAACTTGCCCATAGTTGGAAGGCGCATCAAGGTCGAGGTAGACTTAGAGCCACCAGCAGGCTCAATCAGTCCAAGCTTCGCGAGTTAATCAACGAGCCGCTTCGGTTCAGTCAGTACAATAGGCCTATGCTTCGAGAGGGGAGCAAGTTAATCAGGGGCCACAGGGGCGTGTGTATGCTGTTACTGTGCCAGAATAGTTGCCAGAATCCTCAGTTGTGAGAGGTATTTTTGTTGTGTGTAATTCCTTGGGTAATGTATTGATAGACACGGGTGCATCTCATTTATTTATATCTACTGCATTTTCTTCTGCATTGGGTTAGAAGTACCACGGTTAGTGCCTCCACTCAGAGTAGAGTCACCTGTTGGGGGTACAGTTGATTTGGACCGGGGTTGTCGTGATTGTGAAATAGAAGTTACCGGGCGTCGACTTTCGTTTGCTTTTGTATTGCTAGATATGTCAAGTTTTGATGTCATTTTAGGCATGGACTGGTTGTGTTCTTATCAAGCTGTGATTGATTGTTACTGTTAAAGAGTTACGGTGTTCACTTCGGGTGGTGATCGTTTCTATTTTTTGGGAAACCGAGTTGATAGAGCCTTGTCGCCAGTTGTTGACACTCGTAGTAGGAGCAAGCTTAGTGACCTTCTTGCAACTGTCATGGATAGTGAGAGCGACGAGGCTCGTGTTGAATTACCAAGGGTAGTTTATGAATACCCGGATGTCTTTCCAAAAGATCTTACTAGTTTACCACTTCACCAAGAGATCGAGTTCTCCATTGAATTAGTGCTTGGCACGGTACCGATTTCCATGTCACCGTATAGATTTGCACCCACCGAATTGCATAAGTTGAAGATTCAACTCCAAGAACTTTTAGACAAGGGCTTCATTCGCCCTAGTACATCGTCATGGGGAGCGCTGGCTCTCTTTGGGATTGTGTATTGATTACCGCAAGTTGAATAGAGTTATAGTTAAGAACAAATATCCTCTACCTAGAATAGATGATTTGTTTGACCAACTTAGAGGGTCTCGTTGCTTCTCAAAAATATATTTGAGGTCGGGGTACCATCAGTTGAGAGTCTGGAAGGAGGACATTTAGAAGACGGCCTTTTGTACTTGTTATAGCCACTATGAATTCCTTGTAATGCCTTTTGGGTTGACCAATGCACCGGCTTCCTTTATAGATTTGATGAACAGAATTTTTTGGGAATACTTGGACCGTTTTGTGGTCGTCTTTGTGGACGACATCTTGATTTATTCAATCTCTGAAGAGGAACACGTGACTCACTTGCGGGTAGTGCTGGGTTTACTTAGTGAGCACCAATTGTATGCCAAATTTGAAAAATGCGAGTTTTGGTTAACAGAGGTGAAGTTTTTGGGGCATGTAGTGTCTAGAGAGGGAGTGACTATGGACTTCTCAAAGATAGATGCCGTACAAGATTGGGAACAACCCAAGAGTGTTTTTGAAATTCGGAGTTTCTTGGGATTGGCGGGGTATTATCGACATTTTATAAGGGACTTCTCTAGACTAGCTGCACCTTTGACTAGGTTGACTAGAAAGGGTATCAAATTTGTGTGGAATGAGGCTTGTGAAAAGTCATTCCAAGAGCTTAAGACTAGATTGACTACCGCACCGGTTTTGATAATTCTGGAAAGGTGTTTGAATTACACTGTCTATTGTGATGCGTCCGGGGATGGACTTGGTTGTGTCTTGATGTAAGAGGGAAAAGTTGTGGCCTACAGTTCATGACAATTGAAAACTCATGAGAAAAATTACCCCACCCATGATCTAGAATTAGCAGCGGTGATTTTTGCTTTGAAAATTTGGAGGCATTACTTGTACGGTGAGAAGTTTGAAGTCTTCTTCGATCATAAAAGTCTAAAGTATTTGTTTTCTCAAAAAGACTTAAATTTACGACAACGGAGGTGGATGGAATTTATGGAGGATTATGACTTTGAGTTACACTATCATCCACGGAAGGCCAATGTGGTGGCCGATGCTTTGAGTAGAAAATCTGTGAGTAGTTTGGCAAGTGTAGTCATTCGGGAATGGGATATGCTAGATGTTATTGGCAAGTTTGATTTGCACTTGGGTGAGTCTGGAGAGAGTGCTACCTTGTTTACTTTTAATGTTCAACCTACCTTGGTGAGTAAGGTCATAGAGGCACAACGAGGAGACTGTGATGTAGAATCAATTCATGTTAAGATTTCTAATGGGAAGGAAGAGAAAGGTTTGAACGTTCACTCGGATCTGAGTGTGCTTACCTAGACCGTTTGTTTGTACCAGAATCTTGTAGAAAGGAAGTACTTCAGGAGTTCCATCACTCATGCCTTGCGGTACACTCGGGAGGCACTAAAATGTATCATGATCTTAGTCGTCAGTTTTGGTGGAGGGGTATGAAACGGGATGTCGCTTTATTTGTATCAAAGTGCCTTACTTGTCAATAAGTGAAAGCCGAACACCAGAGACCAGCAGGTTTGTTACAACCCTTTACCGATAGCCGAGTGGAAATGAGAGCGTGTTACCATGGATTTTGTAGTTGGGCTTCCTAGAACACAATGAGGCAATGACGCCGTTTGGGTGATTGTTGATAGGTTGACTACGTCTACCCATTTCATTCCGATGTGCACCAAGGACTCAGTTAAACGTTTGGAAGAGTTGTATATTAGAGAGATAGTTCAACTTCATGGAGTCCCCGTGACTATTGTGTCGGATAGGGATCCTCGTTTTATTGCCTGGTTATGGTAAAGCCTTCAAGAGGCGTTGGGAACTAAGTTGACTCTTAGCACCGCTTATCATCCTCAAACCGATGGACAGTCAGAACTTACCATTCAAATTTTGGAGGACATGCTTAGAGCTTGTGTCCTTGATTTTAAGGGGCCTTGGAAAAGGCACTTACCATTGATTGAGTTTGCTTACAACAATAGTTACCAAGCTAGTATTGGGATGGTACCATTTGAGGCCTTGTATGACCGACCTTGTAGATCACCGGTTTGTTGGGCCGAAGTGGGTGATGCACCGTTATTGGGTCCGAAAATTGTTAGAGAGACAACCGAGAAAGTTGTTCTCATTCGGAAGAGGTTAGCTACAGCCCAAAGCCGACAAAAGAGTTATGCCGATAAGAGGAGACGACTTTTATCTTTTGAAGTTGATGACCATGTGTTTCTAAAAATCTCACCAAGGCGAGGTTTGATGAGATTTGGTAAGAGTAGCAAATTATTTCCAAGGTTCATTAGGCTTTTTGAGATCTTAGAGAGAATTAGGGAAGTGGCATACCGGTTAGCTTTACTGCCACAACTTTCAGGAGTTCACAATGTATTTCATGTAGCTATGCTTAGGAAGTATGAACCCGACCCTTCTCATGTGCTTGATTGGGTTGACTTGGAGGTAGGTGAGGATACCTCTTGTGAAGAACGACCGATTCAAATATTAGATACTCGGGAGCAAGTGCTACGGGGCAAAACTATATCATTGGTAAAGGTGTTGTGGAGACACCATGGGTTTGAAGAAGTGACGTGGGAATGGGAGGCGGAAGTCCGCTCCAAATATCCAGATTTGGTTGAAAATGCTTAAGTTGCTTTTCTTTGTAATATTCCCTAGTGTTGAGGGAAACGTATTTAAAGTTGTTAAACCATATGTTGATATGTGTGTTGTTGTTTTAAGCATAAGGTTGTTGAGAGTTGCCATTACTTTTGGGGAAATTTCGTGTTTATGCGTATTTGGGAGGTTATTGTTAAAGTTGTATAGTCTACTTACAGACACCGACCTAGGGATTACCAGAGTCGTATTTACCGCCCCTGAAATAAATTGTTAAGTTTTGAACAACTGAAATTGCATGACATCATTGAGCATGATGGTTTTCAAAAGATGAAAATGTGATTTATCTTTAAAAAGGGCATAGCATGGCATGTGCATTTCATCTCTTGAGACTTGTATAAAATGTATATACTTTGTTAATAATTTCCTACTGGGCTTTATGCTTACCCTACGAGATTTTTGTGCAGGAAAAGATGTGGTGATCCCACCTAACTAAGGGTGTGAAAGTATGTGTGTTGGGAGTACAATGCTTTCATTTTGCGTGACTCTATTTTGTAAGCCAAGGCTGTATTTGTGTGGGTTTGAATAACCGTTTTGTGTAACCGGACCTAAGTCTTGGAAACTTGTAAACCCTTGGGGGTATCTATTTGTTTATTTATTTGGTTTTGGATTAAACGTATAATCGCATTGAGGAATTAATTGTATTACATGACTGATCGAGCAATCAAATAAGAGCCAAAACGGTGTTTTTCTAAGGCACTTCAATTGACCACTTGTAAATTTTGTATCCTTTAACAGTTTCACCAATCCAATTATATTCGACCGGTAGTTAACCTTTTTCATGTTCACTTCTTTAGGAGCAGCTGTTTGATCAGGTTTGGCTTTGGCATGGGATTCCCCTCTCTTTCGTTTGCCATCAAATCTACGGGTAGACCTGTTTGTTCAAATAAGAACACATAATTAGCTGAAAAACAAAGGATGAAACCAACAGTACCAAACAACATTCAACAATCAACAGTAACAATAATGTGAACATTCAAATCATTATACACTGATGTGAATGTTCACATCAGTATCTACTAATGTTAGTTTATCCAGTATTGTATCATCTATGTTTGCAAAATCAATTCCGAAAACAACAACAGTTATAGGGTAATTTAAATGTTTACATGGGTGATCACATTATGTTATAATTGGCTAAAAATCAAAGGGTGGAACCAACAGCACCAAACAACACCCAACAACACAAACAAGTCTGATATTGATGTCACAATGTGAATATTTACATCATATTCCATCACATTGTTGAGTGAAGATTAGGGGTTCTATGGACATCAACAACCAACAATATCAACATTGACAGTAATGTGAACATTCACATCATTATACACTATGTGATGTTCACATCAGTGTCTACTAATGTAAGTTTACCCAACAATGAACACTAATGTGAATGTTCACATCATCTATATTTACAAAATCAATTCCGAAAACAACAACAGTTACAGGGCAATGTAAATGTTTACGTGGGTGATCACATTATGTTATAATTTGCTAAAAATCAAAGGATGGAACCAACAGCACCAAACAACACCCAACAACACAAACAAGTCTGACATTGATGTCACAATGTAAATATTTACGTCATATTCCATCACATTGTTGAGTGAAGATTAGGGGTTCTATGGACATCAATAATCAACAATACCAACAGTGACAGTAATGTAAACATTCACATCATTATACACTGATGTGAATGTTCACATTAGTGTCTACTAATGTAAGTTTACCCGGTAATAAACACTAATATGAATGTTCGCATCATCTATGTTTACAAAATCAATTCCGAAAACAATAACAGTTATAAGGCAATGTAAATGTTTACATGGGTGATCACATTATGTTATAATTTGCTAAAAATCAAAGGGTGGAACCAACAGCACCAAACAACACCCAACAACACAAACAAGTCTAACATTGACGTCATAATGTGAGTATTTACATCATATTCCATCACATTGTTAAGTGAAGTTTGGGGGTTCTATAGACATCAACAATTAACAATATCAACACTGATAGTAATGTGAACATTCACATCATTATACACTGATGTGAATGTTCACATCAGTGTCTACTAATGTAAGTTTACACAGTAATAAACACTAATGTGAATGTTCACATCATCTATGTTTACAAAATCAATTCCGAAAACATCTATGTTTACAAATTCAAATCCCAAAACAACAACAGTTATAGGGCAATGTAAATGTATCGGTGATCACATTATGATTGAAAAGTAGAAGGTGGAATGGTATTACTTACTTTTGTTCCTCATGCTGGGTGGGTATGGACCATAGTCAGTGGATGAAATAAACTCAATCCAACGATAGGTATTTTCGAACGACGAAGCACCCTTCTTCCGATGTGAACCTTCGCAGCGATGAGATGAAGAGGAATCTGGGGTCGACGGTGGACGGTGGACGACGACAATGTTGGTGAGGCGATGTGAATCTAGGGTTACTGGAGGCGATGTGAATCTGGTTTTGTGGATTCAGTTTTTGTTTTGGAAATTTTGTGGATTGAATAGTTGGAATAGAAATGGGTTTTGCAGAATCGATTACACGTGGGAGAGGCGGAGGAGGGTTATTTCGTCCTTTTACAATTAATGGACCTAATGGAATATTCAGAAATAGTTTGGGTTTTATGGAATAAAACAGTTACAAATAGGATTTATCAAAAAACAGCCCTATTTTATTTTGTTGTTTATTTAATTTATACATTTGATTTACACACACACACACACCATTGTGGGCGTAACAACCACTACCACCACCACCACCACCATCACGCCACCACCACCACTACCACTATTACCACCACCTTCATTACCATTGTCATATACGCCACAATTATTTTACTATTACCACAACAATCGCCATTGTCATTATTACCACTACTACAACATCTATCCTTGACGTCTATAACTATTGGCACCATTGTCATAACCACCACCACAACCATTAGCACCATTATCAGAACCACCACCACAACAATCACTATTATTACACAGCCATGAACACCTTTTTTTTTTTTCTTTTTTTTTTTTGGTTTTTTGTTTTTTTTTCAATCTTTGCAATAGTACTCTTCCACCATCACCACAATTACCATCCATCTATCTCTATTATCATTGCCATTAGCGCCATAGCTAACGTCACCACCTCCTCTTTCTCCACCACCACCACCACCACCAACTCACCATCACAATATAAAAATTGAGAGATACAATTTGATTCAAATTTATTCTTATACATATCAACCAATTTGTCTTTAGTTTGGCACTTAAATTTTTATCAAAAATTTTTCAGTTTAAAAAATTTAACATTTAATTTTTAATACTTAATTTTTAGTTTCAATTTTCACCATTATTAAGCACCACCTTCTTCTATTTCAACACAAAATATATTTCTCAAAAATATTTTAGTTTTCATTGTTTAGTTAAACAAAAAATAAGTAAAAAAAATTTCCTTTAATTTTTTTTTTTTTTTTTTTTTTTTGTACAAAAATTAATTTACATGAAAAATATTTTTGAATGCAAGATATTTTATATTGAAACAAATGGAGCACAAAAGTTAAACTTGGGACTTTCACCACAATCTATATGAAAATTCTAATTTCACGGGAAAAATTAGGAAAAATTAAAAGATAAAAAAATCATAAATTTTGAATCTTATAACAAAATAAATATTAAATTTATAATTTTATCAATGTAAATCCTAATTTTTTTGATTTGTTTTCAATTTAAATCATCATAAAATTGACCAAAAATGAGTATTTTAGTCATTATACTCAATATAAGTGTACACAAAATATCTTAAGTATAATTTTTTATTGAGTTTAATAATTAAAATGTTTTTTTAGTCATTTTTACTTAACAAAAATAGAAAAATAGTTTAGATTGAAAATAAATAAACAAATTAGATTTTAAATTGATAAAATTAAAATTTTAAGATTTATTTCATTAAAAGGTTCAAAACCTGGGGTTTATTTTGTACTTTTCTCAAAAAATTATACAAAAATTTCTCAAGAATAATCTATGATTGGCTATTTTGCAATTAAGGTCTCATTTGGCAACATTATTGTTTAGTTTAAAAGTCAAAAAGTCACTAATAAAATCAAAAAGCTAACAACCTATACCAAAAAGTCAAAGATTCTTAATTTTCTCGACTTTTTGCACATTTTTTTGTAAAAAACCAAAAGTCATCCCAAACATACTAATTTTTTTATATCATATGTTAGTCAAAAAGTTAAAAAGTTACTAATAAAACATGTTCCAAAATGAGGCCTAAGAGTCACTTGGAAGACATTTTATTTTTGAAAAATAGACTTATGCTGGGCATGGTTGAGAAATTTGATGAGAGATTTGGAAAGAGAAATGAAAAAGATATGTGAAATGTAAATAAAATATATCTACATTTCACTTACTTCCATACACTTTTTTCTTTTTAAATTTCTTCTCAAATCTCCCAATTAAACACAACATTAAATTATTTTTGAGGGAGAAAGGAGTGTTTTCACTTTTTTTTTTTTTTAAATTATTTTTCTTCATATTTATTGCCAGGATAGCCGGTTTGCAAACTCTCACGAGCCAATGGGTCAGGTCTGACTTCAACATCTAGGTTTTAGGCCGAGGTCTTATTTGAGCTGGGCTAGCCCACCCAAGATAAAGCAAAAGCAATATCAAATAGGTCCTAAGGACATGCTTGATTAGTAAGATTATAGTATAGGATTAAGATTATTAGTCTATAGACTCAAAATTTTATGTTTGATTGTAAATTTTATTAACCAGATTATATGTACAGTGGATATTCAATTAGACAAAATTGGCGAATTTTTAGTATTAAGAAGGATTGGGGATCATAATTTCATGTATGAAAAAACAAACAAACAAAATGAATACATAATAAATTGTTATCCTATAAATTTAATTGGATAACTAATCCTACACTAATTTATGAGATTGTTAATCCTTTCACTATTAATCCTATTAATCAAACAAGGCGGAAGAGTATTTGGAATTTTGATTTGTACCCCTTGTTTCGCTACATATTTCCAAAAGAAACACCTTTGAAACACCCCCTTGAGAAAACACTTCTGTTTTTTGAATTTTCAACAGTGGTCATCATACTAAAAAAGGAAAATGAAGGGTTTTTTTCTTAATTTGTTGCTTTTGTTTCCAAAAAGATGAAAAATTAAAATTATACCAAATAGTTTTTCTGGGTTATGACTTAGGCCAAGTTTGGCATTTACTAAATAATACAAAAAGTTAAAAAGTCACTATCCTATTTAAGTCATATCATCTTATTTAAATCACATCACCTCTCTAACACATCACATCAAACCCAACCCAAACCCAATCCATATAAACTAATAAGTCAAAAAGTACACTTTTTTAGAATATCCCAAACCAACCCTTAATAAAGCCAAGTTGGCAGAGTAGAGAGTCCAGATTTTGCACTTAAACATTCCACTTGGCAGATGTAGTTAAAAAATTGATAATTTAAAAATAAAAAGTCAAAAACATCCCTCACCAATTTGTAAGTAATCATATTTTTTTTTTAACTCATTTAACTACTTCTATCCAACAAAACTATAAACAAGCATTGCACCAAACAGTTAATCACAGATTTTCAAAATAAATAAATAAACTCTTAACAATTCATATAAATTGCACCAAACAGAACACCATTGAAGGTGAATGTCGGCCAATAGCAACACATCTCTAGCGATGCACGGGCAGCCAATAGTCACACCAAAGAAGCCCAAAGTCACATTCCATACAAGTCATTGGTATTATAATGTCGACAACACAAGCAAAGTCCGAACTAACTCCTAGGCATATCCCATCCTAGCCTGTTGCATAAGCGTAGAATTTGGAGATGTCGAAAGAGGAAATACCAACAGGTATTTGCTTCTGTAAAGGGGGGGAGTGGGAAAGTGAGGGGACATTTGATAGCTGATTTACTTCACTAATGAGGTGTTTGGAATACATGTCTAGCGCATTTCACAAAAGTTTTACAAAATTTTCAACTACTTTCTCATTCATGGAATCATCTGACTATATGATTACAGCATTTAGATTCACATGCTGGCAAAATCTGGAACATTAGCTGGTAGAGAGTGAGTTTCCAAGTGTATGTAACAACTGAAACTATCTCATCTGACAGCTCAATATTTTAAAGAAACAAACAAAACTCAAATTCTCTGGCATTGCAACAAACGGACCACAAAATAACAATACCAGCACACGCTATCATGAGACATCTAACATCTCATCGCAAAACAATTAACCACCGATAGGGCAACCAATAGTGGATTTGGGAGACCCACAAACTAGAGATTGCAGCCTCAACAATGAACATCGTCTGTTCACATGCGAATCCACTGGAAATGCCGAGGTATACTTCCAAGCCTTCATAGGATCAAATATACAGCAAAAGATTGTCACCTCCACAAGCATGCCACCACTTTAAGAACCTTCATAACCATAGCCACCATAAAAATAAATAAATAACATCCATAGGAACAAATAAAAAGTACAAAACTCAACCAACTAAAGCTAAATCATGATAGATCTAAAATTATGCGGTCAAACTACAAATATGTAGAACACTAAACTAGAACCTTTTAGGGAGATTCTTATACTGATTAAAATCTTCTAATCCATCATGAAACAAATTGAATTCAGAGAACTTTAGTAGAAACTCTTTGACAGACGCACAACGCACCTTTTAGAAGTGTGATTCCACATCATTGTAGATGAAACCAATATAGCAATCATAATTCAAAATCCAGGTATCTCCCCTTCCTCTAACTCCTCCTCAGCTGGGATGAATCCAATGAATCCCTCAGGAAACACACCTTCCAAATCAAGAAAGTCATCAGGATTATTTTGTGCAATGAGATCCGAGTATGTGTCAATCAAACCTTGCTCAAAATCAAAACCCATGCCCTCAAGCACTCCAGGGTCCTTAGACTTCAAGCTCGAGTGTATATTATCTTGGGCCACTTTGTCCAAAAATGACCCGTCTAATTTGTCATTTAATTCCTTCTCAGTTCCCTCATATTTACTGGTAATCTGGAACACGGGATCGGGTTTAACATGTTTCATGACATCCAAAATCTGAGGATCTGAACTGCCATCTTCTATTTCCTCCTCCCTAAAGGTCACACCCTTTGGAATTGGGTGATTATTGCTCTTAATCTCTGTTTTATGAGGAATAACATCCTTGACTACAAAATCATAACTATGCGAAGGGAGATAAACATGAATAACGGGATACTCCAAAATAACTAAATTGGCTAATTGTTGGCGCAGTGGAGTCTTCATGTCCAGCTCCCGGAAAGGTGCCTTGGGGCCCTGAAATAATATGATTATTTTTTTTAGATTAGACATGAGACGGTGAATGGACAATGAGGAATATATCATACTGCACATTAAAGAAAGGGTAAGAAGTTGCTTAATCCAAAAGGATCAAGGGCCAACATAAATCCAATATAAATTAAGTAGCACAACATTCACAAATAGGCTCACCTCCAACCGCAAATTCTCTTATTTTACTCTAGCCAAATTGGATCGAGGCAATTGAATTAAACATTTTTATCATATTAAAATGTCCAAATAACAGGGGCCATTGATTCTGTGGTTAAAACTCAACCTATATTAACTTTGAGGTTGTGGGTTCAAACCTGAGGGCAGCAATTTTTTTGCAAATTATGTCAAAGGTTAGATCTGTACCCAATCTTCCCATTCCATAGGACTAAAGTGGGCATACTTTCTATTAAAATGTGCAAATGTCTATTAATATACTCCTATATGGAGTTTTACGTTGTTTTTTTTTCGTTATTTTATTCTTAGGTGGGTATGGAGGTTGGACAAGTGGAGAGCCCAAGAGCTATGCTAAAAAGCTGTGGATATGACCACTTACAAAATAAGTTAGAACAATAAAACACAAAGCTAACTCAGTTCACATTGAACTACCCAATGCCTCAATTCTAGCCCAATTCTAAATGCCATTAGCACCTGATGTAAATGCCTTTAGGTAGGAAACAAAAAAGCTTGAGTACAACCCAACCCAAGTGACTACCCCCTTCTTGTAAGATGGGAAAACAAAGGGAAGACCAGGCATGGTTGTTCGTCATCCTGTAATATGAGACATTTATGGTGGCCCCAACTCCCAATCTGGCAAACTTTTTTGCTCTTTACAATGTCACCCAATATTACGAGAAGAGAAATTAAACTAGCGTCACACAGAAATAATCAGAAGGAAAAAGAAACCTTGGGATATTTACGGATGAATAATTTGAGAGAGTCCAGTGTCTCCTCACAGAATTGCCTCAGCCGATGTTTCCATGGACCAGGCCTCAAATGGTTCTCAATCACTGAACAGAGAGGTGTATTTTCATCTACTCTGCAACAAAATCAATTGCATGAGGTCTGTGAGCATATATGCCAACGCAATGCTGCATTATTCAGAAATGAAATACTGACAAATTGCTCAGTAAGGATGAAAGATATAGGACACAAAAGTTCTCTCAGAGATTCAAACAGGTAAAACAGCTCACCCATGGTCAATCAACACAACATCTGTTGAATGAAACCGCCACTCAATTGTCCAAGAGATGAATTTCTTCCTGTAATACATTTTAAGAAATTTAAAATTTCTTAGGAACTAAAATCTTGTTCAATGCCAATAGATATGCGATAAATAAATATAAAAAAAATAAAACCATGTACAAAAATAGTAATAACAAAAAAAGAATGCAATAGTTGACACTTCACAAACCAAATTGAGGCCAAGAACACCATAAGGAATATTACAAAATGCAAAGTTTCAAGATCCTTTAGCACAAAAACCATCCCTTACCTGCTGAATGCTAAAAATAAATAATACATGAACCTCACCTAAGGTATTTGATAATTACAAAGACCTCCCCTATAGTTTTTGAAATTACACTACTCTCCCCAATTAGAGTTGTAGTAACGACCATTTATAAAGCATCACGGACATGAACACAGACACTAAAGCTATTTTTAAAGAATTAGGACACAGACATAAAGAGGATACAACAAAAAAACATAATTTTATGTTTTTTCTTCTATATATATAATATTTAGGGGTCTAAGAAAACCCGACAAAACTGAACCAACCACTCAAGACCGACTAAAATTTCAATTTTCAGTCTGTTTTTCATAACTTATAGTCTGTTTCGATTTTGAAAAATTTTACACCAATATAAACCGTACCGAATAAAATATTATATTTAAGTACTTTTATATTTTAATCCTTCGAACATTAGAACATAAAATTAGGGAGGAATATATTTATAGAACTTCCACCATTTTTCATCATTTATTTTTGATCCGAGATTTTACAAAATTTTCATTAAACACTTTAAAATCTCAAAAGAATCCTTTCCCTATACAAAACCGACAAAACTGATAAAATAAATTGTATCATGTGGCGGTCTGTTTCGGTTTCTTCACTAAAAAAATCGAAGAGTTTGGTTCAATGTTAAATTCTCCCTTAATCCCAACCAAACCAAACCGTTTACATTCCTAATAATATTACATCCATAAAGAAACAAGTAATGAAAATCAACACTAATTTAACATTATAAAAAAATTTAAAAATTTTTTTAAAAAAATTAAAAAAAAAAAAAACACACTAGAGTTAAATCATTGAGAGACTAGTTGTGTGTTTTGCTAGGGCTTCAAGGATCGTTAGAAGCCAATTACTCAACTTCGCAACTGTGTTTAGCTCTATATCATTGTGTCGATGGTTCGATTTTGATACGAGTTCTATATATTTTTTTAAATTCAACCCTCATGTTTTCAAATATTATAAGATAACCCCAAAATTAGCTTTGAAAATTTTAAATAAAACTCTTAATTGAAAATAGACATGCCGCGTGGCATAGCCTACGCATTTCTCCTCGTGTCCCCATTGTATCCATATGTGTCTGATACGGCTACGGTGCCTATTTTCAAGTGTTGGTGCTTCATAGATGATCATTGATAGAAAATCTAATTTTACCCTTCTACTCTTATCTCTATTCTTATCCTTGTAGCAAATAATCATAATCCAAACATTCCACCCCTTAATACCTATCCTATTATCACAACCAAACATCCCCCTACCTTTCCTTTTCCCCTCTCCCTTTCTCTCCAAACCTAAAAACCACCTAATTGCCATTCCCACCAATGCAAATGCCACCATCACTAGTGCTTAAGGTTTTCATGACAAGTTATGATTATTGTGTCAAATAGTGCTTGCTTGGTCCCTTTGATGCTTGGAATAATCTTTTGATGGCAATGCCAAAACTAGTTTATCGCACACTTTACAAATATTTAGTTGCTATAAAGCATAGATACTTCTAAAAAGGAGTCGTGTTTGTATAATGCCCGTATTGGATATTGATACTCCTTGGATACTTGTGGATACATATTTGATACTTCCTAAACGTATCTGATGCTTAATGTTAATTTTGAGAAATATCAAATACATTTTTTGACACTCTAAGGTCACCTATCCAAAATATTATAAAATTAAAACTGTAATAATTTTTGAATATTATTGTAGTATAATTGTTAGAATAAATATGAGAATATTTTTTCAATATTTTCTTATTTCTTACCCAAAAAGAAAATAGTCAAATTAAAATAGTACTCTACTTTTTCAAATTTTATTAAATAAACGTATCCATTTAAAAAAGTACACTAACTATTGGCTCTCAAACTAAATTCTAATTCCTAAATAATAGTTTTTCACTGTTCTTTAAGCTCATGCTCATATATAATATAATATTAAAACTATAATTTTTTTCAACAGCCATGCCTGTATCTTGTTTTTTAGATATTGTTGTATATTGTATCGTATCATTGTCCTATATTCATATCCACGCTTCATAGTTTCACGAACACTTTGGACCTTCCAAACACGACCTATGTGATGAATCTCTTAATAATAACAATTTTCTACATTCTTCATAACGAAACTTGTAAACTCTAAATATGTTCTAAAACATTTATTTCAATGTTCTATAATTGTTTACCATTTATTATAATGTAATTATTGTATCTTGCATTTTTTGAAAATTATCGTGTCAACCCAAGAAACACGAACACGTGCATGGACATGAGTAATCAATTTTCAAAGAATTAGCAAAAATATATCTTTGTTTCCTTGTATTTCACTTTGACCCCAAATCAGCTTTCTAAAATTATATTTTAAACCAAAAAAATAAAATAAAATGGTGTCCACACATGTTAATGAAGTGTCCCCAATGTGTCCAAAAAAAAAAAAAAAAAAACCATTAAAAAATTGACACGCCATGTGGCACGTCAAGCACAGACATTGACACAGCACCCATCTTAGAGTGATAGCGCTTCTCAAGTGTCAGTGTGTCCATGTCATGTCCGTGTTGTGTTACATATGTGTTTATATGTGCTACTTAGCTTCAAAGCTTCTCTGAAGCTTTTGATGATGGGTTATTGATGATTGCATCAACTGGAAATCAATTTCCAGACAAATGTAACTGCATTTCTCCAAATGACAGGGGAGGTGTCCTTGCTCATTGAGTTGACATCACTGTTTGTAACACCCCAAATGATGCCATGTGCCATGACCACATCCATCTTCGAATGTCCTTAAGTGATATTAGCTATCTCATTATACAAAATACTTAAAAGTAAAGCTTAGAAATAAATAGTTAGGAAGCTTTGAACACGTAAATTTCCTTGTCAACTAGTTAGGAAGTAGTCACCTTTTGAACTTAGAAAGCAAGTATGTACTACACAGAAGCATTTTTATGTGGCACGATCATAAGGGTTGGTTTGGGATGTTCTAAAAAAGTGCACTTTTTGACTTATTGGCTTATATGGGTTGGGTTTGGGTTGGGTTTAATGTGATGTGTTAGAGAGGTGATGTGATTTAAATAAGATGATGTGACTTAAATAGGATAATGACTTTTTGACTTTTTGCATTATTTAGTAGATGCCAAACTTGGCCTTACCCTAATTTAATTACCTCACAATGCACTAGAGATAGAAATATGGATTGCTAGGGTGAAAACTTCGAAGATGAATGTAATTAGTAGGAAATTTAGAAGGAATACATGTGTTAAACATAGAAGACTTAAAGCTAGAGCATACTTGGTTGAGAGAACTGTGGGCACTTTTGGAGAACAATAGGAGTTAGGGGAATGGTTTTGACTTGAATTTAGAATGCCATAGATATTTTAGAAACCTTAACTGAGGATCTTAATAGTTTAGGTCTAATGAGTAGAGTCTTTCGGACACTTTTGCCAAATATTAAGCGGGATTAATTCAAACTAACCGAGATTAATTAACTTAATGATGATAAGAGACTGATCTAGATTAATTAATACTAAGCATGATTAATTAGACTAATTGAGCGATTAGGAAGACACTTCACCCTTGAGAGACAAGTGTTCCACTTCTTGATAAAATCATAAAAAGTAGAGATAAAGATTTGGATGACAACATGCCATAGGGAGACAAGTGTCTCCATACTGATAAAAAAAATAAGAACAATTAAAGGAAATAGAGAAAGAGCTGCTGAATTCTCAGAAATCCTTAGAAGAGAGATGAGATAGAGGAGGAAAGATACTAGAGAACTTCATTTCTTAGCTTAAAAATCAAGGAAAAATAAACATAAGGTATGAAATTCCACCCTCTTTTACATGATATATATATATATATTAACCAACAAGAAAATAATTTAGGATAGGTTCTTGGAAGAATAAAACTAAGGGGGAATGAAAAAGAGATGAAAAGAAGCCAGGTTAAGAAGAATTTGTAGGAATTCAATCATTTGTTTGAGTAAATCAAAGGGTTTTGTGTAGAATCTTTTAACTAAGTATCCTACATTTTTGTATGTCTTGTATTTAAAAATATCATGTTCAGATGTTTTTAATTGAAGGAAATAGGAAGAAATAAAAGGAAACCTAGTTAGGAAATAATTTGGCTTGAAATGATTAAGACAAAAGTGAGTAGCTGCCACTAATTCGACCATATCTGCCTGTATAGTTGGAATTTGGATGTGAGACCACTACTACTAGAAACTAGACTTCTACAGCTTAAATTTAGACTCAAGAATCGCCCAAAATCGAATCCAGATGAAAGAGATATGCCCATTTGAAGTTGAATCAAAAAACCAGTCGCAGACCTCGGCATGTGCAGCTCGCACGTGTGGCCAGCCTTCATTTGTTACTGCAGCAATCCGCACGTGCAGCCCAGAGGCTCTGCACATGCGGCCAACAAGGCACCAGCCCAGTTTTGTCCCTTTTTCATCTTTTAGACTTGTTGGGCCTCATATCGCCTAGTCGGAATATGAAATGAACTTAAATGAGACTTGAAAATTGACTGGAAAGAGTGTAGTTAAAGGAATAAGTTGAACCTAAACTAGCACACACTCAAATTAAAACCGAAAAGAGTAATATTACGTTGCCTTGGACCATATTTCATTGCTTGTACTGTACTTGTGTAGGTTACATCTTTGGAAGTCATTCCCCTTTTCTAAGAGCCATCAGTGAGTAGTATTATTTCAAAGTTTTGTTCAAACTTATGTTTTGGAAAATCAACCTATGCTATGCCTTGATATACATTAAAATGTTTTATTACAAATGGATATCCTATGTTTTTGTAACAACTATATACAGATGACATCCTCAGATTAGTCCTAGTCATTGGTGAACCGTAAGCATGCCAATGACCGTCAATAGAGATCTCCTCTATCACCTGCGGGTGGGCTTGTTTAATTAGTATCAGGGCTGACTATTCATGTGTTCCGTATACATGTTTCGTTAGATGTGCATTATCATATTTCAAAATGTTAAAGTTTTTGTTAAGGATATGGCATGCTGTGATGAAAGCCTATGATATGATATGATTCATTTTGATTAAAGCCCATGAAATGATACGCTTTGAATTGTATGGAACTTTTATATCAATAAGCTAATGTTTGGGAAAAAGTTATTGATGTCCATTCATTTAACCACTTTGTTATAATACTATTCACTGGGCTTTGGCTCACCCCTCTCCCTTGTATGTATGTAGATGAAAGAGACGAATCATGGAAGGTTTTGCTTCTTGAAGTCATATGTAAATGCTTGTGAGAAAGAAACTGTACTTAGCTTTGGAAGAAATGCATTTTTGAACAGTCGTACTCCTTGTAAAACAATTAAATAATGTAATCAAGAATGATGAATGTTTTATTTCATATAGTTATGCACTCCTCTAAATGGATGTTTCAAATGGACTTAATTAAAGAAATTAATAGCTTCCGCGACTCAAAATGAAAATCTTGCCCCAACTATCACAATAGTCCAACTTGTTTTGTAAGTTAGGCCCTTATTGGCCGGTCACTGCACTAACCTATTTGGGGCAGTATAGGGTCGTAACACTGTTATCTCAACTAAACTTATTTGATAGGAGGGCAGTGAAATTTAGCCAAAAGAGAAATACTACTGCAGCTTCAAAAATATAGTTGGAAGTTCCTCCAGTGCAATATGGTTTTTAGTTTCCTGCACTATCAAAGAAGGCCAATGGCCCAGCATTTGTGCTTTGAAACACATATTCCGAAGTTCTCCTTTTATGGAGTTTATTCTCTCTCTTTTTCTTCTTTTTTTTTCATTTTTTTCAAATGAACATAAAAGATGAGTAAAAATCTAATATAAAGGGCGAAAGTTTAAAAGAAAATGAGTACTAGGCAAAGGCTACAACAAAAAAGAAAATAACTCTCCCACCATATATATAAGCCAATCTACCTCACAGAAGAAAGGAATAAAAAAATTGAAGGAATAAGAAAATTGAGAGAAAGGGAAAGAGACATGTGACAAATTGGAGACAATGTGGAAAAGTGAGATTAAAGAGTGATTTGTCTCTCATGAGATAAATAATTACCTGTTGTTGTAAGAAGACTGATTTGTCTCTCTCTTTGACATTCCACTTGAAAGAAATAGAAGTTTTGTCCGACGACTTGCTGCGGCACTCCGAAGGCTTTTCAGATGGAAAGGAAGCCTAAAATGAGAATATTTGAACAACTTGACTCTCATTCTCTGAGCAGACTCAGACACCCTCTTAACATCCTCAAGCATATTATAATCTACACATGAAGAAAAAATTTCAAAACCATGAAAGTGGAATTCAAAGTAGAAGATAATAGCATACTTCCAAAAGAAAATTATAATTCACCTGTATGAACTCTTTATAACTTAACAAAAGAAACAAAAGTGGTCTAACTTTATGAAGGGAATATAAACTATATATAAAGGTAATCTCAAACTCAAGAACAATGTTTAGAATTTAAATCCAAACAACAATCAACCTAATTATTTGCTACCTTGAAGAATGCTACAGGAAAAATAAATAAATAAAATTAGAAAACTTCCCAATGAAAGCATCAAGAATCAAAGTTTGTAAAAGGAACCATGAAAATGAAAGAAGCAATGTTCCACAAGCATATCACAGCCAACTGAACTGACATATATATATATTGACAGAAAATGGCAAAATTTGTCAAGCAGTTTATAGTCTTTGCTTTTTCAGAACTTAAACGAACGTTATTAAATGTGAAGCACAAATGAGGATGCGGATTACTGATACAGGATATGGGATACAGATATGATATGATACAATACTTATATGGTGATATAACAAAACCTAAAAAAAATAAAATGATGGTACGGCTAGGATACATTCATAAAATATATATATATATATATTAATGTATTATATATAAGCTCAAAAAATGGTGAAAAAAATTTAGTAAGAATTAGGTAATAGTTTAAAAGGATTCGTGCAGCCAACCCCACTTGAAACTTGGTGGGCGTTTGGGGTAATGATTAAAAAAAGGCAGCTTTTGCTAAAAAGGCCAAGAAGTCAAAAAAGTTACTGAGTTGTTTGTCATCAGCTAAAAAAGTCAAATTTACATCAATTTTTTTCACTCACAAACACAATAGCATTTTTAGTAACTTCCCAAACACGCTAGCTTTTGTAGCTTCTAAAAAAAGCCAAAAATACCACTAAAAAAGCCAACCCCAAACCCACCCACCCTTAGTTTGGTTTATATACTAGTTTTCTAGTCAGTTGTTAGTTTATATTTCTTTTCAGTAAGTCCTATAAAATTTTCATTTCAATATTAAATCTAAAATGTTTATATTGCCCTTGCACTTCTCATTCTCACATTTCTTAAGAGTGTTGTACACAAATTCATTTTCTTGTTTAATTGTTGAAATTCGATTTTAGTATTGTCAATACATGGGCTTATCTTCATTATGTGTCATTCACATGTCACCACAAATTTGCTTAGGATGATGGGATCTCACAATCTCTAGGATCCACATGTAGGATCCACCTCCCGATCCACATATAGGATCCCACCTCTAGATCCAAATGTAGGATCCATCTCTCTCAATCCACAAGTATGATCAGGTCCCCAATTTGCATGTAGGATCCCACTTCTCCCAAGATCTAAGTCCACTACCAAGTGAGGTTGATCATGTACGCGATCCATCTCTAACTACACTTAGTTCCAAAATAACCTAGGCCAAGAGCAGGGCTCAGGAGCTCCACTAGGGATCATTAAAGGACCTGTAGAGTTGAGGGATCATCAAGGTCCCTGCTCGGGGACACTTGACTGGTCTTAGATGAGAGAGGTTTCACCACTACAACCAGCAACCTGTAACTATGACGTGTATATCTTGCATGCTCGACATTCGTACCATGGCGCGTAATATTATCATATGCATGATACTATTGCAAGGACGCAAAAGATCCACTGGTCCCCCGACGCTATCACTTCTCTTGATAATGTCAAGAGATCCCTCCCAATAGAAAGAGGTCTCCATTAAACAATGTATCAAGCCATCAACACATGTCATACAAATCTCTCTCTCTCTCTCTCAAGCATAGCAAACCTTCATTGTCACCCTCTCTCTTCTAAGATTGCTTCAGCTCTCTCCTCTACCTCTGGTGATCCCAAGTCATCTAAGGCCATGTTTGTTTGGGTGGACATGAGCTTGGGATTAGACTAATAGTCTAATAAAATTATTAATCAGATATTTGGTTAAACAATTGAAGTACGGACTAACAATCTATTCGGATGATGGACTATTCAATCTCAAAGAGGGGGTGGGATATAAATTGGAGGACTAAGCTAAAATCTGGACTATTAGTCCTCCTTATAATCCTAACTCAATCCAAACATAAGATAGGATACACAATCCAAATGATTCGTAGTCCTAGGACTATTAGTCATGAGAATGTTAATCCAACTTAATCCAATCCGTCCAAACAAACATGGCAATGTCTACCACCTTTCCAGATCAGCTCGTTCGGCCACACCAGACACAATTATCCACAAGTATAATTATATTTTTTTGCATATCTAAGAATTATGAAACGTATTGAAAAATTATTGTTATATTTATCCTAACAATTACTATAACGCTATTCAAGAATTATTACACACTCAATTTCATAATAGTTCCGATACAAAACCTAGGTATCCAAAAAGTATTTGATACCTCTCAACATTAGAGATAATTGATTACAAATATTGGATTTGTGCCCACGAGTATGAAGCATGGCTACTTCGATAAACATGTAGTACCCATACCGATTACTGATATTTTGTATGGTATTTCTGCATATGTACTGCATTTTTCCTTCTTAATTGTTGTCGTACCCTAAACGTATCTAATGTATACACAAGTCATAGTCGAAACAATATTTTCTTCTAACACATAGGTAAAATTGGTTTCATTGGAATTTATTTATGTATTTATTTCAATGCTTAGTATGATTTTAAAATTAAGCCATCATTTGTAAATTATTTAATATAATGATATTTAATTTTGATTTACACCCTCACTTTTTGGCGTTAAATGTGAATTGTAGGTTGTATCTTTAACAAACTAAACAATATAATTAATTTTTGTGTTACCCAAATCAAAAATAAATATTTTTTACAGATGTACGCAGCCATACCTGTACCATAGTTATTTTAGATTTCACCATATCGACCATTCATACTAATACTCATACCCGTATACATCCTTCATACAGTATCAATATAAGATACAGATTCAACTCCAAAGTATTTAGGTTGTTAAAGTTTGAAGAACGGCCAAAAATCTGATTAAAAAACATGACAAGGATAATGAATTTTGAGGAGAAATATGGAATTTGTTACCGGATAGGAGGATATTATCATCGAAGTGAGAGAGAGGAACGAAGTGAGTCTGTTGGCGCTTTCCAGTACAAGCAGTGCGCTCTTTGTGAGCTTTGACGCAAGGAAGACTACAGGAGCGTATAGAGCAACCTGGACATTTGTATTTTGACGCGTTCACTTTGCACTCTTCGCATACAACTGACTCTTTGGGGTTTGGGTTCCTCGATGCTGCTGTATCGTTTGCTTCCGCCATTGACAGACAGAGAGACTGAGGGCTAATGGATTGGGGAAGTTTATTAGGGTTTTGGAGGAAGTCTGCCACTCTTGCTTCTGCTTTTAAATGTGTTGAAAACAATGTTGCTGCTGCTGATAATGATGACGATGCCACAAAACGTCCAACGTTTCGTCCGTTTTTTTTTTTTTTTAAAGGAAAATAATTAAGCCCCATTAAATATAACAATAATTAAATAAGTAAATTACATCGATATCCCTTGAGTTTTAGATTTGATACAAATTTTCCTATACATTTTAAAAATTATATTGTATCCCTGTTAGTATTTGTCTAATGTCAAAATTAATAGTTAAAATAAATCAACCAAATTATATTTGTTAATCAAAATTTAATTAGGTTCCAAATTGAACAAAATCATTGTTAATCAAAATTTAAATCAAATAGAAGTTGTAAGATCGCTAATTTGACAAATAATACTTGTTAAGCTTGCCCCAACTGGATAGTTCCATTGAAAAACATTTGGAAAAATGTTAAGTGAGAGGTAGACCATTTTCCATTGTACCATTTTCTTTTCATCATCAACAACCCCCATCATTTCTCTTCATTTACTCCTTTGCAACTTCATCGGTCAACCCTCGCCATCACATCTACCACTACAATTATTTCCCAAACCCTCCTTTTTTATCCAATTCCTTCTACACCCTTTCAACTACTCTAGTCCTTTTCTGTCACCTAAGCCTCTCTCTAACCATACTCACCACCGTAACCCCCCTATTCAACTCTTCCACTTTCCGTTCACGCCAACACTCATCCTCTATCTTAACCAACTATCAAGGATCCTTCCTCAACGCTTTGCTACCCAAATTTTGGATTTGATCTCCAAATTGAGAGAGATAAACTTGGATAGTGATGGTTGTGATATGATCACTATGGCTGAGTAAGGAATCTGTGAAATCTGATCCGATCCAGTTCAATCCGATAAATTTGAATTGATTTTTTGAATCCGTAGTTCGATTCCGAATTGAAAAAATTAAAAATTCGTAGTCAACGAATCGGTTCCGGATTGAACCTCTCGGTTTCATATTGGAATTGGTCCGGACTGTATACAAATAGCCTATATTTATTTATACATCCCCACATAGTATCTTTTCTTATTCTATGTAAAACCTAAACCCGCATAGTATCTTTTTTTATTGTTTTTGTTTGTTGGTTTTTAGTTTTAATTTGTAATGATCTAAATATTGATGGTGGAACCAGTTTGTTTATACTTATTTAAATTTTAAACAGTATGTCGTTATTATGAAAAAAGGTATTACTATTGTGGAACTAGTATAATGTTATGTTTATGTTTTTATGAAATTAAAATATTCTATATATTTTTTTGTTATTTAACTATGTGATCTGTGGTCCTAAGCCGATCTAATCCGTGTCTAAATAGATTGGTTCAGATTGGTTCCATAATTTAAACGGATTGAATTGGTTTCACGATTTAAACAAATTGAATTAGTTCCAATTTTTCAGGAATCGTAAATAACGGATTGGTCTTGATTTTATTCCAATCCAGACTATGCTCACCCCTAGTGATCACTAGGATTGCAATGATTGTGGTGGAAAAGTGGCTAGCAGTAACTTACGAGATTGTTAATGGGGTTGCGTTGGTGTGTTTTAGTCGATGGAAAATGGTGTAGGAGGTCAATAATGACTACATAGAGAGAAGATGAGGAAAAGGGAGATAAATAGAGAAGGGGCTATCGATTGGTAGGGTTTTTAGAGACGATGGAATAAAAGAACATAATGATGAAGAGAAAAAAAAATTTGTAATTTAACATAGTAAACGGAATGATGAAGAGAAAAAAAAACAATTGTAATTTAACATAGATTCTCACTTATTTACATGTTTTTATGTCTATTCTCTCTTCTTTAAATTTTCAAATTTTTGAAAATACAAAAAATAATTTAATAATTTTTAATTTTTAAACTAAAAATTCACCTACTCAAACAAGGCCTTAATCCACTCATTCACAATCCAATCATCCCATATAACAAACAAGGCCTGATGTGTATACAAGCATATAAACAGAGTCCCCCACCCTACCCAAACAAGGCCTCAATCCACTATTTTGGGGCCTTTTCCCAAAATAAGTTAAAATATCAACCTATTTCCCAAACTAGGCATAGTTTAGACGGATTTCTCAAAATAAGTTGAAACGTTATTACAAACCACGCTTTCACCATTTTTGTGGTTCTGCCGTGGAAAATTTGTGAAATCGTAAAAGCGTTGTTACAAACCACGCTTTTAATTAAGAAAGAGTGGTTATAAACCACGCTTTTAAGGAAATCTGTTTTTGTGAAGAGAGTGTGATTAGAAACCACACCTTTAAATAAAATTGTTTTGTAACCAAAATATAAGACAAGTAGGGAGGTAGCTCAAATGGTAATGCTTCTTATTTTCATAGAAGAGGTATGAGGTTCAATTCTTCACATCTCCAAACTCTTGTTTTTCTCAATTCAATTTTTTTCTTTTTCCTTCCACTTACTCTATACTTTATATATTTATTATGTAATTTTTTTTATCAAAAAAAATAAAATATTTGTTTGGTCAACTAATATTTATAATAAAAATTATATTTAAAATAAAAAATAATTTTTTAAATTTTTTTAATATTTAAAATATTAAAAAAATATAACACATAAATTTATAAAATACAGTGCACATTAAAATAAATAAATAAATATCTATGTGTTGTATTTTTATAATATTTTAAATATTGAATTTGAAAAAAGCAGGTGTTTGATTAACTAATATTTATACTAATAAAAATTATATTTATAAAAAAATATATATTTTTTAAAATTTTTTAATATTTAAAATATTAAAAAAATATAACACATAAATTTATGAAATATAGCGCATATTAAAATAAATAAATAAATATCTATGTATTGTATTTTTTTAATATTTTAAATATTGAATTTGAAAAAACCAAGAGTTTAGAGATGTGAGGTATTGAACCCCATACCTCTCCTATAGAAAGGAGGAGTGCTACTCCTTACTTGTCTTATATTTTGATTACAAAATAATTTTATTTAAAAGTTTGATTTCTAGCCACGCTTTCCCCATGAAAATATATTTCCTTAAAAGTGTGGCTTGTAACCACGCTTTAACGATTTTACAAAAATTTCGTAGCAGGACTACAAAAACGGTAAAAGTATGATTTGTAATAGCTTTTCAGTTTTTTTTGAGAAATCCGTCCAAACTAAGCCTAATTTAGAAAATATCTCGTTTGGAAACAGGCTAATTTAATAACTTTTTGACTATTTGACTAAATTATGAACTATAAAAAATTAGTATGTTTGTGATGACTTTTTAACTTTTTATGAAAAGATGTGTAAAAAGTAAAGAAATTTTTTTTAAAAAATTTTTTAGTATAAATTATTAATTTTTTAAATTTTTAAATAATTTTTTTGATTTTTTAACTAAATTGATCTGTTGCCAAACGAGGGCTAAGACCATCTCCAACGGTGAACCAAATCCAGCATCAAATTTAAATTTTGATAAAAAATTCACTTTTTTGAGTTCCAACGGTTTCACCAAATCGAGAATTCAGCAAATCTTGTATCAAAATGAGAACGGTGACATTTCACCAAAACATATTTCGACCGTTGGAGAGACCAACCGGTTAGTACGGATTGACCAACCGGTCAACCGCCTAAAGGTTCAAACGGTTCGAAGAAAAGGTTCAGACAGTTAAAAAAAAAAAAAAAAATTTTTTTGCCTAGGTGGTCGACCACCAAAAAGTTCAAAAAGTTCAGAAAAAAGTTCAAACCGGTAAAAAAAAAGAAAAAAAAAATTTTTGTTACACGGCCGACCACGGCGACCAATTGTTGTCCCGCATAGATTTGATATTTGGTGAACTATTGACGCCTCTGATATCAAATCAAGAAAAGAGTGTTTTTTTTACACAGATTTAGTGACAAGTTTGACGAAACGTTGGAGATGCTCTGAATTGTTATTTTAGCTTATTTTGGTAAAAGGCCCCATAATAAGCAATCAACGTTCTTCATCTGCTTAACGTGACGGCCCACTCCCCCCCACCACGCAAATTCTATTTCTTCTCTTCGAAGCGAAGAATCGAAAGGTTTTTTTTTTGGGTGAATAAAAGAATCGAAAGTTGAGAGAGATACAGAAGACAACTTCACTTTTAGATCTCATAGCACGAAAGTTCTCTCAGAATCAGATCTCTCGAGTCTCGCTTTCCACCAAGTCTTGGAGCAAATCCGAGACCTTTAGCTTATTATTTCCTTATTGTTTATTGATCGATCATATTCTTTAGCGGGTATGCGTTCTTTGATCTTTTACATATATATATATATTACATTTCTTATTTATTTCCTTACGATGGTTTGTCTTCGAATTCATAAAATTCCACGACTATTATCGTGATTCAATACCGTCTCGTTTGGATTTGTAGTTTTTCTACTGCTTGGAGTATTTAATTCAAATTACTGATTTAAAATTTGAGAAATTTGATGTGGGTTTTCGTTGTGCAGCGTAGACCCGTTGATTCTGTATGAATTTTTATTTGAAAGTATTACTTTTTAGTTGGCATACAAGGTATTCCCATATTCGTTTTGATTTAGATATGATATGAGTAAATCTTGGTTACAGCATATGCAATGTAAATGCTGCAATTTGGGTTCCATTGTATGGATCTGGCCTTGTTTAAGTCTTTATGGACTTATATAAATATAAGCATACATCATATTCCCAACATTATAAGGAAGCAATCATGATCATGATTTTAACAATGTGAATGCTGCAATTAGTGTAATTAGTAAGACTTTATGGTGATAAGACTTGTAAAGGCAGCATACATCCTATCCCCAGTGTTAGCAACCATTTCTTTATGGTATTTGTATCCTCTCTTTCTATATAAAACTGTGGAGGGTGATGATTATGCTTATGACAACTCCTCCCCCTCTTCTTATCCTTTAGTTGAAACCCCAATAAAATCTCAAATATAATTCCTTATTATGTTTTCCTCACATTCTCTTTCCTGTGTGAGAACCAAGATGGTTGAGGGAGTGCCCACTGTGTGTTTGAAAATAAAAAAGTTTATTTTAAAGTGATCAACACATCTAGGTTATATAGGAAGTGTTTGTTTCTAATCCAAATGCTCTGTACAAGTGTCCATCATATCTGGCTCAGATCTAGAGGGTTAAAGATTCCTTAAATAATAATGCTTTAGTTTAATTTGTTAACTGTTAAAGTTGAACATCAACTTTTCTACTCGGAAGTGTTTATATGGTCAACAATATTCTTTCGCTTCATTCATCCATTGTCTGATGTGGGTACATGTAGCTCATCCCTCTTTTGATTTGCGTGTTTTTTAATGTCAATTTGCCAATATGCAGTGCTTTGTCTTCCTTGTATTACCATCAAACATGTGGAGATTCAAACCATTCATGTCCAAAGAACAAACTGGTCTTGAAGGTCGCACCATTGATGTTGGAAATTTGAAAGTTCATGTCCGCAATGCCATTGCTGAGGGTGGATTCTCTTGTGTCTACTTAGCTCGGGATGCAATACACGGTTCAAAGCAGTATGCCTTAAAACATATCATATGTAATGATGAGGAATCTCTGGAAGTTGTGATGAAAGAAATATCTGTGATGAAATCTCTTAGAGGACACCCTAGTGTTGTCACGCTTTATGCCCATACTATATTTGACATGGGACGGACAAAGGAAGCAGTCCTTGTGATGGAATGTTGTGAGAAGTCCCTGGTTAACGTGCTGGAGAGCAGAGGAGTTGGATATTTTGAGGAGAAACAAATCCTTGTAATATTTAGGGATGTCTGTAATGCAGTCTTCGCAATGCACGGCCAGTCTCCACCCATTGCTCACCGGTAAAGATAATATATAATTGGTTCAAATGTTTTCCATTCAGTGTTCTCTGTAGATTGTTAGAAACTTCTTTTCTATTCTCGATGGTTTGGTTGGCCTGCAAGTATTCTTTTGGAAGGGTACCAAGTTGGTTTATGAGTAATTAGGGATTTCATTGGGCAATATTGCAGAATGGTAGTTAACTGGTTTTTTTTACTCTTATAATTTGATAACTACATTACTGGTACCTTTTGTTCATGGTTCATTGTTGGTTTATGAGTAATTAGGGTTTTCATTGGGCAGTATTGCAGTATGGTAGTTCGCTGTTTCTTTTTCTTTTTTTATTTATTTATTTTTGAACTCTTTTAATTTGATAACTACATTACTGGTAGTTTAGCTCTCCAATTTATTTTGACTTTCATCCTATTCTGCCAGTCTTCTTATTTGCATGAAGCAATTTTGTAATATATTACCACATGGGAATGTGGGACAATGGAAAGTTTGAATTCCTATATGTTACTAGCTGTAAATATTTCAGCACTATCTTTTTTAGCTGCAAAATGAACAAATGAAATTTGAATAAACTAAATACGATATTATATTTTCCTGTTTGTTGAAATTCACCTGTCCTTTCTTTTTATGTGGTTTGCCAAGAGTTTTTCTGTTGCAATTTAATGATTTAATGACTTGCCTTAAAAATTTCCTGCTTTAGAGACTTGAAGGCTGAGAATGTTCTGCTGGGGTCTGATGGTTTATGGAAATTATGTGATTTTGGAAGTTCCTCTACCAATCACAAGCGGTTTGAGAGGCCTGAAGAAATGGGTATAGAAGAAGACAATATCCGGAAGCACACAACACCTGCCTATAGAGCCCCTGAGGTTTAATCAAATACTTTTCTTTTGATGAATAATAGTGATCTCAGTGGTATAAATGTTAACTCTTGTCTTGTTCTTTTCTTGACTCAGATGTGGGATTTGTTCCTGAGAGAAGTCATAAACGAGAAGGTGGATATTTGGGTAAGTTGTTGTACCATGTGAAATCTGTTTGATGGATCTGGAAACAGTTTGACCTTCTCTATGTGCCTTACAGGATTAAGCTTTTGTAATTTTTGGCGTATGCTGAAGTTATTGTCTTATTTTGCAGGCACTAGGGTGTCTTCTCTTTCGCATATGCTACTTCAAGTCTGCATTTGATGGTGAATCAAAGCTACAAATCTTAAATGGGAACTACCGCATTCCAGAGTTACCAAAATACAGCTCATCGATTACAGACCTAATCAGAGATATGCTTCAATCTTCACCAGATGCCAGACCAGACATCACGCAGGCAAGCGCTTTGCTTGATTGGCCATTCATCTGCATGAACTTGGGTTAGTTTTAGATCATCATGGTCTTGGCACTAATAGGTGGCAAAACCATCTATATGCTTACTGATGTCCTTTTTCTTTTGTTTGGTGGCAGGTTTGGTTTCGTGTTAATGATTTATTACCAGATGGGTTGCAGAAATCATTACCTGAAGGGTCACCAGAGATGCACCAATCAGGTACTGACATACATGAAGGTGAGGACGTTATCCTTGTGCAAATAATTTTTAGGCATTAGGACTTATGAGACTAAATGTTCTTCGTGAATAATTTATTATGTTTGATTAGAGTTTCAAAAAGATTCAAACTGGTTTGAAATCGGGGTGAATGCCAAGTTGTGATTTAAAAATTATAAAGGACAAAATAATGGGCGAAGTCCAAGGTTTCCATATTTGTTATTTGATTGGATTGGAATTTGTGTTACCTAGACCATGGATCGTTCTAGTATGAGGAATGGGAATACGAACGTGTTACGCCACATGCTTTAGAATGTGGAACGATTAGGGTAGACTTTTTAATTGACATCCAGTTAGTGTATTTTTCTTCAAATTAATCATTCAACAATGAGCATTATGACCCATTGTTTTGCATTTTGTCAATTCAAAACTCCACTCTATGTAGATTTTAGATCATTATATTTGATTTTTTTTCTTTTTTTCTTTTTCTACTGAGAACTTTTAATGAAAAATATGAAAAAATTATGGGATTGCTTTGCATTGCTAAATCCACCGTTTTGGGAAGTGTACCATGTTTCGGAATGTGTGCTCCAAAACATAAATCACTATGGTGTTGGCGTTTTCTGGTATCGCTGATTGGAACGATGTTTAAAATATTTATATTTAAAACTTTGCTTCTAGTTCCAGTATTTTGATAGTTATTGCTTGTTTATCAGGGGTTACAAAACCTATAAATAAATCCCATCTAATGCCGCGTAGAAGTCCACTGCACCCACCAACTGCAGAACCTACTCATTATGCATCACCACCACCAGTTAATAATTCTAGGGCAGGTGGAGGGGCACTTGGTGTTTTCTGGTCCACGCAGCATGCTATGGATTTGTTTGTTGCAGAAGACAAAATAGGGACCACATTTGATGAAGAGCCAAGTAACCCTAACACAAGAAGACATGATAAGATTCTCCCAGAGAAGCAGGATTTTAGGCATAATACTAGCTCGCCAAAAGAGGAAAATATTCATGCTCGTCCTGTCCCAAAAAATGTGCATGGAAAATCTGTCAACAGATCTGAGGATGATTCAGGCCATGTTTCCGGGAGGCCAAAGGTGTCAATTTCTGAGAGCTCACGTATTTTTCAGAATGAGGCATTCAACACGTTTGTTGCTGAATTTGATACAAATAAACTCAGTCCAGGAATCAGCAATAAGAAATCACGGAACGAAGAAGAATTGCAGGCTGACATTGGAAGGTTGAAACAACAGTTGCAGCAAGTTAATGTGGAGAAGGCTGAAATAACTTCGAAATATGAAAAGCTTTCTTCCATTTGCCGATCTCAGAGACAGGAGATACAAGAGCTTAAGCAAGGTCTTGCAGCAGCTAGAGTTCAAGCACCAAATAGAGAAGCTTCAAAAGACAAAGCATCTCCTGGAACTCAACCCTCTGCCACCACACTGGTATCTTCTCCCTGCCATCCTTAAAAATTGTATTAATTAATTTGGGTAAATTTGCCCTGAGATTTGGAGAAAATGCAGTAAGCCTCATAAGTTTGGCATAATTACATTGAGTTCCCTTAAAGTTTTATTTCACACAACACTTGGCCCCTTTTTTTTCATCTATAATTTGTCAATCATATGGATGGAAAAATGATTTCGTCGTATCTTTTAGACTAAAATGCATATTTTACCTTGTTTATCCTTGTATCTTCACACCATCTGTATTAGTTCTGGTCCCTTTAGCTTTACTAAAAGGGAGGTCGATGTGATTAAGTTAAAACTATGAGGCTTGCTATATTTTCTCCATACCTCAGGGGAGGGGAGGTCAATGTAATTTACCCTATTAATTTTCTATTTAGAATAGCACGAGTGAATTGCAATTGTTTTCATTATAATTTCAGCAAAAGAAGAAAATTGAAGGAACAGTTTTTGAACTCCAACAAGGATTATTTGACAATAATTCCGCAAGTCCAGAACCTAAGCCATGGCAAGCTTTCCCTGAAGATCCCATGCCACAATCAATATCAATGAACAATTCCAGATCTGTTAGAACTAGGAATGGTCACCAGAACAAACAGTCTACCCAAGGACTGCCAGGCAGCAGCGACACATGGGGTTTTGGAATGGATAGCTTCACAGCTGTTCCTGCTGCTTCCTCTCAGATTTATAGACCGAGTAATGAATTAAATAGTTCTCAGTGCTTTGGCGAGTCAAAGAACATAGATAACAAGTTGGCTTCTCAACCTGCTGGATGGGCCGGTTTCTGATGTATGTTGCTATCTGTGGAAGCTAGAGGTACTACTTAATATGGTTTCTTTTCTTTTACCCTGATAAATGTTATATCTTCTTTGCCGAAATGTTTGCAGGATGAGTTCAAGAGGAAAAAAATGGCGAATATATGGCTTAATCGGCTTGTTTTGTGCTATCGAGAGTATTTATGTTTTGTAGATTTAGTTATATATCAGAACATTGATGTTGGCTTCGCCTATTCATTTATTGGTTGACAAGCGATTACTTCACTGCACGTCCCTGTCCTTTGGTAAGAAAATAATGTGTATTTTTTCTCTGCAGTTTACAATTTCATCATTTTATGAGATAATGTATTCTTTTTCAATTGTGCTCTTTAGTTTATGTAGGGTAAATTACAAATGCACCTCTTTGAGATTTACTTAAAATACAAATTACCTCTTATAATTTTGGAAATTACATCACACCCCTTCAAGTTTCTAATTATTTTATGACTCGTATTATTAATAAATTATCTAAGTCAATTAATTTTTTTTCATGATATTAGAAATATATTTCAACTAACAATTCAAATAATTTATTGTTGTATAGAAGAGTAATTGAGAATTTCACTTTTTTCTTTTTTTTGGTTAATTTTGTTAAATAAAAAATTCTATTGAGGCGTATTTATAATTATCAAAATTACATGTAGTGTATTTGTAATTTATCCTTTTATCTTCTGTCTTTATTGTTTGAGAAGAAGGGGACGGGTAAAATTCATGTGTGAGTGCGAGCCTTGTGTGTGGTTGTCTCTAGCATCATTTTCTGAGTATATTTTAATAATGCCAGAGAGTTTTAATTTTGGAGCTCTAGTGATGTGGTAAGAGAAAAAAAAAAAAAATAAATAAATAAATAAAATATAGATATATATATATATTACATCACGTGTAGGTTCCACCCCTTATCATATTATTAGAGTTTTTTTAAAATTTTAAAATTAGAACTCTCAATTTTTATTCATATTTTAAACCCCAAATCTGCCAACAATTTTCAAGTTGAATTTGCCTGTTTTTTTGGATTTGATCTCATTCTGGTTTTTTGGGTTCCCTTTTTGGCTTTTGGATGCTGCATAAAAACTAGTTAAAAAAGCAACACAGAACCTGTGATGATATTTTATTTTATATATATATATATATATTATTGAATTCATTTTATCTCTCTTTATGTAATTTTGGATTAAAATGATATTATTATTAATTTTTTCATTCAAATTAACGAAAGGTGTATAGCATACCAATTTTGACTGTGAGTTTGATTTTTAAAAAAATAAATAAATTCAAATTAGTACAACAAAAATATAATTGTATCCTTATTTTCTTCAAACTTAAAATTAGATTAATATGTTAATTAAAATAAAATATAATTAAGGATTGATTTAAAATATAATTAAATAAAAATGTAAAATAATAATAACTAAGAACTGATTTAAAGTATAATTAAATTAAAATTAGATTAACATGTTAGGAATTAAAATAAATAATTAAGAATTTAGGATTAATTGTGATCTAAAATATAATGAAATTAAAATTAGAATGAAAAGTCAAGAATTACAATAAATAATTAAGAATTTATAATTAATTGTGATTTAATTGATTTAATATTAGATATTATTATGAGTTATGTATATAAGAGATGAGAGAGAAAAAAAGAAAAAGAAAAAGGGAGTAGAGTTTAAGAGTATTATAGTCATTTCACATTTATAATGTTAACAGTTTCATTTTGGTCTAAAACTACATGGGATTTTATTCTCTCCCCCAACCATCGTGCTTCCCCAACCCCCGTCACCATGGATGTAAGAAAAATCAGCCAAACCGATTGAACTGGACTAAATCAGTCGTATTTGGTCTATTTTTTAATAATAATTGGTCTGTGCAACTTTTTAATTTGATTTTTTTCGATTTTCGGTTCGGTATCAGTTTAAGTACCTTATGCATCGAACTATACCAAAACCGACCTCTTAAACATATGTTATATTTATAATATATACTAGTGGTTGGGTACGTGCGTTGCACGTGACACGTAATTTTCATCCACTATTAGTATTGTAATTATGTGTGCCTCGTAAATTAGTATGTGATATGTATACAAAGTATGGAAACTTGTATGAGTAAATTGATCTGTATCCAAAATACAACTAAGCAAAAAATGAATACATACTTGATTGAAGAATTTAAATAATGAATAAGAAATTTTATAGACATAAACATTAATTTATGATATCACAATCTTATCTTAAATAATAAACAATAATCAGGTCCTTTAAATATATAGCATTACGCAAATATTTTTCTATCAATTTCCCACTCTAATTTTTCATAGTTCGTAACTGTAATATAATTGAAGGTATGAAATTAATTACACAATTATACAATTTTGTTTAATTGTTCATCTCATAATACAAATTCATTGAACCTACTATTGCATATTATTTACATACTACTGGTATGATGGATAATTATAAATATTATGTATATCAGTATAGAAACAGACACAGGAGATAAGAAAAGTAAATTATTTTTTATTCTTCAATCATCATCAATGTAAAAAAATAAGAAGACGGCTTTTTTTTTTTTATAAGAAGGGAGACGATTTATTTATATTTATATTGGACTCTTGGAAGTCGATATATCGTTTTTGAGTGTTCAACTCCCACAATAAAGAGATAATTGGTTTATATAGGACTTTTCATGATTTTTAGAAAATATAGTAGATTTGATAAGGTAAAATTGGGATTTAAAAAAGTAAAAAATAAGATAGGCTCTTTACACTTTTATAATAGTAGTAGATATATCTATAATTTAATAATATAATGATATTAATAAGTATAATAAATTCTTAATCTTAGTTAGGATACCCTAATTATATACAATCTTAACTCTAACTCACTTGAAACCTTATTATTTATTATTTTTTTTTGTTTGTATTTTTTTAATTTAGAAATTGTAAAATATTTATTAAATGAATGGATTAGATGTGCTTGAAATGATTGACAAATGGTTAATTCAATATTTGTACATAAATGAGTGACTATACTAAAAAATGGCTTAAATTTGAAAGATCCTAAACTAATTAAACTGCACTAAATTGAACAATTTCAATTAGTACGGTTTAGTACAGTTTGATGGGAGAAGTAGTCTGTATCAGTACTCAATTCAATGAAAAATTTACTTAAATTCCAACCGTACTGAACTGATTACATCCCTATTCATCACCCCTAAATCCTGTTGTTGTTGACCTTCCTGAACTAGAATGTGAAGAACATTAGTGAATCTAATAAAAAAGGGAACTGTAATCAGAGTTCGAGTCAGAGTAGTAAGATGGAATCTTTGAGTCGGGAAGGCTTCTTGTTGTAACATCGCCCGGGAAGTACCCAAGCGCGTTAAACAATTCAGACCCTCGATTTCTTTCATCTAATCTCATAAGTGTAATGTGAAACATAAATGAAAGATTTGACAATTTTAATAAAAAAAATTCATTTTATTACAAAATCTTTGCTAGAAATGGATTACATCACTAGATCTCAAAGTCGCTACCTAATATTTTGAAAAATTAAGAAACCTGTTACTCGAGTCAAGGCTATTGTTCGTTATAACCAAAGATATCTCAGTTCAGAACCTTAGGTATATATGAGAGGGGAATGTCATTAATTGAGCACCCCCGCTCACTTGATTAAAGATCGGCCTCTACTAAACCATGATATAAATTTTATTAAGTTTATATATTCATATTTCGATTATTTAATAAATCCTAAAATTTACTATGTAAAGTATACAAGTATAGAGTATGTCATTAATTTTAGAACAACTTGATTTTATGTGTTTTGAAAGAGTCTTGAAGATGTACAACTCAAAAAAATTAAGTTTACAAATATAAAAATCAACATCATTCCAAATTAAGCGGTACAACCTCCATTTATTGGCATTCATAAAATTATATCAAATAAGTGAATAGTCTCATGGTAGAATGTTAAACATAATAAGGAAAACATACACAAGTGGGATGTTGAAGTATAAAAACTTACATATTTATCGGTGTCACACGAACAATTACAAAACAAAGTTAGTAAAACATGTATGATCTTATATACCAAATCCTAATGCAATTCACTCATGAAATACAACTAAAGATTCAGCTTCTAATATATAACGTGTGAATCATCTCAAGAACATAAGGTAACGCACATAATCACATAAGAATTGATTAAATCCATAAATACAACTTTAGCGGAATCAAGATATATGAAACATGGATGTAAAGCATGAATATGATGATGCATATTTACAAATAAGAAAAGCAAGTAAAAGAATGGAATAGAAAGAAGAGGGGCGTAGAATTATTACAACACTTGAATCATTACATATTCGAAAAAGGGAGAAGAGAAAGAAAATATTACAACAAAATAAAAACTTCATAAATCTCTCAAATGAAAATAAAAACAAAAACTTCATGTGCCTTGGAGACCATTGGAAACTGTTCTGCTCATCAACGGAAGATTGCACTGTTCTGTCCAATTAATTAGCTGGCTGGCCAGCCAATAAGGCTTGGCAAACTTAATTCACAACAAATCCAAAACAAAACAAATAGGAGATATATTGGTGCCTCAACCAACTACTTTGGATTAGGTTATAACATATGTATAATATGAAATTAAAGTAAGAAAACAAATATAAAATAAAAAATACAAGAAAAATGAAAGCAATTAAAACTTCACATTCCAAAGAAACGATGAACTTCTTCATTTTTACACTTTCTTTTGATCACCATCAAGGTTGTGAATATGTTCTCAATCCTCAATTCAAAATCTTGGAATTTAAGCTAGAATGGTGACTTGAATTGTATAATACTATATGTGGGAGAAAATTGATGAACTCCTTGGTTTTCTCTCTTTTAACAACAATCACTCTCTCTTTAATCAAAACTCTAGAATTTGACTACAATAACATGATTTGGACGATTTTTGTAATAAAAGATGAGATATAATGTATAGCTTGAGAAAATGGAGGTTGACAACTAACACTCAATTTTGGCCAACTATTAAATTCAAAGCTTAGACTCTCTTTTTCTCTATCTATAGCATTCTCCTCCTAATCAATCTATCCTTTCTCTAGTCCAATCCATCATCCATCTCTCAATAATCTGATGTGTTTATATAGGCAATGCAAGTGGAGAAATGGTGGAAGACAAGAACGGAGTATTGATGTAGATAATGGAGCAAATGGAGCACTAATGGAGCTAATGGAAGACAAAATTAGAACATTACCTTCAATGGATCAAGCACTAGGCAATGGAGGCTGAGTGTGTATGCATTTGGTGCAAGAATAGATTAAAAAATGGGATAGCTGAGTGCCTCACAAGAACTAAAAAAAAAGAAGAAAAAAGGTGGTTGAGGCCACGGACCACATGGTCGCGGGCATTGTCAAAGAAAACCCTAGGTGGTCGACCGAGCGGACGACCAGTTAGTGAGAAATTTGCCCATTTCGCTCTAATTCAGACCAACTTTGCTTTGACTGTCAGACAGGACTGAAACACTTGGCCAAAACAGGCTTAGGATTGGGAGTAAACCTCAAATTCCATCTTTCTTACTGAGGATTTTGTGAGAAACACATTCTGGTTTTTATCATTAGGTAATCAAAAGAAAATGCCCAAGTCTTAAGGGCGATCAAAATGGGGTGTCTACACTAGCCTACTCTGATGGTCGATTCATCGTTGTTATTGCTAGATCTCATGTAGCGTTTCAGAAACCAAACTTGTTTATATTAATTAATACATGTTCCCTTATACTTGTATTGTTTTCGAAATTTTAGAATTGATGGGTTTGCATTTGACCTTATAATTATAATTGGGACTTCCTTCTAAAAGTTTAGAGCCTTAATTGAAGTGTAAACATGATGGTTGGGTAAGACTGGATCAAAAATTCCAAATTTGAATATTTACTCTATGTAGTGCTCACTCTTTTGCTCTTTTCTCTTTCTAGACTTTGAATCTTGATGTGAGATTGGAATAGTTAGAAAGCTTACTTTCAGAATTTCAATTTAGACACAAAAATTGATCAAATTTTGACTTTGAAAGAGAAAGCTATGCCTGTCTGAAATTTACCATGTAAAGCTATCTGGGTCAATCTGCATGTGCGGAATATTTGTCTCGCACGAGCGGATTATGCAAGCTCATGAGCAAAATTCGCTTAATAGATTTGCCCATGTGGCCAGAGGCTCCGCATATGCAAGACTGCGCGTCCAACCTAATTTTTGGGGCCATTTTTCTTCAAATGTTGAGGCTCTCTCTTTCATCACTTTTTCACTCTCGCTCTCTCTACATTTCTTTTCCCTCCATTCTATCTACTTTTTCTCTCTAAAACCATATTCAACCCTTGATATCATCTACTAAGATGGAGATTTTTGCAAAACTTTGTTTATTAAAGTTGTAAAACCCATCAAAGGTTTTGACTTCACCAAGTTTGATTTTGTTTGGAACATTTTGGAATATTGAGCTTTTCTTCGTTTTCCTCTTTTAGCTTGAGGTAGGGATTTTCTTAATAAATATGATGTTGAGGTTTATATGTGGTATTCTTCTAGTTATGAATTTGTGAAAAATATGTAGAGATTTTGTATATTTAATGTATAAAAAATTAAGACTTAAATGTATATTATAAACTATTCAAAATTGTCTCTTCAAATGTAAAGGAGTAATCTAAATTTTAAGATTATACTCTAAAATGGTTAAAGCCTTAAATTTGGCATTCTTATGGGTTTTTGGGTTTTGTAATAATAAGTTATAATATTTGGTAATTTGATTAACTTTTTAGTAAGAATTGATTTTTTGACTTCTTTTTTAAGCTTTTTTTTTTTTTGGGTAAGTAAATTCTTTTTTAAGCTTATTTTAATTTTTGGTCAACTTTTCTTATTAATTTTAGGAAAAAGTACAAAACAATGGGATTTTGAAAAAAATATTACAGATTAATGGTAAATTTTATAAATATTAATAATTAGAATCTCAAACTTTTTCATCAATTTGTAATAATTTTTTCAAATTCCCACTTACATGTGTTTTCCCTTTAATTTTTAATCCTAATGAAACATAATAATTTTTTCAAATTCCCACTTATATGTGTTTTCCCTTTAATTTTAAATCCTAATGAAACAAAGAGACAAAAGAAGTCAAAAAGCTAGCCAACTAAAAGACAAAAGTACGAAAGGTTTTAGCTAAAATAATCAATTTTTAATTTTTTTTTACTGATTTTTGAATTAAAAGGGTACTAAACAAAAACAATGAAATTTTCAAAAATAATTTTATATGATAATAGTTTTTTTTTTAAAAATAGAATTTTATGAACAAGTGTTATTTAAGAATTTTATTTTCTAAAAATAGTTTTCAAAAACAATTTGTCAAAGTGCGTGCTTTCAGAAAAATGAAAATAAAAGCAAAAATATAATCAAACATAACCCAATCTTTTACTTTTTTTAATAAATAAATGGGTAAATTATAAATACATTCATTGAGATTTGATTAAAATACGAATCGCCTCCTATAATCTTGAAAATTACATTCCACTCCTTGAGATTTTTAATTTTATAACAAATTACCTTTTTTATTAATAAATTATCAAGTCAATTAAGTAATTTTATTATTGTATAAGAGAGTAATTATGGATTTTATTTTTTAAGTTAATTCTGTTAAATAATTTTTTTTAACAAGGGTATATTTATAATTTTCTAAATCATAATAGGCAATTTGTATTTTAAATAAACAGAGGTGTATTTGTAAATTACCCTAAATAAATTCATGGAATCCGACAGCTTTTACAACAATATAGGGGCAATTTGGGAAGAAACTAAAAAAGCTAACTTTTTAACTTTTTTTACACCAAAAAAAAGGTCACAAAAAGCCAATTTTTTAACACAAAAAAGTAAAAAAACTACGAAAAAAAGTTAAAAAGTCAGCCCTACCAATTTCTTAAAACACCACATAATCATAAAAAAAAAAAAAAAAAAAAAAAAAAAAGAAAAGAAAAAGAAGAGAGGTGTGTCTAGTTGGCAAGGTACAACCCTATTAGATCATTGTTAGTTTGTTAGAATAATCAAATTTTTGTATTAAATTTAGTAATGACATTTTCCATGTTATTGACAAATTATTAAATAATGGAAAATTCATGGAAGGTAGAATATTAATCCAATAATGACAAAATTAGTTTAAAAATTAGTTCTCACAATATTAGTCCAATATATTAATCCACTATATTAATCCAATAATGACAAAATTAGTTCAAAAAATTAATCATCACAATATTAAGAATCAATTTGCTAACCTCAACTCTAAAATGAGCATTTCAGAATGGTAGGACCCACCCAAAAAGATTAAAGTTGGTATACATCATCCAAAACTGGATTAGAAAAGGGAGAAAGAAAAAAAAGAAACTCTGTTTTGGATTAAAAGAAAGAAGGTCAAGAATGATGAGTGTATGCACTACTATATATCTAAAGAATCTTTGTGAATTGAAACCAGTACACAATGTGAAATGGGTATGAAATTACAAGGAGAATGAAATGACAAGTTACATCAACTTGTAGTAACAGATGTTTCCATGTAGCAGAATCTGATAGCCTTTGCCGCAAGAACACTTGATGTGAACGATTAACCACTTCCCCGATCTCTCCACACTCACTGCTTCCTCACATTCAGTTGTCTCAGACTCATCCTGCAATTTCAATTTCAATGGAATTGTTCATCAAGAAAATCACTAAAAACCAACCCAATCAACAAAAAAGTCTCTAATAAATATGCATTGGAACCAGAGTCACAAATGAAATGAAAAGCTAATGTTATGAAAAGAGAGAACATCGAATAAAAAAAGAGACCTTCTCTGGAGCGCCATTGTTGTTATCATCTTCAGAGCCACGTTCTTTTTCCCCTTCCATGACTTCGTCCCACCACTGACTCATCTCTTTCATTCGATCCCTCATTCTCTTCAACCTCTGCAAAAAAACAAAAAAACCCAAAACCCTTTTTCATCATAAAATTGAAAGAAACAGAAAGAGAGAGAGAGAGTCGAAAACGGACCTTGGAATTGGGAGTGAGGCATTGAATGGAGTCCGGAGGAGGTGTTGGCGTTGGAATTGGGTCAGAGAGGGAACGGCGGAGAGTGGCGGAAGCAGAGGAAGTGGGTTTTGCATTCGGTGGTGGTGGTGGTGAGGGAGTCTTGGCATTTTGAGATGAGAGAGGGTTGAAGAAACCATTAGCATTGGTGGGGTTGTTGTTGTTGTTGTTGTTGTTGTTGGTTGTTCCGGGTGAATTAATGGGTTCAGAAACGCAGCGGTGGAGAGTGGGGATTGGAAGGTGAAGCTTGGTGAAGCCCTGGAGGAGATGGTCGCCGACGATGAGGGTGGAGGAGGGGTGGCGGCTGATTTTCTTGGATTTGGGTTCTTGGAGAGATGATGAAGACGAGGAGGGTGATCGTCTCTTCATGGAGCCACCGCACGCCCTGCACGAGGACACTGGGGGGTTGAGCCGGAGCATGGCAAGCCGGTTGAGGGCGGACCCGGACGACTCTAAACCACCGTCCTCTTCGGTATCGTCCAAGTATGTTTTGTTGTCCATCTCAGCTTCTTGATCGCTCATCCTTGGGTTCTCTCTCTCTCTCTCTCTACAAAACTGTGGCTGATTTCCAAAATGTGATGCTGAAGCGCAAACGATGACTTCGGCCTCGTTTATATGGGAAGAAGTTTGTTGGTTTTATAAAGCAGCAATGTTTGGTATCATAAAATTTTTTTATGTAAATAATTATGAAAGTTTTGTAATTTTTGAATTACACTTAGAATAAAATATCATACATTAATTAAGGTAATTTAAGGATTGAATATTCTATAGATTTTTGTGAATTTTAGAATTGTATAAATAATTTATTTATAATTTTAATTGCGACTTATATATTTTGAAAATTTCTGGGTAGATTGAGAATGAACTAAAATTATTACTTCAATTATTTATTTGGACTAAAATTTAATATTATGCTAGTCTAATCTTATAAATTAAAAATTCATGCATGTGTGTGATTAAGGTTTTGTTTTGTTTTGTTTTTGTTTTTTTTGTTTTTTTTGTTTTTTTGTATCTAAATTATCATTTCATACTATGGTTTAATTTAACTGTTTATTTAAATTTTGCACATTAATCGATTACTGTATGACATGTGCAATATTTTATGTTGGGAATTTTAATGAATGGTACAACATTATTGATGATTGAAATTTGAATTATTTGTGATTAATATAAAAACTAATTGAAATGATTAACGGCATATACAAAGTTAACAATTAAGGGTTAATACCAGTACCTCAGGAGCAGCCTTGGTTTTTAATAAATTTTTTGTAATTATGTCTCAAAACCCTAAGATAGCTCAGAACTTATTTAAACCCTTATCGGTATTAGGTTTTGGGCTAAAGGTGGATGTACGGGTGGCACGCAAGGAGGTTACATACCCTTGGCAGACCATTCCCTTGGGGTAGACCACGAATGCCACGGCTTGGGTATATAACTTTGGGTATGGGCAACTTTGGTAGTTCTTGAATATTTGACCACGGGGGGTTCCAAAATTGACCGTGGCCATAACTTAGTGGTTGGTAAGAAAATCTCTTTGGTAAGATTTTGAGTGTTACCTAAACTATTAACTATTATTGAAATTATTGAAATGGTTGTTATATTATCATGCTATTAATATTGTTATTAATTTAATTGTCATGATTATTCATCTGATTATTTTCTTTTAAAAAGAAGGATAGGTTGGTTATATTTTTTTATTGTATTGCAGAACTCATGGCATATATTTTTGTGGCTATGACGTTTTATGCATGATTATGATGAGGAATGGACGGAAGCTAAAATTGGAGCTGCTGCTAATATAGAACCTTATGTAGACACCCAATTTTTGACTATCCTCAAGACTTGGACGTCACCGTTTGAACACTCGGTGATCATCCATATTCGTGTTCGTTTTGAGTTCTCGGAGGTCTCGACTACGTGCCTTGCCATAGGAACTCTCAACTTGACTGTTTTGTGTTTGGTTTTGCACCAAACACTTGTTGTCTTGCTTCTGAGGGTAGGGAATGACTTATTGGCCATCCCCACACCTCACCGGCCATGGCTTGAGGCCACCGGCCCTGTTTTGTTGTTACCGACCATTGGTGATGGCCGATCGGCACTCTTTTTGGTCGGCCAACCATTGTTTTAGTCAATTTGTCATTTTTGGCTAGCCGACCACTATTCATCTGCTTTTGGCAGATATTTTATGCCAGCTGTGATAACTGGCATCCGCAATGCACCCCCTCCATACACGTGTATGGAGGGATTTCCCTCTTGCTTAGCTTGTTTTGTAAGCTTTGCAAGAGCGGAGTCCGATAAAGGGAGGGCTTCTCCTCCCTCCTCAAGGGTTCCAAAAAAGTTCCAGAGGGCTCTGAGATTAGGGTTAGGGTTTGTGTATCTATCTATCTCTATATCTCACTCCCTTTTGCCTTTGTGTGTGCATAAGGTTGTGTTTGTTCTTGGTTTTGCACTAAGGCACCTAGTGTTACACCATAACTTGGTTGCTGAGGTGCCAAAGGGTTGTTCTTGAAGTTCTTGAGTGGATTTAAGCTTGGAAAGGCTGCTGGAGCTCCATTCTTAAAGAGGTTTCAAGGGTAAGAAACTTACCCCTTTATTCCTCATTTTTGTACAAGCTTTTAACCTGTCTTGAATCTATTTTTAAGCTTAGTGTATAACTGAAAAAATTTCTGTTTTTACTTGCTTTTGATCTTTATTTAAGGTCTCTTTGAGGTTTGGGGTCGTTTACCCCCTCTTAGGCCTTGTTTGGCCTCTTTTTTGTGCTATCTTTGGTGAGCTCCGGGACCATCTTGTATTGGCCTCCTCACTACTAAAATCCAGAGGAATTTTAGTGGTGGGGATGGTGTTTTGAGGTTCTAAGAAGGAGAGGGCCATCCCCTCTCCTTATTGTCTTCAAAACTTGTCATTTTAACCTCATGTGTGAGCACCTTGATTAAGTCCATGTTGGCCATGTCTTAGTTGGTATTTGTGGTTATTTTGCCATGTTATAGCATTGTTTTAAGTTGGTTTAGACACATCATGCATGCTTTGCATACTTGTCTTGTAATGCCATGAAATTGCCTTAACATGCATCATGATGTACCATGACTTTCTAGCATGATTTTGGCTTAGCTTTGTGAAGCTTTTATGCATGTTTTGGTGTGCTTAAGGTCTGATTTTGGTTATTTGGGTCATCCATGACTTGCTTTGTATAGCTACCATGCAATCTCCCTCGTAAGCTTTGAGCATTGGATTCTCTAGCATGCTCTACTTGCATTATTTCAGTGGTTTGGCACCATTAGTTATCTCATTTTAGTCCTTGTGGCATGCTTGTATGCTTGCATTTGATACTCCTTTAATGCTTTAAAAGGTTGATGTCTTATGCTCCATATTTGGACCATTGTGTATGCTTCCATATGTAGGCCATTTAGATGCCATCTAAGTGTGTTTTGGGCTTTGTCTCGACCTACATTGGGACTGTTTTGAGTCCCCTCGATCCTTTGGGACTCGCCTTGCATGGCCTTGATTTAATCCCTTAGGTTAGCCTTAGGCCTTAGGCTTGCTTGCATGTTTTGTTTGTTTGGTTTGGCGCCATTCTAACATGATTTCAGAGTTTACAATGTATGCCATTTGTCCATGTTTGTTCCTTTTAAGTGTGCTTAAAAGTTGCTTCTTTGTGTTTAAGTTTTGAACCATGTTTGCATGCATGTTTGTATGTAAATTTGCCTTCATTTCCATAGCATTTTGGCTACTTATTTAGACATGGCTGAGGCTTGTCCATATTAGTCTAAGTCCATCTTTTGCATGTTGCTCAAATGTTGTTACATTGCTTCATGTTTACATGCTTTGGTTGCATCATGTCTTGCATGCTCATTTGTGTGAATATTGTCACATGCTTGCATGTTTGCATGCGTGTTTGCATTTTCATGTTGCATACTTAGCTCGCATGCTTAGGTTGCATTTGGCATGCATGCCTTGCCTCTTGAATTGATTATGATAGAGGTTGGGCCCATAGTGTGTTTGTGTGCATTACATTTGACATCAAAATGCACACTTGACTTCTTGGACCATCACGCATTGAAATACGCGATTGGTGGTCTGAGGGTCGAGTACCATACTTCCTTGAGTCCACAACATGATGGGGAGGTTGGTTGTGCAAACATTTGCTCGAAATGCATTGCCATGCTTTGTCTGCCCTCTGCTGTTGTCAAAACAGAGTGCTGTAAGAAGATATGGTCGACCGACCATCTTCAGTGCCGATCAACCAACAATGGATGGCCGAGAGCTCAATAGATGGTCGATGACCACTTTGCCATGGCCGGTGACCATTCCTCTTGGCCGGTGACCTTCCACAATGATCAAGGAGTGATTCTGAAGCATTCTTGGGGCTTGTGCAATTTTCAGAGGCATAAAACAGTGAAAACAGAGGCAGCTTATGCATGGTGGTGGATTTCCAAGTGGAGCCAAGCACGCATGCATTGGACCCTTTTCCCGAAGTTGTTTTACCGCTTTATTGGCTTAGTTAATTTGCTTAACTAGTTAAGTGGTCTGTAATAATTAATTGGCTTGTTAGTCAGTTAAATTTGTATTATTCTTTTGGTCCCTCCGAGAGAGGGCGAATTGTGTAATAAGTGTGCGTGTGTGTGATGCATGTCTTCCAACCCCCACTTCTTTCTCCCTTTTACTTACCTGCTTTTGATGGTTACTATTAGGACATGTTTTGATTAGCATACTTATGATAGCATGTTTGCATCCATTCATTTGTATTGCATGCACCGGGCTCGGCGCATCATACTAATTGCATAGTATTTCAAATCTAACTTGAATACATGTCATCTGCTACATTTCACATGCCATCCATAGATTAGCCGAGCCTATTCTAGCTGCATTTTGCTTGCGATGCATTAGCCATCTTAACATAGACTTGGATCATACATTTGATTACTAACATGTTCCTTGTTTTGGCTTGGAGTACTAGGTGAGTGTTTATGCTTTAGCATCTCGCATAAGTGTGAATGTTAACATGAAAGCATGCTTGCCATGAGGCTAACTGCTTAGTTGATTTACTGCCTAGATGCCTGTGGGTGGAGGTTGGATTGCTTGAGTTGGAACAGCTCGTTGAAATCCGTGTTTTAGCCTACTTGCGAGTAGCAAATTTCAAACTGTCTTCCAAATGAGCAGATATACAATGCTTCGTTCCAAATTAGGCGATCTAGTCTATACTTTTGTATTGTACGCATCACATAGTAAGATTAGCTAATTAACCGGAATAAGAATGCATAATGTTTTCAAAACTAGATATCATGGTTAGTAGAGGCCGATCTTTGATCGGGCGAAAGTGGGTGCTCACAAGTGACCTTCCCAATCGTACCCAAGTTCTGGCCGAGGCAACTTTGGTGATGACGGACACGTGGCCTTAGGCAACGAGTCAGGGTTTCCTAAATTCCCCCAAAATAAATATTTAGGTGGCGACTCTGTATCTGGCAAAGCAGTCCATGTTTGGCACTTCTTTCAAAAAAATCTATTTTCAAAAACGATTTGCCGGATTTGGACTCTTTGGTGATTTATCGGTCTCGCATTGCACTTTGCGGGATTAGATTCAGAATCGTGACATTTGAGTCCGAACTGTAGTGAGCCCAATGAACAAAACGGGATTCCCTCCCGGGACGTTCGGGGACGTCCGCACCTTGGCTAACTTGAAGTCAAGATTTTAGCAAAATAAATTTTTATTATCTTATGTATTATTAATTAAGGATGTTATAATGTTGTTTAATGTTGTATGTGGACTTTTAATTTTTTTTGTGTTGTTAAACTTTTGACTATGTGAGAACTTAAATTTTCCTAATTAGATGTTGAATTTTTTTTATTTAGCAAGTTATTTTGTTATTTAAAGTTTATGATGTTTCAAAAATATTTGGGGCGTTACAATTTGGTATCAGAATTTAGATTCAAACCTTTGGGCCACAAGTAACAATTATATTTTTTTTATGTTTAAGAAAACTTTACGTGGCCTTGTAATTTTCTGTGGCATAACTAAGTTAGAACCTTTTTAATTGTATAATGCTAGGATCATCGAATGATAACTCTCATTAGGGATATAATAATGGCCCGGCCCATCCAGGCCCGGGCTCGGGCTGGTCCAAGCAAGCCTCGCATCCTCCTTTTTAGCGGACCGGGGCCAGGCTGGTCCATGGGCCAAAAAGTGGGGCCTAGGCCTAAGCTCACTCATAATAGGGCCTAGGACCGGAGCTCGGGGGCCGGGCCTAGCTAGGCCCTTTTTTTTTTATATTAGGAATAAAAAATAAAAACAAAATTATACTAGAGTATTTTAGTTAAGATTAATGAGATGTTTTGTTTGATTATGTTTCATGGTGATATTTAAATTTAATTATGTATGACTTATATTTTTTTAATTATGAACTTATAACTAAAAAAGTATGTAATTGTGTAATTTTTTTCTTTCAAAATGAATAATTTTATATATATGAAAATGAAATTTTCAATATTATAATATTAAATTATTTATATAATATTTATTGAATGAATAATTTTTATTTCAAAATAAAATAATATATTACAAAAATTGATATTATTAAATAAAATAGGTATAGATTATTGATGATAGTAAAGCAATTGTATCACTATAGGTCAAGTACATCCCAACTAGGTTGACACCCACTAACCTACCAATCATTTGTATTATACTCCCCCTCAATAATCTAATACAAAAAAAAAAATGAAATGAAATAGTAAAAAATAAATTGTTGATCAATCATCGGAGGAGACAGACATTTCAGTTGCGTTGCCCGAGAATATGTCATCCAAATCATTTTGACTTCACTTATTTTCACTACAATTTTGTCTTCTCGTAAGCGCATGTATATGATCTGTGGAAATCATCAGTGCCTCAACCATTTGGGGTGAAAGCATGCTCCGGTAATCGCTCCGCACCCTTCCACCTGCACTAAAAGTTGTTTCTGAAGCAACTGTAAAAATATGATCGGTTAGTATATCACGGGCCATCTGTGAAACCACAGGCCACATAATTTATTTTGTTTCCACTATTCCTAAATGTCAAAATCATCGGAATCATCCACTAATGAGCTTTCCAAATAATGTTGTAGTTTAGAACAACTTATACTTGTATGTTGAGATATTCTTCTACTTTTCATTACTAAAAAAAACACTTAATCTCCCGCCTCGAGATGAGACTGCTAATGTAGTGTGTATAGATGTATTTACAGATGCAGCTGCCCTATATTCTTCAAATAATATGTTGTATGTTTGCATAATAGGGGTAAACTGTGTTTGATCAGCGAAAAGACGCTCTAAAAATTCTTGTAAACTAATTTCTTTGCACCTAGGATCAATTATTATGGCTAAACCTAATAGATGAGGGAAAGGATCAAAATATTTATCAAAATTTTCTTTCATTGAAGTAATAATTGTTACATAATATTCTTTACCCATATATTTTACGAAAACTTTAATTATTTTTGCTAGCATAAGAAAAACAAATGATGAAGTAGGAATATATATATATATATAAGAAAATAATTTTGTTGAAGTATCAAAAATTTTTAAAAAATCTTTATACAAGGGTTTTTGGTGCCAATTAATTTCTCTAGGAGTCAGTATTTCTCCTATTGATGTTGTTGCAAAAAATAAATCTATTGCGCTTCTTTGTTTACAAGTTATTTTTTACATATTATATGTTGAATTCTACCTACTATCTACATCTAAAATTAATTTTCTAGATGGCATATATTTTCTCTTTGACAAATTTTTTTATATTCCGAAATTCGATTACCAGAAGACATAATAGTAACAACTGCATTTTTTATTATAAGTATAGAAGTTTCGTATATATGCATAACTTCTTTAACAATTAAATTTAAAATATAGGCACAACAACGAACATGAAATAAATCACCATCAACAAGAAATTGTAAAGTTGATTTTAAATGGGTTACAGTTTGATTATAATATACTGCATTATCTAAACTAATCGTAAATATTTTTTTTTCTAAAGCCCACTCATATAACACATTTTTTATTTCTACACCAAGCAAATGACCAGTGTATAGAAGTTCAACTAATTTAAATGAAATAATTCTTTTATTTAATTTCTAATCATTATCAATAAAATGTGCAGTGATACATTGATATTCAAAACTATTATTTGACCACAGATCAGATGTTAAACAAACTCTTCCATTCAAAATTTTAAAGATGTCAAATAATTCAATTTTAACATCCTCAAATTTCTTTAAAATCTTGCTTCTAGTAGTATTTTTTAAAAAACTTTGATATTGCAGTGCAAAACTTTTATGAATTATTTCAGTAAAATCGGAACATTCACTAGTAGTAAAAGGTTGTTCTTTTTTAATAATATAATCAACTACATAATTTTGTACACGTATAGGATCATATGAAAATGTTTGCAAATTACTAGTTGATTAAGCCCCTAATTGCATTTGACTTCGAATATTAGGTTGTTGACTTTGTAAATGTTTGTTACATGCCTTTTTAGATGACTAGTACCCCTACAGATGCAATACTAAGTAAATGTGCCCAATATTTACATTTTGCTTGAAATGTAATTATACCATCAGGATTATTTATAGATATTTTCCCAAAATGTTTCCAAACACTACTACTTCTGCTCCTAGATGATGATCCAACTATTGGAAAAGGGATATGAGAAGGAGAATCAACAGATTCATGTTGTGTAGCATACATATCAACATCGACATAAATATTTGGAATATTAGGATCCATAGTAATGTAAGTAAAACAATATATAAAAATTAACAATTAATTTAAATAATGTGTAAATACAATTAGTAAAAAATAATAATTAATATATGTGTACAAATAATTAATGAAAAAAATGAGTAACTAATAAATTTAATTAAACTATTTAATGTTACCGACTAGCGAATTCGATATTAGCTTCTTCTGATAAAAGTTTCTTGTTGCACAATTACAATTGTCACTTAGGGATGACACTTCAAAAGTAATTAAGAGTTGAGAGAGTTTACGAGAGAGAGAGAGAGAGAGAGAGAGAGAGAGAGAATTATTTGTTGTGAGATTTATTTTGAAAAATGAAGGATATTTATAGTAATTTTAAAGAGTGAAATAAATTTATAAATATGTATATATATATATTACTGTTTGAACTATGATCGTTTGAATATATATTACCGTTTAAATTTTTGTATGACTGTTTGTCTCTACTAATTTTTGATCATTTGAATTTTTTATTTTATTTTTTTCATTCAATGAATGAAGAAGAGTATGAGTTGAGTGATTAATTAGATGCAATAGACCATAGTAGGTTAGGCTAGTAGGGACGGGACAGCGCGGGCATGCTCTTCTTTTCTTCAATGCAAAGTCATTTTGGCTGCTACAGCAGCCAGTGGGTCCCACTCCCACACTCCATTTCTCTCTCTCTCTCTCTCTCTCTCTCCTCTCTTGTTCCTGTGGCTAGGGGTGGGTAAACTATTATTATTTTTTGTTTTATTTTTAAATTATTAATGTTATTTATTTAATTATATAAATTTTTATTTCAGTTCTTGTAATTCAATTACAGATAATTATACAAATTATTAACTATTAACTATTATGTTATTTTGGTTTTGTTTTTATTCTTTTTATTTTTACAAGATCAATCTTTTTATTTTTTTTATTTTTTATTTTTTTAAATTATTTAATGTTGCAAATTATTTTTTCTTTTTAGTTTTTGAAAATTGACCATTGATAGATAGAGGGTTAGATAGGTGGGCTAGGCTAGGCTAGGTTGGCCGCAGGTGCCGAAATTTTTTGGATCAGATTGGGTCGAGTTGGGCTAGGTCAGGCCACAAATGGAAGGCCTAGGCCTAATGGGCCGAAACGGGCTGAGCCCACCTCGGGCCTCAGGCGGGCTTTGGGCTCCCCACGAGTCTCGAGCCATTTTTACATCCTTAACTCTCATGAGGAAGATTCGGTGGGAAATTATGATATAGAGTTTGACCCGAGTAAAGAAGTGGAGTCACCAATAAAAGACTATGAGCCTGAGTTTGAACCTGAACCTGAACCTGAAGAAATTGCACCTACGTACGACCCACTGGAGGTGATTGTGATTGAGTCTGACACTGAGGAGGAATCCGTAGAGGGTAATACTGGCAAAAGTATTGGAGATATAAGGGCTGTATTTGAGAATTGGAATATTCAAAATGGGCTGCAAATTGGCTCATTTGTGTATGTTAGGATTTATCCTTTAGGAAGCTGTGCTTGGAAGTCCGAAAGTTGAGTAGGTGCTTACATCGGACCTGTCCAAATTTTGAGGCAAGAGAATCCCAGATTGTATCAATTTGGCCCTTTCCCGGATGGTTTTACCGATAGAATGGGCAACCTTTTTGATATTTAGAGCCTTCAGGATGCCATGCCCGACCCAAGCCGAATTGTGAGGACAAATGGATCAGTGGACTTCAAAGATTTGAGGATTTATTAGGAGGAACCAGTGCAGCTATTAGGGCATTTTGTGCATGAAACTGTTGTTTTTGTAAGGGTGCTATGGCGATTCATGGGACTTTGCCAAGCCACGTGGAAGTAGGAAGTCCTTGTGAGGAACGACTATACTTGGCTATTTCAGAGGTCTTGAGGGAGTTACAAACTAGGCCAACTAATTGTCTTGTAAGCTTACAATGTAAAATTGCCTAGTTTAAAGTTGTTTGTGTAGGTATTAACCTTGAATTGTAAGGGTTATCTTTTGCCTGTAGTATTTTATTTGTATTTTGCTGTTTAGTAACTTGTCTTATCAAATGAATCAATTTCCTTTTATGAAATCTTTGTATATAACTATATATATATAATAATGATGATAATAAATAAATAAATACATAAGTCACAAATTACCAACAATGCCATCATGCAGAATGGTTGGATGAACAAGAAATAATAAAAATGGTAATGGTGATGGAGTGTTTGATGGCAATGTCGCTTGGATTGTACGCGCAATTGCCGATAGGCAATATACCACCGCGAAATCAAGGTTAAAGCAAGTCTGAAATGGTAGCAAAGTTTGAAAAGCTACATCCCCACAAATTCCTTGGTGGATCTAACCCCTATGAAGTTGAAGCTTGGTTAAGACAAATTAAGAAGTTACTAGACACTTCTGACATCCGAAATGAACAAGATAGGGTGACCATGGCAATGTTTCAAATGGAAGGGGAAGTAGATCATTGGTGGGAAATGATCAGAAGTACCTGACAAGTAGAGACATTGACTTGGAGGCAATTTGAAGACCTATTTATGGAAAAATATTTTCCTAACTCACTAAGACAAGAAATAGTTCAAGAGTTCTTCTAACTGAAACAAGGAAAGATGTCAGTTACTCAATATTCAAACTGTTTTGAGGCTCTCTCACAGTATGCTTAAGCAATAGTAGCAAATGAAGAGGATAAGGTTAGACAATTTGAATGAGGTTTGGACACATATATTAGAGGAAGATTGATCGTAGTACAACTTTTCACCTATGCTCAAATGGTGGATCGAGCTTTAATTGTAGAACAAGAATTAGCGGATTCCGAACGCATTCGAAATTAGCGATCAAGGAACAATAACCAATCACGTGGAGGAGGTCCAATTCAAAACACCAGAACCCATCTTGCACCAGCACCTTATGCAGGAGGGTTGCAGCAGCAACAAAGGCAGAATTGAGGAAACCAGCAAGGAGGAAACTTTGTAAATGAGTGGAAAGGAAAGTGTTTTAGATGTGGTCAACAGGGGCATCATCGAAATGAGTGTCCTCAAGGTGGGGAATATTTTATGGATCAACAAGGGGTTCAACAATACAACAAATTCCAACCAAGACAAGGTTCTAAACCCACTCAAAATACTCAGACCAACAAGGAGCAACCACAAGCCACTAAGAATATAGGCTGGCCAAGAACACAACGACAAGCAGCTGGTGATGGAAAGAAACCAAAAGGGACTAACCAACAGGCAGTACGAAGAATGTATGCTCTCCAAGAAGAACAAGATGCTGGTAACCCATCAGTAATTCAAGGTATATTATTCCTTATGAATTCTTTGGTTAAAGTATTGTTTGATTCTGGAGCTTCGCATTTTTTCGTATCCACTGCATGTGTATCAAGTTTAGGTTTGGAGCTAAAAATGTTAGAGATATCTATGAGTGTCACTTGGCCCTTAGGTGGTCAAACCCGAGTAAATTTAGTATGTGAATATTGTGAACTTGAAATCTCCGGTTCATATTTGATATGTGATCTAAAGATTATGGAAATGTCTGATTTTGACGTCATTGTAGGAATGGACTGGTTATCAGTTTATCGAGTTATTATCGACTGTTACCGTAAAACGGTGACAGCATTCTCCCAGAATGGCACAAAAGTTCAATTTAAAGGAGATAGACAAGATTCTTTAACTCCAACGTGCCGCAAATTGCGGTGGCATGATCAGCTAATTGGGTGGTTGGCAAGCTTAATTTTGGAAGATGAAAATCGAAACGATCCAGGATTACTCCATGTGGTTTGTGAGTATGCTGACATTTTCCCTAACGAATTACTGGGACTACCCCCAAAACGGGACGTAGATTTTACGATCGAGCTCCAACTTGGGACTTCACTAATTTCTATGGCACCACATCGTATGGCGCCAGCTGAACTTCAAGAACTGAAGGACCAATTGCAAGAATTGTTGGATAAAAAGTTCATCAGACCAAGTACATCCCCATGAAGAGCGCCAGCATTATTTGCAAAGAAGAAGGATGGAACCTTGAGATTATGCATTGATTACCAACAACTAAATCGAGTCACCATTAAAAATCGATATCCATTACCAATGTAACGCCCCAAAATAAATGCAATATACCATCCAAAACAATAAGTAACATTATGAATTAGCTTATAATGTCCTTCTATTACATGAGATTCGATTGTACAAAAGGGTGACACATGCAATATATATTCATAAATAGAACATCTTGAATCTACAACATGTGTTACCAAACAGTAATAATGTAATAAAAGCTAAATAAGTAATCATATGCCCTAAAGGCTTACATCTTTCAAAGTCAAGACTTGGGTACATCAAAAATGAGTCGTAAGCTCAATATAAATAAAACTCTAGGCTTGTATAAATGTTAAATACAAAATAACAAAACTGAGCCTTCAGCTCCATAATCCTACCAAGCTAAGTCCTTGGTGGAGGTCACTAACACCTGAAAATGTTTTTTTTTTTAAATAGGGTGAACCAAAGTCCAGTAGAAATATTCCAATACAATATATGAAACTCAACGAAGATATAACGGTAGTATGCATATACAAAGCTATTGATAAACCGTTTCATAATTCTTTTGCAAACCATGTAGTACTAGCTGTATATTTCAATTCATGAAATCAGTTCCATTTCACTCAGACAACCAAACTGAGAATACAACTCAATAGGTTTCTAACCAGTACGACCATCATACAATCACTTCTATTTGCGATTTTACGAATATTTCGTCCACGGGAATCGGCACCCATTTATACTCATGATTTTCAGAACTTTCATCATGAACACTCCGGCCAATTTAATTCAATGGAGTACATCTCTTTTCTTCTCACAAAGATGGAGTACATCATTTTTCTTCTCCCAAACATCATACATTTACAATGTATTAAAGATGTGACAACGCTCAATGTAAATGGATGAGAAAATTTGTTTCAATTCACTTAATTCTCATGCAATTTCTACAACAATCATAATTATTCTCCATCGATAGCCCAAAACAGATATTTCTAAACAGATATACAATCTCTAGGACAGATAAATTATCCAAATTCTATAGGTGAGGGATAATACATATCCAACTCCATCATTTATATAAACACCATCCAATTTCACATTTCCAACACCAATTTCATTTATTTATACAAAATAAATGTTTGAGACATTTTAGGGCAAACTCCTTTTCCTTCCAAAATCCAACCTCCAAGTGTCAAAATCAACAATTTTATTACAACACAACCTTATATTCACTCCCACAACCATTTTCAATACATCCATTTGTAAACATTTCTTTTAATTTTAAACTAAAACCCTAGGTTTGTTCAAAATCCTCCAAAATCACAATAGTGTTTATACAAAACAAATAACTATGTTAAAAATCATACCATAGTATAGAAAATCCCTACCTCAAAGCTAGAAGACGAGCAAAGCAAGGATGAAACTCGGATAAAACCGAAACCCAACTCTATTCGAATAGAAATGTAGCCCTTGAGATGTTCTACCTTTTTAACAAAGGCACACGAGTAGAGAAACCACTAAATCTAGGTGAAAATGTAGAGAGAGAGAGAGTGAGAGAGTTTGGAGAGAGAAGTTCTAGATCTAGGGTTTTTGAAATGTTTAGAGAGAGAATGGAATGAAAAAAGTGATGTAAAATGTCACTTTTACGAACTGAAATACGCACAGTCCGCTCGAGTGCAAGAAGTGATGCTTGAGTGTCCAGACACAATAAGTTGTTCCACTCAAGTACAAGAAGTGACGCTTGAGCGTAGATTACACACTTCTAGTAGTTTTGCAAACAGCAGACCAACGCTCGAGCGGAAGAAAGGCTACTCGAGCTGAGGCCGCTCGAGTGCAGGAATAACCGCTCAAGCGTAGAATACACTCTCCCAGTACAATAGTTTTGCATACCTGCAAAAGTACTGAGAATTCACAAAGCCCGCTCAAGCACAAGAAATGACGCTCGAGCGGAGGAGTAAAATTCTGGGTAACAAAAGTTTGAAAACTAAGCAACCAACCCATTTCAAATGCAACCATTACAATCCAATAGCCAAACTCAAGGAAATATAAGGAAAGTAAGACATAAACAACAATACAAAATCTTGAAACCTGAGTCCAAAATACAAAATGGGTCGGGTCTAAACTAGAATCACTATAATCTCTCATCACTTAAGGAATTTTGTCCCCAAAATTACAATTTAAACTTTAAAACCATGCTTACACCAATTACAACAATGATAATCAATCGATTCCAATACCATGACCCATCCACCAGTCATTCATTCTCATCAACTCAATACACAAGCTCCAACATTGAAATTACAATTCACATTTTCTAAAACATATACAATGTTTATATTAAACTCGTGTTTCCAAAACATATACAACATATACAATGTTTCCATATTTTCAAAAAATATATAATGTTTTCATATTTCAATAACCTAACATAATCTCAATACATGCTCAAACATCAACAAATAAGTTCGAATATTTCTAACAGACTTCCAACTCACGTCCTAAGTTGCTTCCTCAACTCTGTGATGTTTCCATAACACTTTTACCAAAGGAATTGTCTTGTCTCGCAAGACTTGGTCTCGAGTATCCAAGACTCTCACTGGTCTCTTCTCATACGAGACATCCTCATCTAGCTCTAAGTCGGTCCAATCCAATATGTGCGATGGATTCGGCTCATGATTCCGAAGCATACAAATATGAAACACATCATGAACCCCGGAAAGCTGTGGTGGCAAGGCCAAACAATAGGCCACATCTCCAATCCACTCAAGGATCTCAAAAGGTCCAATAAGTCTAGGGGACAACTTTCCACTCTTCTCAAATCACATCAAACCTCGCCTAGGTGATATCTTCAAGAAGACATGATCTCCTACCTCAAAAGACAAGGGTCTCTTCCTACAGTCTGTATAACTTTTCTGACGACTTTGGGCTGTAACCAACCTCTTATGGATAAGTGCAACTTTCTTTGTTGTTTCTCGTACTAACTCTGGGCCCAACATTAGTGCAACACCCACATCAACCCAACACACAGGGGATCTATACTGCCCGCCATACAAGGCCTCCTAGATACACTACATGGCATGAGTGGTGAAACTCTCAAAATACTTCCTCTCGACAAGACTCCGGTAAGTAAAGACAGTCACGGTATCTAACACTCGAGTTGGGATACACATTCAAGCCTTTCTCTACCTTTCCGCTAGAGATCTTTTCCTGGAGGGTTTCTACCTCAAGATCACTCTTCTGTGCTTTTATCACTCGGTTCACAAGTGTAGGTTGTGCCACTACCGAAAACAAGGCTGCAAACTCCACAAACTCGCTAAAATGTAAGTCAAACTCACTAATAGCACCTAACATCTCCCATTCTCGAATGGCAATACTAGCCACACTACCAATGGATTTCCTACTTAGAGCATCGGCCACAATATTGGCCTTCTTCGGATGATAATGCAACTCAAAATCATAATCTTCTATAAACTTCATCCACCTCCTCTGTATCAAATTCAAGTCTTTCTGTGTAAACAGATATTTCAGACTCTTGTGATTAGAAAGCACTTCAAACTTCTCGCCATACAAGTAATGCCTCCAAATCTTTAAGGCAAAGATCACCGCCGCTAACTCTAGGTCATGAGTAAGGTAGTTCCTCTCATGTGTTTTCAACTGCTGTAAGCCATAAGCTACTACCTTCTCCTTATGTTTCAATACCCAAACCTTCCTTTGAAGCATCACAATACACCGAAAAGCCCAAACCCCTCTTCGAAATAATTAATACTGTAGCAGTGGTAAGCCTAACCTTAAGCTCTTGAAAAGACTTCTCACAAGTCTCGTCCCACACGAACTTAATGTCTTTCCACGTCAGTCTAGTTAATGGTGAAGCTAATCTAGAGAAATCTTTCACAAACCGACGGTAATACCCGGCCAACCCCAAGAAACTATGGATCTCAAAAGCATTCTTAGGTTGTTTCCAAGCTTGCACTGCCTCTATCTTGGATGAATCTACAGTCACCCCTTTCCCGGATACCACATGGCCTAAGAACTTTACTTCTCTTAACCAGAATTCGCATTTCCCAAACTTGGCATAAAGTTTGTGGGCTCTAAGTAACTCAAATACTACCCGTAAGTGTTCTTTGTGCTCCTCCTTAGAGGGTGACTAAATCAAGATGTCATTCACAAAGACGACTACAAAGCGGTTTAGGAACCCACAGAAAATTCGATTCATCAAATCCATAAACATAGCTGGTGCATTGGTTAGCCCAAAGGGCATCATTAGAAACTCATAACGGCCACACCGCATACGAAATGCCATCTTCTGGATGTCCTCCTCCCTTACTCTTAACTGGTGATAACCCGATCTCAGATCTATCTTAGAAAAGCAACAAGACCCCTTAAACTGGTCAAACAAATCATCTATACGAGGCATTCGGTATTTATTCTTAACAGTTACTCGGTTCAATTTTCGGTAATCGATACAAAGTCACAACGCACTATCTTTCTTTTTGGCAAAGAGAACCGATGCTCCCCCAGGCGAAGTACTAGGGCGAATAAAACCCTTATTTAGCAGCTCTTGGACTTAAATCTTCAACTCATTCAACTTAGTGGGTGCAAATCTATATGGTGTCATAGAAATCGATGCTGTACCAGTCACTAAATCAATTGAGAATTTAATCTCACGGTGAGGTGGTAAACTAGTGAGATCCTCAAGAAAAAAGCCCGGGTATTCACAAACTACCCTCAGCAAATCGACTCAGACTTCATCACACTCACTACCCAAGAAGTTGGCAAGAAGACAACTAAGCTCACTCAGCCCACATGGATCATACACTGGTGATAAAACTCTATCGTCTCTGTCCCCCATGAAATAAAAGGAATCACCGCTCAAGGTACGTATAATAACCCTCTGACGGTAACAATCTATGACAGCCCAATACGATGACAACCAGTCCATACCTAAAATAGCATCAAAACTAGACATGTCAATCAACACAAATGCAAAAGGAAGTTGGCGACCGGCAACCTCTATGTCATAACGTGACACCACTACTCCAAAACAATCTCACCACCAATAGTGACTTTACACTGAAAAGAGATGCTAACCAAGCCAACTCTAACCCCAAAGGTGATGCAAATGCAGACAAGATAAAAGAATGGGATGCACCCGTATCAATTAACACATTAGCAATGTAATTACATAACAAGAAAGTACCTCTCACTACCGAAGGCACTGGTACCAAGTCTGGTGCGATAACAGCATACACACGTCCAGTAGGTCTCTAGTTTACTTGCTCACCCCTCGGAACATAGGTTTGATGCATAGATTGAGCCAAAAAGACTCCTTGATTGGTTCTTGAGGCCTGAGCTAACTGTGTAGGCTAGTGGCTCTGTGTTTGCCTCAAACCACACGCACTAGTTGTGCTGCCCAACTGAGGGAAAAACCTCTTCATGTGCCTGGCTTGCCCACATTGATAATAAGTGAGCGGTTGCCCTCTCCCCTGGCTTTGGCTTTGAGAACAAGCCGACCACTGCCCTTCTCCTCTCTGCGGGCAAGTTGGAGAATTGTGGCCCAACTGGCCACATTTGAAACAAGTAAAATCTCTCTGACCACCTCTCCTAGAACCTGGACTTGGTATTGGAAAAGTGGACTTCGACTGCGCTCCTTAGAACTGCTCTAGGTTAGAATCCCTCTGCCTCTTACTGTCCCCCTGAACATCCTGACTCCTTCTAGAGCCCCTCATTTGTCCCTTCTCCATTTGCATCACGGTCTGAAAATGAGTCCTGTCCTCCACAAGGCATCCATAATCTCTAATCATTGACCTGACCACTTTGAACATAAGCCTAGTCCTCAACCTCTTCTCGAACTCTAGACAACGGTGCTCCTTAGTTGCCACGATTTCCAGTGCAAACCTCGACAGATTAGTAAATGCGGCCTCAAACTCGACTACCGGTGTGTTAAACTGCTTGAGCTAAGAAAACTGATCCCTTAACTTCTCCTTAACAGTGGGAGGCAAAAACTTGTCCTGGAAGGGTTCGATGAAAGCCTCTCTAATCACCCCAATGCGCTTACGTGCATACTTCCACCATTGATCCGCATCTCCCTTCAACTAGAAGGATGCCAAGGTCACCCTTAAACCTCCATCTTTGATGTCGAGCATCTTGAACGTCTTCACCATTTGCTCCAGCCATTCATCTGCCTTCAGTGGCTCCTTGGTATTATTACGCCCCGAAATAATTACAATAATCCAACTCCAAACAACTAATACAAGGTGACATAGTTGAAATGATAAGCTTTCATTAATCAGAATTAATATACAAAAGGTAATAAGGAATGAAAGCTAAACAAATGTCCACATGCTCTAAAGGCTTACATCTTTCCAAGTCAAAGCTTGGGTATATAAAAAAGGAGTCATAAACTCAATACAAATAAAGCCCTAGGCATTTACAAAATAAATACAACAAAAGAGAAGCTCTTACTTCAAATCCCTCAAAGCTACTGTCTTGGCGGAGGCATATCACCGACACCTGAAAATGGTTTTTCCCAAATAGGGTGAGCCAAAGCCTAATAAAAACAATCTAACACAATGTATGAATCTTAACAAAGGTATAAGTATGATATGCATATCCAATGCCCATGATAAAATTATTATTATTCTTTTACAAAACTATACCATGCCAAGCTTTATATCTCAATTCATGAGTCGTTCACTATTTTATTCGAACAACCAAACTGAGGGTATAATTCAACGGGTCTCTAACTAGCACAAACATTATACAAACACTTTCATTTTGTCATTTTATAAATATTTCGTTCACGGGAATCGGCACCCATGTATACGTGCGATTTTCGGGACTTTCACCCTAGACACACAGGCCAACTTAATTCAATGGAGTCCATCCATTTTTTTCTCCCAAACATGGAGTATATCCCCTTTCTTCTCCCAAACATCATACATTTACAATGTATTAAAGATATAGTCATATTCAATGACAACGGATAAAAGATTAGTTTCAATTCACCTAATCCTCATGCAATTTTTACAACAATCAAAGCTATCCTCCATCGATACTCCAAAACAGATATTTTTAAACAGATATACAATCTCCACGATAAATAAATTATTCAAATTTCCATAGGTGAGTGGTAATACATATCCAACTCCACCATTTATATAAACATCCATCCAATTTCATATTCACAATACCAATTTTATTTATTAATACAAAAATAACTATTTGAGACATTTTAGGACAAAACTCCATTTTCTTCCAAAATCCGCCCTGGGTATCAAAATCAACAAATTTATCACAACACAACCTCACATCTTCTTCCATAACCATTTTTAATACATATATTTGAAAATTCTTCTTTTGATTTTAAACCAAAACCCTAGGTTTGTTCAAAATCATCCCAAATTCTAATATTCTTTACACATCAACAAATAACTAAGTTAAAACTCATAGAAGAGTGTAGAAAGTCCCTACCTTAAGTTTAGAAGACGAGCAAAGCAAGGAAGATACTTCAAAGACGCCGAAACCAAGTTTTGTTCGAACTAAAGTGAAGCTCTTGAGACACTCTACCTCTTTCCCAAAGACACTAGGGTAGAGAAACCAACGGATCTAGGTGAAAATGTAGAGAGAGGGGCTCTAGATCTAGGGTTTTGAGAGGAAAAGATATGAAAAAGTGATGAAGAAGGGTGCTGCTGTGAACTGATATACGCACAGTCCGCTCGAGTGTCAGAAGTGACGCTAGAGCATCAGACACAATAAGTTGTTCCGCTCAAGCGCAAGAAGTGACGCTCGAGCACAGAATGCACACTCTTAGTAGTTTTGCAGACCTGCAAAAGTACTGAGAGTTCATAAAGCCTGCTCGAGCGCAAGAAGTGCCGCTCGAGCAGAGGAGTAAAATTCTGGGCAACAAAAGTTTGAAAACCAAGCAACTAACCTGTTCCAAATGCAACCATTACATTCCAATAGCCAAACTCATGGAAGTATAAGAGGAAAAGACATGAACAACACTACAAAACCACAAAGCCAGAGTCTAAGATACAAAAAGGTCAGGTTAAAATCGAAATCGCTATAGAGATCATCCAAAAACTCGTCCGGATTCGATCAGAAAAACTCTCGCTTCAAGAATGACGGCCCTGCCTCAGCTACTTGGGCTTAGACTTGATTCTCTGCCCTGAGAATGTCCATAGATTCCCGTAATGCTTCGCCCATTTCGCGGGCTAAGGCGTCTATGGCCTGCTGGCCAACTAGCTCGGCCACATTGGCCTGACCAACTCCTTCTTCTTGCACCAGAATCTCATATGGTAAAGGCACCTCATGCGTTCTAGGCCTACCCGCCTACCACCACCACGTTCACGTCCTAACAAAGAGATTAGCAAATTTACAAATGTGCCGAGGCTAACTCACTCGCCTCTTAATATGGTGGACAATAGTAATTCAATCCACGTAAGCACATAGTCACATAAACACATACGAATTTCCTTCTTAGATAACGACCGTCCCGCGGCATTGCTAGAGTTCCGATTAGAAACAGCAGTGATTAAGTGCTCTTCTAACAGGACTTCTAGAAACTCGCAGACCCAATCGATATCTTAGAAACTAAATCTCATACCCGTATAATCATATAAGCATGTTATCACATAGCATACCATACATACTAATGTCTCTATCAAGAGAGACAAACCCATTGTGGTAATAGCCACTTCCCACGTACCCAAAGTAATCAAACCCGGTAGGCTCTGATACCAACTTGTAACGCCCCAAAATAAACGCAATATACCATCCAAAATGATAAGTGAATAACGTTATGAATTAGAGTACAATGTCCTTTTATTACATGAGATTCGATTGTACAAAAGGGTGACACATGCGATATACATTCATAAATAGAACATCCTGAATCTACAGAATGTGTTACCAAACAGTAATAATGTAATAAAAGCTAAACAAGTAATCATATGCCCCAAAGGCATACGTCTTTCCAAGTCAAGGCTTGCGTACATCAAAAATGAGTCGTAAGTTCAATATAAATAAAGCCCTAGACTTGTACAAATGTTAAATACAAAATAACAAAACTGAGCCTTCAGCTTCACAATCCTCCCAAGCTAAGTTCTTAATGGAGGCATATTACCAGCACTTGAAAATGGTTTTCCCAAATAGGATGAGCCAAAGCCCAATAGAAATAATCCAATACAACATATGAAACTTAACGAAGATATAAGGGTAATATGCATATACAAAGCCATTGATAAACCGTTTTATAATTCTTTTGCAAACCATGTAGTACCAACTGTATATTTCAATTCAAGAAATCAGTTCCATTTCACTCAAACAACCAAACTGAGAATACAACTTAATAGGTTTCTAACCAGTACGACCATCATACAATCACTTCTATTTACCATTTTACGGATATTTCGTCTGCAGGAATCAACACCCATGTATATCATTATTTTTGAGACTTTCACCCTGAACACTCTGGCCAAGTTAATTCAACAGAGTACATCTCCTTTCTTCTCACAAACATAGAGTACATCCTATTTCTTCTCCCAAACATCATACATTTACAATGTATTAAAGATGTGACAATGCTCAATGCAAATGAATGGAAAATTTTGTTTCAAATCACTTAATTCTCATGTAATTTATACAACAATCATAGTTATCCTCAACTGATAACCCAAAACAAATATTTCTAAACAGATATACAATCCCCAAGACAGATAAATTATCCAAATTGCATAGGTAAGTGATGATACATATCCAACTCCACCATTTATATAAACACACATCCAATTTCTCATTTTCAACACCAATTTCATTTATTTATACAAAATTAATATTTGAGACATTTTAGGGCAAACTCCATTTCCTCCCAAAATCCAATCCAAGTATCAAAATCAACAATTTTATTACAACACAACCTCATATTTACTCCCATAACCATTTTTAATACATCCATTTGTAAACCTCTCTTTTAATTTTGAACCAAAACTCTAGGTTTGTTCAAAATCCTCCAAAATCACAATAGTGTTTATACAAAACAAATAACTAAGTTAAAAGTCATACCGGAGTATAGAAAATCCTTACCTCAAAGTTAGAAGACGAGCAAAGTAAGAAAGAAACTCGGATGAAGCCGAAACCTAACTTTATTCGAATAGAAATGTAACCCTTGAGATGTTCTATTTTTTTAACAAAGGCACACAGGTAAAGAAACCACTAAATCTAGGTGAAAATGTAGAAAACGTTTAGAGAGAGAAGCTCTAGATCTAGGGTTTTTGAAATGTTTAGAGAGAGAATGGAATGAAAAAATGATGTAAAATGTCACTTTTACGGACTGAAATACGCACAGTCCGCTTGAGTGCAAGAAGTGATGCTCGAGCGTCCAGACACAATAAGTTGTTCTGCTCGAGCGCAAAAAGTGACGCTTGAGTGTAGATTACACACTTCTAGTAGTTTTGCAGACATCAGACCAACGCTCGAGTGTAGGAATAACCACTCAAGCGTAGAATACACTCTTCCAGTAGTTTTGTAGACCTGCAAAAGTATTGAGAATTCACAAAACCCGCTCGAACGCAATAAGTGACGCTCAAGTGCAAGAGTAAAATTCTGGACAACAAAAGTTTGAAAACCAAGCAATCAACCTGTTCCAAACGAAACCACTACAATCCAATAGCCAAACTCAAGGAAGTATAAGGGAAGTAAGACATGAATAACAATACAAAACCTTGAAACCCGAGTCTAGAATACAAAATGGGTCGGGTTTAAACCAGAATCGCTATAACCAAGAATTGATGACTTGTTCGATTAATTAAGAGGTTCAAAATGTTTTTCCAAAATTGACCTTAGGTCTGGATATCACCAACTTCGTGTAAAAGAAGAAGGTATATCAAAGACTGCGTTTTGAACCCGTTATGGCCATTATGAGTTTGTGTTAATGCCATTTGGTTTGAGAAATGCGCCAGGGGTATTCATGAATTTAATGAACAAAATTTTTACACCTTATTTAGACCAATTTGTGGTAGTATTCATTGACGATATTTTGATATACTCATGATCGGAGGAAGATCACGAGTAGCATTTGAGAGCCGCTTTGCAAATTCTAAAGAAGAACCAATTGTATGCTAAAGCTAGCAAATGTGAATTTTGGTTGAAGGAAGTAAAATTCTTAGGTCATGTTGTGTCTGAATCAGGAATATCAGTGGATCCTGCTAAAGTAGAAGCAGCAATGGAATGGAAACAACCTAAGAATACATTTAAGGTTCATAGTTTCTTGAGATTATCAGCTTATTATAGAAGATTCATTTAAGATTTCTCCAAATTAGCCAAGCCGATAACACGCCTAACACAAAAAGAGGTAAAGTTTGAATGGAACAAAACTTGTGAATAATGGTTTCAAGAACTCAAGAAGAGACTAACAAGCACTCCTATACTAATCATACCCGAACGTGACATTGGGTACACAGTTTATTGTGATGCCTCTAAAGAAGGGTTAAGTAGTGTGTTAATGCAAAATGGGAAGGTAGTGGCTTATGGGTCAAGACAACTGAAGAATCATGTGAAAAATTACCTTACCTATGATTTGGAATTGGCGGTTGTGGTCTATGCACTTAAGACTTGGCAACATTACCTTTATGGAAAAAAGTTCGAGATATTTACCGATCACAAAAGCTTGAAATACTTGTTTACATAAAGAGATTTGAACATGAGACAGAGACACTGGATGAAGCACCTTGAAGATTATCAATTCATCTTGTCTTACCATCTCGGAAAGGCTAATGTTGTAGTAAATGCACTAAGTCGAAAGACAAGAGAAATTGTGGCCAACATATCAATTGAAAAATGGGAAATGGTATTGTAAATAAGTTTAGATTACAACTAGAGACTCAAAATGATAAGGTTAGGTTGTTTGCAATAATTACAATGCCTCAACTTCTTACCAAAGTGATGAAAGCTCAAATATTCGATCAAGAGACCGATTTCATTAAGGTACAATTAGTGTCAGGAGAGTCTTCATTGGATTGGACGCTTTACCCAAACGGTAGTTTAAGATATTTAGGTAGAATTTTTGTGCCAAATATTGAAAAATTGAGAGAAGTACTTCAAGAATTTCACCATTTAGTTTTTGTGGTTCATCAGGGAGGAAACAAGATGTAACAACCGCTCCCTTAATTAATTGTTAAATTACGTAATTACTTTGCTTACGGGTTTATTATGCCTACTTATATATGTCATGTGTTATATGTACCACATGTTAGTTGCACTATGTGTTCATGGTAGTGAATTAGTGGGAAAGATGAATGGAAATGGGTAATAAACCTGTCTGAATCAGTAGACCTAAGATGGGTTAAGATTGGAAATAGGCAATTAGAGCCTGATTCACGGTAATATGTTTTACTTTCGTGTTAATGTTAATTGTAGAGATTTATGATGAGAATTAAGTTATTAACTTAGACTTGGAAAGAAAATAGGGAAGATCCAAACAAGACCTATCTTTAGTCAACTAATAAGAGGTAAGTAGAGATGAAGATTGGTGCGAATTCTGGAGACAAAAAAAAAAATTGATCATGGATGTGAATTGGAAGTTCACATTTGCATGGTTGTTGATTTTGACCCTAAAGTTTAAAGTTTGATCATGTTGTTTTGGGCTTTGTCTTCAAATCATGTTTTTGCCAAATGACATTCTAAAGTTCCTCCGCTTGTGCGGCCAAGGTCACCGCACCAGCGGCCAGACCACCGCATGTACGGCCTGGGCCATCGCATGTGCAACCAACATGGCTAACCTAGTTTGATTTTCCTCTTGTTTTCTTTGACTTCTGGGCCTCCAATTGCATGATTTTCAACTATTTTCTAGTACATGTGCATTGTAGAAACACAAGAGGAAATGAAAGACTGAATGAGATTGGATTAAGTAATAAGTAACGGATCAATAATTGATAACGTAGTGACTACTTGAACGGAAGGGCTGTATATTGAACCATGGTGCCTTCATATGTCTATGTAGGCTAGACACCGTATTCTAGCCATGTGTTACACGGAACCAACGATGAGTGATGATGTGGTAAAGCTATGCTTGAATTGTAATTCTTTTAGATTATTATTGGTATTGTTAAAGTCTGTGCTACAACAATATGACTTACTGAATGCATGAACCCACTCCATGCCAAATGTTCACGTGGCCCTCACCCGGGGGTAATAATACCGTGGTATATACACACATGGCCCTCACCCATGGGTAATAATACCATGGTATATATACACGTGGCCCTTACCCGGGGGTAATAATACTGTGGTATATGTTTACGTGGCCCTTGCCCAGGGGTAACAATACCGTAGCCTATATTCACGTGGCCCACGCTAGAGGGTAATAATGTTATGGCCCATATATATGAGATATTGAGATATTTGATTATGATTGCAAGACCGCTAAATTTGCATATTGATCCTTATGATTGCTATGCTTTAACGAACATGCTTCTACTACGTGTCTTGACTCATATATCGAAATGGATATTGTTCTTAACCTCTTTACTCATTGTAATTCACTAGGCTTTGGCTCACAATTTATATCTGTCATGTAGGTGATCCAACTCAAGAGAGGAGTTAAGGGCGTCAGCCTACCTTCTAGGTATCAAGCCCACCGTTGTGCCTTCCTTCGAGGTTCCTTTTGGGCCTAACTCTAAGGCTTATGGGTGATTATGAATTCACCATTTTGTAAAGTGACCAATTGACTTACGGCTAAGAAGTTTTTGGTTTTATACTCATTTTGGTTAATGTGTATGTTTTTGGTACATATATATGATGTGTGATTTGGTATAGGATAATCTTACAGTGATGCATATCAAAGTTTGTTTATTCATTTTAGTTCACAGCTAATTGGACGATGTATTGTGAATTTATTGGCTTCTGCCAGCCCCCATACTATTTACTGTTAAGTAGGCCTTGGGTAATAGCGGATTACTGGCCGGTTACGTCTCTAATCTTGTGGGGCAGGGGTTGGGTCGTGACAGAGTGGTATCAGAGCATGAGTTTTGCCCAGAACACAAAGACAGTAGTGTCAGGTATACTTCCTATCTGTGCCCAGAATGCTTATGTTTTGATAGACTTGGGGTCTACGCATTCGTTTGTTTCATCTGCATTTTCTCGCAAATTAACTAGATCCTTGGAACCGATGAATTCTTTGCTAGTTGTGTCATCTCCAATTGAAGGGTCTATGATGTGTACCTATAAATATCCTGCATGTGACAGTATTGTTGGGGATACGCATTTATATGTTGATTTGTTGCCCTTGAATATCGTCATTTCGATGTAATTTTGGGGATGGATTGGTTATCGAAATATCATGCAACGATTGACTGTGTAACTAAGCAAGTTATTTTTCACCCACTTGATTTGCCCGAATTTACTTTTGATGGTGATGGTGTTGGTGTTGTGCCTCCCCCGTATTTGATTTCATCCATGAAGGCGAGTAAACTAATGAGGAAAGGCTGCAGAGGATATTTGTGTTGTGTATTGCAAACACCTATTATTGAGAAACAGAAGGTAGATAGTATTCCTATAGTCCGCGATTTCCCAAATGTATTTCCCGATGATTTGCCAAGGGATTTGATTGATAGAGAAATAGAGTTCACTATTGAGATAGTAGCGGGTTCACAGCCGATTTCCAAGACTCCGTACCAAATGTCGACCACTGAATTGAAGGAGTTAAAAATTCAATTGCAAGAGTTGTTGGATAAGAAATTTATCAGGCCTAGTACCTCACCATTGGGTGCTCCGGTCTTATTCGTAAAAAAGAATGATGGTTCATTGAGACTCTGCATTGACTACCGTGAATTAAATAAGGTGACTGTGAAGAATAAATATCCATTGCCCCGCATTGACGATTTATTTGACCAACTACAAGGAGCTCAAGTCTTCTTCAAAATTGATCCTTGATCCAAATATCATCAATTGAAAGTCAAGGCAGAAGATGTAGAAAAGATTGCTTTCCGGACAAGGTACGGTCACTATGAATTTCTTGTTATGCCCTTCGGAGTAACTAATATGCCTGCTGCATTTATGGATCTAATGAATAGAGTCTTTAAGTCATTGCTAGATGAGTTTGTTGTTGTTTTTATCGACAACATTTTGATTTATTCTAAAAGTCAAGAGGAACATGAACGTCACCTAAAACTTGTTTTGCAAACCTTAAGGGAGAAGAAATTATACACTAAATTGTCTAAGTGTGAGTTTTGGCTCGATAATGTAACGTTTTTGGGGCATGTAATCACTAAAGAGGGCATTTCAGTTGATCCTCAAAAGATAGAAACAATTGTTAATTGGCCTCGACCAACCAATGTCACTGAAGTTTGGAGTTTCCTGGGTTTAGCTAGATATTATCGCAAATTTGTAAAAGATTTTTCCAAAATTGCCTTACCACTTACTTAGTTGACACAAAAAGGGATACCATTTGATTGGACTGATCTACGAGAATCAGCTTTTCAAGAATTAAAGAGTCGGCTTGTGACTGCCCCAATTTTCACTTTACCCACAGATACGGATGGTTTTACTATTTTTAACGATGCGTCTTATAAAGGTTTGGGATGTGTGTTAGTGTAGAATGGAAAGGTAATTGCATATGTTTCTCGCGAACTGAGGCCACATGAAAAGAATTACCCAACTCATGACTTGGAACTTGCCACAGTGGTGTTTACATTAAAGATTTGGAGACATTACCTATATGGGGCAACATGTGAAGTTTATACGGATCACGAGTCTCAAGTACTTTTTCACCCAAAAAGAGTTAAATATGAGACAACGGTGATGGTTGGAATTAATTAAAGATTATGATTTACAAATCTTGTACCACCCGGGGAAAGTGAATACTGTTGCTGACGCCCTCAGCCGAAAATCAATTGGGAATTTAGCTTGTTTACTTACCGGACAAAGAGAATTACTCTAAGAATTAGAAAGACTTGAAGTTGAAATTGTTTAGCGAGAGCAAGGAGGGACTTTAGCTGCTATTATTGGGCAACCGGTACTCATTGAAGAGCTTAAGGAGAGACAGCAACAAGATGAATTCCTAAAGAAAGTACTTGATGAAAGAGAATCTAAACCAACACCGGGTTTCATTTTTGAAAGTGGAGTATTAAAATTTCAAGTGAGGTTGTATGTACCCAATGATGTTGACTTGAAGAGGCAACTTATGCAAGAAGCCCACAGTTCAAAATTTTTTGTTCATCCGGGAATATGAAAATATAAGCTCAATTTTTTGTGGCCGGGGATGAAAAAGGGCATTGCTGAATTTGTGTCAAAGTGTTTACAATGCCAATAAGTCAAAGCCGAACATTAACAACCCGCGGGATTACTCTAGCCACTTTCAATACCAGAGTGGAAATGGGAGCATATCACTATAGACTTTATTGTTGGACTACCTCGCTCTAGTCGAGGTATGGACTCAATTTGGGTTATTGTTGATCGTTTAACCAAATCTGCTCATTTCTTACCTGTGAAGATGTTTTATAATGCGGATAAACTAGCCACAATCTATATTAATGAAATTGTGAGATTGCACAGAGTTCCTGTGTCCATTGTTTTTGACAGGGATTCGAAATTTACTTCGAGATTTGGCAAAGCTTGCAAAAGACACTAGGAACTGAATTGCGATTGAGCAGTGCATATCATCCACAGACAAATGGGCAATCTGAAAGGACAATACAAACGTTGGAGGATATCTTACGTATGTGTGTGTTAGATTTCCAAGGAAATTGGGAGACTCATTTACCCCTAGCTGAATTTGCTTACAATAATAGTTTTCACTCAAGTATTGGCAAGGCACCTTACGAGGCTTTATGTGGTAGAAAATGTCAGTCACCGATTTGCTGGGTTGAGGTTGGAGATAGACCATTGTTGGGGCCCGAGATTGTGCAGGAGACAACGAAAAAAGTGAAGTTGATTCATCAACAATTAAAGATAGAACAGAGCCGACAGAAAAGCTACGCAGATGTGCGTAGGCGGGATAGAGAATATGAAGTGGGCGATCATGTTTTCATAAAAGTGACATCGATAAAAGGGCAAACTCGTTTTGGAGCTAAGGGCAAGTTAGCACCCCGGTACATTGGGCCGTATGAAATCATTGAGAAGATTAACCCGATAGCGCATCAAGTGACACTTCCTCCAAGTATGGAGCACATGCATTACGTGTTTCATGTGTCCATGTTAAGTGATTATCTCTGAGATCCTTTTCATGTGATCGAGCTGACCAACGTCCTTTTGACTGACGATTATACGTATGAGAAAAGACCCATTCAAATTGTTAACCGCCAGATCAAGAAGTTGAGGAACAAGGAAATACCATTAGTGAAAGTGGATTGGCAAAATCATGGTGGCATGTATGCAACTTGGGAAAAAGAAGATGATATGAAGCAAAGATACCCGGATCTCTGTCCCTTGGACCCTACAATCTTCACGGAAGAAGATACTTACGTTTGAAGGACCAAACATCTTAAGGGGGGAGAATGTAACAGCTGCTCCCTTAATTAATTGTTAAATTACATAATTACTTTGCTTACGGGTTTATTATGTCTACTTATATATGTCATGTGTTATATGTACCATATGTTATTTGTGCTATGTGTTCATGGTAGTGAATTAGTGGGGTATTAGTGGGAAAAATGGATGGAAATGGGTAATAAACCTATTTGAATCGGTAGACCTAAGATGGGTTAAGATTGGAAATAGGCAATTAGAGCCTAATTCACGGTAATATGTTTTATTTTCATGTTAATGTTAATTGTAGAGATTTATGATGAGAATTGAGTGATTAACTTAGACTTGGGAAGAAAATAGGGAAGATCCAAACAGGACCTACCTTTACTCAACTAATAAGAGGTAAGTAGAGATGAAGATTGGTGAGAATTCTGGAGACAAAAAAAAAAAAAAAAAAAAAAAAAAAAGAAGAAGAAGAAGAAGAAGAAGAAGAGAGCAAAAAAGAAAGACAAGGGGAGTAGAAGAGAGTCAAAGGGATTAGAGTAACCTCTACCAATTTCACAATCAAAGGTAAGAATATTTATCTAAACTCTTGAAATTTAGTTAATTTACTCTTGAAATGGGTTGAATTAAAAGGTTGGTTGGTGTATGTGGTTGTCATAAACCCTAAAGAAAAGACCTTGACTCTTGTGATATATGGTGTTTTCCATGATCAACTACTAGTTTCTTGTTTAATTGTTAAGGATAGAATTAAGCCTCCATGGATGTGAATTGGAAGTTCACATTTGCATGGTTGTTGATTTTGGCCCTAAAGTTTAAAGTTTGATCTTGTTGTTTTGGGCTTTGTCTTGAAATCATGGTTTGGAATGAGGATAGAATATAGCTATTCAACTTATTTTTGTGAGGTTTGGTTTTGGTTTTGCATGAATTTGAAGTTCGGTTTACAAAATTGGAAGTTCAAACTTAGAGCAGATTTTCGGCTTGGACTTTAACCCAGACCGCTTGTGCAGCCTGGGCCACCGCACAAGTGGCCAACCCTATTTTTGCCAAATGACATTATGAAGTTCCTCCGCTCGTGCAGTGAAGGCCACCGCACGAGCGGCCAGACCACCGCATGTACGGCCTGGGCCATCGCACTTGCGGCCAACAGGGCCAGTCCAGTTTGATTTTCCTCTTGTTTTCTTTGACTTCTAGGCCTCCAATTGCATGATTTTTAACTATTTTCTAGTACATGTGCATTGTAGAAACACAAGAAGAAATGAAAGAATGAATGAGATAGGATTAAGTAATAAGTACGGATCAATAATGGATAACGTAGTGATTACTTGAACGGAAGGATTGTATATTGAATCATGGTGCTTTCATATGTCTATGTAGACCAGACGCCGCATTCTAGCCACGTGTTACACGGAACCAATGGTGAGTGACAATGTGGTAAAGCTATGCTTGAATTGTAATTCTTTTAGATTATTATTGGTATTGTTAAAGTATGTGCAACAACAATATGACTTACTGAATGCGTGAACCCACTCCATGCCAAATGTTCAGGTGGCCCTCACCCGGGGGTAATAATACCGTGGTATATGTACACGTGTCCCTTACCCGGGGGTAATAATATCGTGGCCTGTATTCACGTGGCCCACGCTAGAGGGTAATAATGTCGTGGCCAATATATATGAGATATTGAGATATTTGATTATGATTGCAAGACCGCTATATTTGCATATTGATCCTTATGATTGCTATGCTTTAACGAACATGCTTCTACTACGTGTCTTGACTCATATATCGAAATGGATATTGTTCTTAACCTCTTTACTCATTGTTATTCACTGGGCTTTGGCTCACGATTTATATTTGTCATGTAGGTGATCTGGCTTAATAGAGGAGTTAAGGGCATCAGCCTACCTTCTAGGTATTAAGCCAGCCGTTGTGCCTCCCTTTGAGGTTCCTTTTGGGCCTAACTCTAAGGCTTATGGGTGATTATGAATTCATCATTTTGTAAAATGACCAAGTGACTTACGGCTAAGAAGTTTTGGTTTTATACTCTTTTTGGTTAATGTGTATGTTTTTGGTACATGTATATGATGTGTGATTTGGTATGGGATAATCTTACAGTGATGCATATCAAAGTTTGTTTATTCATTTTAGTTCATAGCTCATTGGAGGATGTATTGTGAATTTGTTGACTTCCGTGAAGGCGGAACATCAAAAGCTAGTAGGGAAACTCCAACCTTTACCAATAACTGAATAGAAATGAGAGCACATAACAATGGATTTTACAATGAGACTACCCCAGTCGCCACAACGCCATAATGCCATTTGGGTTGGGATTAATCGGTTAACTAAGACAGCACATTTCCTGCCAATTGGACCAGTAGACACACTCGAATTATTAAATCGATTATTTATTCGAGGATTCATTAGGTTGCACAGAGTACCAGTCTCGATAGTGTCATGTCGTGATCTTCATTTTATGTCATAATTTTGGCAAAGTCTTCAAAAAGTTATGGGTATAGAGTTATGTTTTAGTACGGCTTTTCACCCTCAAACTGACAGTCAATCAGAAAGAACAATTCAGACTTTAGAAGACATGCTTCGAGCTTGTCTGATGGATTTCAAGGGTAGCTGGGAGAGACACTTACCACTAGTCGAATTCTTTTACAATAATAGTTTTCAAGCAAGTATTGGTATGGCATTGTATGAGGCTTTGTACGGATGGCCTTGTCGATCACCAATATGTTGGACGGAAGTCGGAGAAGCACCTCTTTTAGGGCCAGAGTTAGTTCAAGAAACTACCAAGAAGGTGAAATAAATTAGACAAAGACTTGAGACCGCTCAGAGTAGGCAGAAAAGTTATGCAGATCAAAAAAGAAGACCTTTAGCATTTCAAGTTAGAGATAATGTGTTTCTAAAAACATAACCTCGTTGAGGAGTTGTTTGTTTCAGAAAGAAGGGAAAGCTATCACCCCGCTTCATTGGGCCCTTCGAAATTTTGGACAAAGTAGGAGAGGTGGCATACCGTTTGGCTCTACCACCTTAACTGGCTGGGGTACACAATGTTTTTCATATCTCTATGCTAAGGAAATACAAGATGTACCCTTCTCACATCATCAACTAGAAGGAAATTAATCTTGATGAAGATGTGACATTTAAGGAAAAGCCTGTCAAAATTTTAGATCGTCGTGAGAAGAGATTTTGAGGTAAAACCATACCATTGGTTCGAGTTCTCTGGAGACTTCGTGGGATAGAGGAGTCAACGTGGGAACGAGAAGATATCATACGTGCTAATTATCCGCCACTTTTCAAATCTAAAGGTACGAATTAATTTCGCGGATGAATTTTTTTAGTGGGGTAGGCTGTGAGAACCCACATTTTTAATATTTTTAAAAATCAATAAATAAATTAATTAATTTTACCCAGAGTCTATCTAAAATATATATTAGTGTATAAGTTAGTTTTAAATTAATCCAATTCAATCACTAACAAAGACATTATTAAGAATAATAATTTTGTGAGTATTCAATATTTATTATTTATAAATTATTTTAATAAGGATTCAACATGACAATTATCCTTACTAAATAACTTAGTTAAAAACCTTAGTTTATTAATTTTAAGAAACCCACATAAATACACACACACACACAAAACAAAAAATCAAAATCAAATTTCGGTGGCTGTGTCACCCAACACTTGGTTTGTATGCATGTTAAGCATGGTATATGTTTTCATTACAAACCTTAGAATTAGAAGATATGATTAGACTAGATAGAATGAAGAGAGAGAGAGAGAGAGAATGTCTCAGCATAATGGACCTATATATGTGTGTGTGTGTGCGCGCGCGCACATGATGCTTCTTCTCTAATCGAAGAATTGTAAATTCTGTGAGCAGCTAAGCTAAGTAGGAGAAGAAAAGGAGGAGGAGATTAAGGAAGTTATATATTCTTCTGCTATTTCAACCCTACTACTAAGTAAGAAACCCCTTTCAACCCACTCATTCTTTTTAATTGTTAAAATTTCAGATTGTATTCATTAGCAAAAAAAAAATTATATATATAATTTTATTTATAGTTGTATATAAATTTTGTGATTTGTATATCAAATATTTGAACATATTGGTAGTCTAAAATCAAGGTATTATTGTGGAATTAGATTTGCATGTGTAAGTTATGCCATTAAAGAGATAATTTAAGATTTCATTTGGCTCTTAAATCTGCCAAAAAGTTGTACGAATTTTTAGACAATTTTATACTCAAAATTTTGCGATGATTTCTTTTACAACGTTGTTATGAATAATGTCTAGTTTATCTAGGAAATTTTGTAACAATGTTTCTAGTTCTATACGAATTTATACTAAATTTTAATTAACTCTGGAGATGTAGACAGATTTTTGTATGTTTGAAAAATTATTAAAAATCCTATATTAAAGCAAATCTGGTAGTTTCTAAAGGAAAAATGAAACTTGAGAAGTCTAGTTTCATAATAAAATTTTAGATTATAGAATTGATTTATATATTTAAGTATGGAATTAATTTAAGAAAATATGATAAATCTGTGTCATAAAATTTTTTAGAATTTTTCAAAATTATTTATAGTTTATTTTTGGAAAATGCTTTCTGAAAAATGACCATAATATGTTTATTGAATATTCTATAGATTTTCGCGAATTTTAGAATTGTATAAGTAATTTATTTATAATTTTAATTACAAAGTATACATTTTGAAAATTTTTGGGTTGATTGAGAAGGAACCAAAATTATTACTTTAATTATTTATTTGGACTAAAATTTAATATTATACTAATCTAATCTTGTAAATTAAAAATTCATGCATGTATTTGATTATGTTTTTTTTTTATATCTAAATTATCATTTCATACTATGGTTTAATTTAACTGTTTATTTAAATTTTGTACATTGATTGATTATTGTGTGACATATGTAATATTTTATATTGGGAATTTTAATGAATTGGATTGAAATTTGAATTATTTGTGATTAATATAAAAAACTAACTGAAATGATTAATGGCATGTACAAAGTTAACAATTGAGGGTTAATACCAGCAGTTCAGGATCAACCCTGGTTTTTAATAATTTTTATGTAATTGTGTCTCGAAACCCTAAGATGGCTCGGGACCTATTTGAACCCTTATCGGTATTAGGTTTTGGGATAAGGGTGGATGTGCGGGTGACAGGCAGGGAGGTTACATACCCCTGGCAGACCGTTCCCATAGAGCAGACCGCAGATGTCACAACTTAGGTATATAACTGTGGGTGTGGGCATCTTTGGTAGTTTTTGAATATCTGATCAATGGGGGTTTTCAAATCAACCGTGGCCATAACTTAGTGGTTGGTAAGAAAATCTCTATGGTGAGATTTTGTGTGTCACCTAAACTATTGACAATTGTTGAAATTATTATAACAGCTGTTATATTATCATGCTATTATTATTATTATTTTAATTGTCATGATTATTCATTTGATTATTTTCTTTTAAAAAGAAAGGTAAGTTGATTATATTTTCTTATTGTGTCGCAAAACTCATGACATATATTTTTGTTGCCCTGACGTTTTATGCTAGATTATGACGAGGAAGGAACGCAAGCTGAAATTAGAGCTGCTACTAATATAGAGCCTTAGCTAACTTGAAGTCATCATTTAAATTTTATGATGTTCAAAAAAATTTGGGGCGTCACTATACTTGACTAACATATTTCAAAAATCAATCATGATTAAGTTTAAGTATATTAAAATTGTGCAAAATTAGTAAGTGAAAATAATTTTTTTATATTTAGAATTACACAAAGTTTCCAAACTTTTTTTAAAAAATAGTTTAATTTTGCATTTATTGAATATTGCTTGTATTTGATGTGATTTATTCTATTATATATATATATTAGGAATATGTACCAAAGTGTTTGGTTTAACATATATTTTATAAGGCATAATTATTTTAAATAAATTAAAAACCAAGAGATGAATATTTTTAATTTTTAATTTCTGATTTTTTTTTTCTTAAATTTTACACCGTTAAATGTTTCACATATCATTATGTCTTGCAATTATTGGCCAAAATTAGATTTATATAAATTTAAGTTTGAATTTTGAACTCTTTAAAAGTGTCACTTTTTTGGGGAGAAAAAAAAAAGTAACCCTTTTAAAGAGTTTAAAATTCAATTTTTTTTTTTAGGTAGGGAAATTCAAACTTAAATTTTTATAAAATATAATTATTTTAGATATGATAATTGTTATGATAATTTTTTTCCTTAAAATGTACTGCTATAATTGCAATGCAATATTATTTAAAAATGATTTCTTTTGTAATATTTGCACATAATTCTCAATTTGGAAAATTAAACCCTATACTTATATTTTTCTATATTTTAAAATACAATTTTGAAAATCATTCCATATTAGTCTTTGGAAACAATATAATTAAAGAAAATTTGTAAAGTCATTATTTATGAATTAATTGACTTTTATAGGGTTAGGGTTCCCTTTTCCAAATTAAGAATTATTTGTAAATAATACAAAAGAAATTATTTTCAAATAATATTGCATTACAATTACGATAACATAATTTAAGGAAAACAATATGAAAGACTAATACAGAAAGATTTTTAAAATTATATTTTAAATTCTTATATAGAAAATATATATGTAACAAAAATTATTAATAATTAATTAATTTTTTTTATTAAAAATATAATTATCAGATTTGTTTGGTTTATTTTTTTAAAATTATTTTTGTTTTTTTTTCTAATCTTCAATAAACTCTTTTTTTTTTTCCATTCATATTTCAGTCAAATACACCAAAACTAATATATTTATGAAATTTTTTTTACAAAAAACATAATATTAAGAAAAATGTGTCATTTTTTTATTTTTAGTTTTTACCTTTTCATTTTTAGTATTTTGTTTCCCCAGTTTTCTTCATAAATTTTACATTTTAGGTGCATTTACGATTAGGGTTATTTGCATGAAGACCCCTAAACTATTGAGAAATATCATGTTGGCCCCCTAAACTATAAAAGAGTACAAATTGACCCCTAAACTATATATTGAGAAGTATCACTTTTATAGTGGCTCGGGTTAAAACCTGACCCTTTTGCATTCTTTGATCTGGGATCTGGTAGTCATGGTTGTTGTTTATACTCTGTGTTGTCTTGTAGAAATGTGGAATTGGTTGTTTAGAGTTATTGGTCATGTTTTGAACAGGTTGGAAATTAGAATTTCAAAGGAATTTCTGTCTGTTTGTTGTTGAGTTTGCTTGAGCAATCTTTCCTTCGCACGAGCAGTCTTTGGTTCCTTCTAGTACCTGTGTTTGCAGTCTGAACTTTTGGAAGTATAAAAGAGGGGTTTTCAAATGAGTTCATGGGAAATGTTATAGAGATGAGTATATTGTTAAGTTGGGTGGAAATCTTAATTTAAATGTGTTTTGAAAGGAATAGATGTTTTGTTGGAAATCTTAAAAATCATTGGTTTTGAACTGACAGAAAAGGGGAAAGATGTTAAGCTTTTGAAATAATAATATGAATATACTTGTTGATGATGATAGTGGAGTTGAATATGTATTATCACTCCTCTATTGAGATTTGAAATTTATACCTATTGCTTGGAGATTTGTCATTTGTATAGAGATATCTATTTTGGACTATTGGTAAAGGATAGCTTTAATTGTTGTACAAATTGCATGAAGATTAGATTAATTATGACCAATTACTCGTACATCTTGCATTGAACATTGTTTCATATTTATATATTGAAAATGTATTGTTTTAAGAAAAATGGGTGACTACCTTGGTAAATCTGGTTAGGGGGTGTGGTTGTGGTGTTATTAATGTTGGCCTGTATGTCTTTGGTGAAAGTCCACAAACCTGTGCGGTTATGTGCCGATCATTCCAGTTAGTATTGGTAAAATGGCTTTGGTAGTGATCGTATAGCCTACTGGTAGACACATATCTATTCCCAGTGTTATGTATTCACTGCCCTATTTTTTGATTTAAAAAGTATTGTTTTACTAATCGATTTATAATCATGGCATTGCATTGTTTGGAAGAGAAAGTGTAACATTTTGGTAAATGGTTTGCATATGCATTCACCATATGACTTTGTTAAGCATCATACGGTGTGTTAAAGTATTCTCTGCTAGGCTTTAGCTTATCTTATATGGAAACCAACTTTTAGGTGCTGATGGCATGCCTTTGCCAAGGACTTAGCTTGGGAGGATCTTGGAGCTCATTTGTTTTTGTATTGTAAATATCTTATGTACAAGCCTCAGGCTTTTTATTTATTTTGGGCTTGACCCACTTTTGTTGTACCAAGCACCGTCTTGGAAATATGTTGCCATTAAAGCATGAAACTTATCTGTGTTTCCTTTCATTTGCATTTTTGCGCTATGTGTCACATGCTATAGATTTAGAATTTAAGGTTTATAAATGTATAAAGCATATGACACCTTTTGAAATGTTTACCAGAGAATTAATGAGAGACTGTTACCTTATTAGTTTTCCGCATACATGGTGTGTATTATGGGTTATTTTGTTGTTGCATTTTGAAGGTGTTACAACTTTTCCCCTTAAACTATAAAATTGTACAAATAGACTCCCTAAATTATAAAAGCATATCAATTGGACCCTATAATGCCCCGATATTTCTATACCATTTTATAGATTGCCAATCCATTACTATTACCCAATTTCATAATATTAATGTGAATAAGAAATAAAAGACAACAATCTTATGAGCCAAAACTCATTAAATTCTCATAAATTCTTCATTAAGGTATTTACATTAGTTTACAATACACGAAATTATAAAATATACATCAAATTGCCATAAGGGTTTACACCTTTCAAGGCTAAGGGCCCTGATCATAACAAAATAAAATCCTATCTCGGCAAGTAAGCTCGATAGCTGTAAATACACAACATCAAAAGAAGCTTCAGTGCTCCATCTAGAACTCCATTTTCTTTTAAACGAATCGGAGGCACATCTTCATCACCTAGAATGTTGGATATCCAACCCAAAAAAGGAAATGAGCTTTTATGCCCAGTAAAAATTAAACTTAACACAATATATGAATATTTGATATGATTATGTTTATGCAATGCCATACCATGCCATACATAAAACTTTGATTTTGCCACTCAAATGCTCATTGTATAATTTAAAACCCATTTTGTCCTAACCCTTTAACCTTTATCATGCCCGAGAAATTCTCATTTTTGTAATAAAAATCCACATCACATATTTCAATCACCCCCACATTTATCGGCCACCGAGCATGGAAGGGCAAGTGGGCACCTAGCACATTTCTGAAAACCATTTCCATATTTACTGGCAATATACACGGAGGGGCAATTGGACACCCAATTACATTCTTAAAACATTTTCACATTCACCGGCCACTGAGTACGAAAGGGCAATTGAACACCCATTTCATTTTGAAAGCATCTCCACATTTACCAGCCATCAAACATGATGGGGCAATTGGGCACCTCAACAATATACCAATAACATTCCCACATTTTTCGACCTCCTAGCATAGAAGGGCAATTGAGCACCTCAACACACACAATATGTTTCCAAAACACACACACACACACACTCACACTCACCTTTAAATCACTCGACATTTAGTCCAAAACCATGAGAGTGCAATACAATGCATGAATTTGCAAATATTCTAATTTGCCTATGGTTCAATTTAATTACACAAGAATTCAACAAGTAAATACTAAACAAAATATCCACATTTCTATGACTCAAGGTCTTCCTCATTACCAACAATAATTTGATATGAAATACTAACTTTATATCCTTCCAACAATCCCCAATTTCCCCCTAGTTCAACTTTCTAGAATCACCAATAATATCATCATAGATAAAAAATCATCCCACTCACATATCTCCAAAGAAAATCAATTTAAATTTCAACACAAAGGACCAATTAGATCAAACCCTCTTTTAAATCACAAATCTCAAATCTAGGATTTCAAGAAAATTGGGGATTTTTCTCATTTCTTTATCAAGTCCACAAATCATCAAATCAATATGTCAAAACAATCAAAACATTTCAAAGATTTGAGTGAAAACTCCATTTTTGTACATTATCAATTTTTCATCAAAGTTTTCTAATTCATAACAACCCGTAACCCCAAAATGTTTCAAAATCACACCAAATCATAAAATATATAAAGTTAAGAGAATCTCCTACCTCAAAAAATGAGAGCTAACAATGAAGACCCAAACAAGAACTTTGACAAAAAATCAATCCAATCGATAAATATAGCGATAAATATAGCGATCCATTCTTACAAGATCTATGGTAGATCCTTACTAAAATGGGGTGAACTATAAGGTTTTAAAGCTAGGGTTTTTGGACATGGAGGAGTGTGTGTGTGTGTATGAGAGAGAGAGAGAGAGAGAGGGAGGAGAGAAGAATGAGAGAAAATAAATAAAAAGTGGGTTTTATCTTAGCTGAACTCAAATAGACTACTTGAGCTATCTTTCAACTGCTCGAGCGGTGAAACTAAACTCCCAACATTTTCAAGCCTGTAAAACCACATACTAGATGCACCCGCTTCACCGCTCGAGCAGTTATCCTGCACATAGTAAGTCATACAACTCAGCAGTTGTAGAGACCCTAATTTTTGGTAATACACTTGAAACCCTAAGCCTTAGGTTAATTGCATTTTAGTCCCTAATTTCATAAAATTTTACAAAATGGTCCAATAAAGAATAATTTTTCTGTATTTTATTTTGTATTATAATTAAATCCTAGAATTCCATTTTTATATTTGAAAATACCCCTAACACTTCGTTTTTATTTATTTTAACCCCTAGTCTCTAAATTAATTCATACATTTTATTCTTTTCTTTTATTTATTATTTATTGGAAAATGAGTATTTACATAGGTATTTATAAATATTATTTTGGGAAAAACTTGGTTGTGGAGCCACCTAGAAGATTTGAGAATAATATCAAGATAATTATTAGTTTTCTATTTTCCTTAGTCATTAAGATAATTTTCTTAGTCATTAAGGAACAATAATTGATTACGGGTAAAATTGTCTTTTCAACCTAAATCCCTTGCCTATAAATTGAGAACAATTTCCCCATTCCCTACACATATTTTCAGCAACCAAGGAGAGGGTGAGAGGAGGAGATTGTGAACTACAAGGAAGTAAAGAAGAAGAATGAAGAAAAGTTGTTTTCTTGAGTTAATTTAAGAACCACACCTCTCTCTTGTCTTCTCCAATTCTTTCACCCATCTCATTCTATTGTCAAGTATGCTTTCTTGTGTTATATATTAACGGTAAATAGGGTTTTTGGTGTGTATGAAAGTGTGGGTATGATCTAGTGACTTTGTCTTGCAATTTTGTCAAACCATGCATTGTTGCAAATTCTCTCATTAAAAAGAAATATCAAATTTATTTATTTCTCAAATCTAAATTTAATTTAGGATGTTTGGTGTGTTTAGAGCTTGTTATAATTTTATTAGCCCCTCATTGTGTGTTTTTAGGGATTGGATATTTTGTTTAAAAATCTGGTCCCGAGTCTCTGAGAAACTGTCCACTTCTTGCAATTTTATAAAATTCCAGAAAAATCATCCTATGTTGGTTATTCTGTCAAACTTTAAATTTTTTAGCCCTCTTTCCCACAGAATTTATTTAGGTGAAAATCTTCGGGTAGATTGAGAGGAAAGCTAGTTTTTCCAAAAGGTGACAAATCTGGACAGGTTTTCAAACATAGCTTGTAGATGAATTTCTGGATGTGTTGTGCAAATTCTAAAAATTGGAATTGAAAATATACATGTTGTTTATTGTTTCTATGAAATTTCAGCCCCTAATATGACCTGAAAGTATTTTTACCAAAGCATTCTTTTGTTTTGAAAAGTGTTGAAAATTGTGCCTTATTGGCTTATTTGTTTCTAAGGATTTCAAAGCATGCCTAATGTTGTTTGCTTTCTTCATCATACTTATGTATGAATATCATGAGCTATATTTCCTCTCTTATGTTTGCCTCATGCTCATTTATGTTACCGAATGTGACTAACACGTTGTAGGCACCCATATTTGACCGACCTCAAGACTTAGACGTCATCGTTTGTGTGTTCGATGATTGTGCTTGTTTGTGCTCATTTTGAGTGCCCGAAGTTCTTAAAGGAACGCCTTGTCTTTGAGCCTCTAAACCCTCTCTGTTTTGTGCTTGTTTTTGGACCAAACCTTGGTGCCTCTTGCTTGGAGGGGAGAAGGGCCTTGTCGGCCACTTTTGGCCACTTCTGAAGTGGTCTGATTGGCTAGGAGGTGGTCTAATCGCCACCTAAAGTGGTTGATGGCCATTTTTTTCTCCTTTTTAGATATTTTCTTTGCCAGCTGTGCCAGTTGTTGATCAGTGAATGCCATCTCCATACACGTGTATGGAAGGATGAATGCAAGCCTTTGGCTTGTATTTCTATATAATGGGGGTCTCTCCCTCATTTGAGGGGTTAGATATTTTTGTGAGCAAATTTCCTCTCTCTCTCTCTCTCTCTCCCTATTTTGTGCTTGAAAGTGGGAATTCTCTACATATTTGCATACACCCCCTTAACCAAATTGGACCACCTTCGAGCTGAGGCATCTTGGGACTTATTTTGGGCTGTTGAAGTGTCATTTGAGCCTAGAAAGTGGTTTTTAAGTGCTGTGCTTCAAAGGTATTAGACTTACCTCATTTAAGCTCTTTGTGTATGCTTGTCTTGCCATCTTTTTATGCTATTTTGAGCGTAGTTTTCAACTACAAAAAGTTCTAATTTTTGGCCCTAAACATGTTGGTTTGAAGCCATTTTGTGCTAAGGGGTTGTCTCCTCCTTTTTATTGCATATTTGTATGAGCTTTTGCATCATCTTTTAGCATGTTAAAATCAAACCTTTTGGCCCTTTAAACCACTAAAATTCAGAGTTATTTCAGTGGTAAAAGGTATGTTTTGAAGTCCAAAAATGGAGGGGGTAGCCTCCCCTCCTTGTGTCTCTCTTCCATGCCTAGTTAGCATTACATAGTAGCATGATTTTGTGGCTTAACTTAGCTTAATCTCAGCATGTTTTAGGCTCTATTTTGACATGTTTCAACTCTGTTTTGGGTTGGTTAATGCATTTGTTGCTTGCTTTTTGTACTTGTAGTGCAATTGTGCTTGCTAGTCTAGCATACCTAATGAGTTAGCCTATTATTTTAGCTTGTGTTAACTTAGCTTCAGCTTGTTTTAGCTACTATTTTGACCTACTTTAACTCTGTTTTGGGTCGGTTAAGTCATTTGAGGCTTGTTTTGCATGGCTATAGTGTAACGGTCTTCACTAGTCCATTGTTTTGAGGCTTTGAGCATGAAGTGTTTGAATTTCTTGCATGTTGTAGCATAATTTTGCATGTAATTTTAGTGTATATAGCTCTGTCACACTCTCATTTATTTCACTCTTTCATTACTTTTGAGAGTTGTGTCTTGGGTCTCGTTTGAGAGCGAACACATGAGCTTGTTTTTCTAGCCCTTTATGCTTCAATCTCAGCATGTTTAGCCACTGTTTTGGCATGTTTTAACTCTGTCCAGAGTTGGTTTGGCCCTTTGAGGCTTGCATTGTATGGTTGTGGTACAATCCCCTTCACTAGCTTAATGTTTTAGGCCCTTAGCATGACTTGCATGTGTTGTTTTCATGTTTGAGTGTCCTTTGGCATGCCATTTCAGCACTGAAATATCTACGACCTCCCACTATTCTTCACTTTTTAATTTGTTTTGAAAGTGGTCTTGAGCCCCTTGTTGGCTTGAGTATGGAATTGAGGCTCTCATGCACAATGATTTTAACCCTCTCTTGAGTGTTCCTCCTAACCAATAGCATGAGACCTCTTTCATGCTCAAGATACTTGTGGCTCAAACCCTCTTTCCAATTAGAGGACTCTCACTTTGGGCTTAACCGGTTAAAGGACTAATCGGTAATCTCAAATGTGTAAACAAAAATGAACCAAGTAAAACTTGAGCAAGATAAGCATCTTTGTGTTGCATTGCATTGCATGTGTTTGGATCAGACGTAAATCCAAACACAAGAAAAATGGGACGTTTTATACTCAAAGTGATGAAACGTGCCACTTTTCTTGGTCACCGTCACTCTTGATCATCCATGATAGGGTGGTGGTCCTTAGGGTCTTATTTGTGCATTTATTAAGCTTATACGAGCTTGGTTCTTTGGCCATCGTGCATGAAAATGCTTGGTTGGTGGCTTGAGAGCCAAGTGCCATACTCCTTTGAGCTTGAGAAATGATAAGGAGGGTGGCAGTACACACATTTCTTGAAAAATGCATTGTTTTGCCTCTATTGCTCTCTATTGCAGCAAAAACAGAAGTCTGGAAAAAGGGGTGGCCAACCGGCTACTTAAACTAGCCAACCGGCCAGTTAAGGTGGCCGACAGCCACTTTTTGTGGCCGACCGGCCACCAGTCAATTTTTGTGCAAAAGTGTTCCTGTGTTGGAACAGAAGCAGTCTGGAAGTTAGTGCAATTTTTAGAGAGCAAAGCGAGTGCAAGCAGAGGCAACCGATGGCAAGGCGATGGATTTTCGAGAGGAAGCAACCGAGCATGCATATATCCCTCGTCCCTCGTGGCCATTTAACTTGCTTTATTTAAATGTTAGTTAGCGTAGCTAATTGTACAATTCAAGTGTTATATTAATAAGTTTAATTTGGTTTGTAATATTTTAGCTAGCTTAGAATAGTTAGTTAATTTATTTCAATTGTTGTAATTAATTAGCTAGAATAGTTAATTAGTTGGTTTGTAATAATTAGCTTTGCTTAGTGTAGCTTAGCTTATTCATTCAGACTCTCCTTCGAGAGGGCACAATGTTGTAGTAAGTGTGCGTGTGTGTGTGCATGTCTTTCAACCCCACGTCTTTCTCCCTTTTATTTATCCACTTTCGATGGTTAGATTAGGGATCATGTTTCAATTAGCATACCTTATGCTTGCATGTTTGCATCATTAATTTGTCTTGTATTCATCGAGGCTCGGCGCATCATTCAAACCGCGTTGCAAATTCAGTATACTTATTTGAATACGTGTTTCAAAGCATGTTATCAAATTGTATCATATGCCATGATTAGGTAGCCGAGCCTATCTTATTGCATTATTGCATGTGTTGCATTAGGCATTTTGTATAATTAGGATCATGCATATTTCTAACTAGTTTTTGTTTTAGCTTGGAGTACACTGTAAGTTTTACGCTTTAGCATACTTGCATGAGTGTGAGTGTTGCCATGATAGCATGCTTGCTATGAGGCTATTTGCTTAAGTGATTAACTACATAAATGCCTATGGATGAAGGCTTGGTTGCTTGAATTGGAACAATTCGACGAGTGTGAGTTTTAAGCCCACTTTGTGAAGTGGCAAATCGTGTTTTAAGCCCACTTAAGGATGGCACCTTCAAACCATTTTCGAAAACAAACATGAGTTGAATTCGTTCCAAGTCTTGCGACTTAGTCTATACTTGCTTATGTGCGTCACATAGTAAAGTTAACTAATAATCAGAAAAAGAACACATGTGTTTATAAAACAACATATCATGCTTAGTAGAGGCCGATCCTTTGATCGGATCGGGCGAGCGAGGGTGCTCATTTCAGGACCTTCCTCTCTGGTACCCAAGTTGTAATAACCCGACCCTCGTCTATGACCCTGGGATACTTTCGACTTCCTTAATCTGTATAGTTATATGCTTATTGTGAATTTCCATGTGGAATTATGGCTAAGTAAGTAAATCCTAAGTTTAAAAGAAGTCTATCTGTTTTACAAGAAAACTATCTGTCACCATTAACACGTTTGACTTAGAAATTGGGCATCTTAACGGCTTAATTATCCGAAATTAATTATATATCTGTGATCAGCATAATTTTCTGGTAATATTAGGCATGTTTACGAAATTTCAATTTTGGAATGATAAAGCGATTGGGTTTTGTCTTATTATCCTAATATATATATATATCAACCTAGAAGATATTTTTTGAGACTTAGAGCTATGTCTTGTGTGACATCAAGAAGAGAGGAAACGTGAGGATAGGAGAGGAAGAATTGGGGGGAAAACGTGATTCAACAAGGGAGCTAAGCAAAATTGTTAGATTTGTGAGATTTAATTCAAGGTAACCCAAGTTCTCTTCTTGTTATGGCAACTTAGAATTGTAATTCATGTTTTGTTTGATTCATGTAAGATTCATGTTTGAATTATGAGGGTTTTCATCAATTGGTTATTTTACCACTCAATTTGGGTGTTCTATGAAATTATACTTCAATTCTTGGTTTTATACCATCCCTTTATGGACTTAGGTATATATATATATATATACATATAGATATCATGTGCTATGGTTTAAGAACATGAAGAACTTGAATCCAAAAGTGGAATTTGGGGAAGAGATGGCTTATTTAAGTTCCTAAGTATGCTTAATTTGTCGTGTTTAAGGTAGAATTCATATTATAGTGATGTTGGGTTGAAATATGGTCTTAGATTCATTTGGAATTGCATGAGAAGTGGAAAGAAGTTACTAAATTCGAAGTTCAGAATTTCAGAATTCGCGTGGTCCGCTCGAGCGTAGGAAGTCCCGCTCGAGCGGGAAAAATGACCTTCCGTAGCTTTTGTATTTAGAAGACGCCGAGCGGCCAAAGTGGCGCCGAGCGGAGGCTTATTTTCGACAAAATAAATGTTGTCCGCTTTGCATGCTCGTCCTCCGGTACTTTTAGAATATTTTTCAAGATTTTAAGATGATTGTAAATTTATATGAAATGTAATGACACAGGAATTTATGCGTAAAGAATACTAATTTATCACCATATGTGGTGTACAGGCACACTCCGTATGAACTAGTACGCCACTACAACACCGTGAGTAATAGTACACCACTTGTACATTGTACTTACCGTTAATGACTATGGTACTAACGCCTATCCTTCGTAAGTGAACACATTAGCCTTATGTCCTTGGCAATCGGTGAATGTTGAAAGAGTCGCATACATCGGTATGACTATGGAATCATTCTGCTCGTCTGCGTGATACATACTAATTTTCTATCACCTATACGTAAATGATATCGCTTTCTTAATGAATAAATGGGACTTATAATGGAATGGCATGTATATCTCGTTAATAATATGTTCGCTCTTGACCCTCGTTAATGTTCATGTTTCGTTAATTACAAGACAACTACTCGATAGTTGAAATGATATAGGCAATATTATGGCACTATAATACTACGCCTTTGGAGTTGATGGTTGTTGTGTAATCTACTTATGCTAACCCATCCGAATGATAAAAAGAATTGTGTGTCTCTGTGTGATCAGAAGACTAATCTGTTTTAATGACATCGTAGATGTTCCGTTATGATACTCATTTTGTATATATTATGACATGGTGAAACTAATTAATTTACGGTATGGAGCAAAGTGTCAGGAACTAAGTGCTACACTTTAGTGGAGCCACCTCTAGAACTGCAGACGAGCCACCTCTTGAATCCATACATATATTCTGGTGATAAGCCGCTTCTGGATTCTAGAAAGGCTATCTCCACAGCCGAAAGGCTATCCGCTGTCGAAGAAAGGCTATCTGTTGTCTTAAAGGCTATCTCACAGCCGAAGGCTATCTCACAGAAAGGCTATACATTGTCTGTCGAAAGGCTATCTCACAGTTGCCATAAGGCTACTTGTGTCTTGAGTTATCTAGGCCAACAGGCCAAAAATTACATATACTTAGGTGCATTGTGATTTTATTATTGCGCACTACTATTCACTGAGCTTGTCTCATTCTGTAGTTTTGTTTGATTCTGTAGGAACCAGCTTGAGGAGCCGACCTAGCACACTTCATGCATTTTGTCAGCCTAAGGATAACCAGGCACTGGAGGAAACCCTTACATATTAGATCAGTTTTCCTTATAAATGTAATTTTTGGTATCCACATCGCTGGTCAGGGATATGTATTTATTGTTTTGTATGCCTAAAACCTGGGCTGGATTGTGAACCTTATTTTGTGTGCATGTTACCTTTAGTTCAATGTTAAGATGGTCCTGGCTTGTTGATAGTTGCTCAATAGATATTTCTCGATGTCGTTTTAAATTTAATGCTTCCGTTCAGGCCCCCAATGTTATACCATACAGGTTATTCTGTCTGTTTCTGCTTAAGTCATGCCCAAACTTATAGGGGCTGAGTTGGGGTGTGACACAAGTTCCCGAGCCGAGGCAACTTTGGTGATGACGGACACGTGGCCTTTGGCGCGAGTCAGGGTTTCCTAAATTTTCCAAAACAAAATATTTAGGTGGCAACTCTGTAATCTGGCAAAGCAGTCCAGTTTTAGCATTATTTGATTTAAAATCTGATTTTCCAAAATGATTTGCCGGATTGGACTCTTGGGTGTTTATTAGTTTCACATTGCACTTTGTGAAATTAGATTCAAAACCGTGATAGGAGTTCGAACTGTAAGACCAATTCGAGCTCCCTAAAAGGGGGGCGCGAAGAAAGTCAAGCTACACTCCCTTATCAAAATATCTAATAAACGGGAAATGAAAAGGGGTTGGTAATGGGTGACTTTCACACTACTGTTTCAGAATGATTTGTGTAATATATATATGAATTAAATGAATTGTAAAGGAATACCAAATGAGTTAAGCCTTGAGTAAACAGTCTAAGTGAACCCCTAGGATGGCACAGATGTATTCAGACTTTATGCGATGGTTTTAGGGTGTAAGCAAGCCCTTTGGTATGGTATGTGCAGGGTGTAAGCGAGTCCTAGACACGATTTGGTATGGTATTTGCATGGTGTAAGTGAGCTCTAAGCACGATTTAGGTGTAAGCGAGCCCACTTGGTTAGTCGTCCCTTTTGAGGTCCATCGGTGTCACTACCCGATATATAATCGGTGTGGGCATTGGTGGTAAGGTCTGCAAAGTAGCAAAAGGGAGAGTTCTGAATAGTCTAGTGTCCAATCCCTGTGGTTGGGAGGAAAGATCTCTTTGGGGCATTCTAAATGTCTAGTCTAACTACTAATTCAGGGAACCTTATTGTAGTATGGTATTATGTGTTACCCGATTTGTTCTACGTATGGTTGATTGGTTGATAAAAGTTAGGAAGGTGTGTGCATTTTTGCTGGGCATTCCAAGCTCATGGCGTGTTATGCCAAGTGATGAAGCAGTTTACAATGGTGAAGGTTATTTTGAAGGCAAACTAGATAAAGTGTTGGAGCTGTGGTTCATTTGAAGACTTGGGCTAGTTTTTTTTTTTTTTTCCTTTTGACTTTTGGTTTGGCAATGTTTTGTAATCCTGTAATGGAACATAAACGAATTACCTGTGATATTAACTCTGGTCATATATGTATATTAAGATGCTTTGGTTATCTATCTTACTTGTGTTTTATTATTGTACTTATTTGACGGTCTTGGATTTTAGGACGTTACAACTTGGTATCAGAGCTTAGGTTCAACCCTTATCCACGCATTTCAGCATGCAGTTAGAGACAACAACCTTACCCCGACTATGTTATATTATGATAGCATTATCTATTCTATGAATTAAAAGACATCAAAAAGTGAAATTTTCTTGACCTATCCTAGGACTTTTCTTCAGGTTTCGGACATAACAACATCGACTCTTGAGAACATGTTTCATATTCTGAATCGTAGCGCGTTTCGACTTCAAACGATTTAACGATCACCTACGAAGGGAAGTGGTTTTAACTTTGAACAGGACAACGTGTTGAGCATTAGATACAATATAGAAATAGGGGATACTGTTATTTTTACGAGTCTTCTATCGATCGTCATATCCTTATCTCATATTTGTAACCTTGTTTGATGTTGTTCACTTTGAAGATTAAGTCATTACCATCTGGTCTTACTTTATATTTTTCAATTCTACCATTTGCTAGATTGACAACCTTGAGCTTTGATTATGCCATCTTGTACGAGAATTTTTCTGAAAGTTGCAATTTTTTTATTCAGTGACGAATTTTGGATATTTAGTTTGAAACGCGGATGGCCGACGCAGCTTCAAATTAAATATCTAACTTAGTCACTACCTCTATTAGCTTGACCACATAAAAGTCTGAAATCATAATGTCATCTATTCCATTATATTGTCTATCTGCATTTTAAATGATCCTTGTATTAATTGATGCAATTACTATAACCACTTCATATTCTTCCATCTCTACTTCATATTCCTTTTACTAATCTAGTTTTAAAAGTCTTGTAGTTATTATTTTGCATATATATATATATGTGTGTGTGTGTGTATGTGAAGTTGTGTTGTGTGATTCCTTATATTTGTTTTTTACTACTTGATCTTATTGCTTTAAACACCATAGGATAATTAAACCATAACTTTAAGATTAGTTGATTACCCTTGTGAAATTGCCTCAATAATTAGACTCCAACTTATGCGTCGCCCCGTACTATGAAAGAAAAAAAAAAAGAGTGAATGACACTCGAGTCAATGGCTACACCGAGACAAGCAATAACACACGAGCTCGCGAGCAATAATGTAATAGGAATGAAGTATCGTGTAATTGAAACCCTAAGAATAGACCGATATCTGCGGCTAAAATCTTGAGCCGCATTGGGAACTAGATTCTGGAACAATTGGGTCAATTGAGAAGGAAAATGCAAAAAAGTTCAAATAGGGGCTAGACCCTATGATTAGAGGAAAAAAACGAAGACCCGTTAGTAATTAGTGGTAACATTGTACTCTATAATTCTTGGGTTCATGTTCTATTCGATTCTAGTGCACCACATTTTTTTTATACAAACATCATGTGTTACATCGTTAGGTTTTGAATGTGAACCTTTAAAAACTACTTTAAGTATCGCATCACCTTTGGAAGGAAGTGTTAGGGTTGGATTAATTTGTCGAGGGTGCGAATTAGAAGTGTCAAGTTTACACTTGATTTGCGACCTTCTAGTCATGGACATGTTCGATTTTGACATAATCTTAGGTATGGATTGGCTATCTGCCTACCAAATAGTGACTGATTGCTACCAGAAGAGGGTGGCAACTTACACACTTGATAGGAGGTGTTTCCAATTTACGGGGGATAGAGAGGAGTCTCTAAGTGCGGCAAATCGTAAGATACGGTGGCATAATCAACTTGCTGGGTGGTTAGCAAGTTTGATCCTCAACGAAAAAGCCCGATCAGAATTAAATCTTTCGCGTTTAGTTTGCGAATATATTGATGTTTTTCTCGAGGAATTGCTAGGATTATCTCCACATCGTGATGTAGATTTTAGTATTGAGTTACAAGCGGGTATTGCACCAATATCCATGACACCCTGTCGTATGGCTCCTGTCGAACTTCGAGAATTAAAGACGTAACTACAAGAATTGTTGAAAAAAAGATTTGTCCAACCGAGTACCACATCGTAAGGAGCACCGCTTTTCTTTGCAAAGAAAAATGACGGAACACTGAGATTGTGCATTGATTATCAACAACTCAATCGGGTGACAGTCAAGAACCGATATCCACTTCCATGGATTGGTGACCTATTTGACTACCTTCGAGGTTCGAAGTGTTATTCAAACATCATTCTTAGATTCAACAATCACTAGTTGCGAATCATGGATGTCAATATACCAAAGACTATTTCTGAACCGGTTATGGCCACTACAAATTTGTGGTAATGCCTTTTGGATTAACTAATGCATCGGCCGTGTTCATAAGCTTGATGAACAACATTTTTACTCCGTACTTGGACCAATTTATGGTGGTGTTTACCATGACATTCTAGTCTATTCACAGTCTGAAGAAGAACAAGAGCAACACTTGAGAGTGGTTCTCCTAGTTTTAAGAGAACTAGCTGTACGCGAAAGCAAGTAAATGCGAGTTTTGGTTGAAGGAAGTCAAATTTTTGGGACACATAGTGTCTAAGCATAAGATCGCAGTGAACCTGGCCAAGGTAAAAGTAATATTAGATTGGAAGCAACCAACCTTAGTATTTGAAGTTCGTAGTTTCTTAGGGTTAGTCGGTTATTACTAATGGTTTATTCAAGGCTTTTCCAAACTGGCTAAGCCAATAGCTCGTCTAATGCAAAAAGGGGTAAAATACGATTGGGATGAAGTATACGAACGAGCCTTTCAAGAACTCAATAGGAGAATGACTAGTGCCCAATACTCATCATTCCGAAGCGAGATGTAGGATATACAGTGTATTGTGATGCATCTAAGGATGGGCTAGGCTGTGTGTTAATGCAAAATCGAAATGTTGTGGCTTATGGCTCCACACAACTGAAATCGCATGAAAGGAATTATTCGACACATGATCTGGAGCTAGCAGTGATGGTTTTTCGCTAAAGCAATGGCGTTAATATAGTGAACAGTTTGAAATTTTCATGGACCATAAGAGCTTGAAGTTTTGTTCACACAAAAGGACTTGAACATGAGACAAAGACGATGGATGAAATATCTCAGATATTACCATTTTACTCTATCTTATCATTCTGGCAAAGCTAATGTGGTGGTAGATGCCCTATGTCACAAGAATTGGGAAATTATTGCTAGTCTGGCACTCAAGGAATGGAGCATGGTCGGAACACATAATGAGAGTACAGATGAAAGCTTAGGACGAGAAGGTATACCTTGGTGCTCAAGCCGCTACGACCAAATTGCTGAACGAGGTAAAGGAGTCATAGAAGTATGATCAGGAGGTGGCATTCATAAAAGCGCGAATAGCATCCAGCGATCCTATACTTGATTGGACGATTCACTCGGATGGAAGCTTGAGACATCAAGGCAGCATGTTTGTGCCATAAGATAAGTCGCTTAAAGAAAAAGTTCTGAAAAAGTTCCATCATTCGGTGTTTACAATACACCTAGGAGGGACGAAAGTGTACCAAGACTTAAAATACCAATAATGGTGGAACAGAACAAAGAAAGATGTGGCTTAATTCGTGGCCAGATGCCTTACGTGCCAACAAGTAAAGACAGAACACCAGCGACCTAGAGGGATGCTTCAGCCTTTGTCAATATCAAAATGGACATGGGAGCATGTAATAATGGACTGCATAACTGGATTACCCAGGTAACCTAAGGGACACGATGTTGTATGGGTCATAGTCGATTGTTTGACAAAAACTGCGCACTTTTTGCCAGATAAATCTCAGACACTTTGGCTATAGCGATCCCGGTTTTTGACCCAGCTTTTATGGTGTTCCGGACTTGGGTCTTGTGGTTTAATGTTGTTGTTTATGTCTTTTCCTCTTCTTACCCTTTCAATTTGGGTTTTTGAATGTCTTGGCCGTGTTTAGAACAGGTTGGTTGCTACTTGGTTTAGAACCTTGTTGCCCAAAATTTTGGTCTTCTGCTCGAGTGGGCCTTTTTGCGCTCGAGCGGGGTTTGCAATCATTTAGTACTTTGTGCGTCTGCAAAAATACTGCAGAAGTGTTTTTCATGCTCGAGCAGAGTTTCTTACGCTCGAGCAGGTCTAAGCTCGAGCGGCTCCTTTGGCGCTCGAGCGACTGTCTGAAGTCTGTAAAATACTGGGCGAGTGTATTCTACGCTCAAGCGGGTCTCATTGCGCTCGAGCGGGTAGTGCCTTGCTGTTGTGTCTTGGCGCTCAAGCGGCCTTTATCGCGCTCGAGCGGGTCGAATTTATGTGTCTGACGCTCGAACGTCAAACTCTCCGCTCGAGCAGACTATGTGTATATCAGATCATGAAAGTGACTTTTTAAATCACTTTTTTTGTCCTTTCTCTCTCTAAAACTTTCCAAAACCCTAAGTTGAGAGCCTCTCTCTCTAAAATACTCTCTCTCTCTCTACATTTTGACCTAGATCTAGTGATCTTTTCACCTTCCTTCCTTTGATAAAAAGATTAAGCTCTTCAAGATCTCCATTTTTAACCGAGTAAAAATTGGTTTCATCACTTTCGAAGTTTATCTCGTGCTTGGCTCTTCTCCCTTGGGCTTTTACACTTGTGGTAGGGATATTCTACTCTTCTATATGGGTTTTAACATAGATATTTGTCATTTGGTATAAATGGTGGGATTTGGGAAGTTTGGGTAAAGTTAGGGTTTGAAATTGAAATGCTTGAATGAGGGGTTTTCTAATTTGGGTTCCCTATGGGTATGAGAGGTCTTGAACATGTTATTGCTTGGATATAATTGGTGAAATTAGATCTTGGGTACCATGTAAGTTAAAGGGGAAAAATGCCCTAATTTGAATTAAATAAATTATTTGTATGATTAATGAAGTCAAGTGTGGAAATATGAAATTGGTTTGGAAATTATGAGATTGGGAAAAAATGTGATTAAATGGTGTAGTTGAATTGATAAATCACTCACCTATGGTAAAGTTCATAAATCATCTGTTTGATAGATTTATTTATCTGTTTAGAAATAATTGTTTTGGGCTATCGGTGGAAGATAGCTATGATTGTTGTAGAAAATGCATGATGATTAGGTAAATTGAAACAAATCAATTAGATTATGTCATTGAATACGACGGTTGGATTAACACGTTGAATATGTGATTTAATTGGTCATTGTATATGACAACGTGTTTAAATACATTACATATGTATCTTGTTTGGGAAGAGATAGGGGATGTACTCCATTGCTTGGAAGGAGATAGGGGATGGACTCCATTGATAATTAAGTTGGCCGGAGTGTCTAGGGTGAAAGTCCCAAAATCTTATATATATTTGGGTGCCGGTTCGCTCAGACGTAGTTCCGTAAAATGGCAAGTGAATGGAAGTGTATAAATGATGTTTATGATTGAAGTGTTGATAAATGAGTAGTAGTCTCGTTTCGAATTGTTTGAATAACAATGAGCTATGTAAATGAATTGATTTTGATAAATAAAGGGAAGTGGATTGATTAGGATATCAATGTTGATTTGTAGTGGATTTGGTGTAAGTTGGTTTACAAGTGTTAAACATTTATTGGATGCTAATGTTTTAGTTAATTCTTATATGTTGTTTAGCATATCTCTATTGGGCTTTGGCTCACTCTACTTGGGACCCCATTTTTCAGGTACAGGTGATATGCTGCCTCCGAGATCTTAGCTTGGGAGGTTTTAGAGTTGAAGACTCCCTTTTTTTTTTTTTTTATTCGTTTTGATGTTAAATGTATATTCAAGCCTAGGGCTTTTTATATATAGAGCTAGAACTCTTTTTGTTGTAACCAAGTGATGACTTGGAAAGCTGTAATCCCGTAAGGCATTCATTTTGTTGCGAACATGTAATATCTATCGTAATACAAACTCTTATAAATGAAAAGATGATATTTCCATTATGTTTTATGGATTTATTGAATGGTTGGATTATGTCTTATTTGGAGGGCGTTACAACTTGGTATCAGAGCGTACCGGGTTTAAATACTTTGGGTACGTGGGAAGTGGTTAGTACCACAATGGATTTGTCTCACTTGTTAGAGACTTAAGTGTAATGTTATGTGCTTATATGATAACATGTTTATGTGACTATATGTGTATAAGATTTAGTTTCTAGGATGTTGATCGGGTCCATGGGTTTCTGGAAGTCCTATTGGAAAGGCACTTGATCACTATCGTTTCTAACTAGAACTCTAGCAATTCCATGGGACGGTCATTATTCGGAAATGAAATTCGTAAGTGTTTATGTGATTATGTGGAGTGAATTACTGTTGTCCATTGTGTTAGGACGCAAGTGAAATAGTTTTGGCACATTTGTGAATGTGCTAATCCCTTTGTTACCTTTATTAAGATGTCAAGACGAGGTCGTGGTGGTAGGCCTGATAGGCCTAGGAGGTAGGAGATGCCTATACCAGATGAGATTCTGGCATAGGAGGAGGGAGTTGGTCAGGCCAACGTGGCTGAGCTAGTAGGTCAGCAGGCCATGGGCGCCTTAGCCCGTGAAATAGCCGTAGCATTGAGAGAATCTATGGACATTCTCAGGGCTGAGAATCAAGTCCAGGCCCAAGTAGTTGAGGCAGGGCTGTCTTTTCTGAAGAGGGAGTTCTTCTGGTCGAATCCGGATGAATTTTTGGGTGATCCTAAGGAGCCACTGAAGGCGGATGAGTGACTTGAGCAGATGACGAAGACGTTTGAGATTCTTGGCATTGAAAACAGGGGCTTGTGAGTGACCTTGGCGTCCTTCCAGCTGAAGAGAGATGCGGGTCAGTGATGGAAGTATACACGGGGGGCGCATCGAAGGGACTTGGGAGGCCTTTATTGAAGCTTTCCAGACGTTTGAGATGCTTGGTATCGAAGACAGGGGCTTGCGAGTGACCTTGGCGTCCTTCCAGCTGAAGGGAGACGCGGGTCAGTGATGGAAGTATACGCGGGGGCACATTGAAGGGACTTGGGAGGCCTTTATTAAAGCTTTCCAGGACAAGTTTTTGCCTGCTACAGTGAGGGAGAAGCTAAGGGATCAATTTTCGCAGCTCAAACAGTTGAACACACCAGTGGCTGAGTTTGAGGCCACTTTTACTAGCTTGTCTAGGTTTGCACTGGAATTAGTGGTGACTGAGGAACGCCGTTGTTTGGAGTTCGAGAAGAAACTGAGGATTGGACTCATGTTTAGAGTTGTCGGGTCCATGATTAGGGATTATGGGCGCCTTGTAGAGGCTGCAACCCATCTTGAGACCATTATGCATACGGAGGAGGAGATGATGAGGGGCTCTAGGAGGAGTCATGATGGCCAGGAGATAGTAAGAGACAGAGGGGTTCTAATCCTCAGCAGTCCTAGGGAGCGCATTCGAGGTCTACCTTTCCAGTACCGAGTTCGGGTTCTAGGAGAGGTGGTCAGGGAGGCATCACCTGTTACAAATGTAGTTAGATGGGCCACAAGTCTCCAATTTGCCCACAGAGGGAGGAGGGCAGTGTGCAGCATCATCATCTTCGGCTCATTCTCAGGGCAAGAGTCCGGGCAGAGCCCAGCCGCTCACTTGTTATCAGTGTAAGCAGGCGGGGCACTCGAAGAGGTTTTGCTTGCAGTTGAGTGGCACATCTGGTGCGTCTGGTTCGAGGCGTGATCTGAGTTACCAACCAACAGAAGTCGATTTAGGCCTCGAGGGCTAATCGTGAGTCTCTTGGTCGATTGGCGGCGATCTTATGCTCTGAGAGGTGAGCAGGTAGATCAGAGACCTTCAAGGCGCGTGTATGCTATTACAATGCCGGATCTTGTACCGGCTCCATCTGTTGTGAGAGGTACCTTTTTGCTTTACAACTCGGTTGCTAATGTGTTTATTGATACAGGTGCATCCCACTCTTTTATATCTTCTGCATTTACATCTGTTTTGGGATTGGAGTTGGTGCGGTTAGCATCTCCTATTTGTGTGGTATCACCTATTGGGGGTGAAATGGTTTTGAAATAGAGGTATTGGGGCTGTGATATAGAGGTCGCCGATCGTCTGCTTCTCTTTTCTTTTGTGTTGATGGATATGTCTGGGTTTGATGTAATTTTGGGTATGGATTGGTTATTGTCATACCGGGCTGTTATAGATTATTACCGCCAGTGGGTTACTGTATGTACCTTGAGCGGCGAGTGTTTCCATTTTTTGGGAGATCGGGTTAGTAGGGTTTTACTGCCGATGTATGATCCATGAAGGCGGAGTGAGCTTAGTTGTCTTCTCGCTAGCTTTATGAGTAGTGAGTGTGATGAGACTCGGACTGAGTTGCCAAGAGTGGTTTGTGAGTACTCGGACGTCTTTCCCGAGGATCTTATTAGTTTACCACCCCATCGAGAGATCGAGTTCTCTATTGACTTAGTGCCTGGCACGGCACCGATTTCAATCGCACCGTATCGTTTTGCCCCAGCCAAGTTGAGTAAGTTGAAGATTCAACTCCAAGGGTTACTAGACAAGGGTTTTATTCGCCCTAGTACTCTGCCTTGGAGAGCACCGGCTCTCTTTGCTAAAAAGAAAGATGGGGCTTTAAGACTTTGCATTGATTACCAAAAATTGAACCGGGTTACGGTTAAGAACAAGTACCCTATGCCTCGTATAGATGATCTATTTGATTAGTTGAAAGGATCTCGTTGTTTCTCCAAGATAGACTTGAGATCGGATTACCATCAGTTGAGGGTCAGGGAGGAGGATATCCCGAAGACGGCATTCCGTACGCGGTATGGTCATTATGAGTTTCTGGTAATGCCTTTTGGGCTTACCAATGCATCGGTTGTGTTCACGGATTTGATGTACCGGATCTTTCAAGAATTCTTAGATCGTTTCGTGGTCGTCTTTGTGGACGACATTCTGATTTATTCATCTTCTGAGGGGGAGCACGAGGAACACTTGCAAGTGGTGCTTGAGTTGCTTAGAGTCCATAAGCTGTATGCTAAGTTTGGGAAGTGTGAGTTATGGCTAAGAGAGGTTAAGTTCTTAGGCCATGTAGTATCCGGAAAAGGGGTGACCGTAGATTCATCCAAGATAGAGGCAGTACAAGATTGGGCACAACCTAAGAATGTCTTTGAGATCCGTAGTTTCTTGGGGTTGGCCGGGTATTACTGTTTGTTTGTGAAGGATTTCTCCAGGCTAGCTTCGCCTTTGACTGGATTGACGCGGAAAAGGGTCAAATTTGTGTAGAGTGAGACTTGTGAAAAGTCGTTCCAAGAGCTTAAGGTTAGACTTACCACCGCTCCAGTCTTGATTATTCCAGAGAGAGGTTTGGGCTATGCAGTGTATTATGATGTCTCACAAGAGGGTTTGGGTTGTGTATTGATGCAAGAGGTGAAAGTAGTAGCCTATTGCTCACGTCAGTTAAAAACACGCGAAATGAACTACCCTACTCACGACCTAGAGTTAGCGGCTGTGATATTTGCCTTGAAGATTTGGAAGCACTATCTTTATGGTGATAGATTCGAGGTGTTCTCAGATCATAAGAGTTTGAAGTATCTGTTTACATAAAAAGACTTGAATTTGAGGTAGAGAAAGTGGATGGAGTTCATAGAAGATTATGACTTCGAGTTGCATTATCATCCGGGAAAGGCCAATGTTGTGGCCGATGCCCTAAGTAGGAAGTCTATTAATGATGTAGCTTGTATTGCTATCAGAGAATGTGAGATGTTGGGTGCCCTTGGTGAGTTTGACTTACATCTGGGCGAGTCTGTTGAATCTGCAGTCTTGTTTTCTGTGGTTGCACAACCTACGCTTGTGAATCGAGTGTTAGAAGCATAGAAGGGTGACTTTAAGGTAGAATCCCTCCGGGAGAAGATCTCCAGTGGGAAGGTAGAGAAAGGTTTGAGTGTGCATCCCGAACTGAGTGTGAGATACCGAGACCGCTTATTTGTGCCGGAGTCGTGTCGAGAGGAAGTACTCCGAGAGTTTCACTATTCATGCCTTGCGGTGTATCTAGGAGGCACAAAGATGTATCATGATCTGAGTCGCCAGTTTTGGTGGAGAGGTATGAAGAAAGATGTGGCGGTGTTTGTATCAAGGTGCTTTATTTGTCAGCAAGTAAAGGCCTAACATCAGAGGCCAACGGGTTTGTTACAGCCCTTGCCTATAGTCGAGTGGAAATGGGAGCATGTCACGATGGATTTTGTGGTGGGTCTTCCGAAGACTCAACGGGGTAGTGATGCCATTTGGGTGGTAGTTGACCGGTTGACCAAGTCAGCACATTTTATTCCTATCCATGTAAGAGATTCGGTAGATTACCTTGCTGATTTGTATATTCGGGACATAGTGAGGTTGCACGGGGTCCTAGTGTTGATTGTCTCAGATAGAGATCCGCGTTTCACTACCCGATTGTGGTAGAGTTTACAGAGTGCCTTGGGCACTAGACTGACCCTTAGCATGGCTTACCATCCTCAGACTAACGGGCAGTCCGAGCGCACTATTCAGATCCTTGAGGATATGCTTTGTGACTGTGTCCTTGACTTTAAGGGATCGTGGGAGAGACACCTACCATTAGTGGAGTTTGCCTACAACAACAGTTTCCAATCGAGTATTGGCATGGCACCATTTGAGGCCTTGCATAGTCGACCGTGTAGATCTCTAGTGTGTTGGGCCGAGGTGGGTGATGCACATTTGTTAGGTCTAGAGTTAGTTCGGGAAACGGCGGAGAAAGTGGAACTTATCCGTAAGAGGTTGATTACAGCCCAGAGTCGCAAAAAGAGTTATGCTGACCGTAAGAGGAGGCCGTTGTCATTTGAGGTAGGAGATCACGTCGTTTGAAAATATCACCTGGACGAGGTTTAATGAGATTTGGGAAGAGTGGGAAGTTGTCCCCTCGGTTTATTGGCCCTTTTAAGATCCTTGAGCGGGTTGGGGAGGTTGTCTACCGTTCAGCGTTGCCACCGCAATTGTCCGGAGTACATGATGTGTTTTATGTTAGTATGCTTCGGAAATATGAGCCAGATCCATCACATGTGTTGGATTGGACAGACTTAGAAGTAGATGAGGAGCTTCGTATGAGGAGAGATCGGTGAGGGTCTTGGATAGACAAGACCTAGTCTTGCGAAACAAGACGATTCCCTTGGTCAAAGTATTGTGGAAACATCACGGAGTTGAGGAAGTGACTTGGGAGCGTGAAATGGAAGTCCGAGAGAAGTATCCGGACTTGTTTGCTAATGTATAACTTTGTATTGAGATTATAATTATTGTTAAAGAAAAGTATGAGCATTGTATATGTTTTAAAGTATGAGAACATTGTATATGTTATGGACATCTTGGAAACATGAGTTTATTGTACACATTGCATACGTTTGGAAATATGGAATATCACGTGTATTGTATTACCTTTGGAGCATTGTATATGCCATATACAATTCTTGAAAATTTGAATTTTGATTAAACATTGTTAATGTTTTGGAAATTGTGAATTTCATTTTAATGTGGGGCTCATGTATCGAGTCAGTAGGAATGAATGGCCGGAGGATGGGTCATGGTATTGGATTTGTAAGAATAACATGGTTGGGAATGACCAAACGTTGATTTTGAACTTAATTTGTAATTTCGGGGACTAAATTCTTTAAGGGGAGGAAGTTATAGCGATCCCGGTTTTTGACCCAGCTTTTATGGCGTTCCGGACTTGGGTCTTGTGGTTTAATGTTGTTGTTTATGTCTTTTCCTCTTCTTACCCTTTGAATTTGGGTTTTTGAATGTCTTGGGTGTGTTTATAACATGTTGGTTGCTACTTAGTTTAGAACCTTGTTGCCCAGAATTTTGGTCTTCTGCTCAGGCAGGCCTTCTTGGCACTCGAGCGACTGTCTGAAGTCTGTAAAATACTGGGCAAGTGTATTCTACGCTCGAGCGGGTCTCATTGCGCTCGAGCGGGTAGTGTCTTGCTGTTGTGTCTTGGCGCTCGAGCGGCCTTTACGTGCTCAAGCGGATCAAATTTATGTGTTTGACACTCAAGCATCAAACTCTCCGCTCGAGTGGACTGTGTGTATATCAGATCACGAAAGTGACTTTTTGAAATCATTTTTTCTGTCCTTTCTCTCTCTAAAACTTTCCAAAACCCTAAATTGAGAGTCTCTCTCTCTAAAATACTCTCTCTTTCTACATTTTGACTTAGATCTAGTGATCTCTTCAGCTTCCTTCCTTTGATAAAAAGATTGAGCTCTTCAAGATCTCCATTTTCAACCGAGTAAAAGTTGGTTTCATCACTTTCGAAGTTTATCTCGTGCTTGGCTCTTCTTCCTTGGGCTTCTACACTTGAGGTAGGGTCTCCTATATGGGTTTTAACATAGATATTTGTCATTTGGTATAAATGGTGAGATTTGGGAAGTTTAGGTGAAGTTAGGGTCTGAACTTGAAATGTTTAAATGAGGGGTTTTCTAATTTGGGTTCCCTATAGGTATGAGAGGTCTTGAACATGTTATTGCTTGGATATAATTGGTAAAATTGGGTCTTGGGTACCATGTAAGTTGAAAGGGGAAAATGCCCTAATTTGAATTAAATAAATTATTTGTATGATTAATGAAATCAAGTGTGGAAATATGAAATTGGTTTGGAAATTATGAGATTGGGAAAAAAATGTGATTAAATGGTGTAGTTGAATTGATAAATCACTCACCTATGGTAAAGTTCATAAATCATCTGTTTGATAGATTTATTTATTTGTTTAGAAATAACTGTTTTGGGCTATCGGTGGAGGATAGCCATGATTGTTGTAGAAAATGCATGGTGATTAGGTAAATTGAAATAAATCAATTGGATTATGTCATTGAATATGACAGTTGAATTAACACATTGAATATGTGATTTAATTGGTCATTGTATATGACAACGTGTTTAAATACATTGCATATGTATCTTGTTTGGGAGGAGATAGGGGATGTACTCCATTGTTTGGGAGGAGATAGGGGATGGACTCCATTGATAATTAAGTTGGTCAGAGTGTTCAGGGTGAAAGTCCCGAAATCTTATATGTATTTGGGTGCTGGTTCCCTTGGACGTAGTTCCGTAAAATGGAAAGCAAATGGAAGTGTATGAATGATGTTTATGATTGAAGTGTTGATAAATGAGTTGTAGTCTCATTTCGAATTGTTTGAATAATAATGAGCTATGTAAATGAATTGATTTTGATAAATAAAGGGAAGTGGATTGATTAGGATATCAATGTTGATTTGTAGTGGATTTGGTGTAAGTTGGTTTACAAGTGTTAAACATTTATCGGATGCTAATGTTTTAGTTAATTCTTATATGTTGTTTAGCATATCTCTACTAGACTTTGGCTCACCCTACTTGGGACACCATTTTTCAAGTACAGGTGATATGCCGCCTCCGAGATCTTAGCTTGGGAGATTTTGGAGTTGAAGACTCCCTTTTTTTATTTTTTTATTCATTTTGATGTTAAATGTATATTCAAGCCTAGGGCTTTTTATGTATAGAGCTATGACTTTTTTTGTTGTAACCAAGTGATGACTTGGAAAGCTGTAAACTCGTAGAGCATTCATTTTGTTGCGAACATGTAATATCCATCGTAGTACAAACTCTGATGAATGAAAAGATGATATTTCTATTATGTTTTATGGATTTCTTGAATTGTTGGATTATGTCTCATTTGAAGGGCGTTACATTGACATCATTGAGCCATCTCTACATGAAAGAAAATTGTCAGACTACACGGAATTCAGTATCAATTGTGTTTGATTGAGACCCGCATTTCACCTCCCAATTCTGAGGAAGCTTACAAGAAGCGTTGGGGACTGAATTATGCTTTAGTACCGCCTTTTATCCTCAAACTGACGGACAGTCGAAACACACCATTCAGACTTTGGAGGACGTGTTAAAAGCTTGTGTGATGGATTTCAAAGGGAGTTGGGAGCAACACCAACCATTGGTGGAGTTCACGCACAATAACAATTTCCAGGCCAGCATTGGCATGGCTCTATTCAAAGCACTGTACGGTCGACCTAGCAGATTACCAGTTTGTTGGACCGAAATTGGAAAAGCGAGCCTATTAGGCCTAGAGATCGTGCACGAAACTACAAAAAGGTGAAACATATTCGACAAAGATTGGTAGTAGCTTAAGATTGTCAGAAAAGTTATGCAGATAAAAGGAAAAGACCTCTAACTTTCGCTGTCGGTGATGTTGTCTTGAAAATTTAGCCCCGCCAAGGTATCATTCGTTTTGGAAAGAAAGGAAAATTATCACCTCGATATATCGGACCATTCGAGATACTTCAGAAAATCAAAAAGGTTGCATACAAATTGGCTTTATGCCTGCGATTGGCTGGAGTACATGATGTTTTCTACGTATCTATGCCGCAGAAGTACATAATGCACCTTTTTCACATCATCAACTAGGAAGAAATCTAACTCATTGAAGACGCCACCTTTGAGGAGGAACTAGTAGCAATTATGGACAGACAAGAAAAGAACTTGTGAGGAGAGACAATTTAACTTCTTAAGATACTCTGTATTACCATGGTATTGAAGAGTTTACCTGGGAACGTGAAGACGTGATGTGGGCAAATTATCCACAACTATTTGAGACGTGAGGTACGATTCAATTTCGAGGACGAAATTTATCTAAGGGAAATAGGTTTTAGAGACCCTAATTTTTGGTAATTACACTTGAAACCCTAAGCCTTAGGTTAATTGCATTTTTGTCCCTAATTTCATAAAATTTTACAAAATGGTCCAATAAAGAATAATTTTTTATTTTGTATTATAATGAAATCCTAGAATGCCATTTTTATATTTTGAAAATACCCCTAACACTTTGTTTTTATTTATTTTAACCTCTAGTCTCTAAATTAATTCATACATTTTATTCTTTTCTTTTATTTATTATTTATTGGAAAATGAGTATTTACATAGCCATTTATAAATATTATTTTGGGAAAAACTTGGTTGTGGAACCACCTAGAAGATTTGAGAATAATATCAAGATAATTATTAGTTTTCTATTTTCCTTAGTCATTAAGATAATTTTCTTAGTTATAAGAAACAATAATTGATTAAGGGTAAAATTGTCTTTTCAACCTAAATCCCTTGCCTATAAATTGAGAACATTTTCCCCATTCCCTACACATATTTTCAACAGCCAAGGAGAGGGTGAGAGGAGGAGATTATGAACTACAAGGAAGTGAAGAAGAAGAATGAAGAAAAGTTGTTTTCTTTAGTTAATGTAAGAATCAAACCTCTCTCTTGTCTTCTCCAATTCTTTCACCCATCTCATTCTATTGTCAAGTATGCTCTTTTGTGTTATATATTAATGGTAAATAGGGTTTTTGGTGTGTATGAAAGTGTGGGTATGATCTACTGACTTTGTCTCGCAATTTTGTCAAACTATGTACTACTGAAACTTCTCTCATTTAAAAGAAATATCAAATTTATTTATTTCTTAAATTTGAATTTAATTTAGGATATTTGGTGTGTTTAGAGCTTGTGATAATTTTATTAGCCCCTTATTGTGTGTTTTTAGGGATTGGATATTTTGTTTAAAAATCTAGTCCCAAGTCTCTAAAAAACTATCCACTTCTTGCAATTTTATAAAATTCCAGAAAAATCACCCTATGTTGGTTCTTCTATCAAAATTTAGATTTTTGAGTCCTCTTTGCAACAGAATTTATTTGGGTGAAAATCTTCGGGTAGATTGAGAGGAAAGCTAGTTTTCCCAAAAGGTGACAAATCTGGACAAGTTTTCAAACATAGCTTGTAGATGAATTTCTGGATGTGCTGTGCAAATTCTAAAAATTGGAACTGAAAATATACATGTTGTTTATTGTTTTTGTGCAATTTCAGCCCATAATATGACCTGGAAGTATTTTTACCAAAACATTCTTTTGTTCTGAAAAATGCTGAAAATTGTGCCTTATTGGGTTATTTGTTTCTAAGTATTTCATAGCATGCCTAATGTTGTTTGTTTTCTTCACCATACTTATATATGAATATCATGAGCTATATTTCTTCTCTTATGTTTGCCTCGTGCTCGTTTATATTACCGAATTTGACTAACTCGCTTATCAAAATATCTAATAAACAGGAAATGAAAAGGGGTTGGTAATGGGTGACTTTCACACTAGTGTTTTAGAATGATTTGTGTAATATACATATGAATTAAATGAATTGTGAAGGAATACCAAATGAGTTAAGCCTTGCGTAAACGGTTTAAGCGAACCCCTAGGAAGGCACAAACGTATTCAGACTCTATGAGGTAGTTTCAGGGTGTAAGCGAGCTCTTTGGTATGGTATGTGCAGGGTGTAAGCGAGCCCTAAGCACGATTTGGATGTAAGTGAGCCCACTTAGTTGGCCGTCCCTTTTGAGATCCATTGGTGTCACTGCCCGATATATAATCGGTGTGGGCATTGGTAGTAAGGTCTGCAAAGCAGCAAAATGGAGAGTTCTAAATAGTCCAGTGTCCAATCCCTGTGATTGGAAGGAAGGATCTCTTTGGGAAATTCTAGATGTCTGGTCTAACTACTAATTCAAGGAACTTTATTGTAGTATGGTATACTGTGTTACCGGATTTGTTCTACATATGGTTGATTGGTTGATAGAAGGTAGGAGGGTGTGTGCGTTTTTGCTGAGCATTCAAAGCTCATGGCGTGTCATGCTAGGTAATGACGCAATTTACAAGGGTGAAGGTTATTTTGAAGGGAAACAAGATGAAGTGTTGGAGCTGTGGTTCATTTGAAGACTTAAACTAGTTTTTTTTTTTTTTTTTTTTTTTCCTTTTGACTTTTGGTTTGGCAATGTTTTGTAATTCTGTAATGGAACACAAACGAATTATCTGTGATATTAACTCTGGTTATATATGTATATTAAGATGTTTTGGTTATCTATCATACTTGTGTTGTATTATTGTACTTATTTGACGATCTTGGATTTTGGGGCGTTGCAGCTTCTAAGGCACTTCCAGTACATCAATCTTATTTTCATATGTAACCATTTAAGTAAATGAAATACAAATGTAATGTAAATAAGGAAATACCCCTATTTGGATTCAAAGAAAAATACAAAAAAATCAAAATCGAATCAAATCAAAAAGTGGTTTCCCTAGTTTTGGTACAAAAATAATTTTCTAACTGAAATTTCTGAGTTCGGCGTTGAAGTAAAGTAGTTTATACCTTGTAGAAAAATCCTATAAAATCAAGTTAGACTATTTAATATATAAGGAACAATTACCACAAAAAATTATTTCCAAAATTGTAAGTTTTGAAAAATCCAATTTTTTACACTTAGAAAATTTTCAAGTTAGTTCGATCTTTTGACAGAAAACCTTTTTAATACAACCATCTGTATATGAAAAAGAATAAGGGTCTGATCTCGACTCAAGTCGTTGCAGGCCCTCTAACGAAAGCGGGTCCATTTGTACAGTTTTATAGTTTAGGGAGCAAAGTGGTAATTCTCAACAGTTATAAATATTTTTAGTATTGGGTTTAGGACGACTATATTAATCCTGATATTGTATTGGGGTTGACTTGACACATAATCATTCTATGTAGTTCAGCTCAATCTGACCCTAGCCTGGTTGATGCCCCTATACAAATATACTTAGGGTGTGTTTGATTGGACGGACTGGATAAGGAGGGATTAGAATCCATCGGACTTAAATTTTGAGACTGTGAATCCCTGGACTATTTGATTGAATTGGATATGTATCCCATATTTGTTTTTTTATGGGATTAGATGTCTGTAAATGACTATTTTTAATGAATCTGTTGCTTGGTTGGACGGACTGGATAGGATAAATAAGCAAAAAATCATTTTACCCATTTTCAATTGTTTATTAAGTAATAGCAATATTAAACATGTCTTTAATATTTTAATTATTTTTAGCTAGATTAAATAAAAATTTATTTTATTTTATTTTTTACACAATTAAATAAATTTATTTTTTAAAAATTAAATAAATAAAACAAATAAAACATCAATAAAAATATATATTATTTTTTTAATTAAAATTTTAAATAAATTTATTTTTAAAAATAATAATAATTAAATAAAACATGCATTAAAATTTATATAAAATATAAAAAAAATTAAAATAAAATATCAATAAAATATCTATAAAAAATTATTTTAAAAAATTAAATAAATAAAACATCAATACAAAGTTAAATAAAACTATTTTATTTTTAAATTGAGACATTTAAATTTTATTAAATTTTACTAAAAATAATACATAATTAAATAGTAAATAGTCAAAATGGTCATTTCACTACCTAATCCCAACAGTAAATAGTCCGATGAAAATTTTTCCATACCTCCCTAGATAGTATAATCCCATATATGTGCGATAAGGAGTCTGGCGGATTAAAAAAAACAAATACCGGATAAAAAGCTTGCCCTGGATTGTAATCCCAACAGTGGATAGTCCCCCCCTAATCTGGCGAATGAAACACACCCTTAGTAGACAATTCACTTAACCAATATAGAATATAATAGTCCATAACGAAATTTGACATTATTTTAACAATTAAATTTTAATAGTTAGGCCTTGTTTAGGAACCCTCTTTTTTAGTCAAAAAGGCAAAAAGTTACTAAATTAGCCAAAAAGTCAACAACTCATACCAAAAAGTCAAAGATTCTCTTTTTTCTCTATTTTTTGCATATCTTTTCATAAAAAACCAAAAAGTCATCCCAAACATACTAATTTTTTTTAGCTCATATTTTAGGCAAATAGTCAAAAAGTTACTAAATTAGCCTGTTCCCAAACGAGACCTTAGTTTAAAATTATTGAACTATTTTTGTTTTAATAGAAATTGCTTTATAAAGTTCAAATAAATACAATGACTTATTTTTATTTTATAATATTTTTTATTTAAAAAAATTTCGTAGCACAGGTTTGTTGCTAGTATAGATATATATGTCAATATTTCAAATAAATTTTTTATTAGTTTCCATGATTCCCGTAATTTAGTAATTTAAGAAATTAATAAAAAAAAAAAAACAGAAGAAAACCTATATGTTTTAAACCAACTTTTGGCTAATTTAAACGCATTGGCAAAAAGTAGAGATTTAATAATTAAAAATTTTGACTTTTTGGTATGTTTTTAACTTTTGGCTAAAAAGCTTTGACTTTTTGGCTAAAAAAGATTGTCCCCAAACGGGGCCGATGGAGTAAGTATTCAAACGTATGAGATTTTCCCTTAAAATGTAGATTTAGTTTTTATTTTTGAACCTAAAAATCTTTTGAATTAATGTAGAACTAAATAGGGCATAAGAAATTAACTTGAACCCATTGATACATAAGTATTAGAAATAGAATTTTTTAAAAAACCTCTCATTTTACTTTTAACTTATTTATTAAAAAAATACCTTTTTTTAATTTTTTTTTTCTTCTAACTTTAGCCAAAAAGATAATTAAAACATTTTCCATTTCTTGATTATCCAACTTTAATGGTCGCAAAATAAAAAATAGATGAGGGGTTTCGTGAGCAAAACAAAGGATACGGAACTCAAATGCAACAATCAAATAAAATAAATTTATGTTATTTTTTAAAAAATAAATAAATAAAATAAATAAAACATCAATAAAAATATATGTTATTTTTTAATTAAAATTTTAAATAAAATTATTTTTAAAAATAATAATAATTAAATAATGAAATTAAATAAAACATTTATTAAAATTTAAATAAAATATAAACAAAATTTTAAAATAAAACATCAATAAAATATCTATAAAAAATTATTTTAAAAAATTAAATAAATAAAACATCAATAAAAAGTTAAATAAAATTATTTTATTTTTAAATTGAGACATTTAAATTTTATTAAATTTTACTAAAAATAATACATAATTAAATAGTAGAGGGTCAAATGGTCATTGCACCACCTAATGCCAACAGTAAATAGTCCGATGAAAATTGTTCCACATCTCCTGGATAGTATAATCCCACAATGTGGGATAGGAGTCCGGCGGATTAAAAAAAAACAAACACCGAATAAAAAGCTTGCTCCGGATTGCAATCCCAAAAGTGGATAGTTCCCCCCTAATCCGGCGAATCAAACGCACCCTTAGTAGACAATTCACTTAACCAATATAGATTATAATAGTCCTTAATGAAATTTGACATTATTTTAACAATTAAATTTTAATAGTTAGTTTAAAATTATTGAACTATTTTTGTTTTAATAGAAATTGCTTTATAAAGTTCAAATAAATATGATGAATTATTTTTATTTTATAATATTTTGTATTTAAATTTTTTTTCGTAGCATGGGTTTGTTGCTAGTATAGATATATATGTCAATATTTCAAATAAAATTTTTATTAGTTTCCATAATTTTCTCTTAATAAATAAATTCTAATCCAAATGGAGTAAGTATTCAAACTTATGTGATTTTCTCTTAAAATGTAGATTTAGTTTTTATTTTTGAATCTAAAAATCTTTTGAATGAATGCAGAACTAAATAGGGCATAAGAAATTAACTTGAACCAATTGATACATAAGTATTAGAAATATAAATTTTTTAAAAACCTCTCATTTTGCTTTTAACTTATTTATTAAAAAGATACCTTCTTTTTTTTTTTTTTTTTCTAACTTTAGCCAAAAAGATAATTAAAACATTTTCCATTTCTTGATTATCCAACTTTAGTGGTCGCAAAATAAAAAATAGATGAGGGGTTTCGTGAGCAAAACAAAGGATGCGGAACTCAAATGCAACAATCAACCCAAAAACAAATCAAAAAGCTCCATAATTAAATTTCAAGTCCACGTTTCTCAGCTGGTAGTCCCAGTCCCTTCTCTTCTATTTGTGAAGTCCGAATGAACTCTCTCCTATCCTCTCCCAACCGAACCCTATGACAATCGCCGTCGATTCGTCTCTGTAGAACCCTCGAATTGCTCGATTCTAGGGCCAAACGCAAATCAATCAACCAAACCACTTTCACAAATAGTACATTTGTCTACTCCAACTTCATTCATACAAAGTTCTATCAAAGTTTTCCAGTTGCGGAGAGCTCTCTGTGAATTCCCAAACTATTTAGTTGGATTGGATATGTATCCCGTATTTTTTTTTTATGGGATTAGATGTTTGAAAATGACTATTTTTAGTAAATTCATTGTTTGGTTGGACGGACTGGATATAATAAATGAGCAAAAGACTAGTTTACCCATTTTCAGTTGTTTAGTAAGTAATAACAATATTAAACATATCTCTAATATTTTAATTATTTTTAGCTAGATTAAATAAAAATTTATTTTATTTTTTTTTACACAATTAAATAAATTTATTTTTTAAAAATAAAATAAATAAAATAAATAAAACATCAATAGAAATATATGTTATCTTTTAATTAAAATTTTAAATAAAATTATTTTTAAAAATAATAATAATTAAATAATGAAATTAAATAAAACATGTATTAAAATTTAAATAAAATATAATTTTAAAATAAAACATCAATAAAATATCTATAAAAAATTATTTTAAAAAATTAAATAAATAAAACACCAATAAAAAGTTAAATAAAATTATTTTATTTTTAAATTGAGACATTTAAATTTTTTTAAATTGAGACATTTAAATTTTATTGAATTTTACTAAAAATAATACATAATTAAATAGTAGAGGGTCAAATGGTCATTTCACCACCTAATTCTAACAGTAAATAGTCCGATGAAAATTGTTCCACATCTCCCGGATAGTATAATCCCACATATGTGGGATAAGGAGTTCGGCGGACTTAAAAAAAAAAAACACCGGATAAAAAGCTTGCTCCGGATTGCAATCTCAACGTGAGATAGTTCCCTAATCCGTGAATCAAACGCACCTTTAGTAGACAATTCACTTAACCAATATAGATTATGATAGTCCTTAATGAAATTTGACATTATTTTAACAATTAAATTTTAATAGTTAGTTTAAAATTATTGTTCAAATAAATACAATGAATTATTTTTATTTTATAATATTTTGTATTTTAAAAAAATTTCATAGCACGGGTTTGTTGCTAGTATAGATATACATGTCAATATTTCAAATAAAATTTTTATTAGTTTCCATGATTTTCTCTTAATAAATAAATTCTAATCCAAATGGAGTAAGTATTCAAACTTATGTGATTTTCTCTTAAAATGTAGATTTAGTTTTTATTTTTGAATCTAAAAATCTTTTGAATGAATGCAGAACTAAATAGGACATAAGAAATGAACTTGAACCAATTGATACATAAGTATTAGAAATAGAAGTTTTTAAAAAACCTCTCATTTTACTTTTGACTTATTTATTAAAAAAATACCTTTTTTTAATTTTTTTTTCTAACATTAGCCAAAAAGATAATTACACATTTTCCATTTCTTGATATTTTCTTACTTTAGCCAAAAAGATAATTAAAACATTTTCAATTTCTTGATTATCCTACTTTAAAAATAAAAAATAGATGAGGGGTTTCCTGAGCAAAGCAAAGAATGAGCGGAACTGAAATGGAACAATCAACCCAAAAACAAATCAAAACGCTGCATAATTAAAATTTCAAGTCCGCGTTTCTCAGCTGGTAGTCCCAGTCCCCTCTCTTCTGTTTGTGAAGTCCGAATGAACTCTCTCCTCTTCTCTCCCAACCAAACCCTACGATAATCCCCGCCGATTCGTCTCTGTGGAACCCTCGAATTGCTCGATTCTAGGGCCAAACACAAAGCAATCAACGAAACCACTTTCACAAATAGTATATTCGTCTACTCCAACTTCATTCAGACGAAGTTCTATCAAAGTTCCCCAGTTGCAGAGAGCTCTCTGCGAGGCCTAAGATTTCGTTTTTTTCTTCAATTCTTGCTGTTGGTGGGTTTACAAAGAAGCTGGCTATGGACTACGAACCCTACGACAGCAGTGGTGAGTTCACAATCCGAAAACTATTTTAATCTCCTTTGCTAATTACGCTGAATTTAGGGTTTTTTTGTTTTGTTTTGTTTTGTTTTGTTTTGTGAATTAGGGTTTGGGTTTGTTTTAGTTCTTTTCAGCAATGTGGATTTCGTGGAATTCTGTTAGTAATGGCGCAGAATGAAGGAAGTAGGGTTTAAAGCTTCAATTTTTGCTTTTTAGTTCAAAATTAGATTGGTTGGATTACGTTTGCGCTTAAGCTTGCCTTTGCGTTGTAGTTGTTTGAAGTTAAGATTTATTCATGAAATTTGTAATTTTGCTGGCATGAGAGCTTAGAGTACTAAAAAAAGGCTTCTTTTAATTTTTTTTTTCCCTTCTCCTTTTTGTTTGTGAAATTGGGGGTATGCATGCTTCTTTGCCAGTTTTAGGTTTTTTCCCCTGTTGTCAAGGAACCGAACATCTGTTCAAAATTCATAAAGGAATTATTTTTAGTGGGGAGTAAAATAAGTAATAGCTAAAGAATTTGTATATTACACTGGTTGATTTGGATGTTATGCCTTAAAGAAGTGCCACTTCATTCAGAACAGGAAAACGAAGAAAACATTTAGGTGGAATTCTTAAATTTCTGTTCTTCATGACATTTTATTTTTCTTCGTGAATTATATAAGTGAAGAGGAATACTTGATTAAGACTTTAAAAAGACTTGGTTCAGTAGCTATAACTTGAAGAATATCTTATCATTGGAAAAGAGTAGTGTGATGGTGGAAATATTGAATGTAATGCCTATAATACATTCAAAGTAAAGGGTGGCCTCTAAACCCTTAGTTTACATACTTGCTGAGTTCTTGGTCATAAAAAAAAAAAAAAAAAAAAAAAAAAAAAAACGAAAAATTTAAATTAATTAAACCCCCAAACCAAGACTAGCTCACATTGACTAGTATGTTCAGATCATGGTATCAAATATTTATCTTTTGCAACACTAGCAATATTGTTGTTAAGTTTGCAAAATTTGTGACTCGAATTTGTCCCACCGCCAATTTGAGTAATGGAGGAGAATAATTTGAGATATTATTCCATAGTAATATAGGACTTCGTACTACCACATTTCAAAGTTGTTAGTTTCATTGAACTTCTCAACTTCGAACTTCGCGTTGGTGACCGTACCCCGTTGCGCTAGTTTACTTGAAGTAATGTGCTTAACCAAATGAGAAAAATGTAAGATAGTAATCTTACTTGGGAATATGTGTTAACTTATTACCTATTAGACCAGGTAATCATCATTCAAAATAAAATTATCATTGATTTAAGTCTAAATATTTTATATTTATAAGATTATTTTTCACGTCTAAGTGTGTAGTACTATTTTTCTAAGTAATTTATAAAATGTGACCGAATCTTTATGATTCACGATTCGATTCGATTCGTGATTCAATATAAGGCCATTTCGATTCACGATTTGACAACTATGGTTGCATGTGCAAGGAAGACTTTGAATCAGTGAAGCACCTTTTTATTCACTGTCAAGTAGCAAGGGAGCTGTGATGGAATTTTTTTGTACTTTGCTAAAATCTCTTAAGGAAACTTATTTACATATCCATATTGGATGGACATTGCAAAATGACTAAATTTACTATTTCGGATGCATCTAATACTTAAAAGTTTCATGATACTTGATAAGAAATGGATTCAACGCCAGAGAAGACAAGTGGATGAGAATTGGTGTCGCATGTGCAAGCAAGATGGCAAATCAGTGATTCACCTTCTTATTCACTGTCAAGTAGGAAGGGAGCTGTGGACGACTGTTTTCTCTTGGAGTGGGGTGAGGTTGGTTTTCCTTGTAGGTGTGCTGGAGCTTTTGCTTTCTTGGATAGGGGCCTAGGGTGGGGAAAAGCAGGAAGAAGCTGTAATGTTTGATTCCTTTAAGCATTATGTGGATATGTTGGGGAGCAGTTTGTAAATCTGTTGATGGTTTTAAAGTTTATTTGTATTGGCTTATGAGTTCTTTTATGAGATTTTTATGTAGTTGGGAGTCAGGACTTGGGAGTAAGTAGCCTGTCTCTTGAGCAATTCTTAGCACGTGCTGGATAGATTGTGTGACTTTTTTCCCCCTCCTTTTGTATATGTGTGGCATTCTTTTAATGTCTTTTCTTCAATAAAATTTTATCTTGCGCGCGTGTGTATTTATGTATAAGATTCAATGGATTTGACACCTAGTCTCACACTGGTTCTTAGTTTGTCTGTCTGGGTGTGTGCAACATAGTTTTGAATTCGTACTCTACTCAAATGCAGAGTAAAGAACTTTCGTTTTATCTTTCTGTTTTCCTTTAAATTTTTTTTTTTTTGGTATACAATATTTGTTTATACACCACTTTGCTAACATTTGTATTTATATTTCTGAATGTAATGAGTATATATAGACCAGAGCATGCAGAGATGTTGCAATAGTATCTCTCTCTCCATTTGGAGACCAGTATGGCACTAAATGTTGTCATTTTGTGCTGAAGTGAACAATTTATTGAGAAACATTCCTTCACAGTGGAATGATCTATTTGGTGGATTACTGCAGTATATGAAAGACACATCAGAGATCCACATAATGGCATCAAGTGTTAGAATTCAACCCCCATTATTTGTTTCTATCTCAAGAAGCTTATGTTGATGCACCCTTCACTTGTGATGATTCAATCAAACAATATCTTCAATACTAATCTGTTGTCCTTAGAACTTCAAATGTTTGTTTTTTTAATTATTTAGTTGTAAATTTTTTGTCTGAGTTGCATTTGAAATCTGATCTTATTCTTAATTTTGTATTTCATTCTGAAATAATTACAGGAACTGATGACGATCTTCCTCCACCACATCAAAATAGAATTCCAAGAGGGGGACGTGTTGCAGGGAATGGAAGATCTGCTGTAATGGGTTCTGTCCCATACCCCAGGATGTATGGTGAAACTGACATGGAGGCCCAAATTCACCACCTTGAGCAAGAAGCATACAGTTCAGTTCTAAGAGCCTTTAAGGCTCAAGCGGATGCCATTACTTGGGTACTTTTTGTCATTTAACTTGCGTGGTCTAATATCTCTATATTTGTTTGACCAGGTTTAAAAAATGACTGTTCAATGAAATGTATTTTCTTCAGGAGAAGGAAAGTTTAATAACTGAGCTCAGAAAAGAGCTGAGATTATCAAATGAAGAACATAGAGAGCTTCTTGGGAGGGTTAATGCTGATGATGTCATTCGGAGGATAAGGTCTGATAGTGTTATGAACAACCTTTGTTGTTTTCTAAGAAGTGACCCCATTTGACTGATTTTCCGCAAGCTTTGGTCTCTTCTATCTTTTAATGGGTAGTATTTGGATAATGCCATTAGGGAGTGGAGACAGGCGGGTGGGCTTCAACCTGGCATGCTTAGTACTGGTCAAGCTGTTCATGATCCAGTGCCCAGTCCCACTGTCTCAGCATCACGCAAGAAACAGAAGATAACCCAGTCCGTACCTTCCCAATCCTTTGGCGTGCCATCTCCTCCTTTCCACCCACAAACAGTGGCTGCTTCCACCCAACCATCTTCTTCAGGTGCAAAACGAGGACCTGTTATGGGAGCAAAAGGCAAGAAGCATAAATCTGTAAGTGACAAATATTGAATTGGAAGTATAGTAATGAAGACTATATTATATCTCATTTTCATACTGATGTTATCCATTTATTCTTCTTTACGTTATAGGGTCCAATTTTGCCTGGTGCATCTTCGATGAAAATGCAGTACCCTTCCCCAGGTCCAGCTGGGAGGGGTCAAATTGGTAATCGAGTTTCTTCTAGTGCACTTGCAAGTGAACCTGCTGAAGGAGTGCCATTTGATTCTTTGGTTGGGAGGAAAGTGAGGACTAGGTGGCCTGACGACAATAATTTTTATGAAGCTGTTATTACTGACTACAATCCAGTTGAGGTACAGTTGACTACTTGACTTCTTATTACTTGTGGATTTAATTTTATATTGGTTTGCGCTGACAATATCTTTCTGAACCATTTATAGGGCCGACATGCTCTAGTTTACGATATTGGTTCTGCAAATGAGACATGGGAATGGGTCAATCTTGCCGAGGTAGACATCAGTCCTTAATAAGAATTTGACGTTATTACTTACCCAATATATACACATATATATATGAATTTGACATTGGTTATGCCCTATGTAAAAAAATAAAATGAAATTTGTGCAAGTTGAAAATGTTAATTTGAGATAGTCTAAAGAAGACTTTATTCTGAAATTTGGACTTGAACTTGGATGTGCATAATCATGACGTGCATAAAGGTTGTTTGGGAGGCGAGGTGTATAGGATCTAATGGAAGACCCTGGAGATGATTTAACAATTGTTGTCACTCCCTGGATTTCTAAACCCTGCGGGGTAGATTGAGTGAAGATAGTTAAATGACAAAATCTAGTTTATTAGAGAAATGTCAACTCGTTGTTCAGCAATAATCTAAGTCTAAAATATAGGCAAGGGTTTAACAATCCTAGATGTGATCAAAAGGTTACACTGCGGTTTCAAGTCCAAAAGTCATTGCTTTTAAATCCAATTTTCGATTCCGCTCGATATGGTAGATTATATTGATTTTGTGTTTTGAGATTGTTACTTGTTTGGAGGGTCTAAGCTTTGCATTCATCGCATTTCAATCAGGGAGTTCTTAGTTTGGGAATTGCATGTTGGAGGGCTAGCAGGACACTTTGGTAGGGATAAGACTATTGCCCTAGTTGAGGATATGTTTTTTTGGCCATCCTTGAAATGGGATGTTGCTAGGACTGTCTCTCTGCGTCGTACGTCTCAGTTGGTTAAGGTAGAGATAAGGTACACTGGTTTGTTGTACACTTGCCTGTTCGACGCACAGCTTGGTAGAACCTCAACATGGATTTTGTCTTTGGATTGCCTAGAACTAGAATAGTTAGAGGTCATCGTTCTATTCTATTTATGGATTTGTAGTGGTTAGGTTTTCCAAGATAACACACTTCATTCCTTGTAGTAAAACAACTAGTGCTTCACATGTTGCTAAACTATTTTTTAGGGAGGTTGTTAGATTACATGGTTAACCTACTTCCATTGTCTAAGCCTTGAATAAATTTGGTCTTAGTTCATGTTGAGCCTACCCAAGTTGCACCCTCTAAATTTGTTGAATACTTGGTCTGGTGACCTCACACGTACCCCGTACAAACATACATACAAACATTTCTTCAAACAGTCTCTATAAAGCAGTAAAGTTATACAAAGGACCTAAGAAGTATGGATACGGACACGTGACACGACACGACATGACATGACATGAATACAGCACGAACATGTCGACACGACAATTTTAAAAAAATACAGGACACAACACGTGGGGGACATGCACATAAAATATAATTTTATATATTTATTATATGTCATATATATGAATATATCATTCTAAGATAGTAAATAAATGCAATATAATACTAATTTCTATAAATTGACATTATTTTTCTTTTATCATTATGTTCTAAGTTATGTTGTTAAAACTTATAATTAGTTTCATGTGTGTCTATTCAATGGACATGTGCGTCCTCCAAGTGTCTAAAGAGTGGCCAAGTCTAAATTCTATTTAAAAAAATAAGACAGGTTTGGATGAGTGTCGGCCACTTTTTTAGACGTGTTTTTGATTTTTAGCAAAGGACATCAGTCTTAAGCTTAGTTGCACGAAGCGGGAGCAGGAGCGGAAGCGAGGAAACGTGAGTCGATAGAAGTTTCTTAGGTTGGGAGCGCCTCGGGAAGCGGTAATATATATATATATATATATATTTTAATACACATTAGAAGTTTTTTTATAAATATTTTTATTTTAATACACATTAATTATTTTATTTATTTATTAAATTTTTTAAATAATATGTTATTGTTAATTTATTTTTATTTTATTTTACATATATGTGTGTGTTTTTTTTATTAATATGTATAATATATACTCATATATATATATATTATATTTGTATATGTTAATGTTTTTTTTATGTAAATATATTATAAAGATTATATATATTAATATTTTTATTTTTTTTATTATATATTTATATATATACATGATATTACATATATTAATATTTTTAATTTTTTTAATTATATATTTATATGTATATATATGATATATATTAAATAATAATGTGTTAATGTTTTTTTGTTTTTTTATTTTTTAAATATATATATTTATTTAAAGATTTTGTATGTTTTATCTTATATATATATATTTTATATTTATTTAAAGATTTTATATGTTTTATCTTTTATATATATATATATATTTTACTTATATATTAGGTATATATCAGAAGCCGAGAGAGAGAGAGAGAGAGAGAGAGAGCGTGGAGATGATGATGATCAAGAAGACGATCTGCGAGAGAGAGAGAGAAAGACGATCTGCCAGGGAGAGAGAGACGAACTGCGATAGAGACGAAAAACACAGAGACAGAGAGAGACGACCTTCGAAGTGATGAAAGAAGAAGAAAAACGAAGCAAAGGACATACCCAGACACAACCTTCAGGTTCTTCTTCACCTTCTTTCTCCTCTCTCTCTTTGTTGACCAACAAGCTAGGGTTTTTGTTCTTCTTCACCAACGATCCCATCTTGGACAGGATCGTGTTTCTCTCTTTACAGAAACGTGATTTCTACACGTTTCTTTCTAAGAGACGCGGAATCGCGTTTCTTACGAAGATTCGTCACCTGGTAGCACGATTCCTGCAACTAAGGTCTTAAGGCTTACAAGCACATGAGCAAAACCTAACACAAACACATCTTAGTTTGTGTGACACCAATTCCATGCAGTTTCCCTAGGGAGAAGTCATGTGACATTTTGGCTTTCTCCGGTTGCTAGTCGGAATGAACCTTTGCCCCTTTTGCCAAGTTTCGAGACCTTTACTTTGGAGCCTGTAGCCTAAGTTGCTTAATTCCACAAACTGACACGCCCAAAATTTCTACCATATTGTGTAGTTCCAATATAAAAATCAAACCCACACATGGCTTATGCAATTCTAATTAGTTGATTCCTCATTAAGATCAAGACACAAGCATGTGATCTCATAAGCATATTCTAGCAATAATACCAACATGAGTAACAATTTCTAAAATTCTCACCAAAGACTCTACTTTGCCAAAATTAGGGGTTTTCCACCAAAGTGTTTCAAGCACAAGGCCCAACCAATAACAACTAAGCCAATCTCAATTTATCAAGTAGTCATGGAAGGTAAATGACATAAACTCATACAATTAAACCTAAACCTAGCATGGTAAACAACAATGTATTGTAAAGAAATATAAAGGAAATCATAAAAACATATAAGAGAGAGAAGAAAACCCCTACCTCAAGGAGGGAGAGGAGAGCGAAAAACCCAAGAAATGTAACTAAAATGAAATTTTGAAACAGTTGGAATGTAGCCATCGCCGAGATCTACAACTTTAATCTTTAGATTTAAGATCAGTTCTCACTCTAGGTTGGTTGACTTTGAGCTTGAATTTCTTTGAAAATGGTGAAATGTAGAGAGAGAAAAGAGAGGAGGAGAGATATGGAGAGAGTGTGATAGTGAAAAATGACCCTTTTGGCTGAAAAGTCGTGCATAAGTACAAAAGGATAGATGGAATGGTTGAAGGAGAGTGGGCCTCATTGCCCAAATCTAAGTTAAATTCACCGCTTGAGCTGTGAAACCATCGCTCCAGCGGTCCATTAGGTCCCTCAAACTTTTGCACTCAGTTGTAGACAGAGATGTTGCAAGGCTTTGTTGACCGCTCAAGCAGTAAAACCATCGCTCGAGCAATGAACCCAAGGTCACAGGAAATGTTTCTATAGTAAAAACTCCTATGAGTTTTTCAAGACTGATCTAGTAGTAAAACCAGTGTTTTTAAAGGCTCAAGGCTCACCAAGGTTCCGAAGGTCTCTTGGGGCTTAGATGCAAGGTGAGGCGTGGGTTTTATTGAAGTAAGGCATGCAGTCTCAGTTAAAAATAGATAAATTAACATAGACTAATGATTCATAGCATGTGAGTACTAAGATAGTATTTAAAACAAAAAAAAGAAAAAAGAAAAGTAACTAAAGTAAATTATAGAATAATTTTCAAAGCCATAAAAGTGCATATACTTAGCATTCCAATTTTTAAAGGTAAAATAATCCACATTCAACAACAGGGAAAAAAAAAAATGAAGCTTTTTGCAAGTGAAACTATAACTAAAAAAAAAAAAAAAAAAAGGAAACGAATTAATACTAAAAAAAATAATGCTTAAAGGAATTATTATTATTATTATTATTATTATTATTTTTTAAGTTGATGTTTATTTGAAGCTTTTTGTAATTGAAACTATAACTAAATTTATATAGCTAATCAGTGTTTCCAAATTGTAAGTTAAGTGGCAAACAAGTGTCATATCATGAAATTAAAAATTCCAACTGCAAGATGATGTCACACCTGATGACATTCTCAACTTAAAAAGAAAATTGATTCTCTATTTGGTTATAAGAAGAAGAAGAACCCAGCCAGCACATAGAATAAGCAAAAGAAAAGAGGGGGGGGGGGGGGGGGGGGGAGGGAACAGAGAGCAGTGAAGCAATTTTTTTTTTTTTTTTTTTGAGACAGATGGAAAAAAAACAGAGGTAGTGAAGAAGAAGAAGTAGACGAAGAAGAAGAAAGCATTGAAGCAGAAGAAGAACTACTTGGTCCAGATGAGACGAGACGAGACAAGCAGAAGGGAAGAGACACCCAGACACCGTAAGGTTTTGTCGCAAAATTTCTTCTAATGAATCGATTAGGGATTTTCAGTCATATTTGGGGCTAGGTATTCAGCTATATACCTTAGAGTTGTAATCCTATGTAGCTGGAGCCTTTAAAAACACTGATATGAACTGTTAGATTTTGATCAGAAAACAGGAAAATAAAGTCCCAAAAGTCGCGTGACTTGTGCCTCTCTTCGCCTGGCCAAGTCACTGTGCCTTCTTCAACTCGCCTTGCCTTGAGTGGCTTAAAGAACTGCACCTGCGCCTCGCTGCGCCTTGCGCCTAGGCGTGCGCCTAGGCTCACCTTTCACAACATTGTAAATCCATCGCTCGAGTGAACATCTAGCTCTTTTAATGCAAAAGCTAAGTGAGAAGTCCAATTCGAAATGCCAACCACTTCCTCTAACAAGGGAAGTGAAACGCAAAGTAATAATGTAAATAGGGGCAAATTATATTTACACCCCTTGAATTTGTTTGAAATTAGACTTTCACTCTTACTTCCTTAAATCACACCTACACTCATTACTTTAGAATTTTGTGTAACCAAGTAACCCATCTGCGAGTCAACTGTTAGTTGACATCACTGAATTTGCTGATGTGATGTCAGCAAAAAGAATACCTTTGATGCCTAATTTTCCCTTGTTAGCAAAAATTTCTTTCTTCTCTCTCCATCTCTTTGCCCCTCTCTTCCACCCAAAACCACCATTCCCACCATCCCCATGGGCTCAAAACCACCATATCTCCACCCAAACCAATTAGCAGTACCACTACTAACCAAACTTGCCATGAGTCATCCCTCAACCCATCTTCCTTGTGCAATTCTAATTTGCACACAATCACGCATACAGAGAATGGGGGTTCAAAATAATCAAGTCCAAATAGAGATGATGAATCCAATGAGCCAAGATATGGAGAAGCTGTCGGAGTGAAAATTGATTGCCGCAGCTACCTATCCTCATAACCCATGACCATCACTCAATGATTGTTGTAGTCGTCCAGCCCTGTTTCCTTCCAACAACTTAGTGCAACCCATCCCCAATCGTAGTATTCGCAGCTTTCTTCTGTGGTATATATATGTGTGTGTACATATTTGGAATTAAGAAATCTGTGAGTTGATGCAAATGATAGGCATTTGCTTTAACCGTTGTTTTGGGTTTAGAATAGAAGAAAATCAAAGAGGGGCTGGTTGTTGGAGAGTGGGGAGGAGAAAGAGACAAAGAGAAGTGACAACCAAATAGTGGTGGGAGTAGTAAGAGAGATAAAGTGAAAACATGGGAATTGTATGGCACAAAGATGGGAGAAAATACAGATAGCTAGAAATACATTATATACACATATATAGCTTGTATACATGTAGTTTTATTAAACCAAGCAAATAGAGCATATTAAATAGTTGTTGGACCTGGGTGTACAACAAGTATTTTGCTTGAAAATGTCAACCTTACTGCTTGCATATTGAATTGAGAGCACAAGTGCTTGAATATTAACATTGAGGATAACACAAATTCTTCATAGCCATACAAAAGAATGGCGTCATAAGGCTTTGAGCACACTAATGCGTGGCTGCCTATGACCCATGGTAGCAAGTGGCAAAGAGAATAAATCTATTTTTTTCCTTATGAGTTCTAGTCTCAATAAGAATGCTAGTTCTTATTGTTCATATGTCGCCGTGGATCAATTATTTCTCAAATCGGATCTAGTCAATTCCGAAATTGATTTGAAATTTCGGGATTGAAGTAGTTGTGCTCCAATTGGCAATGAAAGATTGAGAAGGGGTAGAGTTAGAAACACAAGAGTAGGAGAGATGGCTAGGTTTTGGTTGGGGTTGGGATAGGCTGTAACAGTGGCAAGCTATGAAGTACCGACACTTTAAAACAAGTGCTGTATTTGTGTCAGACATATGGACACTTTGAGGACACTCGGACATGGCGGTGACACGTATGTTATTTAATTAATATATTTTCAAGGGATACGCCGGGGACACACTAGGACATGCCAATTTGTCTTTTCTCCCATTTTTTTTTAGTGCTTTTGATGAATGTTGAATGTTTATTATTATTTTTCTTGGTTTTAAATACTTAATAAATCATCTATAAAAAAATATATAAACTGTAAGTATTAATTTATTTATCTAAAAGATAAGATAAAATAAAATAAAATAAAATATAGAATTAGAGCTAGTTTTTATTGCTGTGCCCCCGTTGTGTCCGTGTCCCTACTGTGTCTGTGTCCGTGTCCGTGTCCCTGTCCCCATTTTTTTGAAATCGTCATGTCCCGTGTCCGCGTTTGTGTCCGTGTCCATGCTTCTTAGGTGGCGAGGCTAGTGGTCATGATAATTGCGATTGGGAATTGATTGGAGTTGCGTTGGTGGTGGGGGACTGTGGTGTTGTGTAGATCATGACGCAGGGGCTGCGTTGTGTCGATTTTGGCAAACGAGGAGCGATGCTATGTCTATCTAGTGGAGAAGTTGGGCTGCATCGATTTGGTAAAGGGTGCTGGGTTGGGTCATTATGGTCGCAAATGGGGTGCTAGTTGACGCTTACCCTCGCTTTGGTAGTGGCTGTTGCGTGGTGGTGGTTTGCTCCAATTGTAGTATGAATGAAGTAAAGAGAGATATGACAGACACAAACAGAGGTGAACATGAGAAAAATATAAATAATACAAAAAATGTAAAAATAATATGGGTGTGATAGTAATTTCATTATGCCATCTAACTCTTTTAATTGACTAGGGGTGTCAGTGTGATTTCAAGGAATAGGGGAGCGGCAGTGTGATTTTAGACAAATTCAGTGGTGTCAGTGTAATATACCCTTTAAATAAATGAGGTTCAATGGCATCCTTTCAACCTTGGGAACACAAGTGACAAACAAACAACTAACTCTGCGAGTCGTGCCAACCCATGGATTCAATTACAAATAGTCTGAACGTGGAGATATGCAAAATAAAATAAGGTTTTGGAAACCCGAAATGTTGCATATTTATGACTTGTATGCCGATATTAGGAGGAAAATTTGCATGAGTAATGAAAATTATTAACTTGTCACTGATGTGCATTATAGGAAACTAGATTTTTATAAAGGGGACTATGTATGCTTGAGCCCTTTTTGTATCATTTAGAAACTTGGATCTAATGCGTATTTGCTTGTCTTGCATTCAAATAAGAAGTCTAGTCTTGTTTTCAATTGTTGAGGATTTGTTTCCTTATGAAGAAACTTTTTAGACCCCACTTTGTCAATTGGCTTCCTACACGATTTCTTTCTGTATGAGTGCCAATTTTTGTTTCTTGTCCTTCACTGCAATGATCAAATTGTCAAACTCCTCAATACTCAGGATGTTGGTTCTTCCCGTAGTGGTTATCATACTATCTTGTGAGATGGGATAATTGACTAGACACTAATGTTACATGGATTAAATAGGATAATTTTGTTGTCTTGATGAAATGCTTTTGGAGCATCATCTTAGTCAATCCTTTTCAGGGAAGAGTTTGTCTAAGCCTGGGAGAATTGATGGTGATCAAGGAATAGGAAGAGTGAATACGTATGTTAGGCACAAGAGACGTTAATTGATAAATTACAAATTTGAGGAGATTTAGTTTTATTATGATTTTGTTTCTATTTTTGTTTGTTTCTAGTTGTTCTTTGAATTTTCTTATTGGTTATGGAATGCATACATATATATATTGTGCATGGAAAAAACACGGCTTTACATGAGTGAATATTGATTGAGACATTTCAGACCCCAAGTGTGTTTCAGAATAATGGTACGAATCAGGCTAATGGAGGTCACCACACTAAAATACAAGATGGGTTGCAGAAAGAAGACTTGGCGATGTTGGTGGTTGTCTTAATGGTTTGTTTGATGCTTAGAAATTTGTTGATTGGGAAGAGGGCAGGTTCCATGTTGGGCAGGTTAAATTAAATGAAGAGGGGAGTATCCAGTTATGTTTGATCTTTAGGAAAAATGGGGTTGTCTTTGGTTAAGTTAAATAACAATGGGAAGAGGTTAGATGATAAAGGGGTCACGATTAATAAGGGGAAGAGTAAGAGGGATGCGAGCTTTGAAGCACATGCACCTCTCTAAATGTCACGTGTTGGACACGGACACACTCCAGACACGTGTCAGACAAGCTGGAAAGAGTCGGACATGCTGGGACACGTCGGGACATGCTGCGAACATGTTGGACACTCTGGGGACTCGTTAAGGACACATTGAGGACTATTTGTTTCCAAAAAAAACAATTTTTAAAATTTTTTTTTTAATAAAATAGCATTCTTAAGGTTGATAAAATTAATATTTGACACAAAATACATATTAAATATTTAAAAATAGGACATATAATCAATATATAAAATTATATGTTTTACACGTCTCTAACGTGCCATGTTTTGTATTTTTTGAAAATTTGCTTGTTCGTGTGTCCATCACGTGTCCGTGTCGTGTCGCATGTCCATGTCCATGTCCGTGCTTCTAGGATGAGAGTATAAATAGGATAGGAGTTAGAGAGCTGAGGAATTTGATTTTATGGTTTAATTATGAGGGTCATGAGAAAGAGGTCATGGGTTGGAAAGTTTCTAAATGAAGATAATAAGCTGGAATGTGCTTGGTCTTAGGGCTGTGTCTAGGTGAAGTGCATAAAAGGTGCTGTGATTAAAAATAATGTGGATATTATAATTCTTCAAGAAACTAAAATTGAAAAATTTGATACGAGATTAGTCGTTAGTTAAATTTGGTTGGTTAGGAATAAGAGTTGGGAGGCTTTATCTTTTTGTGGTTGATCTGGAGGGATTTTGGTTAAGAAGGATGATAGTATTAATAGGAGAGGAGTTAGATAATTGAGGAATTTGATTTTAGGGAATAATTATGAGGGTCGTGCAAAAGAGGTCACGGGTTGGAAAGTTTCTAAATGAAGATAATAAGCTGGAATGTGATTCGTCTTAAGGATTAGTTAATAGTAACTTTTTTTCGTTGTTTGGGATGATAAGGTGGTTAGTGAGTTGGATGTAGTTTTGGGGCTGCTTAATTTTTTGATTCGTCTTAAGGTTTAGGTTACGAACATTGATGGTAGTGCATGGTGGCTTACAGTGGTGTATGCTATGATGCACGGACACGGACATGGGACACGACACGGACACGACACCGACAAGCAAAAACGCAAATTTTTAAAAAATAGGGGACACGACACGCTAGGGACACGTTCAATATATATAATATTATTTATTTATTATATGTAAAATTAAAAAATATAAATATGATTTATTTATTTTAATATCAAATATTATTCACAAATTAAAATTTTTCTATAAACAAAAATAATTTATTTAAGCAAATAATAATATCTAAAAAATAAAAAAAAAGAAAAGAGGAAAAAAAAAAGATTTTTTTGTTCAAATATATATATCTATATTATATATATATTAGTATATAAATATATATGTATATATATTAGTATATAATATATATTTATTAATCAGTATTTATTAGTATATAATATAAACTAGATAAGAACAGGGTTTATTAGTATATAATATATATTTATATATATTATCGAAAAAAGAAAGACAATGAGAGAGAGAGAGAGAGAGAGAGGGAGAAGGAGAGACAAAGAGAGACAGCGACTGAGATCGGAGAAAAAGGACGAAGAAGAAGATCGAAGAACGAAGAACGAAGAAGAATGGAGAAAGCGTGCCTCAGCGAATGACGAGGCGACGAGGACGGCAGAAGAGTGGCGAGGCGGCACGAGGCTGAGCTCTGACGAGCGACCACTTTTCAGGTCCTCTCCTTCTCTCCCTTTCTCTTCTGTTCGCCCTTTCTCTTCTGTTCTAATTAGGCAGATTTTGCTCTATTTTTGTTTTTTACAAATCGACCCCAAAAAAAGTTTTATAAATTATGAAATTACCCCGAACGTGTCCCCAAAGTGTCCAAACGTGTCCACAACGTGTCCGGATGTAAAAAAATCAAAAAAAAAATGGGACACTCTCTACTGCGTGTCGGACACGTGTCCACCGCGTGTCGGACGCGTGTCCGTGTCCGATACTGATACGGAGCCCTAGGAAGCGTGTCCGTGCTTCATAGGGTGTATGTTTCTAATAAAATCTGAGGCTTAAGAGGTTGTTTTGGGAGGAGTTAGGTGATTTGTTTGGGTTGTCTTCCAAATTGGTGTGTGTGGGGGGTGAGATCTTAACGTTATTAGATTTGTTTACGGGAAATTGATTGGAGATATATTCACTGCGAGTATGAGAGATTTTGATGCATTTATTTGGATTGTGAGTTGGTTGATTCCCGATTGTTGAATTCCATTTGTCTTGGTCAAATTTTTAGGAGAGTTTAGTTTGTAGCATATTGGATATGTTTGGGAGGAGATTCTTCCAATTGTGAGGTAGGTGGAGTTTCCCAAGGTAGTTTTTAACCATAATCTAGTGGTTTTGGAGAATTGTCCCCCTTTCAGGCTTGAAATCATGTGAGATCATTTTTTAAAGAAGTTTGGTAAGTAGTGGAATTCGTGTAGGAGTTGCAGGTGGGAAGGTTTTATGTCTATGAAGAAACTAAAGTGTATTGAAGAGAAGTTGAAAGTTTGGAATAAAGAGGCTTTTAGGGATTTTAATTTAGAAGAAAAGTGAAATTTGAAATAGAAATTGTTGCTTGGATAGTATTGAGGAAAGAGGTGGCCTTGATGAGAATCTTATAATAGAGAGAAGGAATTTAAAGTTTGAGTTTGAGCAAGTTATTTTTAGAGAATAAATTTCTTTGGCTCAAAAAGCTATGTTTAAATGGTTGAAGCAGGGGGATGATAATTCTAAATAGTTTGATAATGTTTTTAAAGAGAGAAGGAAAAGGAAGCTCATTAAAAGATGATAAGTTGGGTTAGGATTGTTTGTGGATTGGGAGGTGATTGTCGCAAATCAATCTTCCCGTCAAGGTTTTGAAACATGTAAAGTGGGAGAGTAAGGGCATCGTATCGACAGGGATAATTGTGTAATTATAGCTATTCCAATTATAATTCTCAAATTAGTTTGTTGAGATGGATTGTTTTGTGAGAATGAACTAAATAATGATACCCTAATTAGATAAGCAAGGAAATTCTAGTTAAAGAATAAGAAATGTTAACTTAGGGATCCGAATCCACCACTAGTTTCGTTCTCTGAATACTCATCTTAGATTGCACAAGTGATTGATTGGAAATTGGAAATTGAAATTGAAAATGAAAAGTAGAGTAATGTTATGTTCGAAGCAAGAACATGACCTATCTCAACCAGCATGGATTGTCCACTCTAAACTAAGGTTCGTGGTACAACCCGTCTAGTGAGAGCATAGCCCGTCTCAAGTTCCTAACACAACAACAATAAAAACCAAAGTAAAACATTCATTTAGAATCACAGAAATTAAATGAAGAGAAAAGATAGAAGCATGTTTAATAAAAAAACAACGCTTAATTAGTACATATTAATGTGTGTTTGGGAGGGGAAAGATTGGGTACATATCTAACATTTGATCATCTTCGATCTCTAAGGGTTTCGTCTCTTGAGGGTTTCGATCATTTTTGATTGTCTTCGTCTCTCTCTCTCTCTCTCTCTCTCTCTCTCTCTTTGTTTGCATATAGTTTACTTTATATAAGATAAATTGATTATATATAATATAATTTATCATATATAATAAAATTTATCAATTATAATTTTTATCATGTATAATAAAATATCTAATTGTTGTTTCTTAAAATATCATATATAATAATAATTTTTGTAAATTATTATTTCTTCACTTTTTAACATATAATAAATAAAACGAATCATCCAATTATTTAAAAGAAATCTAATTGAATCATATATAATAAAAAAATTATAAAATAAAATATCTAATTTTTCTTTTTATTTATTTTAACATATTTTATTATTCCTTATTTGTTATATTTTTTTTATTTATAATATATATATATATATATCAATTAAAAATAAAAAAATAAATTAACAATAACACATTATTTAAAAAATATAATGAATAAATAAAATAATTAATGTGTATTAAAATAAAAATATTTATAAAAAAAAATTAAAAAAATTGCCGTGTCTCTTGCCGTGTCCGTGTCCTCATTTTTTAGAAATTGCCATGTCTCGTGTCCGTGTTCGTGCTTCATAGGGATAGGATTAGGGTCACATTTACAATTTTGCAGTTGATACCCTTTATTTATTATTATTTTCTCTTTTTGCGAGGAGAGTGAGATGGTTAATTTGATTTTGTTCTTTGGCCCTATTTGATAGGGCTTATTTCTAGCTTATTTCAGCTTTTAGCTTAATTTAAGCTATTTTGATGTGTTTGGTTCAGTTTAACAATACAGCTTATAGCTTTTTGTAAGTCAAAAATCAACTTATTTTTTGAGTAGGGGAGGAGAAGCTTAATTTATAAGTCAAAAATCAGCTTATGTTCATAGTTATATACTATAATCTATTAAGGTATATGCTATAATCACTTTCCCACAGCTCTACCAAACAGGGTCTTTGTATCTTTGAGGTTGTCTCAGGGCTTAAGGTGAACTTCGATAAGAGCTCATTGATTGTGTTTTGCAAGATAGGTTATGTAGGGTAGCTAGTCAGTTGAGTTGTGCTATGGAATCTTTGCGAATTAAATATTTGGGTCTTCCTTTTGGGGATAGTCCTAGAAAATATAAATTTTGGGCTCCAGTGATTGAGAGGATTGGTAAGAGGTTGGAACGTTGGAAGAGGGCAATGCTATCTAATGGGGGAGACTCACTCTAGTTCAATCCATATTTTTTAGTGTGCCATTTTGTTATTGTTCTCTGTTTAAATATTTGGTGAAAGTGGCAAATAAGATTGGAAAGATGATGGGAGATATTTGGTAGGAAGGAAAGAAAATCATTTGGTAAGTTCGATGGTAATATTGTTGTCAAAGGATAAAGGGGTTATTTGGTTGGGAATATTGTTGCTGAAGACACTGTTTTGCTTGGTAAATGGTTGTGGAGGATTTCTTTGGAAAGTGGTTCTTTATGCCATGCTATTCAAAGTACATATGAGATTTAGGAAAATGGATGGGATTACTGGTAGGTTAATAGGGGAAATTTTCAATCTTGTTGGAAATTCATTTTTAATGGTCTTTCTTTTTCCTTTAGGCACATTCGTATCATTCTTGTCAATGGAGAGAAGATTCGTTATTGGGAAATTGTTTGGAAGGATGTGTTTTCGCTCATTTATTTTCTCACTTTTATTGTCTATCTCGGTCTCATGGTGCTTCTATGATTTTCTCCTTTTTTTTTCTTTTTTTTTTCTTTTTCTTTTTTTTTTTTTTTTTGGAATTTCAAATTTTCTAGAATTCTCAATGATTGAGATAGATGAGTTGGTTTCTTATTTTCCATTCTTGATGATGTCTCTTTGAGAAGGGAGGCCATTGATAAGAGAGTCTGGTCTATCCATTCTTCTGGGGATTTTTCTTGTAAATTGTTTTTTGATTCCATTATTGATGATTGCATGATTCCTGTTTTTCAACCTCATAATATGATTTCAAAGTTTTTGTGCGGTCGATGGTTCATAAGAAACTTAATACCAATGATATGCTACAGAGAAGGCTTAATTGCTATTTATCTCCATAGTGGTGTGTCATGTATGGGAGGGTGAGGGGACTGCTTACTACATTTTTCTGCATTACCTGGTGGCCGTGATGAGTTTGTGGTGGAAGTTAATTCAGTTTATAGGTTTAATGGGTTAATCCGATTCTCCATCGATCAGATGTTCGCTACTGATTTCTATAGATTTTGTTCAAAGCAGGTGATTAAGGTAGTTTATGGGATAGAATTTGTTTTGTCCTCCATTTTGAGTTTCAGTTGCCACAACCGTTACGTTGTGCCCATTATACTTGTACCCTGCAACCATGTCGTGGCCAATGTTACGTTATACCCTGCAACCATATCATTGCCAACATTACCTTTACGGCATACATGACTGTTATTTGAAACCTTGATCTGTGATTTTCTGTCAGCTTAAAGCAAATAGTATGTTGAGCTATGTTTCACATCCATCTTGAATTGTGATCAGTTCAAGTTGGATTAGAGGACTTGCATACAGTGCTTTCTGGGACTAACATATTAATTGCATTTGGATGAAACAAATTGTTTAAATATTACATGCTTGAACTCTCATCTCTCCTGACCTTTTTTTGTGTGCAAGTCCTGATAAAATTTCTACTGATAATTGTTTCTTAACAAATATACGCTCTTTTGGGCACATTTATCTTTGAGGCATATATTATTGTCTGAGGTGCTAGTAGTCAGCATCTATATGGATTTTATTCATTTGATGTGAATGATAATGTTTACATTTGTACAATGCGAGTGATCAGCTGTGTTTAGTCCCCGTATAATTAATGGAACAATTTGTTTGATAAATATAATTTAATGGAACAATTTTGTTGGAGGATTGTGTTGACTGTAGTTGTGTTCACTTTTTATGGAACTTATGTTTAAAAAGTTTGAAATGTAATTCTAGTTAGGCTGTTGGTGTTTCTATTGAACTTGTCTTCATCTGGGGAAAAAAGTGCTTTCGTGACCCTCTTTGGTGAGATGATCTATAACGGGGGATGTTGATTTCAAGATCTTCAACTTGGGTATACATCTGTTCTTGACAAATAGCAGTTCTAAGGAGAAAGGAATGATGAAGAAAGATTCTTTTTATCTTTTTGTACACTGGCTCTTAGTTGCACGAAGCGGTTTGTACACTAGTTCTTAGTTGCACGAAGCGGGAGCGGGAGCGGGAGCGGGAAATCATAGACATTCCAAGAATCGTTGGTAGGGAGCGTTTATATATATATATATATTAAATAATATAATATATAAAATATATTTTAAGATTATGTATTTTTTTTCTCTAATGATAATGAAAATATATGTTATAAATTTAAATTAAAACAAAGTACTCCCTTCGTCCCAAAATAATGGTCCCTTTTGGGGAATCCAACTTTTTTTTTATAGTACAATTATTATATTTTAAAAATATTAATTTTTCAAAATTACCCTTTGATAGTATATTTTTTTGGGAATATCAATTGTCATAATTGTACTTTTTTTTGTTATTAATGAATTTAAAAGAAGGGCAAAATAGTAAATTCATATTATTTTATTCCTTAATTTTTGAAAAGGGACTAATATTTTGGGACGGAGGGAGTATAAAAAATCATATGTTTAAATATTATAATTATGTACTTTTATTAGATTTTTTTCATTTATTATAAAATATTTATATTATTTTTTTATCTATTTATTTTAAAATGTTTTTGTTAAAAATTATTTGTTTTATTTATTTTCTTACAAAAATAAAATAAAAGAAGAGAGGGAGAGGAGGAGAAGAAGACAGACGAATGGAATAGAAGAAGGGGAAAGCGAGAGAAAAAGATAGAGAGAAGAGGAGGAGATCAATGGATCGATCTCGAGAGGAGACAAGGGGGAGAGAGAGAGAGGGAGAGAGAGGAGACAAGATCGATTGATCGAGAGAGATGACAAGATCGAGACAAGATAGAGACGATCGATAGAGAAATTGAGGTCGAGAGTGGGATGACAGATCTAGATAAGTTCCTTCTCTTCTCAGATTCGCGTTTCTCTAGCACTAGACTTGTGATTCGTCTCCTATTCTTCTTCAGAAGTGCAGAATTGCGCTTCTTCGGCTGATTCGTGAGCAGCTTCAACGATTTCTGCTACTGAGCACTGGTTCTTGCCGGTTCTCCAGATTCTGGTTTGTTGAAAGACAGGAAAGCCCCGCCTGTGTATATCTGCTTATTTTTAGAGTCTAATGCTTAGTACCTCTAATGTGTAATTGCAGGGTCTTTAATCAAGCTGCGAGAGCCCATGCTAACCTAGATTATGAGACTTTCAATTGGTACCATAGAAAGGGTTAGTTGTTATTGGAAAAAGGATGGGATAAATGCATGCTGTGTTACCAGCTTCTTTACATGCTTAAACTGTCAAGGAGGTTGGTAACTTGTATGCTTATGCAGTGTAGGTTGAGTACAAGGAAGCACTCTCCTACAGGTTTTAAGATAAAATCAATTCAGGGAAGTGTGCTTTTTGGGTCTGTAGTCAATAGTTTGATGTGGCTAATGGAAGGCCAAATTGTTGAGCTTTAAGGGTTTACGATGGTGTGCTTAGGGCTGAAAGTTGGAGGCCTATTTTAAAAAGAAATACAACCTGTTGTTGATTGTTGTGCTGGTTCTGAACAATACCCTGTAAACAGTTCTATGTGCTATGTTGTATGGTCTAATGACGCTTGAATTAGGCTTATGTAGGGGGGGTGTAAGGGTACTATGTAGATTAGAAATATCTTGTTGTGAGCTTTTAGTGGCTTAAGATTCCAAAAGAATTATTGTGTCATTTGCTAGGAGGCTGGAATAGCTGCAAAGAGATTTTTTGTGGGTGAGGATCAGGGAAAGCATTTAAGTATAATTTGGTTGAGTGGGATACACTATGTACACTAGAGAAGTGCCTTTGGGTATTAGAAGGCTAAAGATTTTTAATCAGGCATTATTGAGAAAGTGCTTGTGGAGGTTTGAAAGTGAGAGGGATATATAGTGGAGCAAGGTGGCGGCTTTGAAGTATGGGTGTGATTGGGGAGAATGGACCTCACAAGTGGTTTCTATTGTTCCACAGTACACACATTTGGAAAGTAATCAGGAAGGGGTGGGATGAGTTTGTGGGTTATTATTGTTTGGTTGTGGGGGAGGAAGGAGGATAAAGTCTTGGTCTCATCTGTGGTATAGGGAGGAGTGATTGAGAGTTGATTTCCTAGTGATCTAACGATTGGCTGATAAGAGTGCTTTGGTGGTTGATTATCTACGTACGTTGTGTTTGGTTGGGAGATTTGAGAAGGGATTTGGAAATAAAAAGGGAAAAACGTGTGTGAAATTAGGTGAAATATAGGTATATTTTATTCACATTTTACTTACCTTTTCCATTTCCTTTTCCAAATCCCTCCTCAAATCCCCCAACCAAACACGACAGTAGAGATCGAGATTGAGTTGTTTGGGAAAATATTGCTTCCGAAGGACTTGCACTACCTAGGGCAAGTTTTTCATTGTGTGGACTTGAGGGTGCAGTCCGAGCCGTGGTGCCTATCATGGACCCTACTTTGATAATTTGATTTGTTCATTTTTGTTGGAACTTTTTGCGTAGATCATCTATGAAAAAAGAAAAAGGAAAAAACAAAGATTGGTCCAATAATTGTAGTCACATGATTTTGTCAAATTTGCTTTTAAAAATAAACTGCCTATTTTCAAAATCATACTTGTTCATTTTTTTTAAAGACAAATGTGATAAAATCAAATGGCTACAATTATCAGATAAATCTGATTTTTTTTCATGAATAGTATATGCACAAGGGTCTACAAAATGAATGAATTAGATCATCTGAGTGGGGCCTCATAGGCTTGGATTGCACCCATCTAGTATACTTTGCGAATTTGAGATAAGTTTGGCCCAAAAAAGTGATCGTGAATCGGTGTTGCTTATGCAAGCAAGATGGGGGAGTCAGTGGTCCACCTTATTCATTGTCATTGTCTAGTTGCATGGAAGTTGGTTTTACTTAAATTTTCTGTTGGTTTGGCATGGTGTTGGTTTTCTAGACAGGTGTAGTGGATCTTGTTCACAGTTGGCTGAGGAACTATGGTGGGGAAGAAGAGGACAGTATGGTTATTGGTTCCCTTAATGCCTTCGTTCGGAATAGAAAATTTACTGATAAAAAAATATGCAAAAAATTAAGAAGAGGACAAAGAAGAAGAGGAAGAGAGTTGAATACTCACATAGTTTCTTTTATGAATCATACATTGGGCTAGGATGCAGTAAGAGAGTTTCAATATCTTGTGAAAAATTCTCAAACATTTTCTCCATTTGATTGAAAGAATTATGAGTCTATATGTACCATTGTAAATAATAAAGAATATTAATCTATTAGTATTTGAATTCCCAATTTACAAACTAATGCTCCTTTTTTGTTAATGGGAAGGAAAAAAGAAAGAAGTAGGAGGAATGGAAGAAGTATCCTGGGGAATCTAACATGGTTCTCCTTTCTTTTATTTGGTTGAATATGAATATGAATATGAATGAAAAAAACTAGAAAAGAGATAATTTACAGTTATACCCTTGCATAATTGAAATATTGGAGTTTGAAAGTATTATATCTAGAGGGGGTGAATTGGTCAATTATCAAATAATTTCTATAGCAAATTTTGATTTTGATAGTTGGCTTTAATTATTGTGATGAAAAGCAATATAGTATGAATATAAAAAGAAGATGACCCAACAAATAACGTGGAAAACCTTTATGAACACCCAAGAAAATGTAGTATAATGTTTTAAGTTTACATGACGTAGACAAAGGACATACAAACACAACCTAGGTTAGCCTATCTCTTGTTGAATATAGGAATTAGAATATTTTTATTTTTAGTAGATTGTATAAAATCCGTTATTGTATAAATCACGGATTTAGTGTCTTGTTTATATTGTTTCCTAAGTTGTATCATGAATATATTATATATACATGGCCTCTATGTTACATGGACTCTTTGACATTTGAGGTGCAGGTAATACCGCGACCACGACCACGGTGGATACTGGTCGGGATCTGGGGATACGGCTCATCACAAATGGATACGGCTATGTTTTGCCCTACATACAGAAGCAACGAAATAGCCCTAAATACAGAAGAGAGGAAAGAGGAGAGAGCAAGAACCTGGTCGCCGATTTCTCTCTAGTCGCAAGCTTCGATCTCACCCCAATCGATCCTTCACTCTTGATCTCGTCTCCTGTTCTTTCGTCTCTCGATCTCTCCTGTTCTGTCGTCTCTCGATCTCCTCTTCTCTCGATCTGTCCTGTTCTGTTGTCTGTCGATCTCATCTTCTCTCGATCTCCTCTTCTCTCCCGTACTGCTCTCGATCCCCTCTATCTATTCGTATATCTATCTATTTATTCGTATAATAATAATCATAATAATAATAATAATAATAACAATAATAATAATAATAATAATAACTATTATTGTTATATAACAATTATTATATAACATATAATATATTTATAAGATAATATATACTTATATATATTAATAAAAAATAAATAAATGCATGTATGTAAAATAAAAAAAAAAAAATTTAATTAGAACACATTGTTTAAAAAATATAATAAATAAATTAAATAATTAATGTATATTAAAATAAAAATATTATAAAAAAAAAAAAATATATATATATATATATAATATAACTCATCTTCATAGATTTTTATTTGTTATTTATATAACATCTTCATATAATAAATATATATATTTTAAAAATTATTTAACGTATCTCCATACCCGTATCCAAATTTGGATACATATCCACGTATTCTTAATTTTTAATTTTAAAGTGTCCGACCCCTAGATACGCACCCGCACCCGATGCCCGTACCCGAGTCCGTGTAACATAGCATGGCCTCCATCTCATTCATAGGTAAACCAAACACATTCTTTTCACTCTATTTGGTATCAAAGCCAAAGCACAAAAACCCTATCCCCTCTTCTTCTTCCTGTCGGCACCCCTTCTTCGCTACCCAACACCACTGACTGCCTTTTCCTCCCTTCTTCACCACTCGACAACCTATCTAGATACCCCAGGCCACTCGACAAACCCACCCACCCCTCCTACACCACCCTTTCTGACCCTCGGCAGGTCTTCTTCAACCTAGCCGAGGCCTTGTTGATTGCCGACCAGGCTTTTACCTAGTCCTTGGTGATTTGGCACCCTCTCTAGGGTTTTCCGAAGTTTGTTTCTCCCCCTTTTGGGATGTTGTGTTGATGCATTAAGCAATTTTTTATTTATTTTTATTTTTTGCTTCTCTGGGCTACTGGATTTCTTCGGTAGCATTTAATTGGATAAGCTGTTGAGTTTTTTTGGTTTCTTGCATTTTTTCTAGACTGTGGTGTTGTGATTCTATGTGTTTTTCAGTCCCTATCATTCCACAATGACTGAAACATCTCCTGTTATTACTTATGATGTGCTCACCAAGCCTATACCCGTCAATTCTGATTTTTCTCTTTCTCATCACACTCATGTTCATCGTATTACGAGTGTGGTGTTGAATAATAAAACTTTTGCTTCTTAAACTATTTAAGGGGAAAGGGAAAAGCTCATTGGCTCTTATCTTCTACTACTTAGCCTGCTGCAACAGACCCTACCCGTGCGTAGCGGGATATTGATAATTGTACTATTCTGGGATAGGTGTTCAACTCCATGGAGGATTGTATTTATCACATGTTTCTCTATTGTGACACAGTTCGTAGTCCATGGCCTACCTTGTCACAGATGAACGCTTATGCTCATAATAATGCTTACATCTTTGAGCTCGACCAGGATATTGCTCGTGCCTCCTAGTTTGCCTTGGCCCGTTATGTGTCAGAGTTCTTTGGATATCTTTAGGTCTGTTGGGAAGAATTGGCTCAATATGAGCCCTTGGCTGAGTTACCAGCAAATAATGTCTTTCTTGTGTCCAAACACCTTGCTCGCAGTTTTTGATAGGTTTAGACTCTGTGTTTGAATCTCTTTGAACTTAGATTTTAAACACTTCACCCATGCCATCTCTTTATTAGGCCTTTGTCACCATTGATAGTGATGAGCGCCATAGGCGTTTGGTTCAGCCAACCCTCCTCCCCCATCTTCGGTTTCATTTGATCAGATGACTCTTGCTGTGAAGTCTGGTTCTCGAGGTTCTACTGGTCCAGTTACTTGTCATCATTGTGGTGCTTTTGGTCATGCTAAGGCTCGTTGCTTTAAACTTCATCTTGAGTTGAGGCAATGTTCTTCTTGCCCTTGTGGTACTGGCACTCCTCGCACTCTTACTTTAGTAGAGGCTACTCTTGCTCTCAGGTCTCCTCATGTCCCTAGTTACAGACTTAGATTGGTCAACTTCAAGGTTAGCTTGGATCTCTCATTGTTAGTTCTCATGGCCCCTTGTCTTCCACTGTTGCCACCCTTGCTGCAGGTACTTTTATGGCTTTCATGGGTTCTGGATTATGGGGCTAATGATCATATGACGGGTGGGTTTTCCTTTCTTTCTTCTCCAGCCCTTCTACTACTGCCCAATCTATGTGTCTTGCTGATGGTTCTTCATCTTCTGTTTGTCATAAGGGTGTAGTGTCTTTATCCCCTACCATTACTTTGTCATCTTTTTTACATGTTTCAAATTTTGCATATAATCTCTTATCCATTAGTCGTCTTGCCAAACAATTTAATTGTCCGGTCATCTTCTTACACTCCTCGCCTTTTACAGGACCTGAGTTTGAAGATGATTTTTGGCAAGGATTATGAGCGTGATGGGCTTTACTACTTTGGGGATCCACCGAACGAGCCTTCCTCTTCTTCTTTAGCTAGTTTTTAGGCCTTTGTTTTGTTGTGTTCATGTCTTGTGTTTTTAATATTCAGACTTCAGAATTATGGCGTGCTCGTATGGGTCATGTTAATTTTCAACATTTATGTCAACTTTTTCTTTTATTTAATAAAGCTTGCAAAGATTATAAATTGCATTGTGTGGTTTGTGAGTTGTCTAAGCATGTCCATACTGGCTATATTCCTCATATGACTTATGCTCCTCGTGCTTTTGATCTTATACGCTTTGATGTATGGGGTCTTCCCCTGTCACTGCTTTTTCTGGTTGTAAATATTATGTGACTTTTATTGATGATCACACTAGGTGCACTTAGGTTTATCTACTTCATTGTAAGTCTGACATGTTTCCTATTTTTGTTCAGTTTTTACAAATAGTTAAAACTCAGTTTCATATAGTTGTTAGGAATATTTGTTCCGATAATGGTGGGGAATATATTTCTAATGAATTTCGCTTCCATCTTAATCAAATCAGTATTCTTCAACAACTTGCTTGTACTTGGCCCCCTGGACAAAATGGTGTTGCTGAACGCAAAAACCGTCGTATTGATTCTGTCGTCAGGTGTCTTCTTTGGGGTATGGGTGTTCCCAAGTCTTATTGGCATATGGATGTCTTTACTGTTGTTTATCTTATTAATAGGACCCCTAGTCGTGTGTTGCATAGTCTCATTCTGTTTCATATCCTTATGCCCACTACCAGTCTATTTCCTCTCTTACCTTGTGTCTTTGGGTGTACCTGTTTTGTTCAAATTCGGGGTCCCACTTGCACCAAGTTAGATGACACATCTATTCGTTGCATCTTCTTAGGGTACTCTTCCATGTCCAAAGGGTATAGGTCTTAGTTGCAAGAATCGTCCTAACAGGTGACGAATCTTCCTAGAAAGAAACGTGTAGGAATCGCGTTTCCGTAGAGAGAGAAACGCGATCCTAGCCAAGATGGGATCGTTGGTGAAGAAGAACAAAAACCCTAGGTGTCAGATACGGCGAGGAGAGAGAGACAGAGGAGAGAGAGTGTGAAGGAAAAGAGTGAGAAGACAAACCTTCGTCGATCTGTGTCGTCTTCCCCCTCAAGATCTGCTTGCGATCGCCTTCGATTGTCATCACCATGGTCATCGCGATCGTGCTCACCTCCTGCTTCTTCTTCTTCTTCTTCTTCTCTCTCTTTCTTGTCGATCTGTGTCGTCTTCCCGCTCGCGATCTACTCGCGATCGCCTTCGATCGTCATCGCCATGGCCATGGCGGCTCACCTCCTGCTTCTTCTTCTTCTTCTCTCTCTCTCTCTCTCTCTCTCTCTCTCTCTCTCTTTCTTGTCGGTCTGTGTCTTCCCCCTCCCGTTTCTAACATGTAACAAATATAATAAATAATATAATTTGTTATATAATAATAATAATATAATAATATAATAAGTAATATAATTTGTTATATAAATAATATAATTTGTTATATAATAATATAATAATCTAATTAAATCAAACATAATAAAATTTTTTTTGATAAGATTTATAAAATAAATCATTATTCTACTATTTTTTATTATTTTACTATTTTTTAACATATTTTATTATTTTACTATTTTTTATTTATAATATATATCAATTAAAAATTAAAAAATATATATAAATAAATTAAAAATATTATTTATAAAAATAATATCTAAGATAAAAATAATAAATATATTTAAAAATAATTATTTAACTCACCTTTATATAATAAATATATTTTAGAAATGACTATTAAAAATATATATATATATATATTATCGCTTCCCAAGGCGCTCCCAACCTAAGAACCTTCTAACCGCTCACGCTTCTCCGCTCCCGCTCCCGCTCCCGCTCCTGCTTCGTGCAACTAAGGTATAGGTGTTAAGATCTTGTGTCTCGTCACTTTCACCCCACTTTGGATGCTATTTTTTGTTAGAATATTCCTTTCTTTGGTACTAACCCTCCTTTGTAGGCTTCTGCTCCCGTTACTTTCAGTGTTTGCTCGGTGCCCATTTTGGACAAGGTTAAGGATGAGGTTGTTCCCCTTCCTCCTTCTCAACCTTCACTTCCTTTCCCTCCCCCATTACATGTATACTCTCGTCGCCTACGCACTCAGATGCCCCTGTCGCCTCTTTGATCTTTGGGTTAGGTAACTCTTCTCCTTGAGCTCCACCTCCTCGTCGTAACCCACGTCGGGATTGGCATCCTCGAGATCGTTGGGGCTATTTGAGTAGTACTAATCATCCCATTTCGTAGTATCTTTCCTATGACAGGATTTTTGATTCTTATCGTTCTTTCCTTAGCAAGCTTGAGTCAGAGTCCATTCCTTGTTTTGTGTCCGAGGCCCTTCAGAATCCTAAATGGGTTGAGGTTATGCAGACTGAAATGGTGGCCTTAGAACATAATCACACTTGGGATCTTGTACATTTATCTCATAGGGAAAACACTATTGGTTACAAATGAGTGTTCACTATAAAGTACCTTGTTGATGGCTCAGTTAACTGTTACAAAGCCCGTCTAGTGGCCAAAGGTTTCACGCAGATTATTGGCAAGGATTTTGGCACCGCTTTTTCCCTTTGCCAAGCTTACTTTTGTGCGTCTCCTTATCTCCCTTGCAACATCACATTCTTAGCCTCTCCATCTGCTTGATGTCAACATTGTGTTTCTTCATGGGGATCGCCGAGACAATTTACATGGCTCCTCCACTTGGTTTTCGGGCTAAGCGGGAGTATTCAGGGAAAGTGTGTCGGTTACGCAAATCTTTATATGGTCTGAAACAGTCTCCACGAATATGGTTTGGTCACTCCAATTCTGTTATCATATCTATGGGCTATGTTCAGTGCCACTCAAATTATACTTGTTTCATTCTCTGTAATTCGTAAGTGTATGGTCTTATTAGTTTATGTGGATGACATTATTCTCACAGGTGATTGACTCTATTGACATTGGTCAAGTAAAGAAGGACTTAAGCCAAACTTTTGATGTTAAGGATCTTGGATGTTTTAAATATTTTCTAGGAATTGAAGTGGCTTGCTCAAGGCAAGGGATCTCCTTGTCTCAAAGGAAGTACACTCTTAACTTCCTTAAGAATACAGTTATGTTAGGGTGTAAACCTGCTTCTACTCCTATGGATCCTAATGTCAAGTTCACGTGAGAGTCTGGTGAATTGCTGGATGACCCTAGGCATGTGTCACCACCTTGTTGGATGCCTTATTTATTTGACCAACACTAGATCTGACTTGACATTTGCGGTTATTGTTGTGAGTCAGTTCATGCATGCACTTTGTATGGAGCACCTTGACGTAGTTCATCACATTTTGAGGTATTTGAAGACTTCTCCTGGCTTGGGATTGTTCTTCACAGCTGGTTTTCAATCTGGGCTCTTCTGTTTCACTGATGTTGACTATGTAGGATCTAGGACTGATCGGTATTTTACTTCTGGCTTCTATACTTTCTATAGTGATCATCTTATATCACGAAAAAGTAAGAAGCAGAGGATTGTTTCTAGATCTTTTGCAGAGACTGAGTATCGGGCTATGACACATGGCACATGGCATATGGCATATGGGACATGTGAGATTCTTTTTCTTCGCTCTATTTTGGCAGCGCTGGGTTTGAGGAGACTATTCCCTTTCTCTTTATTTTGTGATAACAAATCTGCTATTATATTATCTTCTGATTCTGTGCTTCATGAGCGTACCAAGCATCGTGAGTCCATCTTTGACGTATATTTCATTAGAGGAAAGGTTTGGACTAGCATTGTGGGTCCATTTTTTGTCTTTTCTTCTTGACAGTTAGTAGACATGTTCACAAAGTTTTGGGACCGCTGTTGCTTTAGTCATCCATTGACAAGTTGTGTTTGTTAAATATCTTCACGCCAGCTTGAGAGGGAGTGTTGAATATAGGAATTAGAATATTTTATTTTTAGTAGATTGTATAAAATCCGTGATTTTATAAATCACGAATTTAGTGTCTTGTTTATATTGTTTCCTAAATTGTATTATGAATATATTATATATACCTGTCCTCTACCTCATCATAGGTAAGCAAAACACATTTTTTTCACTCTATTTCTCTGTTGTCTTGAAAACACTCTACGAGCATAACTTGACTCAGTCAGCCTCCTTGATGTACTTGAATTCCGAAGCCTCTCACTTCGATCTCCATACAAGTACAACTCTAATTACCCAATTGGCCATGGTTGTGAGAACAATGTAATGCAATCTTATGTGGGTTTTTGAATATAATGAAACAAATACTCAGGCAAAATCACTCGTATATCTGAAAACACAACTCAGAAATTTTACTGAGCACCAATAACAAACAGCTGTGTGAAAATATTAATAATGGTTGGGATGATCTAAACACGAATTAGAGAAGCTATATATGTATACCAAATAATCCAAACATAATTGGGATGAGGTTGCTCAAACTCTCATGTAGGTGATCGATCACCACACTCAAATGATTGCTACGTATTGGAATGAAATTAATAGGGCAAGAATAAAGTGTAAAAAAAGAAAAAAAGAAAAAATAAATAATAAATAAATTTGGGTCTCTCTGCCATAGGGATCGATCCATAATGACTTTTGGTGCAAAAATTGAGCTTTTATTGAATTTCACCATTTGTTACTTTTGAAAACTCAAAACCAAATGACGTATCATGCAAACCACCATGAATGCATGTCTATACCTGAGCGGGTAATGGAGTGTTGACTTCAGTTGTTAAGCAACTAATCATGACTTGACTAACCCACTCTTCTACACATTTTTTGGACATAGGTAAAATGGTGGCCTACTGTGAGATCTCCACCCTCATTTCCCTTCACTCTCTTCCTCTGTAACAAACAAAACAAAGTGCTTGCATATGCCCCCTTTCCCTAGGTTTTAGGTACCTGAATGTTGAACGGGAAAATTTGACTAGTGATTAATTAAAACTTTACTAATATAATTGATGACAATTAAAAAAGAAAAAAGGAAATTTTTTAATTTCACATGGAATACACCTAGGGCTTTATTCAATCATGTTTAGGTCTAGTTTGAGTTTTATGTTTTTATTTATGTATTTTGTAGAATTGAATGATGTTGTTAAAGGTATTTTGGCAGTGTCAAACATTGTTGGACATAAGTAGTAGTCATAATCCATGGGTCATAATTGGGTCAAGTAATATTATTTGAATTTTATTTAGAGCCCTAGTTCATTTAGAATATTTTGTTGTTACCAATTATTCTTAATTTGTAAATTAGAGTTGGTCCTTATAGAAGTATTAGTCCTTTTAGCCTATTAATATATATGTAATCTCATTGATTCAATAGAGTTGATATTATGAAGTTGTGTATTTGCGAACCCTTGCAAGAACAAAACATTATTCTTTGCCCATACCCAAGCTACTATTCGTAGGTTACTGTTCATAGACGTAGAATAGTTCCCTCATCAGCCCCTAAACCCTAGCCAATCAATTTCAAATCATCCCATACCATTTAACCACTAAATCCACAATATAACACCATAAGATAGCTGCTGTCCAAAAAATCCCACGTCTAATTTCATAAATCCTTCCACTTGAAACTTTTGAAATTGAAGCCCAATCTAGACCTTTTCCTTCTGGAAACGCTAGAAACTTTCTTCTCCCTCCTAGAACCCTAACCCTATCAGTTTTCCATAACCAAAACCCACCACAAAAGTCAAGTTTTCTAAACCTTTCCTACATCACTAATTCATGTTATTGATGTTTTTAACACAAATTGAGGGATTGCCAATTTATTTGGTAGGGTCAATCGTTGTCAGTGTTTACATGTTTGTGTATGTCATCATAAAATTGACCATTTGAGGAAGAAGTTTGGTGCCTCTTTTATACCCATTTTGCTACAGAATGTGTTTCGTACTGAGAAAAGACTTTTTTCATCCTGCTATGCGCATTGGCAGACCAAAAGGTCTCTTTCAAAGCCTAAAGCATGCATTCTAGCAAACATAAGAAGACGTGCCTACATCCTTGGAAGTCACTTTTGTTTCATTGAGCGGCGATAGGCTTTTCGAATGAGAAATCACTTCTAGGAATAAGAGGGTATGACATGGACATGGTGAGGACACAAATATATTAAAATATTTAAATACATTTTTTGCGTGACATGTAAATAGATGTAACTGAATTTTATTATCTTATTTTTTGTACTTAAAATTTTCAAAATGTGAAGGATGAAGCTCTACTAATGTCATATATATATATATATAATACAGTCATATTACTTGATTCTCATCAAATCTAAATTAGTTTTTTATTATTTTATTGCCTATGTTATTTCTAGAATTGTTTTAAGATAGATTTGAGGTGGGTGAATTGCAATGGATACTTCTAGAAGGGAGTCATATTGTACCTGTATTGAATACTTCCGAAACGTATCCAATACTTGAAATTAAGTTTCTTTAATTTGAGAAGTATGTTACTTTTTAGATACTTTAGGCCACGTATACGAACTATTATGAAATTGAGATGATAATAATTCTTTCATAGCATTATATTATAATTGTTAGGATACATATTAAAATACTTTTTTAATACTTTGCTCACTTCTTAAAGAAGAAAATAGTAAGATTACAGTAGTACCTTCTTTATAATTTAACAAATTGGAATATTTTTGATGTGTACATGTGCCCTAGATCCGTATTTATACTTTATAGAAAATAAGGATAAATAAGAAAATATAATGATTACTAAAATTCAATTTCAACAATTAAACAAGAAAGAAACTTGCATATAATATTTTTGTATAAAATACTGAAGTGTGAAAGTGATATGTACAATGACAATATAAGTAGCTTAGACTTCATATTTAAATAAATTTTTATAGGACCTACTAGGAAAGAAAAAATGTAAATTGGCTAGTCGTACTTAAACTGATACCTAATTTCACCATTCTTTGAGCGTATGTATAATACAATACGGTACTAACTGTTGTATTATTTTTACAAACATATCTTGGTTGTACCTGCATCCTACTTTTTTAGGTTTTGCCGTATCGCCATAGCTGTATTGTATCGTATCTGTATTTGTATCTATATCCATGCTTCATATATTCCCAAAAATGGGTAACGTAATTCCTATTATGAGTTCACGCAAGTCATGTGGAGGAGTGTATGAGAAGTGTTGTCTAAGTGTCCTAAATTGGAAAAATTCATTTTTAAATTAGGACATGTGTAAGTTATGTTAGACACACCTTTAGGTGTTTCTTGACAAGTGTCAGTTTGGTGCATGTGCCCTCCATGGACATAGCTCATCTTTAGAAGCATCCATGTTACTAAACTCAGAACATACTCAGTTTATGGGGGGGCTTTGGGAACAACCTAAAATAGCATACTAATTCTATTTTTATCTTTTTTGAGTCACATCACCTCTTTACTTTTCTGCACATCTTTTTGTAAAAAGTCAAAAAGTTACTAAAATATTTGATTGGTTGCTACTAGCTCCAACCATAAAGGACTGAAATCCACTCTTCATAGACAAAATTGTGATTTGCAATACTTGGTAAGATTGTTTCAAGATCATGGGATCCTTTCTATCAATAGGAATGGCTATGTTGGAGTTTACCTCACTTGCATCCTTTTTGGGTTCAATGAGAAACATTTTATTTGGGTTCTTATGCAAAGGCTTATGATTGTTATGAAATGATGCATATTTTAAAAAATAAAAAATAAAAAAATTCAGAGTTTATTTTATTTTTCTTATGGCAGATTTCTCCTGAAGATATTCAATGGGAGGGCAAAGATCCTGGAATATCTCGTCAAGCAGGTTATGGTGTATCAGGACATGTGATGGGTAGATCTGTTGGGCGTGATGGTGGTCCAACTGGAGGAAAAGGGAGGGGGGTGATGAAAGGTCAACCGAGGAAGGATTTTCCGCCCTTACAGAATGGCATAGGAAAGAAGGGATCGGATGAAATTCAATTACTTCACACAGATAATCTAATTAAGGAGGTTGGTGAAAGGAAACTTGATTCACAGTGGTATTTGTAAATGTGTTGATTTTTTTTTATATTTTATATTCATCATCCAATAGGTGGAGAGAGTCTTTGGTGTCAGTAATCCGGATCCACTTGAAATTGAGAAAGCAAAGAAGGTGCTGAAGGTCAGTGAAGTAACCATGCAATTCAGTGAACTGTTTTTGCATTACTATTAATATGCATGTCAGAGCTGATGGTTTTTGCAATGCAGGAGCATGAGCAAGCTCTTGCTGATGCAATTGCACGGCTTGCAGATATTTCTGATGGTGAAGGTATAACACTGCTTAAAACATTTCCACACTTTGTTCTATATATGCATTTTAGTTGGTTCGTCAAAGATTTATTGCCTCATGTGGATTATTTGTAATGTTTCAAACTTATAATTTCTAGTTTGCGCTTCTCATGGAATTAAATTACTTTTGTTCAATGTGGGCATATTTATGGAAAATTTCATTCCCTTGATTGGGGTTGAGGGAATTTGTGCTTAATAAGGATTTTTGGAGTTCGGATACCAAGTATGGGAATCACAAGAGAAACGAGGAAGCATGGATACAGACACGTGACATGACACCGACACAAATTTGAAAAAAAAAAAAAAATTTGTAGGACTTGACATGTGGTGGACACGCACAAAACACATAGTTTTATGTTTATTTATGTCTTATATAAGCATAAACACCTATTATATGTCACGAATAATGCTATTGAATTCAAAGACAACAACGAAAGGTTACGTAACACTAATTTCTAGGCTCTATTGGATTATGTGTAAATTTACATTGTTTTTCTTTTGACATTAGATTTCAAGTTATTTTATTCAAACTTGTATTGTCTTTCAAGTATCTCAAGTGTCTAAAGCGTGTTTGAGCCTAGAATTTTTTTTAAAGGAGTGGGGGACATGTTTTGAGGAGTGTTTGACAAGGGTTGGGAAGTGTCCCATGAGTGTCAATGTCAGTGTTGGATATGACACTACCTCTTTAGAAGTGTCCATGTTTCTTTGTGACATTTCACAAGATCTTAAAAGATCCCAAAAGATCAATGGTTATTATTATGATGGAGGGAAGTTATATTTTGCATGGTGTTTGTTAACAAAGCACCAGTGATCAAACCATGTTGGATGCTTGAATAATTATTCAGTTAGTTTCCATTTTTTCTCACCTCAATACCCAATTTTGATTCCGCTGCTTTGAAACAGATGAGGGTGGCCATTTCTTGCCCATGGACCGGGAATAATGAGCTCTGGTTCTGATGGAAGTAGAATAGCTGGTCACAAAATAGCTGGAGGGAGGTATTCAGATGACCGTCAAACTGAGCAGAGAGAGCATAGTGGGATGTTAATCGTCCCTTGTGATTCTGGGGGCTTTGTTGTATAATGCCATTATTCTCTGATTGTAGTTTTTTTCCCGAAAGTTGAATTGGTCTTAATTTTGAGTGTTTTTTTAGAGCAGTAGGCAAATTGCTAGCTGGGTGGTGGGGTGATAACATTTCTTCACCAACCAGGTTGATACTTGTGTAAAATAGTTATAGTATTTAAGCAGTGATCATGTACAAAGTTGTTTTTGTTTTATGGCTGACTTTATGTACTTTGTTTTGCTTTTGATTTTGTAATTCATGAAATATTTATCTAGTTGGTTATTTTGGGAATCAAATTGGGTGTGCAAAACAATGATGGATGCCAAATTGACAAAGTATATTCTGAATGCTCATCTAGTTGAGGTATTAAGTATAGTGTTACTAGAATTGAACCAAACCGGACCAATTCGAACTGACCACCAGTTCGAACTGACCACCAGTTGAACAGGAAACAGGACGTGGCTGGATTCGAATGGAACAGTTGAGATTTTATGTTTAATGTTTTGAAGCAGTACAGTAATTATATGGATGCTTTTTACCAAAAAAAAAAAAAAAATTATATGGATATGGGCCATCAAGTGATATGAGGAGCCAATCAAGCTTTAATGTACCAAATACAATTACTAATTTTGGGATTTGCTGCATTTTTTTTTTGATTTTTTTTTTGTGCTTCTATCCTTCAATTTTGTTAAATGCAAATCCATCCTGATCCAATGTGGTAGCAAGAATATTGAAGACCTTTGCCGTTTAACTAATCTAACAGTTGCATCTAAGAGGCCTCTCAGAGGGTTGATTGATATCATCAACTAACAAGAAACTAAATATATATATAGAAGGTGCGTAGATAAGGGTGTTTGATAATATGATTCAGCACTTAAAAGAACTAAACGTATAAAGTGATACTTAATTCTGACTGAATTTATAAATATTAGACATAAGTATTTATATATACTATTATAAACTCATCACCACTACTGCTACTACTATCACTATCACTATAATGCCATCATCATCACCGCTATTACAACTATCATTTCCACCACAATCACCACTATCATGTCATCACTACCCCTACCATCACCACCATCACTATTACTATCACTAACACTACCACCACCTCCACCACCATAATGCCACTACCACCACCACCTTTATCACAATTATCATTGTTGTCATAAGTACTACCATCACTTTATTATTATTACCATTGCTACTGTTATCACCATTATCACCATCATGCCCGCTATCTCCATCACCATCATACCATCACCACCATCATTACCACCACCATTACAACATAAAAATAATAAATGTCAAATTTGATCTTATACATATTAAATAATTTATTTTTCATTCAATACTTTAAAATTTTTATCAAACAACTTTTTAACTTAAAAAATTCAATATTCAATTTTTAATATTTAATATTTAATCTTCAGTTTTTAACTTTATCAAACACTGCCATACTTTGCTGCAAGACAACCTTGCGGCAGAGGAAACTTTGCCGTTTATGTAGGGACACGACATTTGGTCATGGGAAAAGTAGGGCCTCAGTCAAAAACAAAAGAAGCTGCTCCTAAACAAAATAGGGCATCCAACACCTAGTAGATAGATACAATATGTACAAGGGTGTTACAGCCAGCGTCAGTCACGTCGGGCTGGGCTAGCCCACAAAATTGGCTCGGACTGACATAGGGCCAAAACGTTTAGATTCAAAACCTATCCACCGGGCTTGGCCCAGTCGGACTAGCGGGTCAGCCTGTGGCATAGGCCCAATGGACCAAGATTTGCGTATAGTTGTGGGTTTTTTTTAAATATAAAATTCCACTTTTTTTCTTGTGTTTTTCTTATTTTGTTCTCTACTTTGCAGATTGAGTCGACGGGTCACCTCTCTTGGGTTAATTGACTGAGTTGGGTGCCTCTTGGGTTAATTGACCGAGTTGGGTCAAGTTTCAACACTTCGGCGTAGGCCAATCCAAGCCTAGCTTGCCAAGGTACGAGTTTGGGTTGAGCAAAAACTAGATAGGTTTAGATTAGACTGCAAGCCTTCAGGTCAAATGAAGATCCTATAACTGCATTAAATATATATTTTTTTGAGAACAGTTATAAAAAATTATTAATAAAAGAAAGAGTACAAAAGTTTAGATACAAAACAACCACAAACAACAGATCAAGAAAACACTAATTAAGATCAAAAGGAAAGTGAGTAGACCTAGCACCATCAAATCTAGAAAAAGATAAAAGTAGCAACCTCAATCGGAGTAGCAGAATTTTGTGTAGCAGAAGAGTCTCAAGTGTCTCAAACACTGCACCAACTTACAAAGACAGAGGTAATCACATTCAAAGCAACACAAGTGGAACAATGGATTAGGGATATGGTTGAAGGTTTCTTCGTTGAGGGGCTTGAAAATAACTTGGCTCGGTGTAATTATCCTCAATTACACTCCCCGTCTTACGCTTTTTCCATGCACCATAGAAAAGTGTATGTGCACCAACCCCTAGCAGAAGAGTGCATCTTGTTCATGAACTAAAATGTTGCCTCGCTTAGAATAGGTGTTGGAATCTGAAGGAAGGAAAACATTAAAGTGAAGTATCTAACTGAAAATGGAAAAGATTTGAAGGACGAGGAAGACTCCAATTTGACGGGTCAAGACTTTGAAGAGCCTTATTTGACTTTGGAAAATGTCAGTTCTTGGCATCAATTCAATAAATGTTATATTTAGTTTGTTAGAATGAGATGAAATGTAATGATATGATCATTTCTTAGGCTCCATTAATGGTGAATAATGATTTATTTGTGTTGTATTTTTATTTTTTTTGTCAACCAAATATGATAACGGACATTTTGATAAAATGATCATTCCATTTCATTTTATATGATTCCAGTAAATCAAACACAATTTTAATGTAATTATCGAAAGTGAAATAATGGCCATGGCTAATTAGTTAAAAGTCCTTAAAAAAATAAGGTCGAAACCTAAATGGTCATACCCCAAAAAGGTTGCATTAGGTTGTAGTTTAGAAGAGTATACTGTGTTCTCGACCTTCCTATTCACAAGGCCATGTGTCTTTACCATGTAAATATGCTCTTCAAGTTAAAGTACCAACTGGATGGTATATTGATATGCATTATGATAACTCTTTAATTATTCAAGAATCTCATAACTGAAGAGGCTGGGGTCACTATTTGTGTGTCATATTTTTTAGACCACAATTTATGTGACACATGGTGAGGAACCCAAAGGGCATTTTTCAGAACAATATGAGAATAGATAACCACATTTTTTAATTTGGCAAAATGAACAAGAATGTAGCAAGGACATGTGGCAAAAGCATGAAAGAGGACCTGTAAACAATGTTGTAGTTTGTAAAAGAGGAAAATGTCTATACATAACTGTTGACTCTATATTTTGTATGCACCTATTGCATCGTCGTGGATTATAAGGAAAAATTGGGAAATCCTTAAAGGTCTCCAACCATCAATAAGCGTGTGGCAACTGCGGCAATGGCAATGGATCCATGAGACATGGGAATAGTCAAGATATCCAAGGTGACGTGGCCAAATGGTTGCCTACAATTTAAATTCAAATTTAGGAGGAAAGCACAACCATGAAGAGTGGGATAGTGGAAAACAAACTGATCAAAACCGCAGGCCACACTCAGTGATCATGGAGATCATTTCGACAATTATCACTTACTTTGACGGATTATCAGCCACTTCGACGATTATATTCAGAGCCTATAAATAAAGGAGAGTGCTGATAATGTAAGGCCTAGAACTAGATCCAGAAAGTCAGTTTTATTTACTTTACATTTTCCAGTCCTTTAAATTCCAGTCTTTACATTCTTGTACTACACTTCAAATTCCTAGGAGTAATTCTAAGTTATTCTGTTGCTGTAATCCCCTTCGAAGCTGTAAAAGTGTGAATATACAATTATTAACTTCTGTTTACTTAATAAAAGATTGATTTCTGACACTGTTGTTTTGTCTTTCTTTTATCTTACTTAGTCTTCTAAAAACTAAGCCAACAGTGAAGTCCTCTTCATTGAGGCCAAAAGAATTTCGAAGCAATCGTCTGACTAATTGGTTGGCATTTATTAATCTTTGTAAGGAATTATTGATCCATGCTGGCACGCTCGAATTACAATTCTAACTTTTGAAAGCCAAAAAAGCCAACATATATTTTTTGGCACGCCCACTGAGACTTAATAATGGCTAGATGTAGGAGACAAGAAGAAAATGAATGCTTTGAAGCAGGTGTGTAGAAGGAGATGTAGAGCCACATAATCCAAAGGATAATGAAATATCACATCCCGTGGATGTGCTTGTCTCAACAGATCCTCCACAAATGGTCGAAGAGACCAGCACTTCTGGGCATACAATGTATGTTCAGAATATTGGACAAGGCCATGAAATTGGACCATCAACTGTCCCCTCTACTTAACCAATGAATCCATGGGGAGGGTTAGTAGATGATATGGGACATCAATTAATGTATACAATGAAAAAATGGGCAACATCCTTATTGGATCGAATGAATTCTCATCAATCACCTGTCACAAGGCAAGTTGCGGACATAAGTCCTCATCAGTACAGATTGGCTCAAGATAAACAGTCTATGCAAAATAATAGATAGACTAGTGGTCAAGTTAATAATCAGAACCATAAGAGACCATCACCTGTGCCTCAATCATGGTACGAGGCTCCTCCTAGACCACTGGCAAGTTAAAATGCACCAATGCCTACCAGCGAAACCATACATATTGGTGGGTCTGGGCTGTCACAAGAGAATGGCATGCGAGTGTTTTCAAATCCTATGTTTGAACCCATGTTTGAAACACTGGTGTTTACCAATCCTATGTTCTAATTCATACTCGGGGGGTTGGAAGGAATTTCTACAGTTGAAAGAGAAACAACACTTGTTCCTCCTCCTGTAGTCCCCATTCACAGTACCTTTCGCGGGGCAGATGTATGCTCCAAGAGGGTAACCATACCCTCAACATCATCCAACACAATGAGGACAACCCGGTTCCAAATGTGCCTTTCCATGGACCAAGAGGGCCTTAAGCACATGGAGTTCCTCTAGACCTGTGTTTGTTCCTCCAAGAATGGCTTAACCAAAGACAAAACATGGTTCCTAGAGACCAAATTGCTGACATTGTTAGAGAAATTTGTGGACCCATGGCTCGGGGGGTCCAGATTCCTGTGTACAGAAAACCTTACCCAAAATAGGTGGATAGGTTACATGAATACCTAAGGGGATTTAGGATACCAGACTTTACCTTTTTTTTATGGAAATGGAAATTGGTCAACTGTTGAGCACATTGTTAGGTTTACAGGCCAATGTGATGAATACACCAACAACGATTATATGAAACTAAGACTTTTCCAAACTCTCTAACTGGGGTAGCCTTCGTATGGTATCTGAGACTTGGAAACAAATGGAAGAGGTACTTCATGCCCAGCTTTTTTCAAACAGAGCTGAAGTATCCATGGCGAGCTTGGCAAGGTTGAGCCAAAGGCACGATGAAAAAGCTCAATTCATTATCGATTCAAAAGGGCATGAAACAAATATAGAGTCGTACTACGAACACGAATTTGTAAGATTGGCCCAAAATGGGCTAGAGTTTAAGCTTTGAAAGAAATTTGATTTAACAGAGTTTTGAGACCTAGTAGAACTAACTGATAAAGTTGCTAGATATGAGACTCTCCTTGAAGAAGAACAAGATCAAAGTAATACATCTTATAAGACCTATTATAGGGATCATAATTTTGAAATTGATGCAACTGAGATTAAAGGACGAAAGCCTGTGATCTGTGGAGCATTAATCCAGAAGGATAACAGTATTGATCAATGGTTTAAAAAGACTGATCTTCATAGGAAGTATTCTCTCGATAGATCAAAAGCAGATGACATGTTTGACCAGTTGTTAGCAGCACATTTTTTCAAATTGCCAGAGGGAGTTAGGATATCAAGTACAGAAGAAATAAAATGCAAAATGTACAGTAAGTGGCATAATTCTTGATCTTATTCAACTAAAACGCATTGTTTTTGAGACAAGATTCAAGAGGATTCAAAAGAAAGATTGAAATTCCCAGCCAAGGCAGAGAAGGCAATGGGAATTGACATTGACCCTTTTCTAGAAATCAAAGAAGCTGCAACCAATGTTGGCACGCCAGACTTTCTTGCCCAAAAGATGGAAAAGCGCCTTTCCTTGAGAGAGATGGATAAGGTCAATGTGCAGATGCATGTGGATGGTTCAAATACCTTTTAGAAGAATACACAGTTTTCACCAGCAAGTGGGTAGAGTTTTATAGGCCAAAAGGATGATCCCAGCGAAGAGCTCATAGATGATGACTCACTTGAAGCAGTTGTTATACAATGGATGTGTCCCTGATGTAGGTTGAGTTATAAATGGTTGAAAGGGCTTCTAGTTGATGGAAACAATATTATAAAGATATGTAGAGAGATCGTAGGCCAATCAATGCCTACAACAAGAGGGCATATCCAAGGGATCCTAACCAGCAGCCATCTTTGGAGAGGCCACAGGATGCCAGGAATCTGTTGAAAGGCAAGAGGCCATTGTATGAAACCGACCAAACTATTATAAAACGCCAAGAAGCTTTGTGAGTAAGCTGAGATTGGTTTAAAAACGGAATTAAGACCAATGATTGGTCTTGAAGACCAAAGAAACAAGCCCTACTGTTGCCAATGATTGGCTTCGAAGACAATAACATCAGCCTACAACCGGCATAGTGGGTTCATGGGTACTAGGAGTGCAGTTGGTTTGTCATGCAGAACAAACCTAAGATGATACCAACCAGGAAAGGCCTTTGGAAGTAAGGAAAGAATGATTAAGCTTGCTTTGGTGGCCCTAAACAATTGGGTTTTACTTAAAATCCTAAGACAAAGGAACCAAACATGGTTCTGTCATCTCTAGATCTCAAAGGAGAAAAAACCTAGCAAAGGTTCACTCAATACCAAAGGGATCTTAGGAAGGCTGGTGAGGCACCTCCTTGGTGCAATCAAGGGGTCAAATGAGGAAGGTTCAAGAAACTTACTCCCAAGCCCAACAAAAGTGCCAATAGAAAGCGACTAATGTTCATCTTGAACAAAAATAAAAGAACATTCAAGTTTGGCAGGCCTCGAAAAGGCCTTAATAAAGAGTGATGAGGACAGTGAGACAGCCGAGGAAAGTGAACCAGGCCAAGGATAGGTATTGGGTGACAAAGATATGTTCGAAGCTTTCATGTTTAAATAGTTAGTGTCTGTGTTCAAGGCAGATCAACAATAGGTTGCTATTAAGGAGCCTGCCAGCTCAAAGGTTCCAAAATGCAGCATGGAAGATACTCCCCAGGTATCTAGTCAGGCTAACACAGAAGGAGAGCAAATACAGCTAGTGGTGTAGTTTGGCTTATTCTCTCCAATACCAATCAATATGGTATATGTATTGCCTTAGGAATTTCAAACAGAAGAAGGAAATCAAGAGGGGAAGGAGGATGACCCTATGGAAGTTTCAACGACGAGAAGCCAACATAGTTCAGGAGGAGCTTGAAGTAACTGGGTCTATGGGACTGAGGAAGAAAGTGAAAGTAAGTACTGTTAACGTATCATACCCCTTTGAATTTCCCACATCAATAATGACTCAGTATGTGAAACCCCTGTACATTAAGACATATTTCGATAGAATAGAAATGAATAGGGTACTAGTGGATAATGGGGCAGTAGTAAATCTGCTTCCTCGTTCATCTTTGAAAAAGTTAGGCAAAATGAATCCTAGATTGATCCTAACAAGTACGACCATTGCTAGTTTTTCTAGGGACAAACAGATGGCCCAAGACATATTACCCATTAATTTGAGTGTGAGAACAAGGGATTGTATGACTGCCTTTTTCGTTATAGACAGCAATGCCAAATATAATGCTTTGCTTGGCAGAGATTGGATCCACACCAACAAATGTGTGCCTTCCTCTTTACATCAAAAGGTAATGATAGCCTTGAACAGTGGGGACATAGAGGAGATAGATGCAAACCCACAACCTTTCATTGCTTGTGCAGATTTTGTAGAAGCAAAACTGTATACCAAAGGGGTGGTTTCATTGAGCATACTGAGGAAGCCTGATGGAATAGCCGAAGTGACAGTTGATAAGGAGTTGGTACACCTGAAACACTTGGTACAAGAGAGTGCAGATGATGAATAGACTATCAAAGATACTAACAATGCCTGGTTGTAGGTAGGAGGATTAAGAAGCCAGACCTTTGGCTTTGGTGAAGTTCTTCACATTGGACATCAATGCAATAGTCCAAAAGGTTCGGAAATAAGAAAGGGAAGCCATAATGATTGGCTGCTGCAAACATGAGCAACATGAGGCCAAACCATTAACTCTAAGCAAATATTGTGCATTGTATATTGAAACTAAAGTCCAGGAGATACAGGCGGAAGAGGCCCTATGGACAGACTTTGTCTATGAAGAAGAAAGCAAGGAGGCTGAGCCAGGAAAGGTTGTGACAAATCAAGATGAGAGGATTGTTTTGAAGCCAGCAGAAGCTGAAGGAGAGACCGTGGTAAGCACTCAAATGTAAAATCCTTTAGAGGAGATCAATTTAGGGGATGCGTTAGTGCAACAACCTACCTATATTAGTGCTTAGTTGGATCCTATAGCCAGGAACCAGTTATTGGCCCTACTGAAAGAATACAAGGACTGTTTTGCTTGGTCTTACAATGATCTGCTTGGATTGGATAGGTCATTAGTGGAACATAGGTTTCCAGTTAAGCCAAATTTTAAACCATACAAGTAGAAGCCTAGGCGAATGAGTCCTGAGGTGACTCAAAAGGTGAAGGAGGAGATTGCTGGGCTCCTCAAGGCAGGCTTTATCAAAACAGCCAGGTATGTTGAATGGATGTCCAACATAGTGCCTGTGATTAAGAAGAATGGAAAATTGAGGGTTGGCATTTACTTCAGAAATCTAAACTTGGCAACTCCAAAAGATGAGTACCCCATGCTTGTAGTGGATCTGCTGGTAGACAGTTTAGTAGATCATAGGATCTTGTCATGATGGATGGTCACTCTAGCTACAACTAGATATGCATAGTAGAAGAGGATGTTCACAAGACAGCCTTCAGGTATCCTGAGAACATTGGGACCATCGAATGTGTTAAAATGCCATTTGGTTTGAAGAATGCTGGAGCAACATATCAAAGAGCAATGAACACCATTTTCCATGATCTCATTGGAGGGTACTTGGAGTGCTACATTGATGATATTGTGGTAAAATCTCAGTATATGGAAGAGCATCTGGCCCAATTGACAGTAGCTTTCGAAAGAATTAGGAAATTCAAGCTAAAACTCAATCCACTCAAATATGCTTTTGGTGTGTCCGTTGGAAACTTCTTAGGATATATAGTACACAAGAAATGAATACAGATTGACCAGAATAAAGCCAAAGCCATCATTGATGCCAAACCTCCATCAAGTAAGAAAGACTTGCAAAAGTTCCTTAGTCAGGTTAACTTTCTTCGAACGTTTATTTCTAACACTGTTGGAAAAACTAAGTTTTTTTTTTTCTCTTTTGAAGTTAAAAAATGAAGAAGATTTTAGGTGGACAATAGAGCATCAAACTGCTTTCGAAGGAATAAAAGCCTATTTGGCCAAACCTCCAGTGCTGATGCCACCAAGGAAGGACAGACCTTTGAAATTATACATTGCTGTAGTTGAAAAATCATTAGGAGTCTTTCTGGCTCAGGACAATGAAGAAGGCAAGGAGTAAGCAGTATATTACCTTAGTAGGTTTTTAAACTCTTGTGAATGTAAATATTCAACTATTGAGAAGCTATGCTTAGCCTTGTACTTTGCTGCAATAAAATTAAGATATTACATTTTGCCTACTACTGTCTTGATAATTACAACCACAGATTTAATTAAACACATGTTGTCTAGACCCATATTAAGAGGAAGAATAGACAAATGGATTTTGACTTTGTCAGAGTTCCATTTGGAATATGTCCCTCACAAGGCAGTGAAATGATATGTATTGGCCAATTTCTTGGCTTATCATCCATGCCAATCAGAGTATCAAGGAACAATGGAGCTTGACACAGTGGATTTAGAGCCATGGCAAATGTGGTTCGATGGATCAAAGGCTAATGGCCTGGTATGAATTGGTGTTGTGATCAAATCACTCCAAGGAGCAGAAACCACACATGGTTTCACAGTTGATGAGATTACTTGTTCCAATAATCAAGCTGAATATGAAGCCTTGATTATGGGACTTGAGATACTCATTGATTTACAGGCTTATGCAGTTGATATATTTGGAGATTCTTAATTGGTAATTAATCAAGTAAAAGGGATCTTTAAATGTCAAAGCGCAAGCATGTTACCATACTATATTGCTGCTGTACATTTGCTTTTCCATTTCCAAGTGGCAGATATAGCTTATATCCTAAGATTCATGAATCACAAGGCTAATAATGTGGCGCAAAAAGCATCGAATTTCAAAACAATGGATTGTAATATTCAGATAGATATGGGCCAAGAAACATATAAGAAGTTGATACCACTCTTAGCCAAACGAGGCTTATTGGTAGAAGCTAATCAGAATGACTTGAAGGAGCAGGATTGGAGGATATCCAATCATTTAGTATTTGATTGGCCTATCTTTGAAGGCCAGTAAAAAGCTTAAATTATAGTCTATGCAATACATAGTGTACGGGAATGCTCTTTACAAAATAGGGGCAGATTGTCTCTTATTAGAGTGTTTGGGACCAAAGAAAGCATTACTTGCCATGGTAGAGGTGCATGAGGCGTTTGTGGTGCTCACACTGGAGTTAAGATAACATAGCTACTTGAAGGCACTCTTATTATTGGCCAACCATCCTTAAGGATTGCATAGAGTATGCAAGGTTGCCAAGCATACCAAAAAGCATGGTATGATAAGACATGTCCAAATAAGCGATAGGAAAATTTACCCACCTTCCTCAAAACAATGCTATTTCATTCTAGTAGCTACAGACTACTTTACAAAGTGGGTTAAGGCTAAGCTCTATAAAAATGTGGATCAGGTAGAAGTAATTGATTTCATCAAGAAGTTGATCCACATGTTTAGTATTCCACAGACCATAACTATGGATAATGGGACTGTGTTCGATGGAAAAACTAGTAAAAGCTTTTGCAGCGAGTTTGGAATTAGTCTTATTAATTCCACCCCTATTATGCACAAGCAAATGGAAAAGTAGAGTCATCGAACAAATCCTTGAAAAAAGGAATCAGAGGGTTGTTGAGGACAATCCTAGAGATTGGCATAACTTCGTTAGGCGTGTTATGGGCTTATAGGACTCCCCAAAGATCAAGCACATGAATTACCCTTATGCCCTAGTATATGGGCATGATGTAGTATTACCTATTGAGATCAATATAAAGTTTTTAAGGGTCAAATGCTAGGATCATCTAAGCTCTGATTAGTATAATCAAAGCATGTGTTTGGAATTGGAAAATGTAGATGAGGCCATAATTTTGGCACTAAACAACATCATACGCAAAGAGAAAAACAGCTAAAAGCTATAACAAAAGGGTTCAACACCTTAGTTTTGATTAAGGGCACTTGGTTTGGAAATAATACTTCTAATAGGAATTAAAAGCCACAAGTTTGGCAAGTGGTCACCTAACTAGGATGGGCCATACCAAGTCCATAGAGTCCTGCTTGGAGGGCCCTACCATTTGAAGAACTTAAATGGATATGTGCATCCCAGAAAAATTAATGGTAAGTACTTGAAGCATTATTACCCAACTGTGTGAGAAACACAAAGAGTATAGAATCATCATACGAAGCATCAATAAGAAATAAGAACACACTTAGATAAAATAGAACATTTCATTTCATAATGAATCTAGTACATTCTGCCACAATTTGGCCCAAAATTAGTTACAATGTCTCAACTGTTCCTTTATAATGAGTTCTCTACTTTTAAGGGATGGAAATAGTTGGATAGTAGTGTTCATCTCCTGCCTGCGGTTGGATAGCCCCTGGTGAGAGGAATGTAGTGTTTGTGCATTCTGCTCTAAGGCCAGGATGACTGCTGCTAGCTCTTTCTCTAATTCTGCCTTCCTGTGTAGTAGCTGAGCTTGGAGCTATGTGGTAGGGGATGTTGTCCCTTCAGATTGAAACAGCAGAATGGACATGAGAGACAAACTCCTTATCTTTTAGGAATTCTTTCTCTGTAACCTTGGCCAGTTGATGGATATTGACATAGAAATTGATGGTTGCCGCTGCCTGAGGTAAGTGACCTCTGAAAGATACATTGGTCTGCTCAAAGAATTGACAACATTTGAGGAACCCATTCTTGATTATTAGCTAAAGCTTTGAATGTAACCCTCAAGAAAGTCCTAATTAACTCCAAACAGACCTCCAAGTCCATCCGAGGAAGAGAAATGAAGGATTTAGTAGCAGGTGAGCCTCCAATTATCTTCAGGAAAGAGTCAACTAGATCCAAGGGCTCAGCCTCATTACCAGATGGAAGCATTGGTGTAGATATGCCAAATAAACTTGTTAGTTAGGCTTCGAAGGTGTCCATTTCTTCCTCTGACAAAAGTAGGGTGGAGGAGTCGCTAGTAGATGCTGAAGTGATGGTTGGAGGAGAAGAAGAGGAAGATACCTCAGCAGCATCAATGGTCCTAGCTACCAACATGTCCAAAGAGGGCGGACTGGAGCAAGGCACTGAAGGAAGTGTTAATAGGCTGCCAGTGCTATTCCCAGAGGTACTAACTGCTGGTCTAGAAGATGAAGTAATAGGTGTACTCTCAGAAGGTAATGGACTTACTGGTCACCAGAGGCAAGTTAAGAAACTTGACAAGGTTAGGAGAAGGAGAATAAAGGATGATTGGCAAGTCAAGCTTGAAGGGAAGTAAGGAACAGACCATAGGGAGTGTAGAGGCTGGGATTGGGAAGATCATCTGCAATGGCTCTATACTCATTGGGAAGTTAGTATCTGCTTTCCCTTTTCCTTTCAAAGCCCTCTTCAGATCTGCAAAACTTAGAAATGGTCCTTCGGTGCTTAGTGGAGGAGAAGTAGAATGCAACAGAGAAGCAGGTAGGCTAGGTACTGCTGTTGCAAAAAAAAAAAAAAAAAAAAAATAAAGTAGAAAGGACAAGTCAAAAACAAAAGTGTTGACAAAAGCAAGAAGAGTTACCAGCAGTTGTGGTAGTGGCAGTTGGAGAGCTGCGAAGGGCGTGATGTTCAACAGTTTTGCTTTTCCTTGCAACCTCTTGTTGTGTTGCCTTGACAACAACAGCCTTTTCTTTTAAAATTTTCTGCTACCTCTTCTTCTCAGATCTTTGAAATACAAGACCCTCCTTGACCTGCTCCTTTTCTATTGCCTTAACAGCTGCTTCATGAACAGTATCTATAAGAAGTTGGGCAGTAGAGGAAGGTAACACTTTCTACCGCTTTAAAGGGGCTACTTCTTCTTCTTCTTCTTTTTTTGCTTTTGAGGGGACTTTAGGAGCCTGTAGACACCCCATTTTTGACCGTCCTCAAGACTTGGACGTCATCGTTTGAACACTCGATGATTATCCATGCTCGTGTTCATTTTGAGTTCCCGGAGGTCTTGGCTGCGCGTCTTGCCTTAGGATCTCTCAACTTGTTTGTTTTGTGCTTGGTTGTGGACCAAGGACTTGTGGTTTTTCTCCTTAGGGAAGAGGGTGGCTTGTTGGCCATCCCTACAACCCATCGGCTAAGGCCTTGTGCCATCGGCCTTGTTTTCTTGCTATCGGCCATAAGTGTTGGCCGATCGGCACTCTTGTTGGTCGATCAGCACTCTTTTTGGTCGATCGGCCATATTTCTTGGCTGAGACCTTTCCACCTGCTTTTGCAGATATTTTTGTGCCATTGTGGATTTGGTGAGCACATTCTCATCCTCCATACACGTGCATGGAGGATTGAATCAAGACTCAAGCTTGTTCAACAAGTTTGAGAATTGAATTTCTATAAGAAGGAGACCCTCTCCTTTCGAGAGGTTCTGAAAAGTGGATATACAAAACATATATCACTCTCTCTCTATATTTTATCTCTCTCTCTCTCTCTCTCCATATTTGTCCTTGTTTGTACTCAAAAGTGTAATTTCTTCACACTATTGCACACAAACACCTACTAGAACACCATCCTTTTGTTCTTGAGGCTTCTTGAAGTTGGTTTTAGAGTTTTTGGGTTGGTTTAAGCTCAGAAAATTTGTTGGAGTTGTGATTTTGAAGGTGTTCTTCAAGGGTGAAAACTAACCTTTTGATCTCTTATTTTTGCTTAAGCTTTTGGCCCTACTTGCATGTGGTTTTAAGCAACTTTTTACAAAAAGTTCTGATTTTTCATGCTTGTAATGTTTGTTTAAGGTCACTTTTGTGTTGGGGGTTGTCTACCCCCTCTTAGGCCTTGTTCGGCCTTGTTCTTGTGCCTTCCTTTTAAGCTATTGGGGCCACCTTGTTTTGGCCTTCTCACCACTGAAATCCAGAGGACTTTTAGTTGTGGAAATGGTGTTTTGGGGTCCCAAATAGGGAGGGTCATCCTCTCCTTATGTCTCATATGCTTGTATTGATGACTTATAAAAGTAACATGTTTGTTAAGCTTGTTTTGGCTCCATCTTAGCATGTATTAGACCTTATTTCAGCATGTTATACCTCTGTCTAAGGTTGGTTTGATAGCCTCTTGCATGCACCATGCACTTGTAGTCTGATCCTCTCTATTGCCTTCACATGCATCTTGTGTTTGGATCATCATTCTTGCATGTTTTGGCTCAACTCAAAGAACCTTTCCCTCATGTTTTACCATGTTTGAGCTCTGTTTGATGTTGTTTTAGTCATGCATGCATTGCTTTGTGTAGCCATAGTGCATTCTAGCTTGTTAGCTTTGAGTGTCCAAGTCACTAGCATGCATTGCTTAGACCCATTTCATGATTTGGCATCATTTCATATGTGATTTCAGTCCATATAGTGTGGTCATGCACTCACATTTGTCACATTTTCCATGCATTGGGAGGTTTGTGTTTTAAGCCTTGAACATGAGCCATTATGCATGTCTTATTGCTTAAGCTTTTGGGATCCTATCTCAGTGGGTTTTTGGGCTTATTTTGACATGCCATAACTCTGATTTTTATTGGTTAAGTCATGCCATGTTTGGTTTTAATAGGTGTAGTGTAATACCCCTTTGTAGCCTTGCATGCTTCATGTTTTTGGTATTTTATTCTAGCTTGTGTTGGCTAGGTTCAAGCATGCTTTTGGTTTTGTATTGACCTGCCTTGGGATTGTTTTGGTTGCCTTGGCCCTTTGGGGCTTGCTTTGTATGGCCATGGTGTGAATCCCTTTGCTAGCCTTAAGCTTTGAGCCTCATGCATGCTATGCTTGTGTTATGTGTGTGATTTGGCATCATTCCTGACATCATTTTAGAGCATGTAGTGTTGTCACAGTTGCATGCTTTTCACTCTTTAAGTGCTCTTGAGAGTTGTCCTCTTTACGCCTTAATTCTTGGGCCAATTGGCATGCATGCTTGTCTTGCATTTCATGTCATCAATTCATCATCTTGGCCACTAATTTGGGCATGATTGAGGTCTGTCGATTTTGGTTTAAGTCCATCTTGCATCTTTGTTGCATGCATGTTTCATTATCATTGTTGCATGCTTATGCATTGTATGTTGTCGCATGCTTATCGCATTGCATGATTTTTGCATGTTGTTGCATGCTTGGTACATTGCATGTTTGCATGTTTAGGTTGCATTGCATTTGCATGCTTGTTACATTGCATCTGGAATGCTTATGTTGCATTGCATAGCATCTCCATGTTGCATACATTGCATTGTGTTTGGTTTGGGGTGTTAAACCAAACACGAGGAAGAGGGCGTTCATACTTGAAGTGATGAAACGTGCCTCAATTCTCGGTCGTTGACCCTCTTGATCATGCATGATAGAGGTCAAGGCATTTATGTGTTTTTGTGCATTTCATCCATATTGATTTGTGTAACTCGGCCTATTTGGCCATCATGCATTGGAATGCGTGATTGATGGCTCGAGAGTCGAGCACTAAACTTCTTTGAGTTTCAAGCATGATAAGGGGTGTGGTTGCACAACATTTTCTTGCAAATGTATTGCCATGCCTCTGTTTGTACTCTACCGCAACAAAAGGAATAGTTTGCAAGAAGAGACGGCCGATTGGCTCTCCAGTGTGCCGATCGGCTAGAAATGTTTGGCTGATAGTCTCATAATTGGTCGATGACCATTATCCACTGGCCGATGGCCACCCCTCTTGGCCGATGATCTCTCAGAGTGTCCATGAGGTCGGTCAGAAGCATCACAGAAGTTGGCATAATTTTTAGAAGTGCAGAACAGTGCAAACAGAGGCAACATGAGGCATGGCAACGGATTTCCGAGTGAAGTCAATCGAGCATGCATATGCCCCTCTTCTCGAGGCCATTTTAACTGCTTTGTATAGTTAGTTAATTTGTAATTAATTAGTTAATATGTTAGCTAATTTAATTCATCATTGTAAATTCTTAATTAGCTTAGCTTAGCTAACATTCAATTTGATTATGTAATAATTAGTCTAATTAGATTATTAGATTAGTTAGAATAGCTTAGCGTAGCTAGCTTGTATTATTCATTCGGACCCTCCGTCGAGAGAGCGAATTTTGTAATAAGTGTGCGTGAGTGTGTGAATGTCTTCCAATCCCAAGTCTTTCTCCCTTTTACTTAACCGCTTACGATGGTTAGTTCTAGTCATGTTTCAATTAGCATTCCTATGCTCGCATGTTTGCATCCATTCATCTATATTACATGCACCGGGCTCGGCGCATCATACTAACCGCATTGTATTTCAATTCCTACTTGAATACATGATTATCAAGTTGCATCTCACATGCTACCTTAGGATAGCCGAGCCTATTTCTAGTTGCATTTTGCATGTGTTGCATTAGCCATCTTAACATAAACTAGGATTATGCATGATTTCTAACTAGTTGTTGTTTTGGCTCGGAGTACACTATAAGTGTTTATGCTTCAACATCTTGCATGCGTGTAAGTGTTGCCATGATAGCATGCTTGCCATGAGGCTAACTGCTTAAGTGATTAACTACCTGAATGCCTATGGGTGAAGGTTGGATTACTTGAATTGGAATAATTCATCAAAATGCAAGTTTTAAGCCCACTTGAAGTAGCAAATCATCATGTTTTCTAAGCCCACTTGAGGGTGGCAAATTCACGTCTTAGCCTACTTGTAAGTAGCACCTTCAAACCATTTTCAAACAAACAAACATGAGATGTTTTGTTCCAACTTAGGCGATCTAGTCTATACTTGTATGCTGTGCGCATCACGTAGTAAGCTAGCTAATAACCGGAATAAGAACACATGTGTTTTCAAAAACAAGATATCATGTTAGTAAAGGCCGATCTTTGATCGGGCGAGCGGGGGTGCTCATTGCATGACCTTCCCCTCTCGTACCCAAGTTTTCGAGCCGAGGCAACTTTGGTGATGACGGACACGTGGCCTTAGGCATGAGTCAGGGTTTCCTAAATTTTCCCAAAATAAAACATTTAGGTGGCGACTCTGTATCTGGCAAAACAGTCCATGTTTGGCACTTTATTAAAATCAATTTTCAAAATGATTTGTCGGATTTGGACTCTTTGGTGATTTATCGGTCTTGCATTGCACTTTGCGAGATTAGATTGAAGCTGTGACATTGAGTCGGCTGTAGTAGCTAATGAACAAAATGGATTTCACGTCATTCGCGCGCAAAGCCGGGATGTTCGGCCACATCTACAGTTTTTGGCGACTCTGCTGGGGATTTAGAGAACTTGACTCAAACTCATGATATCTTGTTTTGACTATGCTTATGTGTCTCTTTGCATTGCATTTGCATTGGTGCGCCTAGGACATCGTGTTTGTCGTATGCTATTCCTGAACGGTTTGCCGGAGGCCTGCTTTGCCTAACCGGTTGCGGGCTCTGCCACGACGGGAACACAAACCTCGATTTTTACTGAGGCACCCTTTTTGACGATTCGACCTAGTGCATATCAGAATCCATAGTGACTATTCCAAGCTAGGACAGGTTGCTTACCCGATTATAGGTTGTTTGAAACCCTCTAGCTCCTGACAATAAGACAGGGAAACCCTACCTCTCCATAGGGGTGTTTTGGCTCTTACTTGCTTGATTATGTGCTTTTAGAGTTGGCCTCTACAGGAATGCATGTATCAGCTTGCAAGTCTAGGTATTAGGCCTGTGGGCATCAGTATTTGGGGAATTAATTTTCCCTGCGGGTATCAAATTCAGATTTGGGGCAATGATTTAGGAACATTGATCAGTGGTTGAGAATAGTTCTTTTAGCTTGAGTTTGTCAACCGTGTGTTGTCTTTATTTAAGCCGTTATGTTATGCTTTTTACGGTTATTTGTTTCCTTATTATGCTTTATTTATCTTTTGCAAAGTAGTTTAGCACCATTGCATCCGACCAGGCAGATACTCCCTAAGCACTTTGGGTTAGAGGTCGAAGACTTCGTCGATCCGAGGATCTGACAGACGGACAAGCGGTGTTCCTTTCTTTACCCCTGGTTACCAGACAGAGGTCAAAAAGGCGTAGTGTATCGGTACAACGGTTGCCAGATCCGTGGTCCTTATCTATCCCACGGTGAATAGTCGGGAGGTCTCAATTTCTCTTAAGGAGAGATATACGGTTGTTGAGATAGATCGGCACAATATAGCGAGCATAGAGGAGATGATCGTTACCTCCAGGAAAGATGGAAGCCATGCAGCAGGACGCTGCCCGTTAGGTAGAGTTTTCCGCACGCCAAGCTGAGGTTATGGCCCAACAGGAGTTAATTGCGAACTCTGACAAAAGCTGGAGCATCTACTTCACACCCACCTCCTCCCCCACCAAGAGTTCCAATACTTGGGGAGACAGCTAACGTCCAGGAAAATACGAACGTTCCAACAGGGCCAGTTCCGCCTCCGATCCTACTCCAACTATCTAAAGCACAGACCAACCTAGGGGATACGCCGTTTGAGTTCGAGGTGGATCCGACAGCGCTAAAAGTGAGTAAGCTAGAAAAGCTGTTCAAGAAGTCTCAGGGCGTGAAATCCATCCCGGATATAGAGGACAGGTATACCAACTTGGCTGTGACTCTGCCAGACCGGTTTAAAATGCCACACATAGACCGTTTCGATGGGTCTGGAGATCCTATGGTGCATTTGCGGCTGTTTTCGGACATACTAAGGCCGATGGGCCTCTCCAGATTACATAAGCTTTCCCTGTTTGGCCGGATCCTATCGGGTGTAGTGACTATTTGGTATGCAAAATTGGAGGACTTTGTCAAGAGGAACTGGGAGAAGATTGCCGAGGCCTTTGTGGCTCAATACTCCTACAATACACAGATCGAGATCACAACTCGTGATCTCGAGGCGATAGACAAGAGTGAAGGAGAGCTTCTCTATTTTGTGACCTTTGGAGGCTAAAGCCTCGATGATGACCATCAGGCCGGTTGACAAGGACCAAATACGGATGACCATCAGGATGGTTATGCACAACCTCCAGTTCAAGCTCATGTAGAAGATGATCGTTCTCCCCCTCCCCACCTTTGCAGATCTACATGAGATAGGGGTGCGGTCGAGGGCGCCATGAAGCGGCCTCATTGATCATAAGAGATCAACCCAAGAGGGCATTCAACCCTGTCTGAATCAGGCTGGCAGCGATCTTTGCGGCTACGAGATCTTGAGGCGTGGGCATGGTCACCACCACCACCCAAGAACCCTTACACTACACCATTCACGGTGCATCCAAGTAGCTCTAAACAACCAAGTTTCCACCCCGAGGCCAGAGAACCTTCACCCGACTATACATGTCTTTGTCCAAGGCTTTGGGGGCTTTGATTAGGAAAGGGCACTTGAAGCCCTTAGAGCCGCGATTGTTGCCAAAAAAACTCCCTCCCTTCCATAACCCGGTAATCTTGCCTTTCTGCTTGACATGGTCACGACATCGACCAGTGCTATAGATTGTGTCATGAGATTCAGGATCTCGTCGACAACAGGGTGATCGTGCCTCCAGAGAAACCGAATGTCACAACCAACCCTCTCCCACCACATAACCAAGCTCTACCTCCCAAACGCATCAATGTGATCCAAACTGGGGTTGTGTCATACGACCCTAGTATATATATCACCCCTTCTCACCTACCCAAGCCGGAGGTGTTCATTCCTGACAACACTGACTTGTGCATATTGGACATCTCCCAAACCTAACCAAAAATGGTGGTGGTGACTATCGAAGATAGAATTGGGTTGACTGTGGAAGCAGATGAGAATGATTATACTGAGCCTGAGGGGTCTGCAAGTTTCATGTACAACCTGAGCGGTTACATTACATCAGTAGGCTAGGCTAGGCCGAATGTGGAATTGTCGGTGGGGGCAGAGATTTGTGTGGTACGGGAGGATGGACCTAATCATGGGCTAGATGACCTAGCGAATCTGGAAGAAGACATTGTAAATCAGCAGTTGGTTGAAGAGTAGGACTCAGGGGATGTGACTGTCAACTGGTTCGACTTGGATGGGTCAGCATAAACTACCAGGTGGCTCAGCGATGAGCTGGATGTTGTTGAGCAACTTTAGCCAGAACAGGGTCCGTCAGGGACAAGGACATCAGTTGTGGCTGGAAGGGTCGGGAATCAGGATGCACCATCGGAGAGCACCGGTGTTAAGAATTTTACTTTCGAGAATCTGGCGGTTTAGGTGCGGAAGATACTAAACAACAGGCCGCACTGAAGTAGTTTGAGCGGGAAAGGATTGAGGACTTTGAGAGAGCCAGAAAGGCCAAAGCCCCTGTGGGGACGAGCGTCTTTGTGTGCACAAGAGCGGAGCGTCTTTGCGAGCACGAGAGCATAGTCTTTGTGGGTGTAAGAATAGTTGTAATGGAGCAGACGGTGTGCACGTCTGCCCGATGGCATATGGTGGAAAGATGACGACCTATGTCTTGCCCACACCGATGAAGATGGGGGCAAAGCCAGCTGGATGATACTTGGTATATTGGTGAGGTTGACCACATGACTAGGAGTGGGCGTTATTTCAAGCCCTCGTACTTAGATCAGCTAGACGCATCCGGAAAGGACAAAGAGGTAGACAAGCAGAAAGAAATGCTGCTCGAAGAGGAGGCTATGTTGAAACAGCTGAAGAAGATACAAGAAGACATCTCCATCTGGAGACTGCTTATGGCCTCAAGAGTTCATCGACAAGCTGTTCTTTCTGCAATAGACAAGGCCAAACTTTCAATTGAGACCACGCCCGAGTAGTTTGTAGGGTTAGTTTTTTCGAGAGGAGCTTTCCCGACGTTGACCTTCACCGACAAAGAGCTGCCACTTGATGGCGCAAATCACAACTAACCTCTCTGCATCTCTGTGGAATGTAGAGACAAATGGATACTGGTGGTTCTTGTCGACATGGGATCCGCCATTAATGTGTGCCCGTCAAGGATGACATATGCAATCGGGTTGAAGCCTGCGGATTTTGTGCCAACTGCCCAGGTGATAAGGGCATATGAAAATACAACTAGAGAGATGATGGGGACCATGAAGATTCGGACTCAAGTTGGTCCAGGACAACAGGATATTGACTTTCATGTCTTGGATGTTCCCGCAACCTTCAATCTACTCCTAGGGCGGCCGTGGCTGCACCAGGTGAAGGCGGTCTCTCCCACCCTACATCAAATGTTGAAATAGCCCCACGGGAAGGGGGTGGCTATAGTTTTTGGGAATTCTTCAATCCATCTGCCGCCAGAAATGTCTACACCAGTTTTGAAAATCGAGCATGGCATGGAGGATGTGTTCCTATCAGGATTTACCCTAGTCAAGGCCCAAGTCGTACATAACATTTTGGCTGTTGATGAGGGGTTATATGTCAGCGCACAGTCTGTGTACCTCATGAATAAGCTTTAGCACATCCCTGGGATGGGACTAGGAAAAAGTGGCCGGAAGGGCATTCTGATGTCGGGAAGTGCCCGTACAACCCTTATACCTTTGGTTTAGGTTATCGCCTACCAAAGAGAATTGGGTGAAGAAAGGCAAAGATGGTCGGAAGAGCGAGCCAAGCTAGCCAAATAAGCCTTATGAGTTGATGTATCGGCCTATCCAGGGTACCCTAAACGGACGCTTTGTCCGGGACGGGGAAGACTTTCCATTCTGCGGCTTCCCAAAGCCATGGCTAAACGCAGAGAAGAGGCGCCTGCCGGGATTTGAGATCTTCTTCGACTTGCAGTTGTCTGGAGATGATGTTGCGAAGAGCGAGCAGACCCACTAGTTGAAATTTGGCCGGTAAGAAGGAAGAGGATTAGAAACCTGAGATTGAAATGGGGGTATGGCTTGTCTACTTTCGAGATCCTCGATCGTACATGAGTGCTTGGGGATAACTTCGGTGTCCATGATTGGGAATGAAGCGGTGAGCCCATCTTCAAACGATGCGGATCGTCCATCGCACCCTCCTTCGTCTGTTAATCACGAGGAGGATTCTTATCGGCGAAAGATTAGGGTAGTGGCGGAATCTGATTCCACCAGGTCTGTGGAGTCGGAATTAGGTTCCAGCTCGTCTGATTCTGAGTCTGGTATTCTTGGGGGTGACAACCCGAATGCCACAGTCTTGTCTAGGTCGTCTTTTTCTTTTTCCTTTGAGTCTGTTGTAACAGAGGAATCAGGCGATTTGGAAGTGATTAATGAGAATGGAATGGCTGTGGCCTTCGAGTACTTTTCTGTGCCTTTGATTTATTGCATTAATCAAGACTTTCAAAATTTTGATGAAAACGATGAGGAAGAAATTCCTCCAGTTTTGAAATATTTGCTAGATCAAGAGTAGGAGAGGTTTGTAAAAGCTCTTTGGATGATGAAATCACCACAATTAATGTAGTCTTGAGAAGGACCGTGGTAGTCGAATCGAGTCCACGTTGTCTTCGGAGGAGCTTGAGGGCTTAATCGCTTTATTAAAAGATTTCAAAAGGCGTTTCGCGTGGTCCCTCTGAAGACATGCAGAATCGATCTGAGATTATGCGATGTCGGATCCCTCTTGACCTAGAGGCCCGACCTGTTAAGCAGAAACTCAGAAGGATCCGCCCGGAGTGGGCTCTCAAAATCAAAGAAGAGGTCACCAAGCAACTTGACGCAGGGTTCCTGCTGGTATCTGAATACCCAACTTGGTTGGCCAATATAGTTCCGGTGCCGAAGAAGGATGGCAGAATTCAGGTATGTGTGGACTTCAGGGATTTGAACAAAGCCAGTTCGAAGGACAACTATCCTCTGCCGCATATCGATGAATTAGTGGACTTCACTGCTGGGCATGTATTGCTCTCATTTATGGATGGGTTTTCAGGCTACAATCAGATTGTGATGGCACCTAAAGACTGGGAGAAGACTACCACCCCGTGGGAAACCTATTGTTATAGGGTGATGCCGTTTGGGCTGAAGAATGTTGGAGCTACATATCAGCGGTTGTGACCCGCGATATTGCACGACATGATCCACAAAGAGGTTGAGGTGTATGTGGACGACATGATTGTCAAGTCCAAAGAAAGAGAGGGCCACTACACCGCCTTGCAGAAATTCTTTCAACGGATCAGGGAATATTGGTTGCGGTTGAATCCTCAGAAGTGTACGTTCGGTGTTACAGTAGGAAAAATGCTAAGGTTCTTGATCACACAGAGAGGTATCGAGGTCGATCCTTCCAAAATCAAGGCCATCTTAGAAATGCCACCACCGATGACTAAAAATGAGGTGCGAGGCTTTCTGGGTAAAGTGCAATTCAAAAGACGGTTTGTTGCAAAATTAACCTTGACTTGTGAACCACTCTTTGGTCTTCTAAAGAAAGGAAAAAAGTTCCAATGGGATGGCCGATGCCAAGCTGCTTTCGAATAGATCAAACAATATTTACAGAACCCACTTATGTTGTCACCGCCTGAGCCAGGGAAACCATTGATTCTGTATCTTTCAGTGACTGAAACTACAATGGGCTGCATGCTTGCATAAGAGTCTGAGGACAAAGTGGAGAGGGCTATCTACTACCTGAGCAAGAAAATGCTGGATTACGAGACCCGCTACACTCCGCTGGAGAAGGCTTGCTTAGCCTTGGTATGGGTTACCAGGAAGCTGCGACACTACTTGTTAACTCACTCTGTAATACTGGTTTCGAGATTAGATCCCATCAAATATCTCTTCGAGAAACCGGCACTTATGGGTAGGCTAGCTCGTTGGTTGTTTCTGCTTTCCGAATTCGATCTGAAGTATATGACGTGCAAGTCAATAAAAGGGAGAGCAGTAGTGGAGTTCCTAGCCGATCACCCAGTGGAAGGGGATGAAGCAGTTGAGTATCTATTCCCAGACGAGGCCATTCTACATGTCGAAGAAGAAAGTTGGACGATGTACATTGACGGTGCGTCAAACCAATACGGGTATGGGATAGGGGTGTTGCTGATAGCACCCGACAATTCCTGTATCCCTCTAGCATTCAAACTCCAGTTCAAAGTATCGAACAATGAAGCAGAGTATGAGGCATGTATTACTGGTTTAGAAGCCGCCCTAGAACTAGGGGCAAAAGGGTTGGACGTCATCGGGGACTCGAACCTTTTTGTATCTCAAGCTAAAAGAGACTGGAAGTTAAAGAAGAAAAGATGAGAATCTACTACCAAACCTTGGACGTGCTGATTCCTCGGTTTGAGAAAATGAACTTCGCTCATCTGTTAAGAGAGAACAATAGGTTTACAGATTCATTAGCAACTCTATCTTCTATGATAGACATTCTTTTCGGAGTCCAGATGCGTCCGATCATCATCGATCAGAAATTTGTGCCGACCTACGAGCTGATTGCTACCATAGATGTGGTACAAGATGAGAGCCCCTGGTATTACGATGTCTAGAACTTCTTGGAAAAAGAGGCGTATCCACCAGGGGCAAATGCCAAAGATAAGAGGGCAATTTGAAGAATGGCTGCTCAGTTCATTGTCTGCGGGGGTAAACTGTATAAGAGAGGTCATCGTAGGATGCATAAACTGTGTGTTGATGCTGAAGAATCGAAGTGCCTGATGGAGGCCATCCATGGAGGAGAGTGCGGAGCGCACATGAACGGGGTGATGCTAGCTCGGAAGATCCTTAGACAGGGTTATTACTGGTCCACCATGGAGGAGGATTGTATTGGCTTTGTCTGGCGATGCCACCAATGTCAGATCCATGCAAATCGCATGAACATTCTGCCGTCAAAGCTGTACAACATGACTTTGCCATGGCCATTTTCGGTCTGGGGAGATTGATGTAATCGGGGCTGTCACTCCGAAGGGGTCCAATGGGCATGAGTTCATTCTGGTCGCGATAGACTATTTCACAAAGTGGGTTGAGGCCCAATCTTACGCGGTGTTGAAGGCATCGCATGTTGCTAAGTTCATCAAAAACAACATCATCTATCGCTATGGAGTCCCAAACGAGATTATTTCAGATAATGGTTCCCACTTCAAGAAGGAGGTGGTCAACTTGTTGGAGAAGTACAACATGGCTTTTCATAAGTCATCTACATATCGGCCGCAGACCAACGGAGCAGTTGAGGCCGCCAACAAGAACATCAAGCATATTCTGCAGAAGATGGTGAAAAGCTACCGGGATTGGCCAGATAAGCTGCCATTTGCTCTTTGGGGCTATCGGACTTCAATTTGAACTTTTACTGGAGCAACTCCGTATTCCTTGGTTTATGGGATGGAGGCTGTTTTGCCTATTGAAGTTGAGGTCCCGTCATTACAGGTACTGGCTGAGTGTTACATAGCTGAGGTAGATTGGCAGCAAAGCAGGTTCGAAGAACTCTTGCTCTTTGATGAAAGAAGGTTGAAAGCACTATATCACGTTTAGGGTTACAACGAAGAACTGCCAGGGCTTTCAACAAGAAGGTTAAGTCCAGGAATTTGAAAGAAGGGGATTTGCTGCTCAAAGACAACCAAGCTCCCATCCACGACCCTAGGGGAAAGTTCAGACCCAATTGGACTGGCCTTTACATCATCAAGTCTATCTGGTCGAATTGGAGGTGCCGTTACGATGGACCTAGATGGCCTAGAGTCCTCCCAACCGATCAACATGGACAAGTTGAAGAAATACTATCCCTGAGTGGCTCGCTAGGCCGAAAACCCGAAAGGGCGACCTAGGCAAAAGTTAGAGCATAGAAAATTCGAAATTATAAAAACTGAGTTCGCAAAGTTGAAAACCCAAAAAGGGCGGCCTTGGCAAAAGTTAGTGCGCAAAAGGAGAGTGTTAATACACGAGTGAACCTGAGCCGAACTACGTAAGGCTTGATTCCCATCTTTGGGATCGTAGGCAACTTCATCTGAAGTCTAGCCATAAACACTTCCACTGATCAACTTTATGCGTGTGATCATGTTGGTCATCTTTGTCTAATACGCATTCAAGAGCTCGGTTGTGATCTCCGGCGATGCTTATTGAGACTAGGGCAACTTTCCAGTTGTTGGGATCGGGGGTTGTACATCTTAGTGATAGATCTCAGGCGTGTCCAGTTCTGACCCATATCGAAAATGGTTTTGAAAAGTTTTAATAAAAGTTGATTTTGCTCAAATTAATCTTTACAACTTAGACCATTTTTGGACCAAACGGAAAATTTTCAGTACCCACAACTTTCAATTCATTGATTTCAGTACAGAGTTCTCCTACTCTTGAATACAAATTGAAGTTGCATTTTATTTCATTCATAAAGAAAACTTGAAAGTACTGATTAAAGCAAATAAATTCGGGGCATAGTCAGGTGTTCCTGCGTCCCCTCCCAGAGCTTGGCAAAGCCTTTGATGCCAAAGTGGGCCTGATCTGCGCCTCCTCATCAATCCAAGCTATGCACTCATCAGAGAGGGTGCAACTAAAAGTAGGAGCGGGGGCCAAAAGCTCTCTCGTCCTCTATCTTTGTGGCTTACTGAGCTAATTGTATGCGCCGGACGGAAATGTAGCAGGGTACTTTATCCCCTCTTCCGGGCAAGTCTGATCATGTTCGAACTGGCGCCAGAATAGGAAAGGGAAGTAAAAGACACAGTGTGTTAGGCCAACCAACTGAATCCCGGGCTGGCGGGTCATGTTGTAGCTCATCGTCGGAAAATTAAGCCAGGAGTAGCGCCAAGCAATGTCAAAAGCAGACAAATTGCGCATCCAGTCGCACCACCATCCCTCATCTGGGGCATCGACTAAACGTCATCAGAAGAAATAGCTGCGAGCTGAATATGTTGGGCATGAGTCCACAATCTTCAACTTATCCATCAACCATATCTGGGGAGGGATGAAAAATGAGAGATTAAAGAATAGAGAGGTGTATGTTGAGAGAAAAAGTGAGAAAAGGGTTTTGAGAGAAAAACCGAGCCTGAGGGCTGAGTGATGTGAGAAATATATGTGAGATAGGGTGGGAAACATTACCTGTAGTAGTAGTGGACTCCCCGAGAATCTAGTCGTCTCTCGGCGATGAAAAGCGTCCAAACCCATCAATGTCTCAGCTAGCATCATGGCGATGCAGGTCTTGCCCTCTTTTAAGCCCTCAGCGACTTCAATCAGACAAGGGCTAAACCCTCCAAAGTTCAGGGCAAGCAAGAAATGGGACAACATGCATAAGCAAAGCGCATGTCGCTGATAGCCCAGCCAATGATGATCGTTGCGGTCACCAGCATCAGAAAATCAACGAATCAAGCTCGGAATGTCCATCTCTCTGTCGTGAATCAATGACCGAGCGTCGTGCAAAGTAAGGCCGCACATCTGTCCTAAGGCTTGGACGTAGCCGAACCGGAATTGAGGCAAGATTTCTTTATCGCGCTCGGATTCCATTAAAGCTTGGAAATCCTCGAAAGTGGGACATATCTACGGTCGCTAAAGCTAAAGGCGTGTGTTCTGGGATTCCAAAACCTTGCGCGGCATGAAGGAGCGGAAGCGGTGGGGTGCGACTCAGCGTGAATAGTGCATTTATGCAAAACCTGGAAATTCAACTTTTCCAAGCCATCCAAGTTGGCAATCAATTTGTGAGATTTTGGACAAGAAATACTTCCATTTGGTACAAAAAGCTGGTGAAATGGAGAAAGCTACTGGTGGGGCTTTTGTAGAAGATAAGGTGTTGAGTGGAAGGCAGTGTCGGCGATGCAGGTTCTTGCCATTTTTGGCGATCGGCCAAAAAAGTATAACCGACCATCTTTTTTGGCCGATCGGCTAGTAATGATGGCCAATGGCCATTTCTTCTGGCCGATGGCCTCTCATCTTGGCCGATGGCCTTTCCTTTTGTTCTCTGAGCTGTTGTAGACACTCCATTTTTGACCGACCTTAAGACTCAGATGTCACCAATTGAGCGCTCGGTGATGTTGCATATTTTGCTCGTTCTGGAGTTTCAGAGTCTCAGCTGCGAGCCTTGCCTCTGGACTTCCGGGCTCTTTTGTACTCTGTCTCGGTTTGCGAATCGGATCCCGTTTTCTCTGTTTTCTCTTCCCGAAGGGAGGGAGAGGTCTCGTAGATCATCTTTCAGTGGCCGTAGGCTACGTTTCGTGGTCATAGGCCATTTTTTCCGTTTGGAGCCGGGTTCCCGGTTTTTGGAGCTGTCGGCCGTGTGCCTCGGTTCGGGACCGCTTAACTACCTCCGATTGCTCCGATTTTTGGCACACACCTTGTTTCCTCCTTTTTGAGGGACACTATGGCCCGAGAGACCACCTTTGTGGTCATACGCCACTTCCGGTGCCTAACGGCTGTTTGAGGGCCTTAGGCTAGCGTTTTGGCCCCCGAACCTTCGTTTTGCATCCGTCTTGGTCCATTTTTGGCAAGGACCTTTTTTCATTGTTAGAAAGGTTGTAGGAGGGTGGGAGACCAGCAATTTTTCTGAAAAACCAGCTTTTCTCTTCATTGCTCTTCGTCGCCCGTTTTTCTTACTAGAAAGCTGGTTTTTCCCATTCCCGGGCCACTTTTTCTGACTTTCCACCACACCATTGTATTGTACACACCTGGGAGGCCACCAATATGGGTAGGCCGACCAATAATTGTTCCTGACCCTTTTGAACCCCTTTAAAAAGCTGATTTTTCTCTCTCCTGAACCACTTTTTCTAGTTTTTCTGTACACAGTTGTGTTGCACTCATCTGGGAGGCCACCTTTTTGGGGTGGCCGACCAGTAATTTTTCTTGACCCCTGGTTGGCCAACTAGGGGAGGTGGTAACCGGCCAACAGCCTTTTGAACACAGTCATAAGTTTGTCTCCTCGGGTGCATTCCAACTGTGCCAGCTGTTTTGCACCTGTCCCTCTGTCCAAGGGTCTGCCCTAGTTTTTGGTCAATTTAAGGTGGTTTTCACCCCTTTGCTTGGTTTCAAGGAGAGTTTGGCCCTTTTGGTCAAACTTCTTGGGAAAGCTTGACCCTTTTGGTTTAGCTTCCTCAAGAAGCTTGACCCCTTTGGTCAAGCTTCTCTTGGAAGCTTTGAACCTCTCTCTTGGCTTCTCCAAGAAGCCTTATCTCTCTCCCTTTATAAAGCCAAGCCTCCATCACCATTTGCAAGGGTTAGAAAAAAACCAGCTGAAGCATATAGATACAACCCTCCACATCTCTCTCGTCTAAGCTCAAAACACCCTTGTTCTTGGTCATTTACACTACACCTCATAGCCTACCACCTCCACCATCCATTCCAGCACCTTGGGACTGATTTACAGAGGTTGAAGGTTCACCAAGTTGGTCCAAAAGCTCCTGCTTTGCTACTCTTCAAGGGTAAGTACCTATTTCCCTTAAACTTGCATTTTTTTGCTCCATTGGTTAGCCCTATTTGAAAGCATTTTTGGGCTCCGACCCAAACTGTAAAGTGTCTTATTTTGAGTCCCTCTTCAACTTTGATTAATAACACTTTACTGTTTGAAGTCATCTATTTCCTTGTTTGTTCAATCTCTCTTTTAGGGCTATTTTTGCATCCTATTTTAGCCTTACTTGTGAACATTTTTGAGATTTTCTATAAACTGGAAAAAGTCTTTTTTTGAGCCCCTCTTGATGTTTTTTTAAGGGCATTTTTCTGTTTGGGGTCATATGCTTCCTTGTATCTTTGGATAGCCTTTTTATTTTGAGCCTTGCATCTAAGCTTTTGTTGCATGCTTGGTTTGGCCTCTTAGCCTTGAAATCGATGGATTTTAAGGCTTAAATGCTATTTTGAGAGCCCAAATTAGAGGGGTGACCCCTCTCTTCTTGATTGTTTGTTGGCCTTATTGGCCTTCAAAAGAGGCTCCATCTTGCATGCTTTGAAGTTACTTTCCAGGCCCTATTATGTGAGTTTTAAGGTCTTCCTTGGCTCTGTCTGAGGCCCTTTTGACCATATTTTATGTCTATGTTGCATGTGTAGAGAAATCCCGTTCAAGGCCTTCCAAAGAGGCCTTTCTTTGCATGTTTCCGAGACTGATTTCAGGGCCAATTTGGTGAGGTTTAGGGCTGTCATAATCCATTTCTAGAGGTGGTTTTTCCATGTTACATGTCTACCTTGTATGTGCTTAATAACCCCTTGTATGGCCCTCTAAAAGAGCTCATCATTTATGCTTGCATTGGCTGCATTTGATGATTATTTGGGCATATTTTGACATATTTTATTCACTTTTTTGGCTGGTTTGATGAGTTCTCATACGCTTCATATACATGCCATGTAAACCATGTTTGCTAGCCAATATTGCATGCTATTTTAGTCCATCATGTTAGCATCTTTTGGCCATGCTTTAAACTAGAAATGTGCATGTTTTGGGACTGCCTTGGCTCTGTCTTTGTGCTTCATATTCAAACAATGCTTGCTTTGCATAGCTATAAGTCAATACATGTGCCTAGTTTTGAGTTTCGGGGTTTACTTCATGCATCGGGTGCCATATTTCCATGTTTCGGGGCCATTTAGCATCATGTTTCAGTGCTGGAATTTACATGTTCATATGCCATCTCTCATTCTTTGCCATGCTTTGGTAGAGTGGCATTTGATGCCTTAGGTTCGGTCCTTGGTATTCGTGCATGTGTGCACGCATTTCAGTTGTCTCATTTTCATCTTATGGCCGCTGATGTGAGTGTGGCTGAGGTCCACTCATATTGGTGTAAGCCCATATTGCATTGTGTATGCCATCTTAGTCCATAGCATTGTGTGTGCTAGGTTGTATGTTAGAGCATTGTGTATGCCATGTTATATCGAGCATTGTGTATGCCAGTTCATAGCATTGTGTATGCTAGGTTGTATGTTAGTCGTATTCATGCATGTCATGCATATTGCATCGTGTTTGGGATAGAAGTTAGCCCAAGCACGGAAGCGAGGATGTTTCAGTACTCAGTAATGTGACGGTCTCAATTCCTCGATCAGAGCACTCCGGATTAACCATGATGGAGTCTCGGTCTTGTTGTGGTTTCATGTGCGTTCACTTCATATTGAGTTGTGCAATTCGACTCCTCGGCCATCATGCATCGAGATGCATGATTGGTGGCACAAGGATCGAGGACTACACTCCCTAAAGAGTAGTCATACATACATATGTGAAAATACTTTGCCATGCCCCTTTCTTGCTCACCATCGCAGTAAATCAAGGATCAACATCCTTCAAGAGCTTTGCACAACGATGGGATTAATTGCAAACAGAGGCAAATCGAGGCATCGCACTGGATTTCCACGCAAGGCAACTCAAGCATGCATCATTCATCATCCGGAACAGAGCTGAGGCGGTCCATGGGCTTGCATGCTAATTTACTTGCTTTCCTAGTTTAATTTTTAATTAATTAGGGTTTTGTACTTATTCAGACTGTATTATTTATTCGGACCCTCCGAGAGAGGGCACAACTGTAATAAGTGTGCGTGCGTGTGATGTATGTCTTCCAACTCCACGTCTTTCTCCCTTTTATTTATCAGCTTATGATGGTTAGTTTAGGGCATGTTTCAATTAGCATACAGTATGATAGCATGTTTGCATTCATTCATCTGTTTCGCATGCATCGAGCTCGGCGCATCATACTAACTGCATTGTATTTCAATTCCGAGTTGGATACTTGTTAGTTGTAGCATTTCACATGCGATCTTTAGAATAGCCGAGCCTGCTATTAGTTGCATTTTGCATGTGTTGCATTAGACATTTCTGTATAGTTAGGATCAAGCATTGATTTCTAACATAGCTTTTGTTTTGGCTTGGAGTACTCGGTAAGTATTTATGCTTTAGCATCCTTGCATGTGTGTGAGTGATTGCCATGATAGCATGCTTACTATGAGGCTATATGCTTTTGTGATATAACTGCCTGAATGCCTGTGGGTGAAGGTTGGGTTATTTGGATTGGAGCAAATCATCGACTATGAGTTTTAAGCCCACTAGATAGTGGCAAATCACCATGTTTTCTAAGCCCACCTGAGGGTGGCAAATCCACGTCTTAGCCTACTTGCGGGTAGCACCATCAAACCACTTTAAAAAACAAACATGAAATGTTTTGTTCCAATTCAGGCGATCTAGTCTATACTTGTATGCTGTGCGCATCACATAGTAAATCTAGGCTAATAACCGAAATAAGAATGCATAATGTTTTCAAAACTAGATATCATGGTTAGTAGAGGCCGATCTTTGATCGGCGAGAATAACTCACGAAGTGACCTTCCCCAATCGTACCCAAGTTCTCGAGCCGAGGCAACTTTGGTGATGACGGACACGTGGCCTTAGGCAATGAGTCAAGGTTTCCTAAATTTCCCAAAATAAAATATTTAGGTGGCAACTCTGTATCTGGCAAAGCAGTCCATGTTTGGCACTTCTTTCAAAAAAATCTGTTTTCAAAAACGATTTGCCGGATTTGGACTCTTTGATGATTCATTGGTCTTGCATTGCACTCTGCGAGATTAGATACAGGACTGTGACATTGAATCCTGAACTGTAGTGAGCCCAAATGAACAAAATGGGATTTTCCTCCCGGGACATTCGGGGACGTCTACAGCTGTCTATGTGTTGAATATGTTGAGAACTTGTGACTTGTCCCACTTTGAAGGCCTTTCGGTGATGATTTTGCGAAGTCTCGCCTGTGTTACTGCAATTTGTTTATCAAGTTGTTGTATTTTTGTTTATCGAGTTGTATTTTGTGTTCTTTAGTCCTTGTCTTGCTTATCGAGTTGTATTTACATTTGGTTAGCTTGTCAAGTTCTTTGTTTTGCTTATCGAGTTGTTTTGTTGTTAGTTGGTTCACTACCTGATTAATGCAATTCGAGCGTTTAGTTTTGAAAACAAAGTTCAATCTCATTTACATTGTTATGTGATGTGATGCGATGCGATGTGATACGATGCGATGCTTAGAATGTACAAATGTAATGCTTTTTCAACAAAAAGAGCTGTTTCATTCCATCATATTTTCTTTTGCAAAAGTACATAGTTTTGAAGAAAATAAAACCTGCCTGACGCAGTACAATGTGCATAAACTACTAGCAAAAAGAAAAAAATAAAGCAAAAAAGAAGAGCAACATCTGGATCAGCGCCGGTCGCCTCAAGTGTGGGAGTCTCTCCTTGTTCTCTCCCTCGACGAAGGTCCAGGATCGTCACCATCGGCTCCGCTGCCTAAGCCTGAGCTCGAGCCATCTCCACCCTATCCTTGAGACGACTCTGCCTCCGCATCGAACTCATTATCATCTGGGGCGGGCTGCTGCGAATTGCCCTCGGTATGAGTACACCTATGTCTGCCCCGTCTGTGTATTGTCGTCCCTCGTCTGACTCCCCCTGCTCCTCGGGCAGGTACAGATGGTCCTGCTAGAGCACCCCTTGCGGGCGGTATCTGGAATGGGGCCTGAAAAGAACAATTGGCAAATACATCAATTATGCAATGCAAAGTCGAGTATGAATACCGAATACGGTGTATGAATGCTGTGAGCAATGCATGAATACCGAATATAGTGTATGAATCTTTGTGAGCGATTATATGAATGCTGTGAGCAGAGTATCAGTGCCATGAGCAGTATATAAGTTACAGTGTATCAGTGCCGTGAGTGGTATGTGGGTGCAGTGTATCAAGTGCCGTATTGATAATGCGATGTATCATATCAATATGGAACAGATGTGCAAAGTTTTGGGATTGAGGTTGAAGGAATTTACTGGGATACTGTAGATACTCAGCAGGTCCATGCTCCTCTGCAACATCCCCATCACCGAGGCTATCAGCTCCAATGCCTGTCCAGTGTACTCAATCGAAGCCTTTAAAAGTGTTGAAGTATTTAGTATTCTGCGGGATATCAAATGAAATGAAATGATTGTACAGAGTGAAGAGTATAGTACATATCGGGGTCTAGTCGCGAACTCCGACGAGCTCATGATCAGCCGGAGGAGGAACGATGGGTATCTGATAAGTCTCCCCACCCTGTCCTTGGCATGTCATGGTGGTGGGCAGCTCTGGCCACTCCACTCTGCGTCCCCTCTGGGAACCACTTCAGTCATGGGCTTGAGTCGCCCTCGGTGCTGCTGCTTCTCCTGCTGGTGCTGTAGGCCTCTCTTTCTCAACCCGGCGAGCACTGGCCAGAGGCTGCATGAGATAAGTCTGGATGAAGACGCTATAGTCGCCCTTATCTTTGAAAAAGTTAGCGTCCCAGCCAATAGTGAAATCCATCATCTCCTGCAGCGTGTACCTCTCGGTGGCCCTCGTATGGGTCAGAGGTGGTCTCGGGACTATCTGCTAAGGCAAACCAAGGGTCTGATGCAGGAAGCGCTTTGCAAAATAACAAGCCCTGTAGACCGGACCCTCCAGTAAGACCACGACTGGCGATCTCCCAAGCACCCATAGGCGGTCCTTTCTTGCATCTAACAACGTGGCGAAACATAAAGTGATCTGCAAATGATATACAGTTTGTTATCCGCTATTGAAAGTACAATGTAAAGCGAAGCTTAAATGAACTATAATGTTTGAAATACCTCAGCTGCGGTAATGGTGTTGAAGGCAAGAGAAAGGATATAGTAGATACCTTTTTTTGCAGTAGCTCGGGTGGTTTTGGGTAAGAAGGTTACAGTGGGGGCAGAAGTAATAGTGATGCCAGCCTCTTTAGATTTGGCTTGCCCACAGGATAGCGAATCCAATTTCTATAATAAATCTAGAGTGGGAACAACAAGTTGCTCCTCCATATTGTGACCTTCCAAGTCTTGAACCTTGTCATGGCCTTACTATAGCTAGTGAAAGGTATAAATCCAAAGCTAGAGAAATCTCTTGAACTTGGATGTTGCTTCATCCAGTGGGATTTTGGCACCTTGAGGTCCACGTATCAAGGTCGGGGTTGGAGAAGCTCTGAGTGGAACAAGAATCCCTTGGCTAAGCCTAAATTGTCTTGCAAATTAGGCTGAGGCGTAAGCCGAGAGATGCACTTGTAGCTCGAGGATTGAATGTGCCAATAAGAGCTCCTTGGCGTGAGAATGGAGACCCACATATCTTTGTGAATAGGCCTGGAGTAGGTGGAATCAGCTAAAAAATCTCTCAACTATGTTGGCCCCACAGCAGCATTGAAAGGATGAAAAAAGAAAGACTGAGCAGCTAGGGGTAATTGATGAAAGAAAGAAAAGTAATATACAAAACTGGATGGGTATAGAGACACTGGCATATTTCTCTCCGTAAATAGTAGAATCTTGTAGCAGGAATCTTAAACTATGTGAATGGAGGTCAGTGAAGTATGCAAAAAAGCCAAAGTCGGAGGATCCAAATTGGACCTCCTTGATTAGGCTTTAGTGGCCTCTTAAAAAATTGAGAACATACCCTATATACATGGCCCACAACATAAGGGCCAAGGCTATTCTCTTCCACGAGGCTAAAAGCCATCATAAGAGGAACAAATTTAGGCATTATTCTCTAAGAGGAAGTATAGAGAAGGAATTTGCAAAGCCAATAAAGAATGAAAGAAAAGAACTCACGATTAGGTCAGGGACCTTCCTTTTTGTTCTTAGAGGTGACAAAATCACTATAAGAAGAATTGCAAGAGGAATAGAAAAGAGACCTTGAGGTTTGGGTAGTGAGGGCCAAAGCGTGACACCCGCGGTGAAAGCCCTAGAAGGTGGCACATGTCAAGCAGTGATGGGCCATCATACCACCGGAATTGAATTAAAATTTGAATCACGGGGTTCCAAAAACAAAGGCTGAAGGATAAGAAAAAGGTCCTCAGGAATGACAAACCTAGAAAGCTAAAGGACGTCGAGAATGCAGAAGTCCTCCAAATCTTGTTCCCAAGCTCCGACTACTCTGTCATACCACTCCTTTCATTCAGTCTTCAACGTGGGCCAGCAGCGGTGAGGTTGATTAACCCTCTAGTTTCCCCAGTTGAGACTTCCTTTATAGAGAAGGTAATGATCCTCCAAGCGTGGATACAAGGAAGGAAGTGAAGTAGGAGCTTCCTTGAAGATGGGGTCAAGAACAAACTCCTCTTGAGCATGGTGGCGAGGGATGAAGATCAGCCATCAATCACGCTTTGACCCTCAGGGGTGCGTATTTAGCCATCTTATCTGTAATGCATCTTTTTAAAAGCTACCAAGGGACATAAGTGCTTAACACAAGTACTTTTGAGGAAGAAGAAGCCATTTGTGAGAGGTAGAAAGAAGAGGCGAGGGAGTGAGTATAGAAAATTAAGGAGTTGAAGTTGACAACAATGGGAATTGAAAGGAAAAATTTGGAAAAGTAAATAGGTAGGAATCGAGGTGGGACTTTAAACCTTTACATCCAAAATTACCCACTCAACCTAACGGGTCACATAAGCCCAGGTTAGTAGATTGTTTATTCTACTCATGTAGAATGAAGGCCTTTTAAAAATCTTGAAACCACATTTCTGCCTATCTATAAAGAAAATTCCCTTCAAAGTAGCATCGTGTTATTTCTTAAGGAAGGGAAGTGTACTTTGAAAAGTTCAACTCGACTTCGAAATAAGTAGTTGGCTTCGAAGCCAATATGCCACTAGAATGATGAAGCTATGTCTTAACCCAAGTAAGGTTAGAACTCGTTTACCAATTTGAAGGTCTTAAAAATATGATTCTAGGTTTTCTGCGAAAGAAGATTTCCTTCGAAGGAATACTCTGTGACCTTTTAAGGAAAGAAAGTGTGTTTTTGAGAGCTTTGCTTTTGGCCGAAATAAGGGGTTATTGTAAGGCCACTATTGGTTGAAATGATTTTAGTGTTTGTGATTAAAAAGATCGCAAATTGGCAAATGAAGCCCATGCCTTTAAATTTCAGAAATATGAAAGTACTTTTGAACTTTCTACTAAGATAGAGCCCTTGGGAGAAAGATCCCGTCACTTGTAAAGGGGAGGTCGATGCTTCGAAACATGTAAACCAGGTTTCGAAATAGGATTAGTCGCCGAAATTTGCTATTTATAGTTTATCTAAATAAATGAAGGATGAAGTCATATTAACCATGCAATTGGAATATGAAAACCAATTTTATTGATATAAACATTCACATTGGGAGAGCCTATTTGGTTACATTCTCAATTTCATAAAAAAGTAAGGAGTGGAAAAAGTTACAAGGTCATGAAACTTCATCGCCAAAATTCGGTAAAACATGTTCTTTTTCTAACCTCTCCACTATCCTATCTAAATTTGGCTTATCCAATTGGTGAGCCCTTATTTGGTGGAAGAGTTGTTGGGACCTCATCTCAATTTTGTTTGCTTAAAAGCTTTCTCCATTTCATCTATCTCACCCGACTTGTACATATCACCCATATTGGCATCTTCTCCGTACCACGAATCCTAGTTCTTGAAGTCTTCATAATCTTCAATAAGATTCTCTCTGCTTCCTCTTTGGGTTTGAATCACGAACACCAAAGATCTCCTCAATGACTCACGTGGCCAAAAGCATTCTTATACCAGTTGAACAACAAATGGAGTTGGTCGAGAAAAGTGTGAAGTTTTGTTTGGGCCACGGGGTTGAGTTGTGACTTCAGAGATAATATCACAAGCCTCTGAAAGTTCTTGTGAGGAATGTCATCTTGAAGGGCTTGAAGGATAAATGAGAAAATGTAGCAAGCGGGGTTTGGGCTTTATACTCTTGATAAGCAGGTTGGAAGCTGGGCTTGATAGGGGACAAAATGCTAGTTTTCAAAGAGAGTAAGTTTCAATTCCACAATCCAGTGGGATTAGGAGGAAGGGAAAAGCGGTGGGGTTTTCTTCTAAAAAGAAGGAGGCGAGGCTCATTTACACACTCTACTTGATTTGAAGAACAAAGTTTTGCTTTATTGGCCAAGAGTGAGGGCTCATTCCCAAAGCCTCAATGGGGTGAGGGTCTTCGCACTATTTTGGTCGGCAAGGTAGAGGTATACCATGCTTAGAAAGGAGATTGTCTTCGAAATAGCGAAGACAGTCGAATGTGATATAAGGATGTACTATAGCACTGCGCGAAGAGTGAGGAATCATAGTAGGGTCATCAAATTCAACAAATTTGTGATGAATTTGCTCCCTTGTTTGTGGTTGGGTTGGTGTTGGCCAAGCATCCTAACCAGTATTTCTAGTAGAAGAGGAGGCAGTTTCATCCTGTCAGAACCCGAATATAAAAATAAACTAAATAATTAAATAATAATAATTTTACAAACCTCAAATATTTTATTATGCATCTTTTAAGTGCAAATTAAATATTTGGAGGATCTTTTAATTAAAATAAATTTATGGTGAAAGTCTTTAATTTAGAGGCAAGATTTATTATAAAAAAAAAAAAATAGAGAAGAGGGTGTGACTTGAACTCTAGACCACAAAATTAATAAATAAGGCATTTACCATTTGTGTTTCATATAACTTATATATATATATATATGTTGTATATTTATCTATTTATTTGACCTGCACGCGCATTATGTGTACCTACCACTAGTATAAAATAAAATAAACACAAACCCTACTCTCTTATTTGTTCACCACATATAGCAGCAGCAGCAGCCACACTACCATGGGAGAGAGATTGAGAGAGAAGAAAAAGAAGAAGAAGTTGCAATCAAAGAAGAACTTTTGGGTGTGTGGTAAGTTTCTAGCTTTCTTTTTACTTTTATTTTTTATCCTTATTCTATTTTATGATTTAATTCATTGTTGGAGAGGTTGTAGGTGTATGTATTTTGTGTATATATATACCATTAAGAAATACGAGAGTTAAATTCATGTATAAAAAGCGGATGTAATTCTTGGTTCTAAATTTTGCACATAATCAAAAACTTTAAAAATTAAGCCATATCAAATGGATTAATTTTGAACTTTTTACATTAGATTAATTTCATATTTAATTGTATACCAGAATTTTCTTATAACTTTTGGTAGCCAAATCTATATTAACTTGTACCATTCAAATCTGTCCAGAAAATTGCTGTAAAATAGTAACTTTGGAAGTGTTGTTCTCTTTGGGTACAAGTCCGAAAATTATCAAATCAGCGTCATTAGAACCGGTTACAAGTCTAGTTTCTTAAAGTTTTGGCCTTGCTTTGATTTCTCATGTATACTAAGAGAACCATTAATTTCTTTAAAGTGCTGCAGAAAGCGACCTATTTGGATATAATTAATTGTAAATAATTATTTTGAAAAGCAAATCAAGTAAAACCAATTGGGTTTGAAACTTAAGATATATTAGTTGATATCCAGAGGGTTTTGAAATTTTTTGAATAGCGTGGAGTGGGTTTTGTAATTTTCAAAGTTAGCGAATAGATTGGGAAAACTTGTTTAAATTCTGTTTTATCTTAAAGTTACTTTTAATTAAGTTTCAATTTGAACCCATGTCTTGGGGTAATTCTAGACCTTGAAAACATGAACTTAGGTAATATTTAAGTGTAACGGTGAGTTGGGTTTAGCCGTGTTAGTGAATTTTAGTGCAGGTTACTTAGTTTCTTATTCTTTAGTATTTTTAAACTAGTAGTGGCGTGTAGTTTTCATATTTGATTCGGGACACTAAATTTGGACTTTATACTCTATTTGAGGATAACATTATTCCATTTTGGGTGAGTAGTTGCATGCTACATATTTTATAAATGTTCTCCTACCTTGGTGTTAGAAAATTAAATTGTTGTTTTAGGACTAAACTGTTTTGATAAATTATTATCTTATCAATGTAATTAAATTATTTCGAAACATGTGTAAACTTGGCATATTGTAAACTATTTGTTATGGTCTCATATTTACAATGGTGAACTACTATGTTTTGCAAAAGCTGAATTGTATTGATTATTGGGGTCATCTGTATATTTAGTCTAAGGAAATTATTCCACTATGTGTGGTGACTCGGCTACTAGGGAGCAGATCGAGGTTGGGTTATGATGACTCTAGTGCTCAGCGATTGTAGAAAAAGACCTAGGCTAGGCTAGGCTAGGTGACCTTCAATTGGATCGTTGTGGAGAAAAGGCCCGAGTTGCCACCCCAAGGATGACTCTTGGTTCGATATCGGTGTTCATGTTGTAATTTGTTTTAAGTGAAAAATGTCATTTATCATGTTCTTGAGAGACATAAGTATTTTAAGCTGTTGAACTATGGAACCTTCTTTTTGAAGCAGTTATCTTTATCAAAAGCATTTGCCAATCTAGTTTACGTGATATATATCTTATTTTGGAATTGAACCTTGTTTTCAAAACTATATTTACTATACATGTGGCTACTCACTGAGCTATCAGCTGACTTAGTTGTTTATCATTTCCAGATGTTGGAAGGACTTAGAGTGGACTCATAGTGTAGCGGAGACTCAATTACATGGACATCTAGGACATTCATTTATTTTGTTTTAGATTGTTATGTCAACTTTGTGCATATTTCTTTCTCTTTTTTTTTTTTGAGGTTTATTTAGGGTTATTTTTAATATGTGAATTTTGTTTATATCCCATAAGTTTGGATGGTATTGATTCTGAGTTGGTTTTCTATTTATACATGTGGCATGTCCTTTGGATTGAGTTTTGGTTATTTATTCTTGGGACCATTGTATAGTTGTTCAATGTGATTATGGATTCGTGTTTAGGCTTATGTGTGCCTTGGGCTAAGTCCTTGTAGTCATGCAGGTTGGGGTGTGACACATCCTATGTAGAGGGTTTTGGGCGGATGAAGAACTTTCCAAGATCCATTTGGATAAGTTTTTGGTGTAAAAGGCTCATATTTTGCAAAAAGCCTCCATAATTTGTATAAATAGAGAAGGATAAATATGGCTAATAAATGTATGAAGGTTCTTTCGAGATTGATCATCATTGTCCAAAACCTTTTTATGCTTGATCAATGAAAGAGAGTTGGATTAGCCATTAGAGATATATCGGTCCTTTGCTTACATAGATAGTAGAGGTAGTGTTCAAGCATAAGGGAGAATTTAATGAAGTTTAATGTCTCATTGCTTGAAAGCAGTTTACACTTCCAAGGTAAATAAATTTTATCCACGTCCTAGGATGTGGGCAATGTGCATTGATCCACTAATATTAACATTGGCTATATTAATGCGGGAGGTAATTTTGACTATATATTTTATGCTGAGACCTACATGACTGTAGCGTGGATTATAAGGGCAAATTGGGAAATCCTAAAGGTCTCGACCATCAACGATGCGTGGCAACTTTGTAGAAATGGCAATGGATCGCGAGACATGGGAATAGTCAAGATATCCAAGGTAACATGGCCAAGCGGTTGCCTACAATTTAAATTCAAATTAGGAGGAAGCACAACCATGAAGAGTGGAATAGTGGAAAGCAAATTGATCAAAACCGTAGGCCACACTTTCGATGATCATGGAATCATTTACGTGGTTATCACCTACTTGACAAATTATCAGCCACTTGACGGTTATATTGAGCCTATAAGGAGAATCTTGATAATGAAAACTCGAAACTAGATCTAGAAAGCTAGTTTATTTACTTTACATTTTTAGTCCTTTTAATTCCAGTCTTTACATTCATGTACTTCACTTCAAATTCTAGGAGTAATTCTAAGCTAGTGCATTGTTGTAATCCCTTCTAAATTGTGAAAGTGTGAAGGTACAATTGTAAACTTACATTTACTTAATAAAAGATTAATTTTTGACACTATTGTTCCCTTTTTGTTTTATCTTACTCAGCCTTTTACATTTTCTCCTAAAAACTAAGCCACTAGTAAAGTCCTCTTCATTGAGGTCGAAAGAACTTCGAAGCAATCGTCTGACTAATTGGTTGGCGTTTATTAATCTTTGTAAGGACTTATTGATCCTTGCTGGCATGCTTGAATTACAATTCTAATCTTCGAAAGCCAAAAAAGCCAACAATAACATATTATGAATGAGAGTGCAGTGCTCTAGAAATTAAGGAATACAAACCACAAATATACAAACACATAGCATGATCTGATAGGTTGAAGTATACAAATATGGTCGATGGGCTTCAAGTGATCTAGAATCTAAGTTATGTCACGATTGTTGACATGGCTAGGCCTATGGGCTCTATTGCTAGAGGTAGCGTTGATCTAGAATATTGATTACCATGTGTTGAGTTGGGGCCTCTCATGCATAGTGTTTGATGCCAAATAGACTTTTAGGACCCTCTAATGGTATTCTAAAAGCATGAGGCGTGCCAAATGCCTTTGAAAGATTGTAGGTTATGGTTGGAGAAACCCCGCCGAGGTTTGTGAAATCGAGTACAACTCTTAGGATGATAGGGAGTGTGTTCAAGTTCAACCCCAAACATCTATAGTCGCATCTACAAGGACATGCATGCCGAGATAAAAAAGAAACTAATGCTATATGTTCAACTAAAACATATATATATGAAAGGAAGTCATGAGAGAGGAAAAAAAGAGAATGACACTTACCAAGTGCGTTAGAGTTGCTAAATGGATTGTAACCTTTACTCTAAGTTGGACAAGCTAATAATAGGCTTTAGAGGTTTATTCTTGCTAAATCAAAATAGTTGAGAACACTTGGAAGAGTGTTCAGCGGAGAAGGGGAGAGAGAGAGAGAGAGTACAAAAGGCGGTCTTACACTTGAAAAAAATCTAAGTAAAGCACTGATGCAGTGATTAGAACATAAATATGGACAAAATTAGCAAGAAATAGTTGATATAGTGCACTATTTAGGTGGTGTTTGGGAACTTGGTTCCCAAATTTTTCTCATTTTTCCACTAAAAGACAAACTTTTTACAAAACTAAAAAAAACACATCCAAATAAAATATCACATTCAACCTCATAATCATTTTACTTTTTCTCTTATAAACATCACATCCAACCACAAAAAAATTCAACTATCTTCCCAAACACTAAATTTTTTTTATCTAATAATATTCTATAACTAAAAAAACCTATATAAAAATCCACTTCCCAAACACCCACTTAGTGTATAAGTGTAGATTTCATCACTGTAGAAGGCAACCGTATTTACAAGTACTTGAAAAAAAGTTTTTGTTTTTGCTTTGCATTTTGAAGAAGGTAATGAGAGTCACCACTTGATTTTAGAAAGTACCAAGAAACCTAAAATTTGAATTCAGGGATAAATACTGTTCAAAAGGGGTTACTAGAATTTGAAGTCGAGAATAAAGGTATAAAGTGAGATGGTGTGAGGCATTCACCTTGGCTGACTAAAAAATTGTTGTCTTTTGTTGGTAGATTGACTTTGATCAAATCTGCCCTGTCCAATTTGCCAATCTATTTTCTTTCCATCTTTAAAATGCCAAAGGGGGTTGTCAAGTCTATATCTAAACTTCAGGCCAATTTTCTATGGGGAGGATCTGCTACCAATCGGAAAGTGCATATGGTCAAATGGAAGGAGGTCACAAACAGTAAAAATCAAGGAGGTTTGGGAGTAAGGGACTTAGGTGAGGTAAATGAATACTTGCTACTGAAGTGGTGGTGGAGGTATGGCAGTGATGATAAAGCTTTGTGGAAATCTATGATCTGTTCTAGGTATGGCAGAATTTATGGGGGATGGACACCTTCAATGAATCAGTCAGTAGGGGTCTAAATAGTTTGGAAGGGTATTTTGTAGCTATCTGTGGCTAATCAGCAACTGTGTGAATTTTTTGGAGACCAAGTCAAAATCATAGTTGGCAATGGGAGGAGAATAAAGTTTTGGTATGATTCTTGGCTAGGTAATAGAGGTTTGAAGGCTGAATTTCCTAGATTGTTCAGTTTATCCACAGAGAAGGATGATTTTTCTGCGGTCGAGCAAAGATTGGTGTCTCGGGAGGATGGCGACTTCAATTGAAGGAATCTATTAGCTTGGGAAGAAGAGAGTTTGCAGAGGCTATTAGGCATGTTGGACTTATCTCCTTGTCTCGAATTTGGTGTTGAGGACTCTTGCTCTTGGTTAGCAGAGAGGTCGAGGCGATTCTGATAACCACGTGTGGAGGTGGTGGAGTTCGATTAGGGCTGGTCAGATTCAGCGAGGTGTGGGTGAGTTTTGCCTCTCCAAAAATGCAATTTTTTTGTTGGTTGGCTTGGTGAGGCAGGGTTAAAACCTTAACCTTCCTTCAAAGAATAGGGGCTCTTGAAGTGAGTGCTAATAATCTGTGTGTTTTCTGTTGCTCATGTGCTAAGAATTGGTGGAAACTATTGCTCATGTGCTTCTGTTTTGTTCTTTGGTGTGGAAGTGTTGGTCTCACTTGGTTGATTGGTGGGATCAGGTTTGGGCTATTCTAGGTTCTGTCGAAGGATTGCTGCATTGGTGGAATGGTGGCAAGTTCAAATTCAAGTCTTAGGCACTCAAAAGTCTAGCAGATTATCCCCTCTGTTGTCTTATGATCAGTCTGGAGATTGAGGAATAAATGTTTGTTTAAGAGTGCTCATCGTGACCTCCAAGAATTTTGTGAAAAAGTTAAGGTGCAGATTGCTTTATAGACCAAATAGCACTTGAAGGTGGATTATTCAGTTCAAGACATAAGTATCTAATCTCCACGGATCGGGTTGTAGTGGTGCAGGTGGTTTGTGTCTCTGTGTTCTTGGTTTGTGGCCTTTGCCTCTTGTTGGTTCCTTGCCAACCGTGGCGAGCTAGCATCTGTGATGCTTTAGCTCTTTCCTTTCACCTTTATTGATGTTTTCCTCATACTTTGTATGCCCCTTTTCATCAATAACGTCTTTTGCTGATAAAAAAAAAAAAAAGAAAAAAAGAAAAAAAAATGGGTTGGCTTTGGTAATACGAAATTGATATGTGTGGCATTTACCTACTTCAATTTCAAATTAAAATGATAGCTCAAAGATGCTCTACAAAAAAAACATCCGCTCTTAAAATAGAGGGGCATATGAAATTGCCAGTGTTAATAATTACGAACTTGTGTGGGTGAGTCTTTGGGAAGAGATGTAAAAAGTAAATTGTTATAGCTGAAGGGATAGTTTTGTAAATATATGTGAAGGGCTATTAATGATGGGAAGCTTTATCTACACAACAAAATTATCTCCTTGCACACATTTTCTAATTCAACCCATCAAAAATTCAAAATTCTTCATTTATCTCCATACACTTGTGGATATAGGGTCTTTGATACCATCATTTCTAAAAAGCCGGACCAATGATGTCCTAGAAGTAGCAGGGTTTATGAGTCACCACAGATAATGGATCTCAAGAAACCTACTATATGAGTCTCAAGGATAGACAAAATGAGCTCGAGACTAAGCTCATAAGTGAGAAGATATTACTATCACACCCATATTTTTCAAAACACTACTTTAAATTGAAAATACCAATTTATTGGATACCATGTGTTCCTTGAATGTAGTAAGGAGAAATATCAAATTTTGAATTTGTAGTAAGGAAGGCTTAGGAAAAACTATTTTCAAAAGCACTCCATTTTAATTTGTAGTAAGGAGAAATATCAATTTGTTAATCTTTCAAAATGTAAAGTTTGATAATCTCAAGAACCTAAAGTGATCTCCTAGACCCAACATGCAAGCATACATTTCATCCAAACAATAAAATCAAATAGGGTTCAAAATTGAAGGTTTACATGGCATGCCCAAGTGCATGACCAACAGAAAATACATCAAACTCTAATGTACATAAAACTTCAATAGAAACTTAATACATATCCGACTTAAGCTCGGTTGGATTAATGAATGTCCGTGGTGTGTTAAAAATATGCAAGCATCAAAATTTGGAAATAATTCATAAGCATAAAAATTTGGAAATAATTCAACCTAAGCGATTAAGCTCATGCGCATCTAAGATGGTAAATAAAAAAGGTGAGCAAGAACAACGGATCGATAGGAAATTTCTATCATCAAAGTATATCTCGGAATTGATATGTGCAAGTGAGCATGAGATTTTGAAACAATATAAATTTGCAACAAAAATTAATTCAACAAAGTGGTACATTTAACAATTAAGAAATATATAAATTTGGTCACATAATTATGGCTTGAATGAAATAACACACTTGATCACTCTTGCCGCACATTAGTTTACCAAAACAAAAATACCATAACTTCAATCCCTCCAAACAATTCCTTCGAGAGAGTGAGCCTTTCCTTTAGATAATTCCTATCGAACAATTCTGCCCTAAGGGTAGGGACGAATCAAGATTTTCACCTTTTTTTTATCGGCAAATGTTGGTTGTTAGTTACTAGATTAGCACTTATGGGAGAAAATCTCACACCCTTAGCAAAGCACCTAAGTACTTGCACTCCATAATTCAACCCCTCTCTCCCCAAGGAGAATTAGACATGACCTCCTTGAGACTAAGCCCTAAGGAAGGCATGGTGGCCAACTAGGTCGAGGCCTAGTTGGTTCCAAATTTTCACCTTGAGGGGTGAAAGTATAAATAGCTCTCTATCAAGAAAATTTATATAATATTTTAAATGCCACATCAATTTCTACAAAAATTTAATAATATTATCATTAATTAAATGTTCTTTATCAACATATATGAGTGTAAGAAAATGAACATACAATTAAAAGATATTCTATTGGGCATGTTAAATTACAAAAGAAAAAAAAAAAATGTTATATGTTTCTATTTACTAAGAGTTAGACATTTAAAATTGTGGGGAAGTGGTTTGGAAATACTCCTTTAATCCTTTGGGATGCTCGAGATCCTCGACTAATGGCACAGACAACACGAAAAACAAACACTCGATGGTCTTAGATTAACTTGACGGTTAAGTTAGTGTATACTCTCTTAGTTACTTGTATTTTAAGTTAAGCACAATGATTCTCACATATCTCTTCGACTAATGTTCTTCTATTTATATCCTTTCTTTCTTGGGCCTCGAAATTTGGGCCCCTTTCAATTCGGCCAAATATAACTATTTTCTCGACTCCTTTTGTTTGCAAAGCGCTTTCCCTCGGTCCCTTACTCAATCGGCTATTTGGCGAATAGGGTAGAGATTTAAATATGTAAGTTGGGATCGAATCACGATGTATATATATTCGACTCTCGAGGTCGAATTATTAAGCCTCTTTATGTTTAATAATATTACGGCCCCCACAATTACCTCAAGCACTTCACTAACGATAGTTATTTGAGTGTGAGTTTCAGGCTCGAAAAGTCGAGCGAAAATTCGTGGCGACTAACCTCATTCAACAGCGGATGTCAAAGCACCGCCTCTCGGTTATCATTTCAACTTCCCATCCTTGCGTGCCCTTCCATTTATTGTGATTTAAAATCTTGTCATCTTTTCGAACAAACATTTTGGATGCTTTTGGATTGCCTACGACTCACCTCGCAACTTCCATTCATCCTTTATTGTTCTCTCCATCTATTGTAAGTTATCTTCCTCTCTACTTTGAATCCCTTTTCTGGTTTGCCTTTAGTTTAATGCAGCTCCTATAGGCTGACCTTGAAATGCAAAAACATCTAAAAGACCTCCTCTCTGCGGACGAATCTCGGCTTCGATGCCATTTTCTATTCTGATGGCGTCCATACGTAAGCGCTTGTGTGCGGCACCTCGATATGGAGAGGTTGATGAAAGCACAATCGTCTTCCTCTCTTATCAATTGCGGCGGAATCGTTTCGCTTCACCCATTTCTTAGGGATGTCCTTTGCCATTGGGGTCTAATTCCTTCAACCCAATGTCAACTTTTTAGAATCGTAATGGGGATTATAGAGCTAAGCCGTCGCCTTAAAGATTAACCTCGGCATACACACTATTCGGCATTGTTATGAATTGGCCAAGTCTTACATTAAACATGGGCAGCTATTTCCTTAGGGCCAAGGACGGAAGCCATTAATTAGTGACTCGCTTTCCGGCTCTAAAGCGAGTCGATGATGTTATGGTTGTTGTCCAAGGTAGGATTCGGCGAGATCGCCTTGATTCTATTCTAAACGGAGGGCGAACCGGTGGCCGTAAAGCTTCTTGTTTTTTTTCTTATATTTACAAAGCTTCATTTTGAGATCTCATGGTTTTGCTTGCAGGAAGCGATTTGAAGAAAATCTTGACTTCAACCGATAATTTGTTCTTTTCGAAATTAAGTCGCCTCAAATATCTCGTCGTCGAGTCTTGAGAAAATGGGGAGGCGGCCCACATTCTCCTTTGCTACAAGCCAACATATCTGACGCGTTTTGGGAGGAGAAAACATCCCAATTCGAGGGTGAAGAGTTTCTTCGGCTCTTGTTTTGACCGACTTCAAAAACTGCGGCAAGTTGGTTTTGAAGTCCGATTGAGGAGCGGAAATGGTGAGGCCCGGTGAGACGATCGAAGCGAAGTGAGCGAGGCTTTGAAGTTCAGCCTTTGAGGAAGTCGGCCTCAATTGACCAACCCTCCATCCACTTCAAGCGAGACCTTGGTTTGGCGACATTTTATCGGTTTAGAAGACCTTCTCGGCATACCACGAAGACATGGTGGGTTAAATCTCCACACAACTTCGCCAAAAAGCGAAAGAATGGCGGCGTGGCGAAGTCCACGAGGCCATTCGATCTAATGCCACTGCCGTCGAGCTTCGGCCCTTCACGCTGTTATCGAGGAAGCGGCTCAAACCTAAAGTGATAGTCAGGGTGGTTGTACAAGCCAATCAAGAGAATTTGAGGAAGAGACGGAGAAGTATCATGCGAGGTTGAGGCCGGCTCACGAAGAAAATCGTCAGCGACAAGCGGCCGTGTTTAGAGGAGTTAGATGTGATTATGCCTTTGTCATTCAACCAAAGTAAAAAACCGCGTCGATCTCCTCGTAGCGTCTATTAAAGACCCGGTCGTGGCGTTGAGCATATACGTCCATCTCATTATCGGTTGACCTGACTTCCGGGAGCCGGATCTAGCAGCTTAATAACATTAGGCGCTCAATCGGCTTTTACGGTATGTACCTTGACCTTGTCTTTTCCTTTTATGAAAATATTGTTTTGGTTTTAATTTTCTATTTTGTAGGCGAATTAGGAAGGATAGCAAGATAAATTTGTGTCATGCATGATGCCGTCAAATGACTTAGCCGTTCTGATCGGAAGTTGAGGGCTAGAGGTAGGGCGAGTTCTAAGCGGCGAGGGCAAAGATCTCTTGGAAAACACGAGGGTAGAGATGGAAGGGCAAAGAAGTCGGACCGATTCAGTTGGCCGTCGAAGAAGCGAATCTTGTGAAAATGCGCTCAAGTTAATGAAGCGATTAAGCGGAAGTGACTTAGAAGATTCGAAGAAGGTGAAGAGTGGTGACTCCAAAAGGTTTCAAAGGCGTATGAAATTTGGGCAGCTATGCCCTCGCCGAAGTTATGGAAAAGTCCCCAAATTTGAAAATCGGGGATTCAAACACGGTGGCTCAAGCCTTTCTTTAGCGCTAATGTGACATTGGCTATGCAATTCTATCTGGCAGTGGGCGTTGAGCCCTTTGGTCGACTTGAGGATTGATTAGAGGCGACATTTTAGTTGTTTTTGTTTAAGGATTTTGAATGTATTGTTGCGGTTTTTTTAGTTTAGTAGGTTTTTATATGTAAAATGACTATAGTTTTTAAGTTTTGCTAGAGCATTTCCATGCGAACTTGTAGCCTTTGTTTTGTAGTTTTCATATGTAAAATGGCTCTGATTTATTGCCCAATTACTAATGAAAATTTCCTTTGCACTTTGCTATTATTTGTGCTCCGATTTTGCTATTGATGAATGGTATTGCTTTCGCTATCTTGGATAAAACATTTGTGTATACTTGGAGTTAGATAAGCTGGACAACTTAGTAATTTATCCTTGTCAAATAGTCGTCGGATTAATAATCGATCTTCTTAGAATATTATTAGTTCATGGAGTGGGCGTAGCAGTCGATCGGCGTCGGGCTTAGATATTTGTCGTCAGTTAATAAATTGCCTGCTGACGATGCATGACCTCCAAAAGCCGAATATTATTGGTTCATGGGTGGGTAGCGCCGTCGATCGACATCAAGCTTAGATATTTGGCGGTTCAGATCAATAAATCTGTCCTTGCCCCAGCCAATTCATGAGCTCCAAAAAGCCGAATATTCTTAGTTCATGGAGTGGCTGCGGTACAGATTGATCGACATCAAGCTTAGATATTTAATGGTTCAGGATTAATAAATCTGTCGCTTGCCCGACTAATGCATGAGCTCAAAAGCCAAATATTGACGCGATTAGTTCATGGAGTGGAATTGCTGACATAGATTGATCGGCATCAAGCCTTTAGATATTTGGCGATCAGTTAATCAATCTGCCCTTGCTGACCAATGCGCTGGCCTCCAAAAAGCTAGGAATATTATTGGTTCATGGGTGGTTAACGTGACCTGGAATCGTCGACATCGGGCTTTTGGAGTTTTGCATTAATAAGAAATTGCCTAGGGGCGCTACATGCATTAGGGAATAAATGGGGTGAGTTCTTCCACGCCCGTGATTCCTTTGTCGATGTTGAGACTCGAATTTAAATTAGTTTGTTCTTTGAAGGTTAGATAAGTGTGAATGTCAAATAAACGTTCTTCAACAACAAAAGGAGAAAAGGCGAACATTGGGTGAGCTTGACAGAAATGAATCCGCGATAATAAGCCCACACCACCGGGGGTAAGGGCGTCCGAGGGAGCAGAAAAAATGTCGACCCTTAAGTGGATTGAAGCGGATCATCGAAAGGAAACGACATGGAAACTCCGCGACCCGCCATAGAAAATGAGCGGGCTTCGGCCTTGCTTACCAGATTGAGTTGTTTTATAGAATAAACCGATGTGGAGGCTGATTCTATTGTTAACGACCTAGGTGTAGCGGTGGGTTATTGTGGGATACTATAGGAAGTCCAGCGGTCGATGGTTGATGCGACAAGATTCCAGTATTTCCGGTCTGGTGTGAGTGAGGCATTTATCAGCCTCTGAGTTGGCATGCGTTCGCGTGCTGTTGAGATAAGTGGGGCGAACAAATTCGAAACAGGCTCGTGGAGAAAGTAGGCCTTGAGCTAAGAGAGCCCAAAGCTAGAGGCCCGGCGTGTGTAGGACAATCAACGACCATTTGAATGAAGGTATTTAAACATACAGAATGAAGTCCGTGAAGAGGCAGGAGATAGAATGGGAGCATGGGTGGATTAGGCTCTCCAAGCGCGGAGCACTCAAGGCCAGTTAGTCTAGCATTAGCCATTATATCATATGCATCACTTTCCTTTTGGCGCTTTGAAATTGAGAAAGTGATGGCGAGAGTGATGCAGAATAGAATTGAATATATTGTAAATGCTCCAACATAGATTGGGCATCGGCTATGTATCTATTGGATTAACTCAATAAAATACTTTGTTTTTGCATCTTTGTGTTTCATTTTGAATGTTTGCATACTTAGTTAAGCGTGTTTTAAATTTTGTTTTATCACGGTTTTTACTTGACTCAGCAATTAAGCATTTCA